>BQMF02000235.1:0-652871 GCA_027922465.2 Turritopsis dohrnii | reverse complement strand
CGAAGAACTAACTTTAGAACATAGTATATTTTACAGATTTTTTATGTATTTTTTATTTCATAAAAGAGCCATATAAATTGGACGACAACTGCGAAATATACATACGAACCTCCTGGAAAATTTCCATTTTGAATTTTCTTCTTTTCGTGCCAGAGGTTAGTACTGATTGATACCGGGCACATCATAATATAATCAAAGAAAACTGAAAATTCGTCATTTAAATTGAATCAATTTCTCGTTTCCCATAAAAATAACAATTGAAACTGATGTAAAATATTGTTGTTTGTTCAAGAATTTATAAATAATGATGTTTGAAGTGATAGTTTTTTATGAAAAGAATCACAATTTATAATTCCCGCACATGATAGTATTACAGCCAACACAGACTCTATCAAAATCGAAAGTTAATCGAGACAAACATTTTTATTCCATTGAAAATTGAATGTGGTGCGCTGCGCTAGAACAGCAATTCCAAAAGAGGCTATTACAGTCACGGTTTTGTATCTTAAATAGAGCGTTGTGATTGGATTATAGCATACTTCTCAAGCACGTCCGAAACTTACAATGCTTGATGAAAACATGGCGTGTGGTGTAGTGCGATTGGTAGTAGCTTTATATAGTACTTTCACTAGATTTTGATTTCGTTAAAATATAGCTTAAGCTCGCGTGTCTTAGTTAAATCTTTTCAAAGTAACTTCTTCCACCCCATGATTTTAGACATTGCTTCCCCATTATCGTTGCAGTCCACTTTTTGTTGTTGGCCAAGAGAGGGAAAGCATGCAAAACATTTACTAGCTACTTTTCTTTGCTTTAATGTAAAACTTAAGTACATTCATTACATTACATGGAATTATTTACAATTTAGGTCGTAATACGGTAGAATAATAGAACATTCATATGCAAATTGCCACATTTAATGTTGGGTTGTTAATAAAAACTTTCAAATATCTCATCCAGCCACTCTAGTGGTGTGTGTGTATGTGTGTGCAAATCTCCACTAGGTAGAGACAGTCTTCTCCTTTTAAAAATAACATGAGTGTGGTAAAATGCACTCCTAAAAGTTCTTACGTTTGCGATTAAAATTTCACCAATACAAGGTGTGATCCTCACCAGTGGGATAACTGAAAACGAAAAAAGTAACACCATTGCATAATAGTCTTTGTTTGAAAGGTACTTGCCCACTGATTTTGTGGAATCAGGCCAAACAAGACATAAGGGGATACGTTGTGAACTCGTTAAACACTTTAAACTGATGTTTTGAACAATAATGTATATAAGTTGAACACTAGGGCACATGATGTTGAAGAAAAATGTATGCGAAAAAATATTCCACTCTGGAAATCATTTCTAAATAGAAACCAGGTGGTTATAGTGAATTCTGCACCATTAGTTGACTTGTTACAATCATATGCTATGCCCACAAACAAAGGGTTTTTTTCACACGATGATGACGAACTGACACATGCAATTATATATGCTTAGGACTTTTGACATGTGTGTGTACAATTTTACTCATCAAAAGGAGAAGACTGTAGAAGACATTTTCAATGTGACAGCTGATTTGGGAAGGTTTTGATCTACGATATGCCTGACAACAATTTGAGTACTGTCAAATGGGGCTATTTGGGACGCTGGTGTAAATTGGGACAAAAATTTACGCCCTTCTGTTTCTTGAAACCCTGCAAATTGTACCTTATATTAACCAAAAAACTAAACTGGAGTCCACTAGTAAGATATGTTATTGTCTTTTGAAAGGGAAATCATTTGACTGAGGGACACTGAGCTGACAATATTTCATTTTTAACAATTTGCTAAATTTGACAGTTTTCGTATATATACCTCATAAAAATTATTCAGTTCTGCCATTATGGACAGAAACAATGATATCGGCTTTTATGTATTTTGTAAACAATTTACCACATATTAAGTTCTGTATATAAGTTTCGGTATAATACTTTCTCTCATTTCTCTTGCAGCTCTGGAAACTGGTGATGACAGTGAGGTAAATTGGGACATCACTGTTGTTTAAAAAAGGGCAAGGATAAACACATAGGCATATCAAATTTTGCACTGTGTTGCTGTTTAAATTTTGCTTGCATTCATTGCTGACACCTGTTTAATTCAGTTCTTTTATTTCAGTGAAACCCGTTTTATTTCCCTTTCTTTCAGTTTAAATCCTTTGCAGATCCTCATTTGTTTAGGTATACTCAAGCTAACGTTTGTCCCAAATTACCTCCAACATGTCCCAACTTAGACCATACTGGGGAATGTGAGATTACAGAAGGAATTACTCTCAAAACTGCAGTATACTATATCGTAAACCCTTATATGAAAAAAGAAAAACAAACTTGTTGAAACTTTTTTCATATTTATATGAAATACTACATATTTTGATAGTAATTAAATTTAATAGTAAATCCTTATATCAAGCCATTTTACAATTTTGTGTTCTTGTCATTTTTCTGTTCTTTAATAAAGAAATAGGAAATGCCAGTTTGAAAGGAATTGGTCACATAAAAACAAATTTTCAAAATTTCATGTAACATCTACAAAACATCACACATCACTGCACTGCTAGGCTCTCGCTAACAACACAATCTATTTGGGGTTTTATGAAACTTCCCATGTTTAATTAGTTTTGATAATCTTTATGTTTTTATGTTTTTGTTATGAAAGTTGGTTTACCGGTATGATTGGCTTTCTTCTATCCCTAATTTACTTATGAACGACAGTTATAATCATTTATCTCCATTTCTTTCTTTTTAGACATTAATATGTAATAAGTTGTCAGCTTCAGTTCATTCAATACCTGTTTTAAAATGTGAGTATTATTGAATTTCACGGAATAAATTTGCACATTTTTCTTCGTTTTCCTTATTAGAAAAATTACAATTCGAAGGTTTCCTATTATGTGATCTTTAATAGGGTTCTTACTAACTTAGTAATTGAGCCAATATGATCAAACTAATTCAATTCTACCCTATTAGGACCGGCTTCTGGCCATTTCCAAGAACATTGATAAATGCTTAAATGAAATAAATTATTTTCAAATGTGAGTTCCAGTTAGCTTTTCTGGGTTTCTAAATGTTAAGGGGAGCAATGCATTTGTACGGAGAATAGCTTCAATTTTTAGATGCCATACTTTTCATTTCCAATAAAAATATTACACCATATTATGTATCTCTGTTTTTAGGAAATTAAAGCTTTTCTGTTTGATTTAGATCGAGTATTAAAGTGTCCCAATCGTGACGATGACATTTTAAAGACATGATGTTATCATAATTTTCGATAGGTGTATTTAGTACGATAGATGTCTCGTTTATACTCGTAAAGATTACTACGCTCTTTTGGGTGTTTATGGCAATCATCAGACGTAATGAAGAGAAGAACTTACTATTCATTTCTACATCCTTTTTATTTTATTGTTAATATCAAACGTGTCGGCAGTCGAATGGACTTTTATTTACCTTCGAACTTAAAAAATCTTTCGGGAAATAATTTGCCCTGAGGTATTGTTTCTTTTCTTAAACATCGCCAACATAAGATGAGACGTTGGTTGCTGTTTAAAAATTTTCCTGATAGTCTATTCATGCTACATGTGTTGATACCTCGAACTGGAAAGTCGATTGGTTGTTACGTTAGTTATATTGAAAAGTCTCTTCTTAATTGCCATTGAAAAGGCTTTAAAAGATAACTATTTCATTGATATAGAAGTTCTAAGCCTCTTCTTATACTTTCATGTAGTGATCATACAAGTTTCTGATTGCCAAGATTAAGCTTCCTTTAATTTTAAGTTAATTGAATTAAAATGGGGCAATGTCTAATTGACGTAATTATTGAAAAGGTCCATTTAACTACATATAGTGTATGTATTTCTTTGATGTTTGCCGAAAGAAAATATAGAATCTAAGAGTTTTTATTTATACCCAAGATATTCAAAGTTGCTCCACACATTTCCATTAATTTTACGGGTTTGTTATAGTGCCGAAATAATTAAGTATGGCCTCGACAAATTTTAATGAAGTCACATTTGCAGCAAGTGAAGAAGATTCTGAGATGTTGGTTGAAGATTTGGAGATTGCTTCTAACATTTTGGTTGACAGTGTTTCAGAAGAAACAGATTTCAGTATAAGCTCCAGTGACCTCGTTAATTCCTGTATGAGTCCTGTTTGATTGATTGATTAGTTTATTTTGTTTGATTAGTTTTATTAAA
Organism: Turritopsis dohrnii; assembly: GCA_027922465.2. NCBI lineage: Eukaryota > Metazoa > Cnidaria > Hydrozoa > Anthoathecata > Oceaniidae > Turritopsis > Turritopsis dohrnii. The sequence continues at coordinate 648,658 of BQMF02000235.1, read as the reverse complement.
AGCAGGGTGAAGAAACTTAGTCATAAATTTGTAATAGAAGCAGGTCTTTCACTGGCTATGTGAAATATTTCAATATACTTTTCAATTTGTGACGACGATATGTAATCAGAATCAGAAAGATGACCTGCATTCATTCAACATGCAATACGAATACCATATTTGTTTTTGTGTTTTAAAAGGTTAGAAGCGAGTAAAATATGTAATCAAAAGCATACATCTTACCTAATTATAATCATGTTCATATTTTATAATCACGTTCGGAAAGCAATTTTTATTTTGAAAACCTTAAAATTTTTAAGCTGCATATACTGTCAAGACCAATGAAATATAAATTCGGATAGTGCACTGAAAGAAGGCTGGTAGTAAGTAGATAAAACAGTTTTAATTGCATCAATTAGCTGAAAAATTTTGACATGTCACTAATCACGATGGAGTTTGATAGGAATAACCAACTGTTTGTTTAGTTTAACTCCAAGCTGTTTTCTAATTCAGCGGATCCAGTTGATGTAACAGTGGATAGCAACACGCAAACTGTCATCGAAAATTTGAACAAATGTTTAAAAGCGTTAGACTTAGAAGTATCTTTAACATCCACAATGATAGAATCATCCTTCAAATCAAACAATGCCTTAATCAAGGCTGAAGATTCGTGTTTGACAATGGCAGCTTCTGGTTATTACGATGACGTCTTCTATTGTTCCATAGTACGGATCCAAAGCCCTGAAGGTCCCTTACACGTTTGTAGACTTTTTGAGTCGGGTGAATTTCAAGGGTTTTTTCACGAAGAAGGTGGTGCTTTTTTGAAAAGCCAATTATCCTTATCAGATGAACTTTTGCCGTATAATGTGTACACCACGGAAGACATAGCCATGGAAAAGAAGCGATCAAAAACCCTTTATCAAAACATGCGGAATCCTGGTAAATATTTACATATCAAAGTGAGCCTATGATTTATGTAAGGGTGTAAGTGCTAGTTGTTTTAACCCGTTTTTTCATGTAACCGCCTATGATTGGCGAGAGGAGGGTTCTTGATATTATCGTTATTGATCCTTGAATTTTTTTCGTTTTCCTTCTATTTGATAGACAATTTCTCTGATAAAAAGAAGAATGTGACGGCAAGGAACATAAAAGGCAACAAAAATAGCTTTTACAACACCATGAGTTCTGTTATGTCAACTATGCAGTCAGAGAAGGTCAAATGCTTGTTTCTGTTTGGCATCACGTTGCATAATAGCCAGAAATTTGATGCTACAAACCGTAAAATAGAAAATCGGTATGAATTCTACTTTCAACAAAACATAAACTCGAATAAAAACGTCTTAGGAATAAAATTAAATTGTTCCAACTACATGGATGTATGTTATTTTCACCTTTTAGTCATGTTATTTGCAATGATGACGACATGGGTTCTTTTCTTCAATCAAAGCTTGTTGATTATCGTTTGAAATCAATGTCTTCCATTGGAATGCGGGAAATTTTACTTCGCTCCTATCCATCCAACATAACTATTTACGACCAGTTTCGAATTATCACGAGCATACCAAATCATCATAGATGGAATTGGATCGATTCCTCCTCGCAATTCAAATATGAACAACGGTTTTTCAACTTCTATGAAGTATTATCCAGGATCACCAAGAAACCGTATCATACAGGCATGGGTTTTCCGGGACGACCCAATAAATATCATTGAAGCATGTATAAAAAACATGTTGGGTATCAAGTGCGAGGTTCCTTATCAAAAAAAGCCGTGTAGGAAAGTTTTTGGAAGGAAGAAATCACAAAAGTTAAAAAGACCCACAGTCTCCATACCGATTTACAAAAATTTGGCGAAAGATTTCAGTACAAATTTATTTGAATACTTTTGTGGGGAAATATTTCGTCATAAGCATCTACATTGGCGATTTCGAGATGAAAACAAGCAAGTTATTGCAATGGGTGGATATAACAGCGAAAGTGGAAATTTTATGGTAAAACTTCAGAATACTTTTTCCTATGATGCTGTGGTGATGTATACCTGACAAGAATGTACTAAAATCTTCATAGATTAGTCTTTTCACTTTCAGCACAACAACAAGAATCACAGTATTTCAGAACAAATGACAGTACTGACGGTAACTTGAAACTGGGACCGCAATTTGATATTTCATTTCCTGAGACCATACATTTAATTTTCTGGTGTCATGTTATATTTTAGAACTACGAGTATGTCCATGTGACCGCCATCAAAACTACAACCACACCAATCATTAAATGTGAATGCAGAATTTTTCACACGTTGCAGAGTTCAATTGCTGTCGATCACAGCAACTATGCTGATACGAGGGAGAGAGTGACGTGCTGCCATTGTCGATTGATGAAGGAATTGCTGTGTATAGCTACTTTTGAAAACATCAATGAAACAGTTTCCGTCCCTGATCTCATCAATAAACAAGTGCGTTTATTTAGTGTTTATATGATGATACTTCTTAACTTCTAATACCACGCTGCACTAATGATTTATTCAGTCCAGTAAACATATTTTCGAAATATTTTTTGATTTCATTAGATTGTGTTGGAGGCCTTGAAAGATGTCGATTCAAAAGTTTTTCGGCTGCATGCCAAGGCTGGTGTTGAAAGGTTTTCCATTGCGGGTGATGAAGTGGAATTTGTAACAATCTCTAGTGTGGATAAGAGTGACCGTCAGGTTGCAAGTTGTCATTCCACAAAATGCCGTTTATCTAAAAACCAATCCAGTAAACGCAATATCAAAAGCCTTAGAGATTGCTCCACCCTTTGTGAACATTTAAAACTGCTGCGAGAAAGTTTCGAGACTCCAGCTCCTATGGAGATCGATGATATGGATGGCGAAGATGATGGTGCAGTCTGCGATGACGACAGTGTTAGTAGTGATGAAGAAGAAACCTTACCAACTGAAAAGGTGAAATAACCTTGATGTTTTGCAATCACATATCATTTTGTTTTGCAAGTAGTCAACGTATCTATTCGTGACCGCTAAATATGCATATACTTTTCGGTATTAACACTTTCTTGCAAAATATACTTTACCTTTTGATGTCAGTATTCATGTAACCAGAGCACTTCAGTCAAACAGAGGCTACATTCGGCTTGAAGTCTGAATTTACGTGAAATAGAAAGCATAGTGAATCTATTACAAATTCGCAATTAGGCTTTAATGCATTTTGGGTTTTAGTGGAAAGAAATTTTTGACATTGAAAGTGGTTTGTGGAATTTTGGAGAGACTTGTCCTTCGACACAAATAGTGGACTCTAATCCTAATTCTACGAATCTCAGTGCACAGTTCTACAAACGTAGCAGGATTGACATCAAAGATGCACGCACATATCCCTCGTTTGTGCCAAACACCGATGGTTCATGTGCCTGCAAGGTATTTGTAGACCTAAATTAAATAACTCTAACTACTGTATAATGATATGATCATTTACAGGTACTTTTTATCTTGTAGGCAGGATGGATTTCAGATGAAAATCCACTTGGCATATTAGAAGAGGAAGGGAAAACAAATCTTTTTTTAACTCTCGGCAAGTACTTCATGTTAATATTAATAATAATATATAATAATATAATAATAATATATTAATAATATAATATATATAATATATAATAATAATAATAATATTACAAACATGTCAAAGTCTTCTTTCCCACCTTCCTCACGGTCTGAATCATTTGAATTAGCTAAAGACGAAAATTTGGACAGTCAGTACACCAATTGTAACAGATAATAAATAACCTGTATGTAGCAGCTGAATGGAAATTTGAATAGATAACATAAAACTTTAAAAACAGATTCCTAACTATGCAACTCGTCTTAATTCAATTTCCGCGCCTTAGCGAAGGAAATTGTTTGATTTAGACATTCTATCTATCTCTTTCTCTCCGTAACAGTTTTTTGCCGTTTTCGGAAAGTCCGTTCGGATTTCGGATTGTTTGTTTCTTCAGAATAGTTAATGACAGACCCAAAACTCTATGCAAAATGTAATACAAAAAGGCCACTTTCAATATCAATTCATAAAAATAATAAGCCTTTTATACTTTTGGAATACTTTTAAAAGTTATTTTAGCCGTTTTATGTTGAAAACTTCCCAATTCAGTTATCTTTAAAATTTCTTTAAAAAGTCAGTAAAATATGCACACCGAACACGTGAATCGTTCTCGAACCGTTTGGTTTATGTTTTGAGGAAATTGTAGAATTAGAAAAAACTTTGAAGAAGAATTTTAAGACTTTATCTACTATTGCAATCGAAATATAATCATAAGAACATTCCTTATAGAGGAAATATTGGTGTTTAGCTGACTCTGGGAAAAATTCTTGAAAAAGAAGGTGAAGGCTTGATAGTAACCGAAACTTTGCTGTGAAAAAAACTTTCAATATCGCAGCAAAAATGTATTATAGTATCAAAACATTACTGGTGAATACATCTTATCAATAAATGCATGAAACATGTTCATTTCATTTAATAAATATTACACCGAAAGTTGAAGATATTGAAAAAAACAAACAAATGAAATTGTCATAGCCAGCACAAATCACTAGTGAATGAATTGACCCACAAACATACATACATACTGAAAGTATAAACAATTGCAAGGTATTGGTAAACGATATGTCTTATAAAACTGTTTTTCTGGCTCCGAAACGTCATAGTGAATTGAAAAGCAGTAATAAATTAAAGAAGAGGGTAATTTGGGGAATTCCAGACTGTATATATCAAATTATTCATCATTGTACAATGCTCGGTCAAGTTATCACTTGTGTGGAACTGGTTAGTTTTAAATTCACATTTAATAGATTTTAAGATGACATTGTTCAAAATAATCCTGCAAACCGCTCAATAGAAGCACAATGATTTAGTTTGGATATATGTCAGAGGAAAACAAACTTTGGATGATGATTAGAATCCAATCAATTATATACATACAATGAGATCACTAAAGCCTTGTGAAAATTTGGGGTGTAATATGTTCTAGGACACAATACCTTAAGGGGATTTTTTTTTGCGTGGATTAAGTTTTGCAACTTTTGCGAATTTTGGTCAAATTCGCAAAAATAAATCCACGCAAAACGTCAAGACATGAACAATTCGCGAAAATAAATCCACGTAAAATTTCATGATTTTATTTGCTCATTTTTTGGCTCTGCGTACCTTTCATATATTAACTATTTCCTTGTACTTATCAAGCACCCATTGGTTTTGCAATGTGGCAGGCATGGAAATGGTGATTTTCGCTGCTACTTCTAAGCTATATTATAATACTCACATTGCACTTTATGCCCATTCGCAAATATAAATTCAAACATTTTCCTTGAGAAGCTCTGACTCGAAAAAATTAATCCATGCAAAACGCTCTCAAACCTTGGCTCGCAAAAATTAGTCCACGCAAAAAAAAATCCCCTTAAGGTATATCATGTTCGAAAAGAACATTTTCATACAGATCCTAACAAACTTTTATTGTGTCATTTGTCTTTTCGTGCACATTGGTGTTATTTATAGACTCCATAGAAGTAGTAATATGCAGACAGTGGTGGATCGAGAGTGTAGTCACAACTTGTGGAGAAGCGCATCAACATAAGTTGTGAATTCAGTTCATATTATCAATGGGATTATTTGAACCTTTTTCTTTTATGTTTGAATTGCTAACACTCTCCTACACAAGTTGCGGCTTACCTCTGGATCCGCCACTGGCAGGTTAAGTTGAAATAGATCTTCGTATTGTATGTTATGTTGATTTAAGTTATGTATATAATTTTTATCTTCTTGTAATCCTGTTAAATGTTATGGATTAAAATCTTTGAAATGCCCAACTTTCTCCTGCTATTAATGAAAGTTATGAACAATTTCATGTAATGTTTACTTAAATATATTACCAAATTCAAATTTCTGGCAAAATTTGGAAGGTCCTGAACAATTGCAAGGTCCTGATATTAAAGTTGGCAGTTACTTGCAGATTTTTCCCTGATTTTCAAATGATTTTGGTTCACTTCTATCGAATATCATTTTATTCTTCATGTGAACCATAAGTCATATTTTGGGAATTGTGATAGACCTGTTCTCACGTAAGCAACAAGAACAGAATGGATAGCCATTCGGATATCTTGAAAATTAGCCTAAAGCTATTTCCTCTAGGCCTGCTGCGGAAATTGTTCAAGCCCTGAGGCTTCTAGTTTGTCTTAATGTTGTTGTCATTCACTTACCAAGATCATTGTAATCTGTTAAGAGTGCATTGATTTTATTAGAGAAGAATATCAAACGATTTCAGAATTTCAAAATTTCTCTTTCTTCAAATGCACGCTGTCTTCTAATGTACACTTCCGCACATAGGCGACGATTCACAGCTATATTAAAATGTTTATAGGAATACATCAAGGAATTCTGGCAAAGTTTGCATTGTTCAGCGAAAACATAATGTTCAAAGACAGGTAACGCTTTTCAATTTAACCTTATAACGACATTAGTACATACAAAATCTTGCAACTACCAGGATAATAACTCGCTTACCTAACAAAATCAGCAATGAGGAATCCAAAAATAGGACTTACCGGAGCCTGAATAACGTGAAGGGCTTTGACGCCAGGGAAAATTTCCTTTTCACAACTTTCAAAAGTGTTTTCAAAGTTACTTCCACTTAAATTGCAGTAATCTCGTAGAGCTTCCTTTAATTGGCAATTTACAGCAGCTTGTTTACCGCGAAGGATAGATCGACGTTTACTGGTGTCTGAAATGATCAAAGCATAAATCTTTGAAATCATGAAAAATTAAAAAACATAGCAATGTGGCATGCACAATTCAAAATCTTCAGTTTAGGCGACAATTAATGTTACCTGCGGTTTTCTTTATATTAGAGCCCCAGACAACTTTTTCCATAAACAGCTTTTCTAACTTTTGTTCAAAAAGTGACTGCCAAACATCTTTAGAGAGAGTCGTATACGAAGCATTTAAATGAGAAGAAGAAAGGTATCCAAGATCACTAAGTCTTTCCAATTCTTTCTGCTGATCATTCCTATCAAATCCCAACAAACCAAAGTAATCCGTTCCTTTAATAGTTGTTGGAAAAAATAAATTTTGAAGCGCACTAAAGCTTGGATGATCCAAATTACGAGCAAGTAAAAGGGTTTTTTCTCCATCAGTTAGTCGTTTTCGAGCGCTGGATACATTAATACCTAAATTGGAAAACGAAGTTCAAAAAACATAGGAAATAAATTTCATTGAAGATTGAAGATAATGACTGTTCGGTAACAATAATACCTTTCGCATTATTTTTAATTTCAGTAACCCATCCAGGAAGAACTTTATCAAAATTGTTTATGCAATATTTTTGTTCAATTTCCTTTTGCTTGATAATGATGTGTTTCAAATCTTGTTCATCCTATGAAAAATAGAAAGCAAAAACAAAAAAAAATTTTAAAGAAAGATCACAACTGAAAAGAAATAAAGATTTAACACTTTAATTAATACCTTGACATAACGTCGCTTTAGTTTTCCAGAGTAGAAAGATGGCTGCTTTCTCCTGAAATTATTACACTGCTCTAAAACCAGCACAATAGGCAAAGGTGCAATAGAATTTATTCTAAAGCCCAGCAAAATAGCAGGCGTTCAATACACAAAACTCACTTTCCCAAATTGTAGCGGTATAGTTTACAATTCCCATCTACATGACAGCTGTGTTGATTTATATCACAAGTTGGACATTCCAGCCAGTTTTTCCCTTGCACCATGTCCCTCTCTGGTCCCTCATTGGTCACAAAGCTTTCATGCAATTTGTCAAAGTAATTTTGCTCAAAGCGCTCTACTTTAGTGCACTGTGTTTCAGACATACAGTAAAAGTTTCTGTCTTTTTATGACTGATTTTGAACCTTTAATATGTTACCTTCTAATGTAAAAAAATCAAATCCATAATGCAATATTTTTTTCATCTCCTCATGTCCACTTATGTTTGAAAATGACCCATGGCATTCAGGGCACTTGATAACAGCATTTCTTTCCTTACAATTACAACAGAGTCCGTGGACAATCTGTTGCCTGCATCAAATCCCAGATATGTGATCTCCACTTTCTCCATTGAGCTTGAGTAGATTGCACACGCTGGAACCATGACTTCCTTGTAGATAGATATAAAAACATTTACTTTTAATTATCAATAGTACATACAAAATATCAATGATTAATGAACAAATAAACCCAGAATTACAATTGAAGCTTCTATACCTTTTCCTGCTTGTTGGATTGCTAAGCTTTCTCAAAAGATTAAGAGAATTTAAAGCAGTTACAGGTATAGATGGATCCAAAGCGTCATTGGGACAATCTGAAACAATGAAAAGTAAAATCAATATTTTAAACATCAATGGTAAAGTATATCACTTAAAAATAATATTACAGTATGGCAAAACCAAAGTACGGATAAATAAAACAAATAAAAAGTTCAATCCGCTTTCATAACATACCATCATCAATCCCATATTCCGAGACAAAATCAACAGTACTGTTTTGGTTCTCTTTTGTTTGGATGGGCCTGGTTTCTTGAAAAGATAGCAAGCATTGAAATATTTACAAAATAATAAATAACATATCAATCTGTGCGTAAAGTGCCTATGATTAAGATTGCCTAAATAAAAACACATTTTTGGGCACAAGCCTTCATTAAGTCTGCAGATTTAATAACATTATACATATACACAGGCATATTTGCAAGCACTTTTCTTTTTCTCCATCCCACAAGTATTTTCAGATACTTGGCATGGTTTAAATTAAGTTTTAAATAATGCTTATTGGTTACATATTCACAAGAATCATGGTATATAGTAGATGAAGTTTCATTTGAAATATGCCAGATATAACAGAAAAGATGATGAAAAAATAGATTCAAATATTCCAAGGAAACTTCTGTTAAATCATACTTTTGTATGAATTTGAATTGTTCTTGGTCTATTATAAATTCACATGCCATTAGATAATCTTGACAATTCAATTATTCTTCCTGCTTTTTTCTTTCTTTTATTTCCTTGAGCTAGCAGCTTCAGCTTTTCAAGAGCAGCTAATCATGTAAACAAAAATGAAGTTAGTAAACATAAAGAGGAAATAATTATGTATGTGAGGAATGTCCAATAGATGGCTTTTATGGTGTTTTAATTTTGATGCCTCCATATTTTCTTAAAGTATAAGAGGTAAATGAAGCATACACAAGCATATTGCATCATCTAAAACATGGCTCCTTTTATAGCTAGAAACATTGATATTCTTTTCAAAATGTATATCAATTTCTGAAAATGCAAAAACCTTTATGAGATTACCATTCAACTAAAAATCAAACAAAATTACTTGAACTTGAACAAAAAGTGGTTATATCTATTAAAAGAAACCATAATTTTCATATTGTTATAACAAAATTGATGCAAAGCTATACACCCAAGCATCCAACATCCCACTACTATAATGTGTGTAAATGTATAATGTATACAGCATCATGTGTAAAAAACACTTGAACTGATCCGGATAAAAAAATTTTTTAACCTGGAAACGTGAAACATAGCTAAACATCGCAACAATAAAAATGATCTCCTATTGACAGAGAACTATATTTTTCATACGCAAAAAATGCAAAGTAACTTCTACGTAAAACAACTCATAATCTGATGCAAAACTGATGCAAAACTATACACCCAATCATCCCACATCCCACTATTATAATGTATATAGATGCATGTGTGTATAGTATCACAGGAGCTGAATCGGATAAAGGTTTTGTAAAATCATTTTTTACCCTGGAGACGTGTAACTTTTAGCGTAAAACACAGCAATATATAACACAGAACTATATACCCGGTCACACAAAAGCAAACATCGAACAACATTACAAAATGTGAATTGAAAACAAATCGATACCTCCCAACTATGTTTTTGTGCCAAAGGTACATTGGACAGAATTTTTGAAATGGATAATCTATTCTTGACCAACCATCAAAAATCATGATACCAACCATGAGTATTTATTTATTTATACATTTATACATTTATTTATACATTTATTTATTGTTATATTATGTTATAATTGTTATATTACGAAAAAGATGATCAGGATTAAGAAGATTTTGACCGTGAATTTTGAAAAAAAAATCACTCTCTAAGTTAAGTTCTTCTCTAAGTTCTACCCTGTCATTGACATACCAAACCTCTCACCATTTCATCATAAGAAGCAAGGAAACCCTATACCTACCCTGTAGCAATACAGTTTTCACTTATCAGTTTTCTATCAGAATAAATTACAATTCATTCATTCATTTAAGCGTACACTGTAGCTAGTAATATATATAATATTCCAGATTAGAAAATATATATCATCTCGAAAATACATCATTATTATATTGCAACAACACATTTATTATTAGTAGTTAGCTAGCTTTATATATACAAACCCTGCTTAGAAATAATTTTACTAATTATATACGTAATCATTCAATCAGCATCATAATGTCTCACATTCTAGGTAATTAATTAGTTTTAGTAAGCTCTCTAGCAGCAGAGGTACCGATAAATAAACTTTGGGGAAATATATAGTCGCATTTTTGCGAATCTTCTTACGATATCGCAAGAACTCTCCTGGGAAATGCATTTTTCGACGATCTGGCTGTCACTTGTTTCAAAAATTTTTCTGACCCTCAGGTCCAACCATGGTGGGCCTATCGGGTGTATCGGGTGCAAAGTTGATATATCAGGCTATAGGGCAAAAAACGATCACTCGATTGAGGGATGTATATCTCGATTGAGAGATTATATTGCTTTTTCAATGCATAATGACAAATCACATCGTGTAACAGCGCAATTCCAACGGTTCAAATTATTACCTTTCCAAAAACACTTCAAAATCAACGAAAAAGTCTATCCGAAACACAACGATAGCAATGTGCGAGCCGAAAAACAAAATTATCCCTCATTTGAAGTATATATATAGCCTTCAATTGAGGGATCCCTCATTCTATTGTTGTGCCTAACTGAATTACCTGTAATTATGTAGTATAACTGTTTTGTCCTTACGACAATATTGCCATTTTCCAAATTTAACCAGAATAAAAAAGTTCCAGTGCAGTGTATGGACAGGCTATGAATGTGACATTGTATGATTATTACCGTCCATCGTCCTAACTTCGGACATCCTTCCAAACTTCGGACACGCTAAATAAACAGACCTGTCTGGTAAACGAAATGTACATAACCAATCAACCCAAGTCACAATAAATACTAAAATATTAGATAAAGCTGAAAAAATAATGTGTTGAAACGCAATAATGTCAGCGTGAAGCGTAAATAAGCGTGTAGAAAATAAGTGATTTGAAAATCACAATAAACGTATGATGATTTTACAATACTCTTCTCTACGTAATGAGCATCTGCGTATGTTCTACGGCTACGACAAATTCATTACTTTTCACGTGGTCTATTGTTTTGCGAACCGATCCGGTCCGGTCCATGGACAATTATCCATAGTGGATATTCGCCTTTAAACGCGTAGTAATTATATATAAATCACGTTCGTCTCAAGGGTACAGTCAACTAATTTAAGTGTTTCATTTTTGTTAAGTTCAGTTATGACAAGTTTTAGATTTAGTTTAATTGACAGTGCAGTATGGACTTTTACTGATGTGGTTTGTATTTTGCGGATATGTTTTTTTTATGTCCGAAGTTAGGACGATAGACGGTATATTATGTGTATATATATATAATATAAGTATATATATAGTATAGGATATAAATTATGCTAGTGAACAACTTTAAGGTATATACAAGAAAGCAATATACATGTAGTATGAAGTACCATAATACAAGAACATACCATGTTAAGAAACAATACCCTGTATAACACTGAGAAAGAGGAATATCTAGCTAGCTAGGGGGCTACTATAAGTGTGGAAGACCCTACTCTTTTGTGTAAAACACACACAATAAACAACAACATCACAGTAATCTATTCAAATCGCTCTTCCGTAGGTTGAGGTGATATGACCATAGTAAATTTCAAAGCAAAATAGGGAATGGAAAAAGAAATAAATAACATTCATAACACGACAAGAAGTCCTAAAAAATTCTTCTTATGCCACCGTTGAGACACCATTTTTAATATTTTCCCGGAATGACTATATGCCATTTATGGTTATGTTATTCCCTTATATGGTTTTATAAGTTCAGATACAAAACTGTGACTGTAACTGTGTGTTCAAGAAAAATAAACCGCTGTCATAACCATGTTTCACATCGTTAACCGAGGCAGTACTTAAAATCCATGTGCATGATCAACAATGACTACTCATGAGAAAATCGACAACACGACCCATACGATTCAAAAAAGACACTTCATACTGCTGGTGTTTTGTCTGAACACTTTCGCTAACGGTGCCATGTTCGTGGGATTAAGCGCCATTAGTGACATTGCTGGACGTTACTATGAGGTGTCAATATCATCAATACAGTTGTTATCAAATATCTTTATGCTGATGTATGTGCTTATTGCTGTGCCTGCCGCGTATGTGATTGTTAGATTCGGTGTCAGACCTGTTTTAACTTTTGCGTCAGCTTTGCAAGTCATCGGAGCGTTTTTCCAATACTTCGGCAACGATCATTCCAGGTACTGGTGTACTGCTACGGGACAAATTCTAGCAGGTGTTGCGTATGCAGGTATTATACAGTTAGGTGGACAAATATCGGCCAATTGGTTTCCGGTTAATGACAGAGCGCTTTCAACTGCAATAAGCACTTTCATGAATATTTTTGGTGTTGCTACTGGATTTATACAATCAACACAATTTATCTCTGATGGTGTTCAAGACAAAGATAAGTTGAAATTGGAAATGGGTAATTTCTTCTTGAGTAGATTTGCGTTTGTGACTGTGGTGTTTCTTTTGACTTTGTTTTATGAAGAGAAACCATCGAAGAACACTGGCTCAGAAACACACGAAACGGATTTCATATCAGAATTGCAAAAACTCTCAAAGCACTTGAATTTTCTGGTATTTTCTCAGTCATACGGGATTTATTTCGGGTTACTTGTCACGTATTTGGTGGTGCTCAATACAATGGTATCATCAATACACCCAGTTGGCTATCAAACCACAATTGGTTGGATGGGAGTCTCGAATTTACTTACTGGCATTGTCAGCACTTTCCTTTCAGGTTTAGTATTGGTAAAGTTCCGCCAACATCGAGTAGTAGCAATATTACTGAATGCTTTTTCCGCTATTACTTGGTTCCTGTTTGTTGTTGTTCTTACCGAAATGAAGAGCATAAACATACCGTTTTTGATTTTCACCTTATTTGGTGCAGTGTCTATCCCATTTTTTGCGACGGGAATCGAACAAGCGGCTGAAATCACTCACCCAACTCCTGAAATTCTATCAAGTACCTTCATTTTGTTCTTTGGCAACTCTTATGGAGTGTTGTTCCTTCTTGCAGCAGGGGTTTGGACAACCAACGCAAAAATGATTGGTTACTCCGTATTTTTCTTATACGGCATATCTACATTGCTTTCTTTTGTTTCGAAGTCAGAATTCAAGCAAACAAATGTCGTACGTTTGACTTAAACACACTGTTTTAGGGAATTCGAAAAAGGGGTAACAAAACTTAAGTTCAAGTACGTTTGACCAGAACGTCATAGTTTGGGGCAAGGTGAAAAATGAAACGAGTCAATTACCAATGGGATTATCTCAACGTTTTTCTTTTATGGTTACACTTCTCCTACAGAATGTGCGAGTGTTGTGTTATGACCGTAAAACGACAGGTAAAATAATGAGAAGTGGCCACTTTTATATAGAAAAAGGGAGCTAAAAATAGACCAATGACGTCACTGTTTCGGCAATTCTTAGTACTGCATTAGTCCCTTGACAGATGTTCACTAAATTTTGCAAATAAGACCTTAGCTACCAAATCAGAGTAATTTTTTGACCACACCTACTGATGACATCATCATTTGGGATTTACTGATTTATTAGATTTCGTTAAGCGAAATATATTGGTTTCGGCATCGTTCTATCTGGGCTATTTATCTATGTACGGTGAAGATTTTTGATGGCCACACTTACTAACTTAAAGTGCTTTTATTTTTATTTCTGTTAATGCCATGGTTGCAGCTCTATTTCTTTTGTTTTGATTTGTGATGTGGTTATAAATAAAGTTTCGTTTACACCATAAAGCATTCTTATTTCTATGTTTACATTAGTAGATGTTTTAAAAACATAAAATGACATCAGTAGTGTAACTTAGGCTCAAAAACAGGGAATTTACGCAGAAGTACGAAAACACGTAGGATTATGCAGAACGAGTTTATTATAAATGTCGCTCTGCAACCTCATGGAACCCTCGAGTATATGTACTCAGAATGGGCGTCATTTATAGGGGGCGCTATCCTAAAAAACATAAGCGAAATCTTTCGTCCCTCCGGTCGTTGAAAGATTTGTTTTTGGTTTGTCCGTTGACTTGTTTGATGTTATTGTCAATTTTTCAATGTAAGTGAATAATTTTGATTTTAAATTCATATGTTTGTTGTGTTCAACTTTGTAAACGTAAACGTAAACATATTAAAAGCTTTCTCTAAAAACCTTTCCGGTTTGAGTAACGTGTCGTGGAAATCCACTGTCTAAAGCACTCTTTTTTAGATTGGAAATTTCTTATAGAAGTAAAAAAAGGCTATTTCCTATTAGGCTCCAGTCTTGCAATATTGCATAAAGGTATAAAGGATCTCAAAAGGGGAATTTCCCCACTGGCTAATTTTAATACTGCTCAAGTCATGAAGACATCATGGATCTAAGTTTCCACTTGGAACTAAGTTTTAAAAGCTAGTAGGAAATCAAAATAACAGTTGTTAATTAGGTCAAAAACTGATACTGATGACATAATGATGATGGCCTTGATATTGACAACGTTTCTGATGACGTCAAGTTTAGAACACCTACGTTCCATCAAATCCCAATAAAAAAATATAATTATAAAATAACACACCACTGCAAATACATAAATCAAAATTGCATTTGCAGTGATTAAAAAGTACGAAAATAATCGTTGTGAGAAATAAAATAGGGCTCTGATGAGTAGGCCTAGGAAATATTGATGCAAGAATCTCATGCAAACTACCTTTAACTGAATTTCTTTATACAGCAACAGATTGTCATGTCTACCATACAGCGTTGAATGGGACAGACAGCATCGATTGTGGCAGTCACTCACATCCACGCAAGTCATTGGAGTATACATTTCGTACAAAGGTCAAAGGAAATGATACATTGGCCTTGCTGAATTGCGATTGTGACAAATACGTGATTAATCAATCCATTCCACTGCTTGCATTTCCAGTGAGAATAAAAGGAGTCGTCCGGAATGGTTGTCGGCCGACCGTTAAAGGAAACAGCAGATTTACTATCTATTTCGTATGAAAGGAAATTTGACGACAGCAGATATATCTGTAATAAATATTATTGTTGCAGAATTCGGTCTTCTCTTTAGCAGACACAAAATACTTCGCATAAATATTACAAACTGTTTACTCAAATCCACGAAACGTCATACCTCTCCCGCCGTTGAATTTGCCTCGCCGTATCGTTATGGACCAAAACGTTTGCACGTCAACCGAAGAGCTATCAGCATTTCCATTCACAACTGTACGTTTATATCTTTTGGGTTATTCATAGGCAGCTTTGATGCTGGCAGGAACGTTGTCATTGCAATCAATGACACCATTATTCACTAATAATTCTGAAATTTCTATCGTCAATGCCAATTCTTTAACCATGCAATACTGCCAATTTGTCAAAGTGAAGTGCCGTAGGGTTTTTACGCTGAAAAATGTAAACGATGTCCTCATCCGTCATATTACAGGGAGCCAACTAGACGTTGCGTATTTCCTGTCCTCGAGCCAACATCGACCATTTTATTCTACAAGTAATCTCACTATCACTGTAAGAGATGTAGTGCTCAAAGATGTCACTGGTGAAGGTTTCATCACAGTGGACAATACAGACACAAGTTATAACTTGAAAACATGGTGGGAGTTCTTCCGAATCCATACTAACCATATCAAAATATCATACGTAAATTTACTTAACATTACATTTTATGATGTCATCCAGCTGGTTAACCCTGATATAGTATTGGCGTCAAACATAACTTTGGAAAATGTTCAGAGTTCACGAGCATTTCTCTATGTATACACAGGTAACAATGTTACCGTAGCAAGCATTAACGTATCATGTGGATCATATAAATATCTGATCTCTATGAGTTATGCGAGGGTCTACATTCTTATCGAGCATCAATTTCAAAAATGCAGAGGCGTCAAATAATCTGTTCCATATGTATGATTTGAAACATTTCTTCATGTCAGAAATAGACATAAATGCATCATTGGAAACTACCATTGCTGTTTTAGTGCGAGAAAGATCATTGACTATCTCTAGCGCACTTATCCGCAGAAAGGCCGCAGGAATTTTCGCTATATTTGATTCTAATTATGTCCATATCTCAGGGATGCATATGATAAACGAATCAGTTGAAACAGCTGTTAACTTATGGAGTATCCATTCTGTATCAATAACTAACACATATATCAACAAAACATCGTTCGGATCAAAAATGTTTAAGCTCGATCGAATTAACTATCTCTATGTGTCGAATATGACATATGAAAATGGAAGTGTTACGCAGAATCTGTATCGATTACAGGAGTGCATGTAACAAATTCGATTTGTTTAGCTGTAATTTTTATACCAAACGTTCAGAGATTGAACATTTCCAAATTATACATTAAAAATACAGAATCGGATAATATTTTACCTTTTGCCCAAAATCCACAATTCACAAAAAGTGTAAAGACACACAAATAATGAAACTGAAACATTTTATTCCACCACCGAAAAAAACTATTAACAGTATTAACAGGATTTCAATTTAAAAACACTTTCGCATCCATTACAAAACCTCCAAATCAGTAACTCCAAATTCGTGCAAATTCGTGCAAGATGTCAATATCACTTCATCCAGCCAACGGATGCCTGCAATTGAATTTAATTTGTGTGTGTGTGTGTGTCCTCAATAAGTATGCAAATCGAGGACTTATGTTTGATAAAATCTGGCAAATAGAGGACTTTTTGCAAAGTGAGGACCTCAGGGTAGGTCCCCAGTTTGTCAAGTCATAATTTCACGAAATAATGCCATATCATGTCGAGATAGACTATCACTGAGAAAATCGAAAATACATAGGATGTCCTCACTTTTATGTGTTTTGCGAACAAGTGTGTTAAACTCGTTTAGCCAAATTTTTTCTCGGCTAATAGACTGATAAAAGGCTTCCATAGAAAAGGCAACCCTTTCTCTGATTTTGCAAAGGGAATGTTTTTATCACCACACACTACTTATTGCTCGCTGTAACTAGCAATGTGAGACAGTCTTCACTTTGTTGAGAAAACGCGAAACATTAAACACACGCTAAAGTCCTCATGATGGTGCTTCTGACAAGCGGCAAAAAAAGACATTCATTAGATAGGTTTACACCCGTTTTTCAAGAAAGTAGCCTTTTATAAAAAGAAAATCTAAAAAAGATGCGCATGAAAAAATTCTTCCACAGCAATACGTGGCTACCTCTTTTAAAATTCTTCATGGTACGCCACAAATGTATTGTAAAATAACACCCTGACCCTGTAATATCAATGATTTTAGAACTTTGCAGGTCGCAACGTTCGATAAGTTTTTTTTAGCCAGAAACAGGATAAAAAAGCTCATAGCGCCAACTTTATTTGACTTGATCCGCTACAGATAACAAAGTGAGACAGTCCTCACATTGTAGAGCGTGTGTAAAGGTGATTTCAGAAAAGTGATCCAGTTGATCTTTTTCATAAAATAAATATAAAAGCAGGGGTTTGGGGTTCAAGTGTACAGTTGCCTTCTGTGTCCTCAGTGCGCGCGCGCGCGAAAACAACTTGTTTGTTTACTTCAGAGACATAACATATACAAAATGCAGATTTGCGACAGCAGAATCATTATTGATATAAATGATTGAATAGTTTTTATCAATCACTTTCAAACTATTAAATTAAGATTTTTTATCCTGAAATGTGGAATAAATTCAAATAAACAGCAGTTATATTAAAAAGACTCTGGGTTGTTGCAGTCTGTAAATTTATGGTTTGTTTATGGTCGCTGATTTGTTCATCGATTCCATCAAAACGAGGAAGATGCCGAAGAAAGTGAAAGCTGAGACCAACGCATGTATGTTAATAATGTTTTATTCCGTTTTTTGGTTTTTTTATTGTTTTTTGTTTGCTTTTTTAATTTGGTAATATGTTTTTAAATTTAAATGACCTATGACTTCTTTCTACTAAATACACAAGACAGTCGCCCTTTCCAATTCTCTGGGTTTGTTGAAAAAGATCATACAACTTTTGCTGAGCAATATCCTTATAAGATCTCCTCTGGTTTGCTACTGGATGGCATGGTTGCATGAGGTAGCATCCATTAGCTGTCTGCTTTTCAGGCTAGCCCATGTTCATGACTATATAACATTCAAGACTTGACTGAAACGATATATATAGACGAGTTTCCAATGTTAATTACACTTTTATACCTTGTACATACTAAAAATCAAATACAATGTATGAAAATAGATAGGAAGTGCTAATGTGTATTGAAACTTTCTAATGTCGATTGTCTTTAAGGGGACTCCAGAGAACCAAATAAAGTGACAACATTTTGAAGTGTATAAAGAGACTTTTATTTCCTGCGAGGCTGCGTGCGCATACTCACAGGAAAATGACTTGATTAATGATATTCTATGTTGCAATATACCGTAATTATCGAGCAAAGAACACTGGTGTTTATAAACATTACGTCACTAAGAAACTCGTCTATAAAACAAAATGGCTGAAATTTCTATCTTTCCATTTTTGGAAAATTTGTTAAGCGCTTTCATTGAAATAATATTGAAATTGATATTCCCAAAAAGCATCCATCATGTTTATTTAAAATTTATCATAATTGGTTGGGGTTAAGAGATAATGGAACTCACAAAGTTGCGTAGAACTCTTTTTACAGTTTTTGGAAATTCTGTTTCCTTGGGCAGATATTTCAATCTAAAACTGATCAAATTATGACTTAATAAGATAATAGTATTTTGTTGATGGTGTAACTTCTGAATTATATAGACGGGTAATATTTGTTTACATTTCTGATGTAAAACGGCCCTGTTTGGCAGTCAAAAGTAACATGTTCTATTCTTTTGACTGCCGAAAAATGGTCAGTTCGGGCCGATTTTTCTTGAAAATGTAAACAACATTTACCCATCTATATACAATAACTTCATTCTTATCAGTCACCTTAGGGTGGTAGTCCTTACTCAGGGGCGGACTTAGTGTACGGCTCATACGGCTCAAGCATTTGTCTTTGAGCTGTATGCATGAGCCGTAGTATGCGGCTCAAAACCAGACTTCTCCATGAGGCGAGCGCATTTGCGCTGGCGCACGCCCACACGCTGGCAAATCTTGCATTTTTAGGTTTGGCAGCGCATGATAACACGCTGGCGACACTCGTTTTTCAGCGCATTATTTTGAAAATCTCTGCTGATAAGTAAGTAGTTGTAACCTTTTAATTTAGATTTTCATTTTAGAACTGCGAAGAGAATGTTGAATTCATTTTTTCCCAGAAAATGATCAGCAGTCGTTTGTTATAGATTTCATTTTGTACCTAACAGTACAATGGTGTCATCGCTAAACTCCACCTTAGTTGAATTGAGGGTTTTTTTCTTTTGTTTAATTCTTAATGATGTTTGTAACGATGGAGTGCTTGAATTTTATTTCCTTTTTCAAGCGTCTTTATTGATTACAACATGCACCTGTGCGATTACGTCAGTACAATTTTTAATTCTTTAACGTCACGCAAACTGTGAATTGGAAATTTGAATATAATCACGCGAGCTCAATAACCATAACAAAATTAATTCTAAGAACTTTTTCTGAAAGACTAATATTTATGAAAAGTTGAAAAAATACTTTAAGTGTAGAAACTTTCGCGAGCAGAAAGTTTCGCGAGAACCAAAATTTTGTGCATAAACTTTCATGAATGAACCATCTTAGAAAATTTTGCGAACATAAACTTTCGCAAGTTGAGAAAATATGAAATCTTATACACTTTCTGCTCGTGAAAGTTCATACAATTAAAGTTACATGATTTGAGAACATTGCATAGCTTTTACATCGATGTGATTATTACGATGTTGGAAGCCTCCATTTTGTACACTTTTTACATAAGTCTTTATTTTAGTTGAAAACGAGGCGAATTAAAGAGCGAAGCCAAATTGTTTACGTTTATTTTCGGAAAACGCACATGAATCTTCTTTATCTTCGATTACACGTTTTCTTTGTTGGTGGATCTTCCTCTACTACAAAATTGTATAAAACAATATTCTGAAAATTAGTACTCAGGATTAAAAAACTTGTAATTATGTTTAAAGCACTGTTCCCTGAACCAACCAGATTTTGAGTTTTGAGGCCACTGTGTTTCAAACAAAAAGTAATTGCACTGGCAAATATGTCCAAGGAGGTTTCGCCAGCGCATTTTTGCGCGCTGGCACAAATTTCTTCATGGAGAAGTCTGCAAAACTTCATATTACAGAATCGATATATTATCGATTGCTATGTGTTGTCTGTAAATTTTGTTCTGATAAATTCAATGTCGTAGCCGGTTCAGTGGAAACTTCGTCGATATCGACATTTTTACGAAGCCGAATTTAGAAGTAGCCTCGCATTCCCCATTAAAATCATATAACTTCTGTGCTGCGATACCGTAAAAATGTACAAATGTAGCTCAATGCATAAACGAAAAGTTGTGAAGAGTGATATACTTGGTATATCACTTGATATATATACTAAGTATATCATTTGGAATTCTTAGTATATCAAATATATGTGACAATCGGCTTCCTAGGTGACTAGCATAAACGTGGTTTTTAAGTGAGAGCTGAAAGAAAGTCATTCTCAACATTCACACAAAAATAATTCTCTGTAAATAACACCATGAGCAGTGTCAAACTTTGAAGAGAAATCTTTTCTGTTGAAGATGTGATGCTAAAGCAAGAAAAACAGGAATTGCTTTAAAGTTGAAGCTTTAAGGTAAGTCAGATGATTTTTCTTCTAAATAATTAGTAATGTGGTATTGATATCGTAATATGTATAAAATCAATTTTTTGTTTTTTTTCTGCTTTGTTATTCTTGCTTTATTTATTTGACTTAATTTTCCTTGCTGCTCTTTTTTTATGTATTGTATTCGGCGACCGTAAACTAAGGATTATTCTCCTCACTCAAATCAAAACAAAAACAAACCATGTTAAAATGGTTATTCTAAGTAATGTCAAATTGAACAGTTTGGCTAATTGTATAAATTTTCCTTTATTTTAGATCCCTTGTAAATGGAAATTGCTGTACTGTTGAAATAACTGTTGCTGAATATCTAAGCGCTCTTATCTTTATGGAATAAATTATTTACACTGACTTTTACAGAATTCTGCAGGCGTACTTTGACAGTTAAACTGCTAGATCATTATACACAGAATTTGAGGGAGAAATTTGATATGAGAACAAGATACCATATTATGGCTTTAGTATCCTCCCAATGAACAATTTTGAATTATGGGGTGTTTCCCGGTATGTAATGATTGGGTTTCAAAGTTCAGATTGTTTGTTGACTTTCATCAATGTAATACGCCAAACCCCTTATTTTTGTTGATGATGTATGTGACTCGAGTTGATGATGTGACTCGAGTTTCTCAATTTGAGAACTTGTCAATTTTCGTGGGTTTTAAATCATTACAGTTGCCCTGAGGATTATACTCAACCTACCATGACACAAGATTAAATGGAATTGTTTAATTTGAAGTCCATCAAGAAATTGTTCCTGATATCAATACAGTGACAGTGACAAGCTTGCATAAAATAATCGTTGATTACGATTCATTGAGTGACTATTGTTTATGATTTTTAATGAATTGTTGAGACACTAGAATATGGAATTGTTTGCTGTACATTCACTACATTAGTTGCAGATACATCATTAAAATGGTTATCGTTTTTGTCCATGAAGCACTGAGTAGCTCCTAATTTTTTCTCCAAGCAAGAACTTTGAAGCCAAAATCTTGAAGACTGAAGGACAATTAAAAGCCCTGTTTGATGCTTGTTGTTCTGCAGGAAAAATAGTTCACATAAGATCGGGTTAATAGTACGGGAAATCGGGGAAATCGGAACCTCATACTGACTGTTTGAAAATTGAGCCGTAACCTATAAAAGATGCTGCGCCCGCCCCTGTTACTCATGATATATTATTTATTTGTCAACAACAAATAGAATTACATGTTTGGTGTAAAAAAATTGACTGGAGACCATCCCAATAGACTAAATCTAAACAGTGAAGTAGCGAAGCCCCTGAAAGCTCATCATATTTAAGTCTCGAAAAGCACTAACTTAAGTATAAAATCAATCGTTTTTAGAAACCTCATTGCGAATAGTACGATGGTTTTAAATGCTTTGAAAGTCTCAGCGTGAATATTTCGAAGGTTTTTAGATACCTTGGAAGTCTTGTTCCATACTATACTCATATAAAAAACAATAATGGTAGCAATAGGAAAGGAGGTAAAGCTCGGGTTTTGACGCATGTATTCTTTTTTTAAGTTATTCAATGAAGTCTTTAATTTTGTTTTTTCGAATTTGGGCACGCCCAAATTAGTGCACCCAAAATCATTATTATACACCGATGTCGAAAATGTCCTGTATCAACCCCTGCTGTATGAGGCTCCAGGACGGCAATGCTGAACTAAAATATTGACAAGGTCGGCAAAAATTTTCTGGCCTATCTAAGTTCAGAGGACTGGGTATAGCTTAGCAAGATACCCTTGCAATGTGTTTCTTTACATACCATATTTGGTATATAAAAGATTTGATAAAAATTTGCAATTAGCAACATTTTCATTAAATTCTTCTTTATTAAAATTTTTACTTTCATTTTAAAATCTAATCTCCATTGTTTTGTTTTACAGGGTCTAGAAATACCAGATCACGTAGCAATTATGGCAGCATAGAAGAGGAAGCTTTATACTGGATAGAACAGAAAATTGACAAGCCCATACTTCATAAAGTTTACATAAATGACTTTATTGGTATGTTTTATACATTCATTCAGAAAATAAATTATTTCTTACTTCTAATTTTCATGTTAGCATATTTTAATCAAAACATGCAAAAAGGTTTTCTTTATTTATCAAGAACATTTCTTTGATTTTAATGTTCACTAAAAATCAAGAGAAGACGGAAATATTTGCTCATTAAAGTTTGTAACCAATATAATTAAACCAAGACAATTAAGTCCAAATATGATTATATGACATCAATGCCTTATTTGCATCTGTATCTATCCGTGACATTTAATCGAGTTAGCTAGCTATGCACACCACCTCAATTAAAATGTTCATTCATAGTTTTGTCCTCAGTTAGTTTGATACAGTTTCAAGCAACACTGAAGGGAAAATTAACAAAAGCCCAGGACAAGCATGATGGATTTCTGCCAGTCATAAAGTCTTTTCATTTGTTTGTTATCAATTTGCCACATGGAAGCCAAAGTACACCCAATACAGTCAAAAAACATTCACATCAAATACACACAAGTTTCTGTAGAATGTTTGTTTTGAATTCACAGAAAAATCGTATATTACAAGATATACATGTCAGGTGTGTTTCCATTGTTAAAAGCCATATGTTAATGTTTAAAATGATTCTAAACTTTGCGCCAAACCTGTTTTGATTGTGATTGTTTTGATTACATGAGAATAATATTTACATTTTTAAGCCACCAAAGCCTCTTTACATCATGACAACCAATCAGATCTTAGAAGGGAGACAATGATTATAAATTATTCATTCTTTCTGGAAATTATATAATAATTTATATTTGAAAGATGTAAATAATGTATGCAGATGCATTATTTTCTTTCACGGAGATATTTGCATGCGGACGTGACCAGCTAGGTTTGGACAATAAGCTTATGCATAAATCCAATAGCAACATAAATGGTCTTGTTCATTATGTATCTTTAAGTATCACTTCAAATATTAACTGACTTTGTTGAAAATTGACTAAGAAGCTTTCTTTACTCGCACTTTTTGTGAGCATGCATGAGTTTTTTTTAAAATCTCATAAATACAACTCAAACTGAAACATGTACAAAAAGAACAGCAAGTTTTTGACCCACTGATAGCCTTGTGGTAGAGTTCTTGCTTCCTGTTTGGGAGGTTGTGGGTTCAATCCCAGGCAGATTCATGCTAGTGACTATAACATTGTGAATCAATCCACTCAGCTTAGCACTCTGCTTGAGAGCGGGGTCAATGTCTAAGGGACTTGTCTAGTTGAGCGGCTACCATCATTACAGCTTCCGTAGCCCAAATGGGAGCTTTAAATACTCTAGGATCTCTTACACAGGACCCTCGTTGATAGTAGGACCTTCAGGAACTGAAAAGGTTATCCTGCGTAAACAATACTAAATTATAATAAAATAATAATGTTTCAGAGCATCAATGTTTTATGTAAATTTTTGCGAGAAATTATTTTCATGAAAATAAATTTTTGTGAAGTTGATCAAAGTTAGTTTACTTCCTTCATGAAATTAACTTCATTTTAGGTTTTGGTGTGTTTACTGACAAATTAATTAAAAAGCAGACCTTTGTCCTTGAATATGCAGGAGAATGCATCAGTGAAAAAGAAGGGGAATTGAGAGAAAGCTATTATAAGGACCACAATAAAGGTTGCTTTCTGTACTATTTCAAGCATGAAAATAGGGGCTTATGGTAGGTGTTCTTGTTTTTATCTATTTGTTCAGTTTCTTGGCATTTGTACCTTCTGATATAGCTATTGATCCTGATTTGCAAAGGCTCGCCATATGTTATTAGTGTTTAATGCTATGGCACATACAAAATTTAATGTATTTTCATGTAATTTTGGCTGGATAAGCTTGATTATCTGACCTATTTTCCACTAATTTAAGGAAAATGTATTGTCATATGGAGGAAGATGTATGAAAAATATTTTTCACTGAGATTATTATATTTAGCATTAGAGAGAAGCATTTTTATGAATTTGGTTGTGTAATGTTTTTTGCAAGTATCTCAGATAAAACACTATCAGTTGCTCTTTGCTTGTGTCTTATGAACTTGGATGGATGGTTTATGTAGTATTTCATATAAAGTCAACTGGAAAATTGTTATAGTAATATACTTTTTGGACAAAAATGGCTGGAAGAAAGCTCTTCTTTTTAGGTTAATAATTCCAAATTCTAGCTTTTGTGTATCTAAGTCTACAACGTCAATAATGCATAATTCCTACTAAAACTAAACTCTGACATGGGCTTTTTTGATAAAAAACGTTTGTCACTTTTCATATAATTATAGCATAGATGCTACATCACAAACAGAAAGACTGGGGCGCTTTGTTAATGATTCACCCAAACCAAATATGAAAATTGCAAAATTAGTAAAAGGGAATGTGGTGTATTTATATATGTATGCTTTGGATGATATTTTACCTGGCACGGAATTGCGATACAACTATAATGCCCCTGATCTTTGGTGGCGGAAAAAGGTAGATTTTAAAATTTTATGAACTCAGTTTGAAAGCATTATTACTATAATTGTTGACCACTTACCTGGAAGTTTGATAGCAATTACAGGCAGATGGTATATTGAATTAAATCTCAAGAATTTATTTGGTCATCAATGGTTAATTTAATAAGAAACAAAGAGTGATACATATTCTTGTAGTTATGGAAGCCAATTTTCCACTTTCTTGATTTCAACAGTAATATTCTAGATTCTATTCAAGTTTATATTAATTTGATCTGAGACTGAAAGATTTTTATTGTATAGGTGTATGACAAAATCTTGTATTCTTATCTGGCTTTTTCAGATAAAAATACAAGGGTGAAATAATGTGGAAAAACTAATTCAATAAGAAAGTATGTATAATGCAAACACACCAAGCTTTTGATTGAAAATTTTTTGTGTGATAGTCTGATGATTTGACACTCACAATTACAGACATTTTCTCAAATATTTCCTTAAACTTTATTCTTATCCTTTAGAGAAATTTGTTTCAAAAAGAACCATACCATTTAAATCTACTATCTTCCAGTAATATCTCTGTAAGTAATTTCTTGGGCTGTACAAATTATAGTAAGAAAGCATAGTTATTCATTGGACGGGTATTTAGGTTTGTCAATCTGTTGATTCCAAAGTAGATGATGGTTTTGATTCCAACCTTGTTGATGGTTCTAATTCCAAAGTAGATAATGGTTTTGACTCCAAGCTTGTTGATGATTCTAATTCCAAAGTAGATGATGGTTTTGACTCCAAGCTTGTTGATGATTCTAATTCCAAAGAAGATAATGGTTTTGATTCCAACCTTATTGATGATTCTAATTCCAAAGTAGATAATGGTTTTGATTCCAACCTTGCTGATGATTCTAATTCCAAAGTAGATGATAGTTTGGATTCCAAGCTTGTTGATTGTCCTGATTCCAAAGTAGATGATGGTTTTGACTCCAAGCTTGCTGATTGTCCTAATTCCAAAGTAGATGATGGTTTTGACTCCAAGCTTGTTGATGGTCCTAATTCCAAAGTAGAATGATGGTTTTGATTCCAAGCTTGTTGATTGTCCTGATTCCAAAGTAGATGATGGTTTTGACTCCAAGCTTGCTGATTGTCCTAATTCCAAAGTAGATGATGGTTTTGACTCCAAGCTTGTTGATGGTCCTAATTCCAAAGTAGATGATGGTTTTGATTCCAAGCTTGCTGTTTGTCCTAATTCCAAAGAAGATGATGGTTTTGATTCCAAGGTTAGTGATGGTTCTAATGCCAAGATTGTTGATGATTTGAATTCAGAGGCAGTTGATGACCTTCCTGCTAGCTGTGATGAAGATGAATTAGCTGAATCACTTCAAATGGTCAGTATTAAATTGGGAAAGTGAATTATAACATATAAAATTAATACAGTTAATATTGAAATTAATGCTGATTTTCAAAACTCAAATTGCCATATTTACTCATCCAAAAGTTTGTGATTATGGTTCAATGAAACATTAATTTTTTCTCATGACAAAATTAAGTTGTTACTTGGAAGTAATAGGACTTGTTTTGTTTTAGGCAGCATCAATAAGTATAAACCCTGGCTTCGATAATGATATTAAGGTACATTTTATTGTTCTATTTGTTGTTTTTATATTTTTTTTCAATAACTCAACTACAATT
The DNA here is from genome assembly GCA_027922465.2 of Turritopsis dohrnii. Lineage (NCBI taxonomy): Eukaryota > Metazoa > Cnidaria > Hydrozoa > Anthoathecata > Oceaniidae > Turritopsis > Turritopsis dohrnii. The sequence continues at coordinate 621,333 of BQMF02000235.1, read as the reverse complement.
TCCTAGTGTCCTGAACTTAATTTTTTTCTTTAGTTTGAAGTTGAAGAAAGAATGTTCACTAGCTCTTCTGGGGTACTTCATATAGAGATTGGAGATTATGTAAGTGATTGTTTGTGACTTCATTTTATTTTTTGTAAATAGACTATTAGTATGTGATATTTTTGTTTTTATCTATCTGCTTTTTTTCAAATTTCTTCTCTTTGGAAAACTGTTTCGAATAAAAGTAAGTTGGAGTCTTTATCCAGTCTTCAGAAACATCATGTGAAAGAAAGATTTTTGTATTTATAAATTTTTGTAAATTTGTTGGTGTTGACTTTTAGGCCATGAGCTGCGTTTCAGAAAGAGCTGTTAAAACAATTTTTAAGAGGAATAGTCTTTTTGTGTCCTCTCTGCATGTACATTACTTAGAATTTTCACCTAATGACAGGTTAGAGTATGGTATTATGATTGTTATTAAAAAGCCACAAGCATAATAAAAACATGAAGCAAAACTACTTATCAATATCATCTTCGTTGTTACTAACATTATCAATTTATGTATTTTCAATCTGCACACAATTGATGAGCTTAAGGATATATAGTGCCACAGGGTTTTTTATCCATTTCACTTCTTCATTTTTAACATGCATTGGCTGATTTTGATTGATAGTTGTTCTGTTGTATGAATATTCTCAGACTTCTGAATAATTGTTATAAACAAGAGTGAAAAATTCATTTGGTGGAATGTTTCTGTGAACATTAAAATTTCTGTGTGCATTGACCATAGCTGCACACTGCAATTTCAAGTGTCCATGATGAACAGCCATGCCCAAATCCGTTTAACATGCCTACAGGTTTAGCATATCTGTGTAACATGTTTAGTATTTTTCTTGAACCAAATAGTTTTTTTGAGTGCTGTGACTAATGAGAGTAACTTGTAAGCTTGTTTTTTCCCATTTGATTGCAAATAAATTAAGTCATAATGCCAACAACAAGTCTTTAAGTTTTAATTGCTCCTCTATCTCCAAATAACTATCATCAGATGAAAAAAAATATCAATAAAGCCAAGCAACAGGCAAAGAACATCAAATGAGTTTTATGGAATTCCCTGTTTGTAATTTTCAATTGTAACATTGTTTTATGGTAGATCCAATCCACCAATGCTTTGTGTCTCTTTTAACAAATTTTGAAGTTACTAATGCTAAACAGACTCAGTATAGTTTATTAGTGGAACTCTTTCATATTCTTCTTCTGATTGCAATGACTGTTACAATTATGGTGACACATTATGACCCAATAATACAACTTGGTTAAAGATAATGTCAGAGTGTGTATTCCCATCAAAAACAACCTCACTTGCATTTCTTTGTGGAGGCTGTTAAAAGGTCAGCTGCATAGAAACCTCTTCAAAAGGTTTTGTTTCAGACACTTGGTTTGGTATTTCACCATTTTGAGGAAAGATTTACACAGACTTCAAAGTATAAACTCTATTTTGTTTAATCATTCTGTCCTCTATCAAATTTACTGCAAAATGATTAAATGAAACACTTTATAAATCCGAATATCCATATTCTGCTTCAAGTGATGGGTCTTTTGATAAACAGGCAATATAATTCTTATAACGTAGTTTATGATATAATGAGCCTCTATTGCATCTACATCCCCCCTAGTTTGGAATGAAAGTGATTTGTAATTTTGTAATTCGTACTTCCAAGGGACGCTCCTTCATCCTAAACAACAAAAACAAGAAATTTTCTTATTCTATCAACAGTACCAGTTAATACAAGATCTCTTTCTGACAAATCGTGCATGCTTTTGGAAGGATATAACAACTGTTTGCAGATTTCATTATATTTTCAGATGACAATCGATATGATTTACTAACTGGTAGTTGATTAGGATCTTCAGATTTTCAATTAATATTTTCAATATGCAGCTCATATGATACCATGGTTCAGCTGGGTTCAATATCTCATTATTGTAAGCTAAGATATCTGCAACTGTCACTGCCTTCTTGGACAATTTATGATATACAATAAAATCTCTTTCTCTTTACAAATAGCCAGTCTTGTCAATTTAATTGATGCTGTGTTATTCATGTGGTTACTTCATGGTTGCATAATTGAAAGTAATCATTAATATACCACAAGCTATGGCATTAATGCACATGAAAACTTGCCTGATTGTCTCTTTATTTCACTGTTACTCTTGCATATCATCATGGTTGAAGGCTAGAGTGAATCCTTTCCAATAATTTAAGTTGTGAACTCGCTCTTTTGTGTGCTATTTGGAAATGTTGCTTCAGTGTGCTATCAGCAATCTAATGCTGTAGTTTACTGCTGTTTGTATTTCTCTATTTAGCTATAGTTTCATCATTGGCATTGTTGCTACCATTGTTTTAACCTTTTAAGTTCATCATAAGTTTGTTTTTGGCATGATAATCAGAAATGATTGAGTTTTTCCATTAAGGTGCTCATGATGGATGATTTATCTCCATTGTTGTCAGCATATTGTATGCCATTAAATTTCTGTAAAATGTCTGGGAAATCGTAAAAAAACCCAAAAACAATGAGAGACCAAGAATTGACCCTTGTGATATTCCATTAAAAATAGGTTTGTGGCCTGAAGAACTTTTTTTATAAGAACACGTTGAGACCTTTGCAATAGAAATGGATCTTTTCTTATTAATACAGTATAGTTGATTGTATCACATGCTTTCGTTAAGTTTAAGAAACCTATAAGCTTTTCATTGCCATATACTTTATACTTTATACTTTATAGAAGATACAGGCATGTTTGGTTTTGCTGGGAATAAGCTCTTTTTATAAGTCATTTGTCAGCCTTGGATATGGTTTTCTTTTTAGTTTCCTTTTGAGTTGCAGTGCATGTCGATTAAGAATTGTTCTTACAAACTTAAACTCACCACTCACTATTTCACCACTTATTTACATGTCATTTGTTATTCAATACAATAGCTCCTAATTAACATTAATAATGTCCGCATACATAGATTCAGAATGATAATGTTTAAAGTTTTGATTACCTTTGGGGAATGGTCCGTGTTTTTTTTTTTAATTTACGACTACAAATAACCATGTGATAATCACTCAATTGATGCTGATAAAACTTCGGTTATTTAATTATTTGGAAGTGTTTTATGTGGGATCAGATTATTTCTTCAATTACATTTATTTGTTCATTTTCTCATTGGCATACCTATGAATATAATATTCATCACAATTTCTTTATTGTTCCTGTGACAATATAAGTTTTACCTATGCCCAGGAACATCTAAGTGAGGACCTTTTACTTTGTATTCAGGTATTGAGGATAACTCAATAGCTTTTTGGTGTTTGCTAATATATTTCTTGTTCTGCAACTCTTGTTGGTGTTATTCAATTATCCACTCTGTTGTGATCTTACAAATAAATGTCTCATATTTATTAATTCTGGTGATGCTTATTTTGGATAAAATGTTTTTGGTATCTTGTGACATCAAAGTGAGGACTTTGTATTCATCATAGTATTTTGAGTGGCATCAACGAACACAAAGTGAGGACTCAGTAACTTTCTTGTTGTACAATGACGTGAACACCAAAACTTTGGATGCTTTTGTTGTATATTGTTTCTCTTGGTAAAATGAAAACGATACTTTCCATTTGATAAGATTTTTGTCATTGAACACTTGTTAAGGGTTGATCTAATATAAAGAAAGGACAATTTTAGAAACAATGAATGTTTTCTCTTTGTACTGTATTGATACTATATATCAAGTTTTATGTTATTTTTCGGCTGTTTGACAGGATGGTATCACTAAACAACCAGCAAAGGAGAAAGACTTAAACAACAATAAAGGTCAACCTTCAATCAATTCTCATACAGCTGGAACGTTGAGAATGATACATCTAACGATAATATGTATCTTCAGTCACTTTGTCTGTTTTGTTGATTAAGAATGGATATCGGTTTTGCTATACCTTTTAATTGAAATGTTCCAAACAGTGTTTTGATGAAGACCTTCTATTGACCTGGAAATACTATTGTATTATAAGATATCTCTAACTTTGTGTTAAGAATCCTTACATTGAACTATTGTCACAAAGTAACATCTTTGCAGCTCTGTTGTGGTTCACATAGGTATACCAAGCTTTTGAACCACAATGAGGTACAATGCCAATGCAGCTATTGTTGTTGTTACTTATTCCATTATCCACTCTGTTGTGATCTTATAAATGTCTCATATTTATTAATTCTGGTGATGCTTATTTTGGATGAAATTTCTTTTGTATTTTGTGACATCAAAGTGAGGACTTTGTGTCCATTACCTGATGCTACTCAAAATATTGATGAATGCAAAGTGAGGACTCAGTAACTTTCTTGTTGTACAAATTTGTTTTGGATTTAAATTTGTTTTGGATTTGTGACGTCAAAGTGAGGACTTTGTATTCATATTTTAGATTATTCCTGACGAAGCAGAATTTCAGAGATCAGATCAGAGAGTTGCATCTAAAAGACAAATTCAGGTAAATTTTGATTTATGCTATCGAGAGTTAGGATAGCTGATGAATTAGGATGTTTAAACTTATTGCTTTAATGATGCTGTATTGTCATATTTGTTTGTTGTTTATTTCGTGTTTTACCAAGAAAATTTAACATGTAGAAGCTGATGAAAAAGGTAGTAGCTGGTATTCCAAAATATGAAGATAATGAAACTGAAGATGTAAGTAGTTCCTTTCTTTTTGCAGTTTTTTTGGGTTTTGTTTTCTGTAGTTATAGATTTCTTAAAGAATCCTAATGACAGTATTATTGTTTTGTTTAGAACCTGATTTACGATGACAATATGAATAATGTAAGGTAACATATCTCCCATGTGTAAGGTATTTTGTTGGTATTGAGTATTATTACACTTGGTTTTATTTACAGGAGTCTATACAGAATGATAGTGGTGTCCATGGTGACTTTCCTGAAGTGGAAAATACTCGAGAGGACGAAATGTCGCTTAGCTTTTCAGAGGTAAACTCCTAGCTGTTATTATTTCTATAGAATAGATAGGCAGCAAAATTCCATCGCTTTGTTTACACATCTGAGGAAATGTTTTTTTTTCCTTTCCGTAAGCAAATAATGTATGAAAGACGACATATTATTAATGTTGGCTATTTTTGAGGGTGCGTTTGTCCAAGTTCGGTCTAAAATGTATCGTTTTATCTGATGAAGCATGTATAAACAAGTAAGAGTCAGTTGGCAAGATACCAAGTTTATCTATACGAATTAATACATATTGTACTTTGAAAATACATCTAATCTAAAATACATCTGATAAGAGAGTCGATCGATCGCTCTGACTAAACAAAGCGCAAGTTACGTGCAGCTTGCACTGAGGTGTCCTCAATAAGTATGCAAATCGAGGACTTGTGTTTGATAAAATCTGGCAAATAGAGGACTTTTTGCAAAGTGAGGACCGAAAGAGTTTGAGTTATCAGGATGCTAACGTGTTAAAGAAGTTGTAACAAGAACAACCAACTCAAGCAGTAATGAGACTATTGAACTTCTCTTAAACTTGAAAAGTAGTGAAAAACAAATCATTCAACATATCCATTCAAACTAGTAAACAATATTAAGTTTTTTGTTTTGTAGTGACTTCAACCGTTTTTTGTTTGTTTGTTTTTGTTTTTTTTATAAAACCCGAGTTAACGGCAGTATACTGTAGCTAAACTGTACAATAAAGTTAACAGAATTGCTTATGGCTTCCTTTTAAGTATTATAATATTTTAAGAAAATGAACTTTAGTCTTCTTTTATTTACCATTTCATGTTTCAGGTACGTTACTGATTCACTCCTGTGTTTTAGGATGACGATGATGATGATGTAAAAGATAAGACATTTGATCCTGTTGCATTATTTGGCGATGACTTTGAATCAGATACAGATACAGAATCAGAATGTCTAAGGGTACCTAAAGAAATAAGTGAATGTCTGCCTTTACTGCCACAATTAGTCGATCAAGTTCAAAGTACTCCAAAAAGTCATAAGGTACCACCTAATGTATGTTCTACTGAAAAGAATGATGATACTGCGAAGACAGAAAAAAGGAAGTCCCCATTTGAAGTAGAAGTTTGTCAGAAAAAACAATGTAAATCAGAGATCTTTGTTAAGACATCCAATACCAAGAATAAAGTCCGAGCCTGGGACAAGCACTATTTTTGTTTGTACTGTGAAAAACCCTTCCTGAAGTTACCTCGTCATTTTGAAGATAAACATAAAAAGGAAGCCGATGTTGCAAAACTGATTTCGTTGCGTGTATTAGATACTGATTCTAAAGAAACAAAGGAGTTGAAAGAAAAACTTCGAAGTGAATTGCTGGCTTCAATGAGGAAAACAGGTAACTATAACCACAACATGAAGGTGCTCGAACGTGGTTATGGCGAATTAATTGTGAAACGATGTCCGCCAGAGGAAGTGCCGTACTCACACTATCTGCCATGTGAGCATTGCTTGGACTTTTATTACAAGAAAGACTTGCATCGTCATGTGAAAACATGCAAAAAGAATGTAAGGGTCAACAGAAAAGGTGGAAGGGTACAGGGAAAATCTGCCATGCTTCTTCCGGTTGCTGCTAATGTAACGGGATCTTTGAAGAATATTTTTGCCCGTATGCGAGTAGACGATGTTTCGATTTCCCTTAAAACTGATGATGTAATAATTAAATATGGAAATATTTTGTGTAAAAAGCATGCTAACAACGATGATCAAACTTACCATATCAGTAACAAGTTACGGGAGTTAGGTCGATTGCTGTTACATATGCGAAATAAGAATGCAGTAAAGTGTTTTAGGGACATTATTGATCCTAAACTTTTCCCAGTGGTGGTTCAAGCAGTTACCGAACTATGTGGTTGGAATGAAGTAACTAAAACTATCGACACGCCATCTATTGGTATAAAGCTGGGGCAGCTTCTTGCAAAAGTTGCCTTTGTGTTGAAGGGGGAAGCCATTATCAGTGATAACGCAATGATTAGGAAAAAAGCAGAAGATTTTCATGCACTGATAGAAATGAGGTGGAATGACGAAATTTCCAAGCTCAGCCGCATTGAATTGGAAACAAGGCAGTGGAACCGGCCAAAGTTAATACCTTTAACAGAGGACCTGCAAGTACTGAAAAAACACTTAGTCGAAATTCGCAGATCAGCTACTGAGGAACTTGCACATGATAATGCTTCAGTCACGTCCTGGAGAAATCTTTGTTCCAGTGTTTTAGCTCAGTTAATTCTTCTGAATAGGCGAAGAGAAGGCGAGGCTTCAAAACTTGAGTTGGCACATTTAGACAGCATGTCCCACAGCGTGCCTAACTCAGACATTAAAACTTCTCTATCAGAGTTTGAACTCAAGCTATGTCAATATTTCAAACGTGTGGAAATCAGAGGAAAAAGAGGCAGGAAGGTGCCAATGATTCTCACGCCACAGCTTGAGGCTTCAGTGAAACTAATCGTGACTTTAAGAGGCAGTGTTGGTGTCAACCCTGAAAACAAATACGTGTTCGCAGTGCCCACAATGAATTCGTTACAATACATCCGTGGAAGTGATGCACTTAGGAAACACGTATTAATGTGTAACTTGAAGTGTCCAGAGGCAGTCACTTCTACCAAATTACGAAAGCACATTGGGACGTTAAGTCAGCTTTTAAATCTGGAAGAGCGAGAATTGGAGATGCTTGCTGGATTCTTAGGACACGACATCACAATACACAGGGATTTTTTATCGACTCCCAGAAGACACCCTACAACTAGCTAAATGTGGGAAAATTTTGCTAATGATGGACCAAGGAAAAATGGGAGATTTTGCTGGGAAGTCTCTTAAAGAAATTGAGCTTAATATGGACGGTAAGTTATTTCTTTGATTTGATGGCCACCCAAAAATTTACTTCTTTAAGATATTCAATGTAGAACTACTATCTGCTTTCACTAGCGACGGATTTTTTTTTATTTCGTAGAGGTTTACGAAGATGGAGAGGACAACGATACTGAAGAATATGTTGAAGAAGAAACCAATGCTGAAAATAAGAAAGGTAACTCGCGATTTTGTTTCAAAAGTTCTCTTTTGACCATCACATGTTCTTTTAGTACCTTATTTGATTATCTGTTGGTGTTTTTTAGATGGAGATCTCCATTCTGAAATCAGCGATTATGATGATGTACAAGAAGCAGGTAATATATAACTTTGAATCGTGACAATAAAATGACAGCTTCATTCCAGAATATTTGCCTGGCGATAGTAAATCATAGTGGTTAGTGTAATTGGTCATTACAATTTCCCTCGTTTCATATGGCATTAAACTCATTCAGCTAGTATGACTGATTTTAAAATCTTATTTGTACACGAAGTATGTGTTTTAATTAGATGATGAAGAAGTAGAGAAGTCTAAAGGCAGAAAAAAGAAGAAAAGTGTGTTTTCTTTATTTGAATGTCAAATGAAGGAATTTTTTTTATCTTACATGAATTTCGCCATCCCTTTCTCCAAAGATCTTAATTTTACTTATATTCTTACTTTCTCTTTGTTTTTTTTGTGTCTAAATTTTCATCAAAATCTATTGCAAGTAGTACCTTAAGGGAAGAAATTATTGCGAAAGAATTATTACGGAATTAAAGACTGCGAATCAGTGGTCGAAAAAATCGTGAATTGCGGAATTAAAGATTGCGAATCAGAAATGTAAATGCTTTTCTCGCAGCAAGTGCTGACAATGCCTGATGTATGGATAAGGCTACAATCATCTATCAATCTGGTACATACAAGGATTTCGCCTCAAAATCTGGGGTATGCATTCCTGATGGAGGCCCACATTCGCTTTCTGAGCAACCTGGCCTCGAAATTTAAAAAAAGCATTACAAAATGACCCACTGCTTAGAACAAGGATTTAATTCGCTTCAAAATCTATTCAAGTCATCAGAAAGTTGGCAAATAGAAAGCCCCTGCCTAATACCAATGTATTATTTATTTTAGATAACAATGACTAAATTAAGACTAGTGTTAAAAGATCCAAAGGTAATAACTAATAACTTATTGTTTATCGGCAAGTTTTTCTGTAAACCATTAGGTCATCTGTTGAATCACAAGGTCGTACCATTTGTCAATTTACTTATATTCCTTGAAGGTCCGAGAAAATGGCAGGAGAAAGAAATATGTGCTGTCAGGAAATATATGGCTGCCTTTTTGAAGTCTATGAAAACTCCCGGGAAAAAAGATTGCGATCATTGCCTTGCAATGTCTGGTACGGCATTATCGAGCCGTACTTGGGTAGACGTCAAAAATTACGTTTATAACCAAAATGTAAAACAAAAGAACAAAGTTAAAAAACTTCGTAGTTGAAGTAGATCAAGGATTTTTACGGGAGGAGTAACATTCTGGTAGTTATAAGTTGTTTTTATTTGATTTGATTTTACTTGATTTGTATATTATGAGATTTTTCAAGATCACAGATTTTCATTTTGTTTTATGTCTTAGCTTGGCCTTTTCTTGTATTTCCTTACTACAGCATCTGGAAATTATTCTCCAATTTTTTACGGCGTTTTTGCTTGATCTGCAAACTTTTAAAAGATTTTCAGAAGCATTTTCAATGTTTGAGCTTTTGCCTTGAATAAAACATCGCCTTCAGAAGTTGTTTGGAGAGTTGGGAGATGGCTTATTTAGTTCAACTGGTTAATATTTATCACTTTAACTTCAATGTATTTATTCACATTGTTATGTTTACTTAAATATCAGAAGATTTGGTTATTGTTCCAACTATCTAATTTTCGATTCCCCAGTATGTCCTCAGAAATGCGGTTTTTACAAACATGTAACACTTACACACGTCCTCTGTTTAACGCATTAAAAAAGAGCTGAATTATCGAGTGTAAAGGCTGTAATATAATGCTCATCAAGGCGATCAATAACAACATGTGGTGTCTTTGTAGTTGAAGTAATCTTTAACAAAAAATTAGAGGAAACTTGCCATGTCTCACTTTGTAAGGTTATGCATAGAGTCCTCAGTTTATATAGTTAGTCCGTCTGTGTGTGTGTGTGTGTGTGTGTGTGTTGTCACATCAATGAGTTGTGGGGACCAATATAGTTCTTCAATGTACCTTGTGGGGTCCGTTTGCGTTGTGGGGACCAAAATATGTGGCCCACAAGGCAAAGACCCTAAAACCGCATGAAATATCTTAATTTTTTATAAATACGCCCTATCAGCGTCGGTCCCCACAACGCTCATACACATACACAAACATGCGTTGTGGGACATGGAGTGTATACTGTGAAATTTGAAAAATGGCATTGTGGGGACAAGGATACACATTTCCCTACAATGTTATTTCAGTTTTATTTTATTGTTCTAATTCCGTCAACGTCTTCTTAATCTCTTCTTTCTGGAATGTCATGGAATATCGCTGTGAAGTACTTACCCTTATCTAAATAGCGTTATCAAAAACAAAGCCTAGCTGTTGCCATGAACTTTGAAATTCAAAAGTAAAAAGGATTGAGAAAAAAAACATTAATTGTGAAGGTTGTAGTGGTTAGATTTAGTCCTGTAGTCGTAAACGTTTATATATTAGTTTCGTTCTTGTACCATGATGATTCACTGTTTATTCAAAAGTTGACAATATTTGCTTTTCGTTTGTTCTTTTTTATTTATATCTTATCAAGTTGAGCCGTTTTCTCAAAGACAAGAATCACCACCCTTGAAAGAAATCAACTGATCAGAGTGATGATGATCATGAGTGACCATATCCTATTGGATATTAAAAATGGAAAATAAGGCTGATTAACAACAGAACAAGAGCCAGAACGGTAGTCATCAACTTTCAGTAGCGTAGGGTATACGTATACCCTACGCTACTAAAAGTTGATAATTTGTACTGCTTAATACAATGTCACAACTCAAAACATTGCAATAAAACATTTCATGAAATGTTTAGGTAAACTTAAATTTTCCACCGTATTGGGAAACATTGTTACAAATACTATCAGTATGGACCAGGATTAATAAACCGACACCAGAAATCTAATACCTTATTACACGAAATTAACGCAGTGCACTAATTAACGCGAATTGAAAAATTTTGTACCGCGTGTAAAATTAACCACCTGTTATTTAAGGCATGATGTAAAATAATCCCTCCTTACTTTCTTTCGTTTTTAAGTTTTTCAAGCTACCCGTTAGAATGCAGGTTAAGTCTACAAAAATTTTTCGTAACACGATGTTTCATTAAACAGATGCAGAAACTTAGTCCAGCACGTGAACGCCAGTCGTCTCTAGTTCCACTTCATCTTGCACATCATCTCCGCCTTGCACCAACAGAGGCAGTTTGGGCTTTCGTCGTGTACTTCTACTTCAAATTTCGAAAGGATAAATCCAATCTTTCTGTTCGCGTTAGTTTGTACTCGCAGAAGGAAGTATCTTTGTGATTTCGTGTTAATAAGTACTCGCTTAAATTTAAACCTCGTTCAAAAGTTTCTGCGTTATTTTCGTGTAATAAGGTAATTAAGGTAATATGCGAGTTGTAATTAGTTTGCATGTGTTGAAAAGAAAATTTTTTCAGAGAATAATAAAAAAAAAATTCCTTGTTCTTATTTCCAGTCCTTGGCTACTCCAATTCATAGGCTAAACTGTCATTTCGGAGGAGGAGGAATCAGGGTATTTTAATACGATATTCGCTTCGCTGCTACCATAAAAAGCATCAAGCTACAAAAAATTGTCGTTGACGTCGAACCGACGTTTATTATCCGAACAATCATTATGAACTATCAATCGTCTGCAGAAGATCTTCGTTTCAGTTTTTCGTTTCGTTTTTCCTTTATTATTATTATTATTATTACGAATGTTTATTACAGGATGGTTTCTCAGTTATAAATACATATATACAATATACAAAATACTGTTATTCTGGAAGTCCTGTGCAAAAATGACGTAAAGGATTTAAATATTAAGAGACGTATAGACGAGTTAGCCAAAAAACATGAAAGCTCTGAAATGAACTTAACTCCTTAACTCGAGCCACCAAGGAATCCGGTCAATTAGTTCGACCAAAATAAGTCCAAGACCTGTACATAGCAGACACTTGTTTACAGCGATCCAACATTTATTTCGTTATAATTTTGTTCAAATCCTATATTGTGTCCGCTATGTAAGTAAGTAAGTAAGTAGTAAGTAAATAACGAGAGTTTTTAGTCCTTGGGCTTCCATCCGAAATGGTTGGTTCTTCCGCCCGCCGACTTGCAACTGTTAGTTGACTTACCGCCAGAGATACGTATAGCATTGCTCTAACTTGCCCAAAGGCCGGTGTGCAGTCAGTCGATGGCTCCTAATGGGCTGACACGCTGCTTTTAAAGCGCATCGGAGTGGTGTATTGAGATGCGACATGACTGGACTCGAACACGGGTCGCAGCGGTCGCACTCAAAGGTACTAACCACTACACCATCGCTGCATGTAGGTGTCCTCTATGTACAGGTTTGACTATAACTTCGAGTTAACATAAGTTCAAGCAATTTACAGTCATTGCACCATCCAATATCGTAAAAGTGCGATATCTTTACACGGAACGCGATTACAATTACGAATTATGAATTATTAAGTGTTGATCGAAGCTCCAAGAACATGCTCTTGATGGTCTCCTAGTTAAAAAGTTATTTACAAAACATTTTTCTCTTCAGTAACAGCAACATACTAGATGGATACACTTTCCGTTCACTATTCCACGATTCTATTTTTCGGCAACTTTTGACACGGAGGGGAGCGATTCGTTGTTTTGCAAAACGTTTTTACGCGAGATCGTCTTCTTTTCGTAGATATAGATACATAAATAATATTTACTTTTTATTTCTATGTTGCAGTGAGATGATTAAAAACAATTTAAATCTTTAAATGAGGCCATACTTGTTGGCTTGTTCGGGAAAAGTCTACATATTTTTTTATAAGCAATCGAAATCAGGCTGGGCTATTCTTAAGTGAAAAACTTTAATGGGCTTACAATATCTTTAAGGCATGCTTACGTACAAAAATTACCTTAATATTGTTTTTGTCACTTTTTGAACGCAAAATGTAGTCAATAACGCATGAAAAATACCACCGTTGGAGAAAATGTAATGTAATGTAGCAAAATGCTAAGTATATGCTTAAACGTTTTCCGATTTTGTGGATAAATGTGCTTATAAGCGTTATGTTATTATATAATTATATAAATTAAGTTTACGAGTGAGTGGACAGAACATTAAAGTACGTGACATTGGAGAAAAATTGAGAATTATACAAGGCCGCGGATGCCCGAAATGTATTTCTAATTTTATAAGTAAAATCGGAGCCAACAATCTAATACTAGGTTACGCCCTTTCTCTAGAAGTCATGATTCAAAAAGACGTTTTAGTCTTATTCATTGTTCACTTTTTGCTGGATTTTTAAAAGCAAATTTTTAACGCCGAAATTTCCAAGGAGAATTATATTAGGTTAATCTAGACATTAAACTTCCATTAACATTAATGTTGCCATGTCATTATAATAGATCTTACTCCGCGTTCTCGACCATCACGACCACGAATGAAATTCCCTGAGAAAAAAAAATAAAACGTAAAATCTAATGAAGCTGTTTCCAAAACAGAGATTTGACTTTGATTTTGACTCATAAAATCGGAATTACATTTCGAGTGCTTCCCGAATCTGGGTCTTGCCTTTTCTCGCTAAGAGCTATAGGTCTTCAAAGCTTGATTGTTTAAAACCGTATTCTGAAAGTTAATCGATGGTCAATTTCTTTCCTGTAAAACTTTTGAAAAGTTGAATGGGAGGACCAATGTCCCTGTTTAATAATCCCTGCAATATGGCAACATTCTTTGTACAAGCTACCCTTATTGAGTGTCCCTTGAAATAGTTATAGTTTACACTTGCAAGTGAAAGTCTGACAAAGCCATCATGGGTTTTACATGACTTGCTTATAACAGAGTAGTGGAAACATCCCAATTAGACCTACAACAACAAACCAAGACTTTTTTCTCTTCTGGAAACCGATAAAATTTTGTAGGTAGTGGTGGTTGTGTTCCTTTCTTTAATGTCTTTATCAATTTGGTTTGCCAATTTGTAAATTTTTGAACTTGTTAATTCGGAGGCTCTGGCTGCTGATTTTAGTGGCAATAAAAACGGTCAACTTAAAAGTGAGCAGTTTATTAGACAACATTTTGTCCTCTAGGAGAGTTGAGAACTGTGTCAACTTCCAAACAAAAGAATAAGGTACTGGAGGTTTAGTATTGAAGATTCCCTGATTGCAACTCCAATTGGATCATGATATGCTGATATTGCTGACCTGTAAGAGCCTCTTGTGCTGTAGGCTAAACCGTTATCAAACAATTCAGCTAGGAAGTCTAAAATGAAAGAACGTAATTCACGATGTAATTTACAGTACATCCAGTCAACACTCCAGCTATGCCACTTTTTCCAAGATTCTACTTTCCGAGATGAGCTCTCTGATATCCCTTCCACGCGTAAGCTTTTCCGGAGATAAAGTAGATATAAAAGCAAAAGAAGCGTTTGAATGATGACCTTTAGCTCTTAGCGAGAAAGGAAAGGGACCCAGTATTAGATCATGGCGCAGATTGTGCGAAATGAATCAGTTTTGGTTCATGTATCAAACTTCCATAAATGTGATACGCGATCATGCAATGAATACTTAGTAATCCCGAAAAAAACATTTATTTATTTTCATGATTGTGAAAAATAGTAAGCAGGTAGGTCGGATAAGGATTCCGATTCATATAGAGAAGTCGTGAGAAAACATACACACGCGTTGTGGGGACCCTACAGAAATAAAGTAAGAAACCATACACACGCGTTGTGGGGACCATTTAGAAAGGTTGTGAGAAACCATACACACGCGTTGTGGGGACCATTTAAGAAAGATGTATAAAACATACACACGCATTGTGGGGACCACTTTCTAAGGGACCCAGGAAAATTTTATGCTAAATGTGAACCCTCCTGGTTACAAGAACAAGAAACTAGACATAATTACGACAGCTAAATAACATTACAGGAGATAAAGAAAACGTAAGAAGAAAAACATACAAAAAAACATAAAGAGAAAAAATACGCAAATAAAACACCACAAATATTAAAGTCAAAATGTAACTAGTCTAGAAACACGATAGGAGGTGAACTGTAAACAAACAAAAAAAACAACAAAAGCCAATAGAGGTAATGTGAAACGAAATGAAAAACAGTTAATAACTTTCTGCTTCTTAATAATTAATGTTCCAAGGAAAGGAGACAACCGGCTAGTTGAAAGCGCCAAGAGGCTTCATAAACTTTATGCAACTGAATGGTCTGTCCGAATATCCTCAGCTTCATTGAGATCCCTTGGAGATAACAAATTTAATAAAGATGATTTGCTGCCATTGACATCAAACCTGCTATTATTGAAAAGTTACTGCGAAAAACGCTGCAGTGAATTAAAACAAAAACTAACCGAAAAATCAATGGTTGCTGATTGGAAAGAATTAGCAGAAATAGACCGAATTTTTGTTTAAACACCGTGTTAATGCCCAGTTATCAAGTTTCGTCTCGTTTCTATGTATGTTATTGTTTTACTAATTACATGTCTTTATTACTTACTTATTATTTGCGTTACGCCATGGGGATGTTCAAATGGCATACTTGTTGGCTTAGTCAAAACAGAAATTCGGGAAAGGTCCATTGTTCTCACGCGGATATCTTCAACAAAAGGCGTGGGAACGAACAGTCATGTCTTGAAGCGATACGTGGAAAGAAGTTCTCGACGCAAAGTCATGCATAGTGACATATTGGCTTCACTTTCACCTTTAGAAAAGACCATTCTTAACAGGTTGCCTTTACGCTGTGTAATAACTTCAATAAGGTGTTGTTTTAAAGTTGAAACTTGTTGACGATTGTAAATATCTATATATATATTAGATTTGGTTCATATCCGCGGAAACGTTATTGACAGAGAATGTGGTGGAAGCGACGGATCTTCTAGTGAAAACTAGAAGCGAAGTAGGGGTCGCACCAAACAATTTGCATTTGTTTGCGACTCCTTCAAGGATGTCCACAAGTCCACTTCGAGGATCTCAATGCTTCAAAGACGTAGTCATGCGAATTGATGGGATTGAAAAGCCGGTGTAGCGGTAAATTAGGACTCCAGGAAATTCATCTCCAAGGGTTGTAATTTCGTAATTTTTGTAATTTTCCGGGAATGCCGGTGAAAGATGACCAGACAATTGAAAAAGAAGTTCCTCCATTGCGACAACCCATCTTTTTCTCATTTTTGGAGCTTTCGAACGTGTAGTTTTGTCATTCGAATGTTTTGATGATACATATATGCTGCTAGTTTACATCATAGTCAAAAGAAAAAAACGTGAGATGTACAATGGAAAAATGCGCGTAAGCACTCGAAAGCTGAATCGCACCTTTGGAGAATCGAGTGGTTTAGCTATGCAATTATTGAATAAGATCGGTTGCCAAAATTGGAAATCGTCATGGCTCTTCTTAAAACCAGAAAAAACATTCATGGTATGCGATAGAGCGAATCTTTTGGAGGAATGCTAAATTGTTTTTATCGCTTGAACGTTTCGGACAGAGAAATACTTGAATCACCCGATGGTCTCTTGAATGATCAGCTTATAGATGCTGGTCAAAAGTTTATTATTGTAAAGCGCTTGGAAACCTTGAATCGTATCAAAATGGTCAGAAACAGGAGGAAGCACCTTACACTCCCGTTTCAGCTGATCACAGAAAGACTGTGTAAATTGTGGGTTGTTTGTGCTATTCTAGATGGGAGGTCACCTAGTGACTATGTTTTCGCGGTAAATGAAATGAGAGATCATTTCCATGTTTGAGCGAATGTAATTTATTGC
This sequence comes from Turritopsis dohrnii, assembly GCA_027922465.2. Classification (NCBI taxonomy): domain Eukaryota; kingdom Metazoa; phylum Cnidaria; class Hydrozoa; order Anthoathecata; family Oceaniidae; genus Turritopsis; species Turritopsis dohrnii. Next base: position 604,471 of record BQMF02000235.1, on the reverse strand, counting down.
CTTTCCCAGCCTCCGAAAAAGCGGCAACACGTAAAGTGCGAATCGTAACGATTTGAACAATTTGACAAACGAAACAAACTATTTTTGTAATCTTAGGGAAGTTTACTTTACAGTTTATATTATTTTTATAATTTTTGACAGGTTTTTACAGTCAATTTTACAAAGGTTTTTACCTGATTTTTTTCTCAAGCCTTAAAAAAACTCTTTACAGTAAAATTTGATCACAATCTCGAAGTTTATGAGGTCCGAACAAAATTAAAAGTAAAGTTCTTTTCGTTGGTGATTTTTTTATTTTATAAACTAAAAGCGTTGAAATTCGTTTTTTATTTCTACTAACATTTTGATACACATACTTCAGACATGTTGTGTTATGAAGAACATATGATGCAAAGTGATTTACTTTTTGTCCTTTCCTTTTCAATTCTACTTAGTCTAATAATAAATAATCTCTTGAAACGTCAATTTAGCAAAAAAAATCTTCTTAGCAAAATCTGTCAAATATATGCATACTGAAGCGATACTGAAGCTAAAAATCTTATGATAGAAATATGATATAAATTCGGCCGAAAGTAGAACAGGTAGAACAGGTCGATTTCCTCGATAAGATCATTCTACTACTACGTTCATTGTGGGGAGGTTTACCGAGGCATTAGCATTCGAAACCTTTTTATGATGATAGTTCTTATTAAAAAAAACAAAATTTGGCCCTTTTTATGGAGTCCTAATTTCTCTCCCAGATCTTAATTTACCAGTAAATTAAAACTCAAAAGGTCTTTATTTCCCGGTAAATTAGAAATTAAAAGTCCTAATTTCCCGGATCTTAATTTACTGTGACACCGGAACTAATACGTTGCACTCGTGAAGCATTTTTATGTGTTTATAGTCTTGCATTGGCGCTTGCTTCATTCTACTCCTTTATTTCACTTCTACGCAGAAATTCAATCAAACAGGAATTATTTCATGATCGAAGATTCGACCTAACACCACTTGGATTCGATCTTTTCCCTAACAGTTCCGTTCCAAAACTTCTTCTTCAAACCCTGCATCCAGGTGTTGTTAAGTAATTTCACACATGGTATAAAGTTCTTGATATGATCGTTCCAAGTCACTTGTACATCGAAGGTTACAGATTTCAATCTAAAACCACGAAAGAAGGATGTAAACATATGTTTCAAGTTGCATCGGAAAGGAAGATCGAAAAAGAGGATCTAAAAACGCAAATTAATTCTGTGAAAGATACAGAATAAGATTTTGACTATTAGAATTCATTTATTACAGTAATTTTGCAGTAATCCCCTCTTAAGTTTATAAAGGCCAGACAATATATGAAAACTAGCTTTTTATCGTTTTTGCAAATTCAAATATCTGTGGTTATGCTACTTAGGAGGCCTAAATACTGAAGACATTGACATCACCATAAATCAGTCACCCAACTTCAGATAAATTCCTTGTGACTGTTAATAAATTAATGTTAACATTTCATGAGTTACTCTTTGTACATATCTTTGCTACTTTTTTTACATATCTTTTATATATTTATATATCATTATAGTATACTTTTTAAAAACTTCTATGACATTTTTAAAAACATTGTACAGAATACTTATGTTTTTGAGGGTTAATCCAAGGGTCATTCTATTCTTCTTAGTAATTTAATTTTTCAAAGTTTACCAAAGTTCACCGATATTTGGGTGGAGTGAGCGAGGGGGTTTCCTATATTGACTTTTAAAAGTCAAGCCCAAACATCATTTTACCTTGTATTTTTCAAAGAAAATCATGTCGTTTAAATAAAATATTCGTAGAGGGCATAGCATTAGTCAAGGTTTAGATTTAGGATTAGTTTCACTGTCTGAAGAGTTATCAGAATAGATGACTTGTACGTGCTGTATACTTTGGACTCGACGAAGGTTAGTATTTGGTTCAAGATAACTCTCTCGAAGATTTTTGATAGGATTGGTATGATGGAGACTGGACGAAAGTCTTTTGCCACTGTTGGATTCGCAACTTTTGGAATTGAACAGACGCGTACTAGTTTCCATAGATCTGGGAATGATTTTGTGGCGATGCAAGTGTTTATGATGTGAACAAGTGGAAAGCGATGTAGTAGAGGACTGGTTTCAGGAATTTGACAGGGATGTTATCATGGCCGCTCGAGCAGTCACTCCGAAGATTTCGAATGATCTTGTTTACCTCTTCATAGGTTGTTTCGTGTATTTGTAGTGAGTGTTCGGTATCAAGTGGTAGTTCAGATATGAGCTGTTCGGGATTCAAGGGAACGTTTTCTTTCTCGCAAAGACGAGATGCGAGTGTGGCATAGTGATCGTTCAGTTTATCAGGATCAAACTTTATTCGAGCGGTTGGTGGTCTGAGAATCCTGTGGATGGTTCTCCATAATTCCTTAGGATTACTCGACGATAACGATTTTAGAACGAATTTTGATTTGGCTTTTCTGATCAGTTTTTTGTGGTTGTTTTTCGGAGCTCTACGTATTCTCTGTTGTCTCTACCAGTAATTACCAGTAATGATTACCAGTAATGATCAACCCTTGGAGAGAGTCGAAACTTTCAAAATACTGGGAATCAAATTTAATGAACATCTTTCGTGGAAAGACCACATTATGTTACGAAAAGTTGTTAAAAGTTGATTTGATACTGTCGAAACTGAATTATGTAATCAGCAACAGCTGGATTCGTATTACGACGCCATGCGAATCTCAATGACGTACTATCACTAAACTGGCTACTGATTGTCGAAAGTATCGATTCTTGTTTGGCCAAAACCATACATAATGCTGTCCACGACAAAAACTGGCCCTCGTACTTACCAATAAAACTCTCTGAACAACGACCAAGAGAGCATCGCTCAAATGGTGCAATTGTGCATACTGTTGATCCTGGCGAAGCTAATGGTAGCTTCAGGTACTTGGGTGCAAAATGTTTTAATGACTTGCCAACGAACGTTAAAATAAAGAAAATTTTAACAAGAAATGTTATGATTATTATTTTGATAAGGCAGTCACCAGAAACCTGATTTTGATTCAAACTAGTATTACTATAGCACTCAAATTAATATTATGATAATTTTAGCCTTTCAATGCGAACTAAATCACTCCACTACCTTTTGACTTCGATTACCACCGAGGCACGTACCTCCACCAGCAACGCACATTATTGAATTTTTAGCCCTTTACATATTTTCAAGTCTCGTTACCCCAGTTTGCTTCATAATTATTCGTCTAGTTTATTTTGATCAAAGATGTTATACATACCTTATTATTATGTCCAAAATTAAAATCGTCAACCATGAGGCTAATCTATAACCATAAATCTTGGTCGACTATGTTTGTCTTTATTCTGATTTTATGATAAGGAACAAAAGTCACGAGGATTCATAGAGCATACTTTTGCCAAGTTGAAGTATGCAAGGTAAATGACGTTCTTTAGCACACCTGCGCTAGCTATATAATTAGCGGTAAAAAGGAAAACTTCTTATCATTTTCTTTTTTTCTTTTTCTTTTTCTTTCAGCCAAGTTAGAAAAGATGAAAAAATCATCAATTTATTGGGAAGCCCATCTGCTTTTCACTCTCAATTTCATCAAACACGCACAAAACAACGTTGGAGAAATTCCAATTCCAGTCTGGATGTGGTGAGAATGAAAGTGATTTACGTAGATCGAGCCGAAAAAAAAGATCGAATAGGTAAGTTTGTTAATCGCTGTTTTACGAGGGGACACATTTTTTCAGGACACACTGTATACACCTCGTTTTCAAACTGAATATTAATAATGTTATTTTCAAAGAGAAACGACACCTCGGGAAAAGTTTTCACGAAATTCTTTTATTAAGGTTAAACACGTAATAATCCGAAAACTTAGAAACTTTGCGGTGATGTAATTTATCTGTTAAAGGTCTATTATCTATATAGCTTTTGAACAAAAAACCTATGAGCTGATCTAAAAAAGAAAAAACGATCATCATTTACGATGAATCATAATTAAAAAGAAGGAAATGAGTTCTTACCGTCCTCACAACGCCCTAGTTAAGAAAATGCGCATAAATCTTGTTTCGGTGCGATTTTTAAAAAACGAAACTTTTAACAAGCTACATAATTCCATAAAATTTTCGAACTGAGAGTTAATTTTAAAATAACGCCCCCATTAGTGACGTGTAAGTGCTTTACAATGGAAGGGCGGCTCAAATAATCTTAGAACTTCCATTTAAACCTTTTGGAATTTACATTGCATAAGAAACCTAAAAAAATTACTGTCTGAGGTCCATCTTATTATTTGCGGATATTATTTTAGACCATCAGCTCCCTGACTAAGGGGGTGTTTATATGGAAGCGAGCTGGCTCGGTTAAACGGGCTGGCTCGCTTAGCCGAGATCTCACTTACATTAAGAAATATATGTTTTTATTCGAATGTGTTTATATGAAAACCGAGCCAGCCCGCCTAAGCGAGATCTCGGTTCAATTTGCCTAGATCTCGCTTCAGTGGGATGAAAATTTTCCATATAGACATCCACAACCGGGCTAGCCCGGCTGAGCGGGCTAATTTCATAGCGTGCGCATACTATTTGATAAACAAAAAATACAAAGGTGAGCCAGCCCGCTTCCATATGATGGCGAGATGAAATTGTCTCGGCTAAGTGAGCCAGCCCGGCTAACCGGGCCAGCTCACCTCCATATAAACACCCCCTAAAAACATATCCAACAATTTTTGAGATGCGGGAAAACCTTACAAGAACGTTTTGTTAGTATTTAACAAAGTCCACACATTATTACAAACAGCTGCTGTTCTGGTGTCTTTGATTAATTTCTATATTCTTTTTTCTCGGTCTTTGTTCCACTTCTTTGTGAAGCCGTCACCAGTTGCAAAAGAATCACGTTTCGCTGTGTTGTGAGCAGCGGCGCGGTATATGAAATTGAAAACATTCAACAATCTGTATAAAGCTTTCACCAGTCAAAGCCCCACAGATTAGAAGGCGAACTGGTATAATCTGCTAGAATAATTTTAGTTTCATAGAAATCTAGACTTAGACAGTCATCCTCTCCATTATTCCCCTCTGTTCGTGTGAATCTTCGGAATCATTCGGAAATAATTGGAATTAGAAATGGCTGCTTCCACTTTGTGATGTTGGTTTGTGTGAAAGAGAATGAAAATAAAGCTACTGTTTTGTTGTATTTGAATTCTTTTGCTTCGTTTGAGGAATTCAAACTTGTAGCAGTATTATATAAAACAGCGTTGTGGGGACCAAGCAACTTTTTTTATGACAAATGGTTGAAACGTAGAATACGTTTTGTTGAAATTTACACAAGTGCGGTGTGGGGACCAACAAAACTTTCGGACGATTTGACTGGTGAGTATGCGCCAAGAATACTGTCTAAACTTAACGTCCAAGTTTCAGTACTTGGAGGAAAGCAAGATTTTTTTTTCAGTTCTGTTTTTAAAAAGTTTAGTGGTTTTTGTTTTTGTGGATTATCGTTGTGTGGGTGTTACCTGCTGCTTTGTTAGACTGAGTAGATAAAACAAAACAGAAGCTAAAGAAAAATAAGTCTATAATTAGTTCATGTTTTTCTTGCTACTGTGGGCTGTTTCGTCTAGCTAACCCAAAAAGAAATAATATACATTATATACCTAATACATACCTACTATATATATAATATAGTTCTTCTCTTTCTAGTAGTTGTTTTGATGGTGTGTGATGGAAATTTATGTCTTTCTTGTGAGTTATACGTTATGTTGAAGACTATCATCATGTACCTTTTAGATGAATTCCCTTGTTTACATTTTTAATCATCCATCATCTTTGTTATTACATCCAAGGTTTCTCCTATTATATATTAACAGTAAAGTTTTAGTTACTAAAAATGAATGACACTCCAAATACAAATACTATTGTTGTCAACCTAATCAAAATTAGTAAAAATAAACTATAACAAATTTTTCGAAGAAAATATAAAAAATTCTAAAAGACTATGGAAAGGCATAAATAATCATAACAACAAAGATAAACAAAGATAAAAGTTAATGATCAATTTGTAGTTGCCAGTGCTTTACATGACTTTTTTACCTCAATCGCACAAAATTTACAAGATAAAATTCCAAATTTTGAAAATTTTGAGCATTTTATCTCTGGTAATCCTTAACCTAATTCCTTCTTTTTCAAGGCTGTATATCACATACTGAAATGCTTAACACCATGAACTTCTTAAATCATTCAAAAAGTTCTGGTGGCCATCATCCCAAAACAACTATATACACGGGTTTTTTTTATAAGAAAACCATTTTTGGACCTGAGGCTCAATTTTCTTAAGAAAATGACTGTATTGAGGCGATTTGATCACCGTAGAGTACAGACGCACTCTCCAAAACTAAAAAGGCGTTGCCGTACATCAAACTTGTATTGATCAAAGTATCTTTCATCAACTTGTCTACCATGGAATCAATAATTCAAACTAGAGCACAGAAGAAATCTAACACAGCCATTACATTCACTGTCTCACCTGGAACCACAACAACAACTACATCTACGATTTCACCAAACAGAATTGTCTCGAACATCTGTTTTTATCCTACTTCTCCAAGTTCACCTTCTAAGCTGGAACATCCCTTTACTGATGATCAGTTCAAATTTATTAAAAGTCTACTACAAGAACAAAAGGCTGAAATTGAAAATCGAATTTCCACTGAAAATACTGTACTTAGAGCTGAAATCTCTGAGTTAAAAGAAACTTTGAAGACAAAAAGTAAACGCATCCTGGATATCGAAAAGGACGTCATCGACTTACAACAGTATATCAGACGTAACAACATTGAAATTTGCGGCATACCGGACGATATCAGCGGGCAAGACTTGGAAAAAAAGGTAATAGATGTATGCAGTTCTTTGAACGTTAAAGTTGACACTTTTGATATAGAGGCGTGTCATCGTTTGAAAGATAAAAAAGAGAAAACTGGCCCCAAAAGAACAATAGTTAGGTTTGTCAACCGTAAGATTTGCGACCTTCTCCACTCAAGAAAGAAAAACTTGAAAGACCATAATAACAAATTCGTAAAGAAAAAACTCAAAGAATCTGGTTTAACCCAAGGTAAAGTCTTCATTAATAATAACTTATGTCCCTATAATAAATATCTATGGGGAAAGTGCAAACAATTGCACACTGACATGTTAATTGATCGTTTCTGGGTTTTTAATGGCCATTTGTTTATTGCCGACAATCAGGAGGATGCCAAAGGGACAAAGATTGATCACCTTGATACTCTCAAAAAAAAATTTCCTGGCTACGATTTCGAATTATGGTAGATTTTTGTTATATTTCATTACTACCTCAATTTTTAGTCTGTTGAGCTAATCGGTGTTTTTCTCAACCGCGGTCTTCTTCCGCGTCTTTTTTCCCGCTCAATATGGTAGACACAGTTGCAGTTTTTGTTTACACTCTGCAAGTTTGAAATTTTTGCACGAAATATGACCGAACATGTTTCTGAGGGGGATTTTCCATGTTCAATATGTGGTAACCAGGCTTTTTCTGATGCTATTTTTTGTAATTCCTGTGAACTCTGGGTACATCCTGACTGCAATCACTTAAGTAAGTCTGAATTCAGTGGACTCTGAACCTTGGTATTGCATTAGATGCAACTTAAACGCTCTACATCATAATCAAAACACTTGTGAATACTTTGACATTTCTTCTTTTAACTCTCAAAATTTTGATGACAAAAGTCTCTCTTTCTTACATCACTGAAACCAGAATCAAATCAAAAGACATTGATTATTACCTTGAAAACTATCAATCTTTTCAGACACCAACAGAAGCAGAAGCAGGGGGGTCCTCACTTTATATTTCCGAATTCCTTAAGCCCACTCGTAGAAATGATCTTGAAAGTCTCCTGTATGTCTCCAAGACCCTTGAATCTACATTTGCTGAAATCTCTCGAGGCTCTTCAAATTTAATAGTAGGTTCAATTTACAAGCATCCTTTTATGAACACCAATGATTTTTTATCCAAATTGGGTCCTCTGTTAGACAAGGTAAGTGCTGAAAACAAAACAATAGTTCTTCTAGGCGATTTTAACCTTGATTTACTTAAATTTGAAATCAAACCTGAAATATTTAAATTTTTGGACACTCTTAATAGCTTTTTACTCAAGCCACAAATTACTCTTCCAACTAGGATCACAGAAAACTCGAGGTCTCTTATTGATAACATTTTTATCTCTTCCATTCCTTTTAATACCACCAGTGGAAACTTTATCTCAGGTATCTCTGACCATCTAATCCAGTTTTCCATTTTGAACAACACTCGTTTTGACAACTCATTTGATAAAGCCAAAAATTACTACAGAGACTGGAAAAATTTTGATCAGGAAAGCTTTTGCAAAATTTTTAACAACTTGGATTGGAATAACATCTTACAGCATGACAAACATGATCCAAACGTATCTTTTGATAATTTTTTCAAACATCTACAAAATTTACTCAATGATCATGTTCCTTTGAAAAGAATCACACAGAAACAAATCAAACGTCAAAAAAAGCCTTGGGTAACTAAAGGAATCCTAAGATCTATGTCAATCCGGGATAAACTCCTTAAAAAATTCATTAATGCAAAAAACCAGGCCAACAAGACCAGGCTTCATGAAAAATATAAGCTATACAGGAATATGATCACTACCCTTCTCAGAAAAAGCAAGACCCTTCATTATAAAACCTTTTTCAACATAAACTCTACAAACACTAAAAAAACTTGGGAAGGTATCAATGAAATAATTTACAAAAAAAAGAAATATCACTCAAACATTATTTTAAAAAGGGATGATACTAAAATTTCAGACCCTACAAAAATTTCCAATGAATTCAACAAATTTTTCACTACTGTTGCTAGTAAAATTCAAAATCAAATTCCCAAAGTTGATAATTTTGAAAGTTTTATTAAAAAAAACCATTCTGAGAATTCCTTCTTTTTTTCTCCAGTAGAAAAAAATGAGCTTCTCAAAATATTTAAATCTTTGAATCACTCGAAAAGCTTAGGTGATTCTAGTATACCTAGACAAATTTTTGATCATGTTCCTGATAAGCTTGCTGATATTCTTCAAATAATTTTGAATTTAACTTTTGAAACAGGTATCTTTCCAGAAGCCCTTAAAACAGTCAGAGTTATCCCCGTCTTCAAAAGCAAAGGATCTAATCAAGATGTTAACAATTACAGGCCAATTTCACTTCTTTCAAATATAGACAAAATTTTTGAAAAACTGGTTTACTCTCGTTTAATTTCTTTTCTTCAACTTCACAACATTCTATCAGAAAGACAATTTGGTTTTAGGAAAAAACACTCTACTAAACCTGCTCTTATATCACTTACTGAGGAGATTCGAAGATATCTAGATGAAGGCAAATTCTCATGTGGGGTTTTCATTGACCTGCAAAAAGCGTTTGACACAGTAGACCACAATATTTTGCTCAAAAAACTAGAGCTATATGGAATTAGAGGAATTGCAAACAACTGGTTCAAATCTTATCTTTCTAACAGAGTCCAATATGTTTCATATTCTGGAGCTAAATCAACCATCCAGAGAATTTTAGCTGGGGTCCCTCAGGGTTCAGTTCTAGGACCACTTTTATTTTTAATCTATATCAACGATCTCTGTAATGCTATAAACTTCAGTTTGACCTCTCTTTTTGCTGACGACACTAGTGTTGTTTATTCTGATTTTTCACTCATAAACATTGAGAGAAACATAAATTCTGATCTTGATAGTCTTTTTACTTGGCTCTGTGCAAATAAAATCTCTTTAAATGTTGCGAAAACTAAAATTCTGCTCTTCAGGAACCCTCACAAAAGAATCTACCATGATTTGAATTTTTATATCGACAATCAACCTCTTAAACTCAGTGATTCTGTTAAGTACCTTGGTATAACTCTGGATCATTTTCTAAACTGGAATATCAATACCACTAATTTATGCTCAAAACTCAGTAGTGCAAATGGAGTGATTTCTAAACTACGTCACTTCCTGCCTCTCTCAACTTTAATTCAAATATACTATGCTTTATTTTTCTCTCATTTGAATTACTCCTGTCAGATTTGGGGTCAAATTTTTAATCATAATGTGGAACGAATGTTTGTCTTACAGAAAAGATGTCTAAGATTAATTACCTTTTCTGACTTTAATGCTTTTTCCAGTGAAATTTTTTCCAATTTAAACTTACTTAAAGTTCCTGATCTTATTAAGCTTCGTAATGTCACTCTAGTCCATGACATCTTGAATAACAAATGTCCTATCAGAGTCTGCAACATCTACTCTCTCAGTTTTTATCAACACTGTCATCAAACCAGGGGAAAACTAAATCATCTTTTAACTAGACCATCCTTCAGAACTGTTATGTATGGAACAAACTCTATTACATATAAATCTATTGTTCAATGGAATGAGTTACAAACACTATTTCCTGTTTCTCAGCTGTCTGATTTTTCGAAACATAAACTCAAAATGACATACCACTCTTTACTAGCATCTGAGTATTAAAGCTGCCTACCACAATACAAACAAGGATACCCTCTCCTCTTTTCTTTTTTAGTTTCTTTTTATTTATTAATTTACTTATTTACTTATTTTATTTTATTTTATTTTATTTTTTTTTTTTTATTTTTTTCTTTCTCGTTTTATATAATGATGTTTTTTTGTTTTTACTTGTTTAATTAGTAGTCTAAAATTCTTTCTTTAAGTCATCTTAGTTCAAATTTACGGTGGCCTTTTCTTGAATAGCTTGCTACTAAGAGGTCTTCCTTCCTTTATGTAATAAACTATATTATTTTGTAATACGCACAATGTAAATAGTTTTTATTACTTAATGGAGAAATAAATACTACTACTACTACTACTACTGAGATTTTCTTAATTATTTTCTAAATTTTTCCATCCATATATATACTCTTATTAAAAGAATTACTTGAGAAATTATAGTGATACTTTTTATTTGTTCCCATTATAAACACTTGTCAAGTGTTGATTTTTATGATAAATGGCAGATCCATTAACATAGATATTAGTCAGTTTCTTTAGGTGTAATGTAAAAATTTACAGGTTCTTTTAGAAAAATCAATGATTTTGAAATTTTGAGGCTGAAGATTTTCTTAAGATTTTCTTAAGTTTTTGAGGATTTTGAGGCTCATTTTCTTATAAAAATTTTTCTTATAAAAAAAAAATGTGTATTTAATAATATCCCTAATGAACTAACTAGTATTCTAACACCCTTAATTAACCTAACTTTTGAAACAGGAATATTCCCTGATTCTCTTAAAATTGTAAAAGTCCTCCCTGTCTTGAAGAATAAAGGATCTGAACTTGCAGCAAATAATTATCATATCTTTACTCTCCAACATTGATAAGATTTTTGAAACACTTGTACATAAAAGATTAAAATCCTTTCTCCTTATAACAATCTGCTCTTTAAAAAACAATTTAGCTTTTGAAAATCTCATTCAACAATCCATACTCTTATTACCTTAAAGGGGGATTGAGGTTTAGAAAAAAAAAATTCAAAAATTTCACCAAACATGCAAGAGTAGTATATATTCACAAGAAAAAAGAATTTTCAAAAAATCTTTATTATTTCGCAAAATATAAGTGTTTACAAATTTTCATTTTTTAGTTCAAAGTCCGTTTTCTGACGTCATTGGTGTCATATCAATATACGGGCGCATGTGTTAGTTACTATATTAATTATATCTTCATAGCTGGCAGCATGCCTACTGGTCTTGCTTTTGGATGTTCAAATAACAGTGGAAAAGTCAAAAATAAGAGTTTCTTCAGGTTTCCTCATCCCAAAAAATGGTTACACTTGGTTTAACTTCTGTTCTCTTTCCTTACATTTTCCTGTTATGTTGTTGTGAGGTTTGTTTTCAACATAACTTTGTGAATAGATTGCGAAACATAACTGGGGGTAAAGAAATTTTTTTTCACATCCATCTGTTTGTAACATTACTCGCCCTTACCCCCGTTCACTGAAAGAAAAATCATATGGCCATGCTCAAAGAGAACACCAGATGCATAAAGAAGGAGAAAAATATTAAAGGATGGTCTACACTTTCCAGAAAGTGCTTCAATGTTTTTTGTAAATGTTTATACTTGAACTAGAAATGTGTTTAAAATATTAAATTATTTATTAAGTTTAAGTTTAAACGGCTAGAATTCAAATCGTCATCAGAGCTCGAATTTTCACTAATAATTTCCCATTATGAATTTCATTATCAATTTTCTTGGCTCACAAGTATATAGCATCCAGCAACATCACTATAACTTCCATTAGAATCATCACAAGCAGAACAAATACTAGAAAGTTAAGAAGAATGTCATAAACCGTTCGGACATGTTCTTGCTTTGCGTCGCTTTAACTTAACTGTAAACACCAATGACACCAATGACGTCATAGCAGTAAAATCTTTATAATGCACTTATTCGCTAATTAAGTAAAAATTATTCACGAAATATATATTTTTGTGATCCTCTCATCACACCCAATATTTTAGGATCAAAAAATCAATATAAAAAATTTGACCTCAGTTCCCCTTTAACTGAAACTATTAAGAAATCTATTGACAATTTTCTTGTGAAATGTTCATTGACTTACAAAAAGCTTTTGATACTGTGGATATTAGTATTCTTTTACACAAACTTGAACTATATGGGATAAGAGGCAAGTGTAATGAGTGGTTTAAATCTTATCTATATAACTGGTAGAAGGCAATAAGTTGTAAAATCTCAGGTATCATACAGGTTCTTTTTGGTGTCTCACAGGGCTCAGTTGTTGACCCCCTTTTATTTCTAATTTACAATTATGATCTCCCTAATTCCTTAAATTCATAGTGAAGCCACTCTCTTTGCAGATGCCACTTGTTTACTTTACTCAAACTCTTCACTCTTCAACTCTTCAATTATTGAGAAAGCTCTTAACATTGACTTAAGGAGACTTTTCAGTGGCTTTGTTGTAATAAGATCTCTCTGAATGTGTCCAAAACTGAAGTATTATTGTTCCATGGTCCTCATAAAATTCCTAATTACAATATTAGGCTTAAACTCAATGGCAAAATCTCTTAGTAACTCAGTCAAATATTTGAGTCCATTTAGACAATCTTTTTTCTTGGAAAACACAACTTGAGATTCTCTCTGTTAAGTTAAGGAAAACTAATGGACTTATTTCTAAACTTCGCCACTTTGCTCCAAAATCAGTGCTTATTCAATTCTGTTATGCCTTTTTGATTCCCACTTGAGATATACCTGCCAAGTCTCAAAACTTCAGAGACAGTGCGTAAGACTGATAACCTCTTCTAGATTTACATCTACTTTGTTTCTTGAACTAAAGATACTTAAACTCTCTGATCTAGTTAAACTTCTGAACATTATTTTAATTTATCAGGTTCTTTCTAACTGTGCTCCTTCAGTTATAATCTTAGAAAATATCCAAATCTTCATTTAACCAGGGGTAATTCCTTGAGACTTTTGTCAAGGCCTCAATGCAACACCACTAGATTTGGTTTAAACTCCATTGTATATTGTTCTGTGGTTCAGTGGAATGAACTTCAACTGCAGCTTCCAGGATCAGACCTCACTATCATCCCTAAACACAAACTTACTGAGCTCTACAAAAGCATCGTTTCCAATAGTTAATGATCTATCACAAATATTTGATTTAAATTGTTTGAAAGTAGTTTTACTCAACTTTGTGAACTTATCTTCCTTTTGGGTGGCTTCCTCTTTCATGGGCACACCTAATACTCTTGGACTAATCCCCCCCCCCCCCCCCCCCCCCCCCCTGCCAATTGAGTAACCATGTATTTATAGTATTTATCTATATTTTCAATAATTGTAATCTGACACTACTACTACTACTACTACTACTACAGATGTCTTTTCTTGATTTAGAAAGCTTTCAACCACAGCATATCTGCCATGAAAGCAATGCATCTGCAATCTGTTGGTTTTCGTACCACTATTATTAAGACCCCAACCATTAAAACTAATTAACTAGGCTTTATATATATATACTAGCCGCCCAGGCGGCGTCGCTCGCCACCCATGTTCAGTATGCGTTGTGTCGCAGAATTTAATTCGTGTAAAAGTTTCTTTTCAGGCATTAATTTTTCAATTCATTTCTTACTTTTAAAACACAAAATTTAAAACTGAAACAAATAGCAATATGGCTCAGAATATATATCTACATGCAGAAGAGAAGTAACTTTTGTGTAAAAATAGCAAAAGCACGGAACTGTTGACCCAGACATACAAAACATTGAATAACGTTACGAAATGTGAATTGAAAACAAATCGATACCTTCCAACTGTGTTTCTTTTGTGTCAAAGTTACATTGGTTAGCAAACATTAATGAATTTTTGAAATGATAGTCTGTTCTTCCCAAAACCATCAACATCATGATAAAAACCATGAGTTTCATTTCTTTAACGGTTTACGTGCTTTTTTATTATTTATCTCACCTAAAAAATATTTCAATTGTATAAAAATGCAGAAAAAGATAATCATGCTATGACATGGTTGAAATAAAAAACAAAAAGTAAATTTATGTACGCATCCTAAAAATAATTACAATTAAAAACACAAATTCAATGACAGAATTTGTAAAGCTTTTGATTGGAAAGTCTATAAAATCAACCAATACTATATGTTTATACGGGTTCAACACCCAACACTGGAGCTAAATTAAATAAAGACTTTTAACGTGGGATACACAACCAAACATCAAAATAATAAAAATAATTGAAACAATGAAATGCCCTAGCCATAATTTAATACCGAAAAGATAAAAAGTAACAGATAAAAACATAATGCCAAACTTGTATACCCATGCATAGTACGTAAACAACTACCATAACACAAAATAATGTGTAATCATGACAAAATTTCAGAATCCATCCAGCAATGCAATGCTTCTTATTTGTAGTAGCACAGTCTTATCACATTACACAGCAATAATTAATGAATTTCTGAAATACATAACTAACTAACCCTTAACTAACCCTCACAACATCATAAACCATGTTCTTCATTTATTTTATGGTTTATATACACTTTTTGACCTAAAAGAAAAAGATTTCAGTGAAGAACAGCTACAATCCACACTACTGCAACAACCATATTGAAGCAAACAAAAGCAAAAGACATAAATGGCAGACAGGCAAGAGAAACAAAGCACCAAACATCGTATAAAATATACAGGAAAATTTAAAAAAAGCAGACATGGTTGAGATGAGATAAGACAGCATAACACATTCCCATTTCCACAGTCATGAGAACCATTTTTAATAGATCTGTGAATAAATAAATCTTCTTTGCTAACTAATGGCGCGCGTTACCAAAACAAATTTTTACTGCGCTCCCCCTTCGTTGCTCCATAACGTTCGCTGTCATCCAGCTTTCATCCAAACGATTGAATTACGTTTGACTCTTACACTCACACATTAATAATTCAAAACAAACTTAAAATTGAAATTAAAACCATTATTCGTTACCGTCGTGTAAATAAACATCTTTTTGTTCTGCATTTCTTCACTGCACTTTCTTCTGTATAGCGATATTTGATAACTAAAACGTAAACAAACATTTAAATACATACATAACTTACTTACCAATGTGTCACCTGTTCTTTTATTAATGATTAAAATAAAAGTTTTATAATAATACTTTCGTACAGACCTGTTCGTTCATTTTGCACAGCCAATTTTTAAAAACTTCACTGCACTTCTTCTGTATTCTCACTATGCTTTTACATTGTAAACAAAGAACTAATCAGTCACTTACACATGTTCTTTTATTAATCTAAAATACAATAACAAAAGTTTAACAATAAACAGTTTCATAAGCAGCACGTATACAAACCTGTGTTTCTTCGTGAAAACAACTGCGATAATGATAATCGGTTATTAACGAACTATTTTTTTGGAAATCGTGAACCAATCAAATTGGCGAAAAAATAATTTCTTGCGTTTTGATTGGTTTAAAAAATTATAACGTCACACTTAGATTACGTAACATTAAAAAAAGTGTTCTCGCTTCTGCGTGGTTTTACGACGAAAAGGGAAAAAATAAGAAGGTTTTGACCGTGAAAAAAAAGTAAATACGTCACTCTCTAAAATAAAAGTGGGATGCACAATCGCGGATTATTATAATAAGATATTTTACATTTTTACTCATTAAACTAGTTTTTTTAGGGACAAGGTTAGAATTGGAGTTGTAGTTGGTAATTTGGCATATATATAGGACAAATGTCATTCGGGAAGGTAACAACAGTTGCAAGTTATTTTACAATTCTTTCCTGATAATTGTTAAAATCTGTAACTATCCTAACTTTTATCATATGATTTTTATCATTACTGTATGTTCACTGATGCCTGTTATTCGGAAAAAAGACTAATTGACTTTGAAAATTTTTCAAATGAATTATATTTGTATTTTTTTCATTTTTGAAATAGCAATAACTTTTTCTTGGTTAAGTGAGAATGCGAAACCTTAAAGGAGAATTACCCCCCCTCCCCCCCCCCCCCCCCCCCTAAAATCTTTACTTTTTCATCTATGAATCAAAATACAATAATGAAAATTTCCAAAAACTTCTCAATAGCTCCATTTTAAGGTTTTAAAAATGTCACGTGATCTTTTTCGTGACGTCACAACCAACTGTTAAACAAAGTTTGAGCGCTTTGTTTGTGTATTATTTTTCTCGAGCAAACTTTCAAGCTCAGGTATCTCTTCAAGCTCTTCTCTTGAATCTTTCGAAGTTCCTTCAGAAAGCTCAAGTGAAACATTTTCGGATGTAGATGATAGTTTATGGTGGAGAGCCAGAGTATGATGGTGAGGAGATAAAATCGTTAAATCTGTCTCTACAAAATTCGGGAGATGAGATGTCAACATTGTGAAAGATGGGATAATGGGAAATGCATAACGGATCACGAAGACTTCAATATCTTAACATTGAGCAAAGCCGTACCCGAAACAGCAATTACTCGTTTTCGAAGGTATAAAAACAATTTCACCGATGTGAAAGAAATGAGCAATATGATCAAAAAATGATCTAATTGGGCAGTGCGTGAAGCGCAACTGACCATTAATCAGTTAATCGGTGGTGTCGTATATGCCACTAGCCCGAGTACGCTAACAATGCGCGCGCAAGGCTAATTACTAAGGCTCTATTTACATCTATGTAAAGATGTAAATAGAGCCTTAGTAATTATCAACACTGTTATCTCATTGGACGTATTAAGTATAATCGACCAATGAAAAATCATAGAAAACTGGAAATCATAGCCTTACATGTAAACTGAATGTCTCACGCACTGCCCTTCTCGGCCACAGGCCTCTTGTTCTTTTTTTACTATTGCTTTTTGATATTTTTGACAGATGTCGGGGATGGTTTCCACAAGCTGTCATGGAAAAAAAGTATATCATAGGCGTCTTTCTTTATTATAGGAATCTCATGTTTATGCCATACTCTCAATACTTAGCCTTTTCCCCTTCTCGTTTGGTTCTCCCTCGCTTATTGTTGCACGCAAAAGCTTGGAAATAAGCCATTGCAGATTACAAATAAACCAAAGATATCAGAAATGCGAAAAAGAAATAACAACAGAGTAAACATGTGTCTCTGTTTAACTTTCGAAAATAGAGTAGTTAGGTTGTGACGTCATTTTTAAACAAACTTCAAAACTTTCGAAACCTGATAACTTCTTCAATATTCATCCAAACAAGATGTTTTATTTAACCAATATTGTTTTTTGGGGGTTAGCTCTCCTTTAAATAGACAGTGAATAGTTTGAATTAAAGAAAAAGCAGAACTTGAACAACAGAGTAGCACATAGCCTAGAAGACAAGAGAAAACATAACAAAGTATTACTTTAAAATCTTGTTATTTTTACTGTTATTATGGTAAATGTTATGGTAATTAAGAACTTTGCCTAAAATTACCAGGGAAAGAACTTCTTTTATAGTGTATAACAAAAAGACACTAATCCAGGATGTATATTCACAACTGCCTAGGAAGAGAAAGTTTTAGAAAGTTTTTCAATCAAATTTTGCACTTATCTTTTCTGCATAGAGATGCTGTGCGAAAAAGTTTAAATTTTTGCGTGGACTTTTAGTTGAACTAACTGAACCTGAAGTAATTAGACCCAAAAATTGTAAATATCACGTTGATCAGTTTTGGTGGGTGGTCAAAACTTAGATTATTTCGTGTGAGTTGGTTTTATAATTTTGTAACCAGTTGCCTTTGCTGCTATATATGATATAAGCCATATTGTTTCCAACCTTTAACAAGTGAAAACGCATTTGAAAACTGAAATTTGAAAAACGCAGCTGCATGCATTTTTCAGTCACCTTATTTTTTTGAGCAATGTATGTGGAATTGTATTAAGTTGGTTTTGAATCCCTTTTTTCAAATTTTTCTAAAAACACTTTCCATTACAAATTACCAATGTAGTAAAAACTCTCGTTGCTGTTGGATCTCCGTTAGTTCAGGTGCTTGCTTTCCTCATGGAATTTAAATATACTTTATACTTTATACAAAAGCTAAGGATTTCATTTTATGGAATATGTTAAGAAATTTTCTCAAATTTCATTTTCAGAGAGAGAAGCGGATAAAAATCGATCACGAGGAAGTGGCTAGAGGATATATTGCTAAAGGAGAAGATCGGGAAGGTCTTAACCTCGCTTACATAAATCAATCTATTGGTAAGTCAAATCCATAGAAAATGTGTATTTAAAGTTGTATTGTATCAAAAGTACAAAGAACACATCAAAACAAGGCTATTACCTATAGCACATTTTTACTGATTAATAATTTTATATACATTACTTTATATCTTTTTCCAAATTATTCCGATTGGTTGATTGATAGGCACATGATTTAAATACCCACCTACTAATCAAATGGGGAGAACAGTGTGCATAATTCCTGTTTAGTTTAGATGTTGACCTCATTTTTCACATATTACGTCATCAAAGAGGGGGAAAGGGGAGGGGGGAGGGCCTTCGAAATGGCAGTTTACGGCTGAATGGGACAAACTACGCAAGCGTATTGATCCTTTGACCATACAAATCGGGGCAGAACCACCTAAGACGATTGCGGAACACCTCAACCTCACAGGTGATCATAACCAAGCCGGTGGTAAACAAGAATCAATGAAAGCTCGTCGAAAAATACAATTCCTAGATGGGGAAGAACTTTTACAAATACAGCGACTCGATGAGCAAGTGAGAATCCCGTCAAGACAGCATGAAGGTGATGTCGGTTATAACATTTTCTGCCCAAGGTTTGTCAATATGCCACCACAACAAATGGTACAGATCAAATCAGGATTAGTGGTTGAGCCGCCAAATGGCACGTATGTTAACATTCAACCAACTTCGGAAATGTCTGTAGGGGAATTATAACACAAGGTGGAACAATTGACCCAGGATACAGAGGCGAAATCACAGTTGTATTACAGAATCTCACCAACGAAGAAGTCGTCGTAAAACCCGGCGATAAGATTGCCCAGATGATCCTTCAACAGGTAAAAACACCTCCTGTCAAGGAAGTTAAACACTTGTTTGGCCAGCAAACACAACGAGGCGACAAAGGGTTGGGATCGACCGGAGTCATCACAACTGTTGGGAACAAACGACCGATGCCAGCGGGCGCGGACATCCTGACTCAGATTTTTAATGAAATCGACATAAGTGCCGTACAAGAGCACAATTGCACCGAGCAACCCTTCGAACAAGTCATTTTTAAGGTGCTCGCTCGCAACATTAATCCAGCACAATACAGTTTGGATTTCGCTGGATATGTTATTTCCTTCCCGCACTGGATTTACATACAACCGCAACAATCCTATCGTATCAATACTAAAATAGCGATAACCTGCTTGTAATGATGTGTTGGCATGCAGAAGATTCATATGGTCTACTGCGCAGTGCTTGGTGATTGCAAACATGTTTTCAGTTGTTGCATTCGTCACGTTATATACTTGATAACGTAGTTGTGCGATGAAGATCCTATCCTGAAATTGCGCGTAGTACACTCTGGCTGACCCGTTGTTGACACAGTATAGGCCAATGTTTGGGATTAACATCGATTGTTCGCATGTTGTTAGGTTATGTAGTGTGTAACCTTGCGTGGTTAATTCGATGCATATGTTATTGGACCCATTGACTGTTGCATCTTTGGATAATGCTTCTATCGTCTTGGAAGATGCCATACTGTAGAGCATCATCATTGCCTCTTTCCACTTTATCGGTTTTGTGATTATGGCGAAATGTTTGAAGCATATCCTAGTGCCAACATGTGTTATGCCAAGGGTTGTTGAAGGTAGATTATCATTTATTTTCCGTTTCCCGTCGTTCCAATCATACGTATCTTTGTCTACTTTAAAAGGTATCTTTCCAATCAAGGTTGGTTTGGGTTCTGTGTTTAACCATCTATATAGGGTGTTGGGAAAGCGTTAAAACGCTTTCTAAACGATGAAAGTGGATTCGTGGTGGCTCTTGAGTTGCAATATCTGGAGAGAAAGTTGGGGAGTGCAGATAACATTCTCAAACAGGGCAAAGATGATATTGACGTTGGGCGACTATTTTCCATTGATTCCAGACCAACTAGGAACTCTTCTTGGACAGCGGAAGGCTAAAGTGTTTTGAGCGAGTTGAGTAACTGAAAATGCTTTTTGTAAATAAAACTTAAAAATCATTTTAATCTTTTTTTATGTAAAAATGTTTAAACGTTTTTTCGAAAACAAAAAAAAACGTTTTTTACGAAAACGAGAAAATGTTAACAACGTTGCACACATGACAAGAAAACCTTTTTTCGTTACTGAAAAAAAAGGTTTTTAAACAAAGTGTAAAATGTTTTAACGTTATAAAACGTTTTATCATTTGTTATCAAAATCCCCTGGAACGTCACATATATGGAGCAATACTGGGAAAGATTGTGCCCACTAGTGAAAGAGGAAGATGTGATTGGACGATGGTTTGGGTGCATATTCTATCATAAGAATTCCCAATCTTTGTACATTGGGAAAGCGTTAAAACGCTTTCTAAACGATGAAAGTGGATTCGTGGTGGCTCTTGAGTTGCGATATCTGGAGAGAAAGTTGGGGAGTGCAGATAACATCCTCAAACAGGGCAAAGATGATATTGACGTTTTTCCAATTAAAGACGTCATCTGTGGGCCCTTGACGCCATGGAAAAACAAACAATGGGAATGTCAAGAGTACCAACTAGTGTTAAAACATTTTAAAGGGATTAAGAAGAGTAATCGGGACCAAATTTATGGCGGTTTCGTTGGTAAAAAGTCAAACTAGTTACTCAAAAAAACAAAGAATGGAGAATAAAAAGAACTTACTTATTTAATCGTATGTTTTTCTTACCTGAAGTAATGCGTGCTATCTGAACCAAATGCAGAATGATTGCAATTTCAGTGCGTAATAACAGTTTAAATTGTTCCGCACAGATATCACTAATTATTACACATGTAGAAAATAATGCGGAACAATTGAAATAAAATGCGGAATGATTAGTTTATTTCGAACCTAATCATTACGCACATTAAAATGGTTTTTCGTTACTCGCAGACGATATTCACGGTAAAAATTTGAGAAAAGTTTTCAAAGGGCAATATTGACAACTAGTATCCCGTGTAAAAACTTTTTACTGTTGCATTTCTCAAAACGACGCATCGCTCACACCCGTGTCGAACATTTATAGAAATAAAAAGTTATCATAATCGGCGCTGTGCATACCACTTCTAACTTAGGGAGTGAAATATTTAACTTTTTTTTAAACGGTTGTTCCTACATATTTGACGTAAGGCTACGCAGAGGCGGCACTATTTTTTAATCTAACGTCATTATTAAAATGTCGTAAGATTTCAGTTCATCGTGAAAAGAGAAAGAGGTGATTACGAAACATAAAATGTAGATTTTGACACAGACACAAAAAAAACCTCATGTCACGATGGATGAAGTGGCTGCTGTATTTGTTGGTTAAGATGGCGCATAGCAAAGGGCAATAGGTGGGAATTTTGTTCTTACAGTCTTTAATGATAATGGGTGGTAAACAAAGCTGCCTTGGCGTGTAGTGAAAAATAAAAACGCCAAAGGAAATATGAATGATAAACGGAATTATACCTGCTAACATTGCTTCTTTACTCCAATAAGATTCGATAGCATTCGTTATTTCATTAGTCAGTTCTTTACCAAACACCCTTCATATTACAATGTCGAATTTATATATTCTTTCATAATTAATTTTACCTAAAAAAGAAGATTTCTATTAATAATAAACCTATCATAAAAACATATTTAGCTACATATACGCACAAACAAAAGCAAACTAAAAGAACGAACGCAAACTTGAAGCAAACATATGAGTAGGAACAGGGAATATTTATTAAAAGATCATGAGTTTAGCTTCAGCCTACCAAACAGTCAAAAAAGAAAAGATATGTTATGAAGAAGAATAAAAACGCCATGTAAATGATATGCGGAATTATACCTGCTAATGTTGCTTCTTTATCCACTAAGATTCGATACCATTCGTTATTTTAATAGTCTGTTCTTTACCAAAACACTCAAGCATTTAGACTTGTTAAACTCTTTCGTAATTATTTTAAACTATATATATAAAAAAAAGAAGATTTCCATGAGCAATGAAAACCATATCATAATAAACAAAATGCTACACATACACACAAACAAAAAAGAAAAGCAAAATAAAACAAAACACAAACTTGATTTCTTATCCATATCGGAAAGCAAACATAGAAAAAGTTATTAAATTATCATGAGTATAGTTCCAGCCTACCAAACAGTCAAAAATGAATTATGGAAAAAGACGAAAACAGTCTCAAAACTTTGATTTTTGATTCAGTTCTTCCGTGAATTTACTTACACTTGTTAATTCAATCTTTACGATACGATCTTTCTCCGAAAACGACTAAAACAATAAAATTAAAGATCTTCGTTTTAAAAAAAAACTATCTTCGTGTTCGTGAAGTTTTTTGTTTTTGTTTTTACTGCTACAAAATGATCGTTAACCAATTTCGAACGAAAAACATTGCATTGCTTGCGCTTCTCCATTGACGTTTTTCGGCAGATTTTCAGTGCGAAACCAAAAATAACAAAACGGAGGAGCATATACTAATCGTGGATGTGCACACAGTACACTCAGTTACTCACTTTCTAATGATGCCGTATTGAATTTTCCATAGAAACATTTCGTCCCCAGTCTTTTTTCACACTTACCAAGTTAAATGTGTTACACACGATTGCGGATTATTATAAGTAGATTAGAAAAGCTGACTGATTGAATTACTTCATCAGGAAATGAGAATGAAACATTTTTTTGAAAAATTCGTAATGATTACCAACTTTGACTATATAATTGTAAGATTCACATTAATGACTTGCACAAGTGATAGGTCAATTGCACCTGATCGATTATGCTTTACTTTTTCTTGCAACTAATTCATTATTGTGTTTATCTAACCACTTATGAAATCCTACAATATTCCCAGTTAAAAAAGGGAGAAGTATCTGGACAAAAATATTTTGACCTTTTGATACAATCAGAAAACAAAGCCTGTAGAGTAGTTTGTTTCAATGTCAAGAGGATCTAGAATACTGGAACATGATGAAAGTACAGAATTTTAATGACAATCACCCAGATGATGTTATTAATAACAAAACACGTTTTTCTGCATTAAATTTTCAAGAAGGTAAATTTCAGTTCAACTCTACCCTAGCTGATCACAGTGTTGTTTGCTCTCGAAAAGTTGGCATCTGCTCAGCTTATCAATGTTACAGCTGAAGTATACAGTTTATCTGAAGTTCCAACGCAACAGACCAAAAATGGTCCACTGGAACTTCAAGAAGCAATCATTTGGAAACTGATTTTGTATGGCGATGATGTAAAACAAATGTCCTTTCCAATCTTCGTCTCGAATGTGTTAATGAAACATGATACTTAAGTACAATTAAGTGTGATTCAGTTACAAAGATATGCCTAACATACCCCACCATCTGGTAAATGTGGAGCTTATAACAATGTGTTCAAGTTACTGCAAACATTGAGACCCTAACTCAAGTGTGTGGAGAATGTTTTTAACAAATATTAGTGTTTCAATGTAAGCTTACAGTTTCTTTAAAATAGGTGTTATAATCATGTTTTTTCCTTCTTAAAGCCTTTGTTTCCTTAATTTTATTACTATGAGAAAAGTATGTATTTCATGAGGGAAATTGCAATTGGAATAGATGTGTTTTATTTTGATGTTGCGTTTCACAAAAAAATATTTAATGGCAATTTTCGAAGATTGTGTTTCCAAACATATACTGAAAGATCATTTTGGATTGTATTTCTCCGAATAGAACTGCTACAAGGTCATGGTTGAATGCTCTTTCAACTCGAACACGCAGGTGTATTGAGGAGAAGCAAGACACATATAATATTATTCCCCGAAGAAGCCCACACTTCAAACGCTGAAGAGCAGCTTGGTCCATTAAAATCCTGAAGTAATGCAAGGGAGGAAGAGGGATACAAAAACGCATTGAGAAAGGAGTTCTTGGATATATGATCAGGCAACAAATAGATTCAGAAGATGAAGGGCCTGCACGTAAGAAGACCCTTACTGATGGAGTTCAATATAAGACAAAATGCTGCAGCAACTGCTGGTGCAGGACCATCAAGAAAAGATGACGTATTGCCAATGACACACAGGGAAAACAAAAATCCAGTGAGATGGATGTGCACCAAAAAATGGATGAGTTCAGTGTTTCAAGTGATATTTAATAGACTCGCATTAATAACACTTTTCGTGCCCAGTCTTATCTTTTTTCTAAGGAAATGAGGCTATTGAAACTAAACTGCAAGATGGTTTAAAATTAAACTTTTGATACTTTTTGATACTTTTCCTGGTTATTTTGTTGATGACATTTTGGAAAATGAAAACTCTCCTGAAGTGGAGTAATCTTTCTATTGCCTGTAAGTTATTTTATCTCTTCTTACGAGAAAGTAACTACGTTCTTTTTTTGACACACCTTTTTTAGCGTTGTCTCATTTGCTTTGTCAGTTCATTCCCGCTCAACAGTAACTTTCGTAATGGCACGCTTACTGTGTGGATTTGCGCTTTAAAGCATTTGTTTTCTTGCTGTGTTGTGCATCTTTTGGGTTTATTGATTGTTTCATTGATTTCTCTTAGTTTTATTTTGCTTTCTCTCGTTTTTTTCAGTGTTACATAAGTTTTCTGAAACTAATTTATTTTTGTTTATATGACTATTATCTGTCCGATATGCACAAAATCTGTCAGTGAAAAATGTCGATCAATTCAATGTGATATTTGCAAATCTTGGATACACCAACACAAATGCTCAGGCCTTTCTGTCCCCCAGTTTGATTTATTGTCTACTCCTAACTCTGAAACTTGGTTTTGCTCCCCTTGTGCCAACTCTTCTTTACCTTTCTCCTGTTGTGAAAATGACTGTGAAAATAATACAGAAAGTAATTTTAGAAACGCAAATAGTGTGGCTTCTGAGGAATCTGCTGCTTCCCCTTGTTCAAATGAAGATCTAAAGTCTCTACTTAATGACCTTTCTTGTATGGTCAGTAGTGTATTAAACTCCAGTAACGATGACAATGAGGACTTGGAAATCCAATTCCACTCCAATCGCTGCAGTTACATGGACTGCAATGAGTTTAACTCCTTGGTACAGAAAACCCCCACAGATTTTTCTACTCTACACCTCAATATTGCTTCATTACCTAAACACTTTGATGATCTTTCAACCATGTTGAATCAGCTAAAATGCAACTTCAGCATCATAGGAATCTCTGAAACCAGAATTACTTCTGAACATACTCAAGATTTCTCTATACCCAGCTATGTTAAATTCTAAATTAAATTCTTAAATTCTGCCACACCAATGGTGGCATGTCACTCTACATCTCAGACTCTTACTGTGTTAAACCCATAAGTGATCTAACTCACTCCCTTTACCAAGATAGTCAACTTGATACAATATTTGTTGAAATTTGCCTCCCAAATCAAAGCAATATTATAGTTGGTAATATTTATAAACATCCAAGGATGTCTATAAATTTATTTAATTCTGAATTTCTTAAACCTCTTCTCCACAAAATAACTCCTGAGAAAAAGCAAATTCTTCTACTTGGGGATTTCAATATAAATCTCCTCAAATGTAATGATGATCCTGATATTATGTCCTTTATGGACATTATTAACTCCCATCTCGTACTTCCTCAAATCTTTTTACCAACAAGAGTGACTGAGTTCTCTAAAACCCTGATTGACAACATCTTCTCCACTCCCACTGACTCTGGCAACATATCTGGTAACCTCTGTTATTCTATATCTGACCACCTTCCTCAATTTTGCTTATTTCCTTCACTAGAGTAATGTGGGACTGAGGATAATGGACCATACTTTCAAAAAGACTTCAATAGGGCGGATTTCCTTCTTGACTATTTTAACATTCAATGGGACCATCTTTTTGAAACCTTAACTATAATCCTGAACAGTGCTATAATATTTTCAATGACAAGATCAAAGTCCTTCTGGAGCGACATGTACCAACCGTCAAAGCCAGGTCAAGGCCAAATCAAAGCCCTGGATCACTCCAGGAATTCTGAAATCCATTTCGAAACATGATTTTTTTCATCGCAAATTCATCAGAGCTTTAAAAACTGATGATAAAACTACATATCTGGCTCTTTTCAAATCCTACAGAAACCAAATTGTATCCTTGTGTAGAAGAAGCAAATGTAACCACTACAAGAAATATTTTACCCGTAACTCTGACAATATGCAAAAAATCTGGTCAGGTGTTCATGAAATAATCTGCTGTAGGACACCTAGATTCTGTGATCCTATGGTCTGAACAGTAAACCAGTCAAAATTCTGAATTTAATCAAACTTGAGATTTCTAAACCTATTTCTTCTTTGATTAATTATTCCTTTGAAACCGGAGTCTTTCCCTCAGTCCTTAAGATCTGTAAGGTGGTTCCTGTTTTCAAAAACAAAGAATCACCTCTAGAGGTCTCTAACTACCATCCTATTTCTTTACTCTTGAATGTTGTATGTCTCAATAGATTTAAGCAGATTTATTCTAGGCAATTTGGTTTCAGGAAAAAACACTCTACTATTAATACTCTTATCAATATTGTAGAACACATTCGCGATAAACTTGACAAGGGTGAGTTAGGCTATGGTGTGTTCGTCGATCTCCAGAAGGCCTTTGACACTGTTGATCATGAAATCTTACTTTCAAAACTTAAGCACTATGGCATTAGAGGCATTGCCAATAATTGGTTTAGGTCCTACCTTTCAGAACGCTCTCAATTTGTCACTATTCGCAACTCTAATTCGAAACTGAAACTCATCATACATGGAGTCCCTCAAGGCTCTGTTTTGGGTCCTCTCCTTTTTTTGTTGTATATAAATGATCTCTGCTATTGTATTCGTACGTCAAACACATACCACTTTGAAGATGACACTCATCTACTAAACTTTGCAAATTCAGTGAAATCTCTCTGTGGAATAGTTAATGCTGATCTCAGGGTTCTGGTCGAATGGTTGAATGTCAACAAAATCTCTCTTAACGCTAGCAAAACTTTTTAGATCTCCCAGGAAGAATCTTGACTGCACTCCTCGCATTAAACTTGCAGGTCATTTTTTATCTCAAAGTAAAAGTGTTAAATATCTTGGTGTTATGCTGGATGAACATCTCAATTGGAAAAGTCATGTCTCCTTACTAACCTCAAAACTCAGAAGAGCCAATGGTGCTCTCTCAAAACTTCGGCATTTTGTTTCAGTTGACGTCCTTCTCAATATCTACTATGCCATTTTCATGTCCCATGCAAGATATGCCTGTCAAGCCTGGGGACTCTGTCATAACTCTGTTACTGACAGAGTTCTCACACTTCAAAACACGTCACTAAGACTAATGACATTGTCCCATCCCAGAACCTCAGCCACTAAATTGTATGCTGATCTTGGAGTTCTTAAATTTTTTGATCTAGTCAAAGTAATGAAAATCCTATATGTTAATAGATTTCTCAACCAAAATCTACCGACTGATAGCCTTGCTAATCTTAGGTTTGACAAAATAAGTCATTCATTTGGAACTAGAGGTGGCTGTAGGGGTCTTCTCAAGCTCCCGTGTGTTAATACATCATCGTTTGGTTTGAACTCTTTTTGTCGCACATCTTCCCTTCAATGGAATCAGTTTCAACTAAATTTTCCTAATCTCAACCTTTCTGACATCACACCTTCTAAACTGAAATCCCTTGCAACACAATTTCATATCAACTCGTACACTGATGGATAAATGTATAAAGGACTTACATAATGTACAAAAAATTAAGTTTTTTTGACTTCTTTTTCTTTAGTAAGGCAGAATTGTATTATCTATTTTGATATGTATTTATTATATATATATATATTTTTTTTCTCGTTATATTTCTTTATTTTTTTATTATGTTTGCACCTTGTATTTTAGTTTTTTTAACTATTTGGGTGTCCCATCTGTCTTTTTGGCGGTAAATATATTTTCAATTCAATTCAATTCAATTCAAGCTACTGTAGAAAGATGCTGCATGTTTGTTAAAGATTTAACTTGAAAAACTGATTACTAAGGTACATAATAAAGTCTCGTACATTTTTCATTTGTTTCTCCATTTTTGCTTGGCCTTTTACAAAAAACCTTGTTATTAAAGCCTAGGAACAAGATAATTTGTATGACGAACACGGCTACTGCAGAACAGAAAAAAAGAAACAAAAGCAAAAATTCAAGGGTCCGGGAAGAAAGATTGTGCAAAGTTAATAGTTTGAGAAGATAATATGCACCCATTGGCCGTAATGGTATGTCATCTCTTAGTCATCATATTGCCAAAAACGAAAACTTAAACAAGATAAATTGAAAGTGCTCCAAACAGCAATTAATCAAAAAACAGCAAAGCCATCGGAAAGGTTTTATATGGTCATACAAAAAAAAAATCGTATGAAATTCATGATCATGAACATAAAGGTAATTTGTTTGTGCAACTGTGCACAAAAAAGTGATAGAAAAGATATAGGAACTTTTAAGCCAGAGCACCGTTGGTCCAAAGATCATTAAACTTCAATTGAATGACTTCGTAAAAAAGGTTTTACAGTCTTTACTATTCTCCAACGCTTTCATTTCTTCATTTGTTATTGGCCTTTCACTAGGTCCATTTTTCTTTAGATCTTCTGCTCCCAAATCCGTGGTGCAGCTAATATTGTGTAAAGTTTCTGTCTTTCATCATACCGTATATCTTTTGACTTTACCTATTTAATTTTAACTTTCTTAAGTCCATATACTGATATACCAAATTCTTCCATAGATTCTTTGTCAATTATGTTTTCGTTGATTAAGCCCCGAAGCATTCCTAGCTCTTGGTTGGTCCACTGAATTTGTCCCAGCCTTTTTGACCATACAGGGACCTGATTCAGCAGCTGAACTTATCTCCCCACGGTCATTAGACATACTGGTTGAGGACATTTGTTCATTTGTTCATTTGTAAATTGACTCAGAAGGGCTTGTTCTCATTCTTCGCTTGTGAATGGTATACAGCTACTTGCACTATCAGTCATTGATGTTAGTTGCGTTCTTAGCCGTTGGCCCGATATACATTAAAATAATTCTAAGGTACCCAAAAATAAATCGTCAGGTACTTAGTTCGTCAACCATACGCCTATTATTTTCTTTGCATAAGTTTCACGTCGGATATTGAAATCCTATGGCTTAAGCAGAGATTCAATCTTTCACTCTGACTTTAGCACGTAATGCTAAAGGGGCGGTGTTTGCACAGGATTTCTTTAGTGCACATATTTCACATTCCCCAAATAAATTTTTCCACAGCTGTCCTAGGGATGTTGGCAAAGCCAACTGATAGCTAAAGGAAATTTAATCACATTTATGTTTTATCCTTTTCTTCTATTTTCATTAACATCCTTTTACAGAAATAATTTCACATTGAACCTTGAAAGTATTTAAAAGAGGTATTTAAAAGAAGACTTCACCTACTTAGCATAGATTTACAGGCTTTGCTAATACTATTTTAAAACTTACCATTTTGAAAGTTTTAAGGACTCCTGCATGCTGCAAAACATCACAATGAATGCGCTTAATAGTGTCAAATATGAAGCTGGACTTAACAACCTGTTAACAATATCCAATTAGGGAATGATTCTAAAATCAACCAATAATAAAAGTAACACCGAATCTTTATTAAAAATTTCATATAAGTATAGCGATGTTCAAATTTGGGTAGTTAACTAATTTGTATCCATTAGAACGAACACGCCTCTTTACATTGGTGGAACTTAACAAAGATATAAAAGAAAGATTTAAGAAAGAAGACCTGGACTGGCATACTCTTAATGTTTGTATATGTTTATATTTATTTGAGCTTTTCACAAAGGTGAAAAAAACCAAGTCCTATCTCTTTCTTTTCATGGTATGTTTTAATATACCTATAATGATACTAATTTTTGCTGGTACTAATTTTCACGGTAATTTTTTTTCCGAAGAATTTGTATTTCACGAGTATTAATTTTCATGGATGTTTCTTTTGAGATTTTTTCAGGGATATTAATTTTCGCGCAGCGTCGAAAATCGAGTATTTTTTTAACCTTCCAAATTTTAAAAATTAATAGCAAAAGGGACTGTCAGTTCAAATAAATATTTTATTTTTGTTTTCAATATAACTATACTACTCAAATAAATCAATACGTTGTCATCATCATCGCATACAGTTATATGTCAAATCAAAAGACATGCGTGTCATGTTCTGAAGCCAAAACTGTTTTCAAACCCTGATCACAAAAAATGTCAAAATGTTGAATGAATTGCTGAATAAAATAAGCATCTTGTTAGTAGCTTTGCATTTTATGAGTTTAACTACTATTTCTTGTTACAAGTTTCGAAAATTTCAAAATATTCAGAGTTTTGTTTAATTTTTTTCGCGATTTCAAAAAATTGAGTATTTCACGGGTATATATTTTCGCAATGTTGTGGAAAAATATCTCAATTAATAATAAAATGTTTTCAGTTAAGATTTGAATTTGAATACTTTAATTTCTTGAATTTAAATATAAGCTCGAATTGAAATGTTTTGCACTGCAAACTTATGGGAATAAAACAAACAGAGAGAGAGGCAACTGAATATAAGAGAAAACATTTCTGTGATTGAAAGTGATAAATCAATGTACTTTTTGTAATAATATAAATAATGATATTCAGCTATGCAGATACTCAAAGTAAGGTTATGACCTTTTTACCTAAAAAACATTTTATTTCTGTACATTTGTCTTTTTTAGGTGGAGTACAAGTCCCATCAACTTATTTTCACGTTGTGTACTCTGTTACCATGGGTTGTGCATGCGTTTTATCAATTCTTCGGAAACAGATATCAAGATATCATCTTATTTTGATTTTCTGGAGTCTACTTTGAGTCTTTGCATGCACAAACCATCAAACCTGTTGTCTTTGAAAGGTGTAACTCTTAGTATTATTTTTCTTTAGATAATCTTATTAAAAAATCTTATTAAAAATAAAGAAAAAAAAGAAAATGGCTGACACAGCACAAAATGATAATAACCTTTCTGCTTTTTTCATTTTGAAATAAGAATGAAAAATGATTTTGTCACTGTTTTATTTTAATTTCTAAAAACCCATTTGTGGAAAATAGTAAGTATTTAATGCTTTTAATTATTTGAGATTATTAACGCAGCTTAAATCCTCATGGGTATGTTGTATGTTTTAGTTGATGTTGATGAAGTGGAGGATGGTGGTAAGTTTTCAAATGAAGCTTTAAATATAGGAGAAAATGACAAGATTGTCTATTTAGAACTACTTTCTTTTATATTTTAGTTGGTGATATATCCAAGAAAGGTAAAAGAACTAAATCTTTTAAAATACCAAAATACCATCAATTTGAATAGGTTATTAATACTTTTCCTTTCCTTTCAGAAGAGAAGGTAGGTTCTTGTTTTCTTTTTGCTGTTTTTTGGATATTACTGTCAATATATTGTAATTTCGGCCGTACAGATAGAATATAATTTCACAAAAAAAAATATTTCACAATATAATTTCACAAATTTACAATCTTGTTATTTCAAATTTCATATTGTAATTTCATTCTATTTCATTCATAGATAAGGAGAATGGCGTAAATGGTGGTGGTTTGTCATTTTCCTTCCTAACATGTAGAATGCACTTCAATATATGTAGTATTTACACTATTCATCTTTTATGTTATAGGGCACTTAGTCCAAGGAAGTAGCCAGAGTAAGCGTTAATACATGTTGGCTCTTTAAATGGACTTGATGATATTTGCATTTTTTGTTTCATCTTCCTGTTTAGAATTGCAAGAGACCACACGTTGTGTGTTGTGAAGTTTCTCATAGAAGCCATACTTTTTGTTTTTTTATTATCTTTACTGATCCTTAACTTTCTATCATTTTATTTTAGTAACATGACGAGACTTCCTGAAGTATAGCAAGGTCTATCCTGGCTCCAAGTCCTGGAGGGCCTTCCAAATATGGAAAAAAATTGGGGGGCGTGACCAGGAGGGTTACGTCCCCCCACAAAAAAAATATAATTTTTTTCAACAAAACATCAGATGAAGTATAAGGGGTCAGTCCTCACTGTTTTTAAGTAAGGGTTGATCCCTTACACGGTATGGAGTTACCATACACTCAGGTTCAGTTTTCATTAAAATTAGTTTTAAAATGTCTATAATCAAATTCTCGAAATGAAAAATAATCAAGTGAACTGAACCAACAAATAAAATTTAGACCGTGAATGGCTGATTAGCGCCCACTTACTTGAGCTTCCAAATAATTTTTCTAATTTTTGGTTTAGGGAATAATGGGTTTTTTAATCAGTCATTTGCGGTTGAGTGTATGGTAATTCCATACCATAGTTTATTTTAGTTTATTTATAGTTTATTTAGTTTGTTATTGTAGTTTATTTACTTAGAAAATATGTTGTTATATACGGATTAATCTTTATTTAGTCTGTTATCTAAATGATAGTTTAGGTAGAGTTGGAATAAAAGTTGTTACACACTTCCTTTGATCTTTATTTCACTATGTTTTGTGAAATGACATTACAGGTTATGGTTTAAGAGAAAACTTCTTTGTCAGTTTGAGAGATTACTATTCCTTAAAGTTAGTTCATTTAGTTTATTAAGGATAAAGAGGTTATTCTCTGTGTTAAAGATAATGAATGGAATATGCTGATATCAGCAGAAATAGAACAATTGAGAAATTTAAATTAAATCACATCTTCTTTCCTAACTAACAAAAATGATTAACTTAATTCATTATCTTTAACTTATATTTATTTAGATTCTTTAGATTTATAGTATAGTATTGAGGTCAACTTGGTGTTGGTAGTTCATGGGAAAAACATTTTCTGACAGTATGGATAACCGTATCTACTTTAGTTTAGATAGCAATGTCAAGGTAATTGTGAATGAAAGTTTAGTTGGAAGATATATCGTCGGCTGCACATTTCGTATTTTAAATTCAACCTAAACTTTATTTATTTATTTTTTTAGATTCTTTGGTTTTGCTTACGAATGATTTGTCATCAATTTTTAAAAATACACTTTTCGGAAGATTTAATTCCAACTGCATGCGCACGTAGATGCAATGCACTCACTATTCACCGAGAATTATTACAACCTGAGAACTTTCAAATTTTCTGTTTACAAGAAAATATGTGAAGATCGTTTTCACCCAAACTGTTTTGAACCAAATTTGCTTGGATTCGCTTCATATAAGAAGCTTCTTCCTGGTGCGGTTCCTACCGTATTTTCCTATAAGGTATTTGACCAAATTAACATGGATGGGACAGTTGTGTCAACTCGAGAAAACTTTTCTAAACGAATGAAAAGAATTGAAAATGATGTGGTACGTTGTGCATTTGATTTCTATAGGCAAACTACAATGAAATTCGGCAGTGAATCATGTTACTTTCAATTTCAGATACTATCGTCTTTGGTGAAGAATAATTTTGCATCAGAAGATATTCCAACTACCACCAGTCAAATGCATAGCCGTCCAAGAAAGAAAGCAAAACAACGAAGAGAACAACTAGCTACGACCAGCAATTATCATGGTATAACAGTTGATCTAGTATCTAAGGTAAAAAAGCTTTTAAATTAGTCTCACTAATCTAGAGGGTTTTCGTGATATTTATGCATTATTTGGAACTGAAACTGTTTTTATTGTTATAATTATTATTACTTTTAGCCTGTCACAGGATCATTTACCTCAGAAACATTTACGCCATCTCTTGTTGTATGCGACGTGTCAACTCAGAGGTTAAGCTTTCATGTGATTTTGGATGTCATGATGTCATGGGTGCAAACAAACATGGAATAGCGATAGAAAAAATAACTTTATTGTCAACGCCAAAAAAATCTCAACGTGACGAACCAAACAGTCTGTTAAAATTAAGCATGTCCATGATATCTTCTGAAAAATCTGCTGTTGATCAAAAGGACTCTGATTACATACCAGAAGCTCTGTCCAACTTAGATGAAGGCGTGACAATCGAAGAAGAAAATGGTCTTATATCTGAAAAAAAATTGTGGTATGTGAAAGCCAAATCGACCAACTTTTGGCTCAATGCAAAAAATCATGTGAAAAATGCGGAGCTCCATGTGTCTCCTTTCGAAAGATTTTTCTTGGTACTATGCTGAAGGCTCAGTTAATTTGTGAATAAGGCCACGTTGGATTTGATTGGGACAACCAATCGTTGGTTGGAAAATTGCCATTGTTCAAACTTCTGATTGCTGCATCAATTTTCTTTTCTGGTGAGTTGCTTTTTATTTTCTTTACTGGTGTGATAGCTGTTTGATTTTGCTTGTAGTTTTTATTTAATGTTTTTGTAGGAGGAACATACAAAGGTTTTCGCAAGCCAGTCGAATTCAGTGGATTGAATTTTGTAAATCAAAATACTTTTCACAAGATACAAAGGTCACTCATTCTTCCAACAATCAATGACCAGTTCAAAATATCCATTGAGACCGCTCGAGCAAAATCTCGTGGCAAAGACAAAGTGGTTGTTTTGACTCTCCAGGAAAAAGTGCTAAATATTGCACTTATTCTTGTCAAAAATTTTTTTATAGTCATCTATAATGGTCAATTATCATTGTGAAATTCATCTACAAGTATAAAGAACTATTATTAAAACTAATCCACTAATAGATCATGATGCACATACTAAATTTTTACAAAACTTTGTTCATTCCTTTCATTGAGGGATCATTTCAAATCTGCATTTCAATGAACTCCTTGCAGCCAGTGTAGTCATCATCATTGGCAGCAGGGAATTCTCCTCTTAATCGGCAAATAATGCATGATGGTATTACTCTGCGGTTTCCTCGGCCAAGTGATTCGAAGTGATGACTCCATGCTGAAAACTGATAGGCAGTGAAAGAAGATGTCTAAATGAATTGTAAGACAACATAATATGAAATATGAGATAGCTTGCGCAGGAGGGTGAAAGAGTTATTTAAGATGAATAATGAGTTAAGAATAACAAACTCTCGTATTTGCCGGTGTATAAGTCGATATTTTTTTTTGTTAATTTAGTACTTAAAGTCAGGTGTCAACTTATACATCAGGTCAATTTCATTATCGTTATTTTTATCATTATCATTAGACTTAAAATTGTTAAAAAAAAAATTCTTGCAATTGTTTTACACTCACCCTCTGTGCTCTAATCAATTAAGCAAACAATGACCAAATATGGTCATTTTAATTAATTCGTAAAAGACAAGGAAAACAATACATGTGCACGTGTTAAATATGAGAAACGAGAAACAGCTTTCAAAACATTTGTGGAAATAAAAGAAATGTTTTGACTTACTTGTAATTCATTTTTTTGACAAGCCTGAAATTATTTTTAAATCTTCTAAACTGAATAAATGCTGTATTCAACACAACACGATTGAGACATAGAGTCTCAAATTCTTCATGCTGAGTTATGCATGTCATATTATTATCCAATTTATCTTCTAGTAGCTTAGGACGCTCCTTGCAACATCTACACTCCACTAATGATGGCATGATACAGCAGTGTGTGCAAGAACACCAGTGTATATTTTCTAGTCTGCTAGAATTCCCATCGTCATCTTCGCTCCCACTACAGTCAGAAGAATCACTCTATGATTCTCCACCACTACATAAAATCCCCATTTTTTGGTGTTCTTCGTTCGAATATTCCGGTTCACATGAATAACCTGCAACATATTGACAATCATCTTCTTCATTAGAGCTACATTCAAAGTATTCATCGTCATCCAAACTCTCTTCACTACACAACACTTCTTGCACATCCTTCGTTGCCATATTTTCTTGTTCTGCTGTTCCGCAACATTGACGTCATTATGCAGCATGTTTTCAAGATAAACCGTGTTAATTAGTTTCACTTTCACTTATATAAAAACGAGGAATTTGACCCCTTAGAACAAAAAAATAAAAAAAATAAAAATCATTTCTATATTAAATCGGCTCTACTGATGTCATATCAGCAAATATTACAAAAAAATTTTTTCTGACATTCCTTTTCCTTTAAAGGGAAAGGAGTTAGCTTCTGAATATTAACTATTTGTGTTTGTTTGCTGATACCGGCTAAAGGAATTACAATTACTACCCAAACTGTTCACTACATGGAAATTTACTACAGATATTTATAGAAGAACAAAATCTGATAATTCGCAGAACAGATGAAACAGTAGAGCCATTAAAGTATGCAAAACCATTCCATTTTCACAAATAATTTATGCTGAATAGTCTTAAAACACACTGTAAATTCTAGCATAATTTCAGATAGGGACTTTGATTTTTTTTAGATTGCACTTGAATCAGCCTACATATATATGTTGCTCATACTTTTACTAAAGTCTTTAGCATTAAAATTCTAGTAACTATAAACTAGTTGTCTAGTGTTTTTATAGTCAGGTAACAAAACAGATACCTACAATGGATTCTCTATCTCAGATATATTGATATTCGGGCCTGCAAGAAAAGTACATAGTCATTTGACATTTCATTAATTCATTTCCTTTCTCTTGGAGTTTTTGTAATCACAAAGATAATGCTTTTACATGCGGACAACAATCTTTCCATCCCTTCTTTTGTACAACCCATTGGCTTTCATACAACCCTCCATCGCAATGCTAAATAGTGAAAAACAAAATGTATATTGTTCCTTTATCAAGCACACAAAACATAAGAAAAGATAAACAGTTAACAGTTCAAACATGGACAACGCAACATGTAAGTACAACATTTTCTTTGTTTTTTTTAAGATTTCTGCGAAAGCGAGAAATCTTTAACTACTACATCTATATATTGATAGCCGATTCTCTGTTTGTTTGTTTGTTTGTCCATAAGTCACGCAAAATGGTAGATTGAGTTGTGAGCAAAATTATTATTTTTTTTGTGGGATGTGAGTTCGAAACAAATACATTGCAACCCCAATCGAACGTGACTTTTTTTTGGCTGGTGAACCAAAAGAGATAACGTTTTGTTTTTATTATTATTCTTAGTTTTACATTCCAAGGACCACCATTGACTTGGCTTTGAAAACAACACATCAACTAAATACAAAGAAACTAACATTTTGGACAAAAAGCAGCAGTGGCAGAACGTGGCAGCATGTGCGGTTTGCCAGTGTATCCTAACGCTTGCCTGACTGTCTGAGACGGGTGAACTTTTCGAGCAATCACAATGTTTAAAGACAGATAGGGAAAAAACGATTATCATAAAACAAAATATTTTTTTGCTTTTGTCTTAATAGTTTTCTTACTAGTTTTTTATTCACTTCATTCATTTAGCACATGCATTTTTTGCGGAGTGTAGCTTTTTAGCGGAACAGAGCTCATTTGGCAAGATCAAATATTGTCATCAAAATACTAACAGAGAGATGCATTTCGGCTGCCGTAACTCGATGAAACCTCCTACAGGGTCATACAAAAAGTGCAATTTGGCTCACTTACATCAGATTTCCCAAGTAGAATTCACTCAGACAACACCTTGAATGCGCGAGCAAAAAAATTTTCTAAGTATGGCTTTTAGGCAAATTTTCCCGTTTCTACGGCACATGGACTGCTTACCAAAATGCAAAGTTGTCATTCTTAGTTAGAGTTAAGTAGACATTTTTTCCCCTTTCCCCGGGAAGGCTTTGCTTTGAGGTTTGTTTCTGGGAAACCAATACCTTCAATGTAAGTTGCGGATGGAAATAGATTGTTTGTTGACCTTTTTGACAATCTCTTATATTCTAGAATTAAGGTTTCTATACTTTTTAAAGCACACTAAAATTATTTGTTGACTGAGCATCAATGTGCTTAACAGCTGTGTTGTGTGCCTAGTAGGAATATCCATACGATCCATACGTATTTCTTATCCATTCCTTTTGCTTCTACGTTTCAGCTATTTTTATTTAGCCTTTTGTGTTTTTTGAACCACTGGCACAAGAAAGAGTTTATTTCCACACAACAGACCGAACTAGTCAACACAACATCATTTGCATGCAATGAGACCACTTTTACACCACAAAATTTTGTTAATTGGTTCTTAGAGATTTTGAATTCTTAAGGCTAGTTGGAAATGTAGCGTATTAGGCTTTACCCTCTGTTTGGGGTAGTAGGATATACAAAAAAAATTGACCTTGATTATTTCTAATGTAATCCACTCAGCAAAAATCAAAACAGCATACATCATAATGGAATTTGAAAGGGTAAAATCTCTGTCACTTTGGGTAAATAATCAATCTATTAGGTATCTTATTTGCCATAAGTTTTTTAATAATAAAAACATGAACATTCAATTATTAATTTATTTTACGAAACTTTTCGTAAGTATCTCTTACATCTTCAGGTTATAATACACTGTTGTATATACAGTTATTATTATCAAATTGAACTGCTTTACAATAAAAACTGTAAGCAACATTACCTACCTGTAATGGCAGAAAATTATTGTCTGATCAATAAATTGGTTTTTCTATAACTGTACGCCTTTGTGTTACTACTTGAGTTCATTCTAATAATATAACATTACTAGTAACCCGTGTAAAAAATTTTTACGAATTTTAATTCTGAAAATGACGTCTCAAAAATGGTGTCGAAAAATTAATTTACAAAATGACAAACAGAAAGTGAATTAGTGTTGCAGTCATAACGCGGACCATAACAATACCAGTTATTTTCTTAGAGGTTTTAGAGATGTTTTACAAATAACTTCGAGTCTAATTTAGGAGGCAATGCGATGGTTCCCATGATTTTAAAGACCCACTTAAACAGACAAAACCTAGATAAAACATTTTTCCAAGTTTGCAATCAACACTGGAGCGCAGAACAAAAAAAATCGTTTTACTCGGAAGAATAAAAAATACGCGCTGCGCATCCGTTATTTGCACTCTCTAAAATAAATTGCATCTGGTGTAAAATATTCTACGTGTTTTGATTTTAAAATAATAACGTCTCAGAAAATGGCCACAAAAATTCCAACTGATCTGAAAATCCAACTGATCTGAAAAATACAGTAACCGTTACTGAGATGTCTGGGATCAAACATCACAGCCCTGTTCACCAATGTTGGGCGGACCATCAAAATGTAGTTCTCGAGATATCTTTCGAAAAGCGCTTTGTACGATTCGATTCGATGCAATGCAATGGTTCCCCGTGATTAAAAAATGTAACGTCAATATAGAACTCCTCACCCTTTTAATTAAAAACTCTGTAGGTATTCCAGATAAAGCATTTTACCTGTTCATTGTCAACACTGCACATCATAAACATCTTTTTACTCGGAAGATCTGAAACACATAAAAAATACTCATATTAAATCCTTTCACGATACGATGTAGAAATAAATTGTGCGCACATGAAACAACAGAAAGATTAAAATGGCTGTAACTGTTCATGGAACCCATAATCCAAAGTAAACAGAAGCTATTTTGCTATTTGCTATTTTGAAAAGCCAAACCCGTAAGTCGTAAACGTGTCAAAACAAATTAATACCTTCGAGTGATTTTCTTTTTACGAAGCTAAGGTTGGATATTAATATAGAATATTGTTCTTCACCAACCCAGAATGTCATGATTTAAAATTCATTTCTTCAAATTTCATTGTTTTTATTGGTCTTTCCTAAAGGAGAAGTGATGGTGCAGCAACCCTATTTATATTATAAAAAAAACAAAACAAACAAAAAAGTTCAAGAGCGTACTTACCCTAAAAACATTAATATATCTTCGTGCAATACTTTCGTTACTAACTTCGTTATCTTGAGATTTCTTACTCTCGTATGTTTCATTACCTCTTTTTCAAAATAGCAAATGAAAACTTGCTGGCAAACGAACGTCAACGCTATCGATTCTTGATCTTGCAAACAATCAAAACATTTGAACGATCAAATGCGCTGTGAGGGTTTCCGCTTATACTAATCGTGAATGTGTCATGCACGGTCTAACACGGTCTAACGCTATATGACCACGATTAAGAAGATTTTGACCGTTAAAAACGACCTGAAA
Organism: Turritopsis dohrnii; assembly: GCA_027922465.2. Taxonomy (NCBI): domain Eukaryota; kingdom Metazoa; phylum Cnidaria; class Hydrozoa; order Anthoathecata; family Oceaniidae; genus Turritopsis; species Turritopsis dohrnii. The sequence goes on along the minus strand of BQMF02000235.1, from coordinate 563,847 downwards.
CAATCACTCTCTAAACTAAAAACTGGATGCACAGCGCGTATTAGGATATGGATATAAAATGATTTTACTTAGGAAAAATCACATTAATAACTTATTACTATCATTTTGTGAATGGGAAATTTTATGCTCTTATTAATTAATATGTTGTTTTACTATTTCAGGTGTATATATATATATATCACATTATCAATGTATGAATGAAGAGGAAATGTATAATTGTTGGACATCTCATACACTTGAAATGGAAGGGCTGAACCAAAGATAGGAGTAACAAATGTCAAAGTGAAGTGTTAAAAAATAATACTCCGGAAGCATTCATTCAAAGATATCTTCAGTGATAATTCATTTGAAAGGAACGACATATTAAAGCATGTTTTAAATTGAATTTTCTTTGACTTTTAAAGTTTCAATTAACTGAATGTTGATTGTCATCTCTGGGGTAATGTAAACACTTTTGGAAAAAGTTTGGAATATGCCTGTTGTTTTTCTTGTTGGTTCAACTTCCTGGTCTTCTTTATTTGATAATATTTGAGTGCGTATACTATTTACGCAGGATACTTTTACATGTGTAAGTGTCAAAATTTTTTGAATCTGTACTTATGTATGAAAGAACTGAAAATTATTGATTCATAAAGTATTTTATTTTATTTTGTTATTCCTTCTCTTTTCCATCTCCAGCTCACGTTCACATTATCAAATTCTTAAAAAAAACACTATCAGGCTATTAAACCCAACCACATTTTGACTATTTATATTTTGATATGCTAGTTATATACTTGATAATAAGTTCTTCATACATGAAAGTTGCTATGGGCTAATTGTGTAATTTTCATCAAATTACCACATCAAAACGAGGCGGGAGTACGGTTTGGTAAAATTTCGACATTTGAAATAATATACGGGAGTATTTTTAATAGCAATTTAACTCAAAAGTACATTGTATTGATAGGCTTACATTGCATTAATTATTTTGCCAACAAAAGTAACATTCCTTTGGTTTGATATGGATACGCATTCACGCACACAGTTACGAATTTAACTCGCTCGGTTTGTCTTTGTCGAATGAAAATCTGGCTTTCACGCATTCCATATTTTCGCTGGCGAACGGGTGATTACACGCACCCACTCCGCAAACATTATATATTGATTCCTCCTCCTGTGTGATCTTTTTAAGATAAGACATTTTTTCACCTACTTCTGACAGCACCCATTTTAGAGCGCACAAAACAAAAGCTAATAATAAGTTGAAAAGTTTTTTCTCTCTGCGTTTTGAGTGTATTGTTAAACTGATGTTTGATTGGTTTAAAAATCGTAAAGAAAAACCACGTGAAGTTCACGCTCAAAATGCATTGTGTAAAGCAAGAAAGTCTGCTGACATTTTAAATGCGACCGCGACAATGAACGGCTGAGCTAAGAACATGCAAGATTTGAAACACCAGGAACATATTTCTCTTCACGTGCAAACAAGCTTTATTAAGTGATAAAGCCAGCAGCAAGGGAAGTCTTGTGGCTGGTTTTAAGTGCAATAATTTGTAGCAGGTGGTGATATAACGCAGGCTAAACATGGGCGGCAAGCGACGCCGCCTTGGCAGCTAGTTGTGTCTATTTCTGAAATAAGAAACTTTTGTAAGGAGTTTGAAAACGGACAATGCATTGTACTTGTATTTCGAACAGAAAACTTAGAACGCCACGATTCGAATGTTTGTTTTTGTTTTATTTTTCAAGGAACCCAATGGGCTAACACGCTGCTATCAAAGAGCATCGGAATGGTGTATTGAGATACGGCATGTCTGGAATAGAACACTTGAGAATTTCGATGATCATTGATAATAACTGCTGTTTATGTAATATTTATAATCATTTAACGTTCTGTTATTAAGGGGTCAAGTCTGGTTCACATCTTTGACATAAGCATAAACAGAAGCATAGGCATAACATAAACATAAGATTATCAGAGATTATCAGATTATCAGAAAATTTTGATATTCTTATGTTTATGTTGTATTTAGTTAATAATATCCACTACGCATGCCTATGTCGCTTATGTTTATGCTTATGTCAAAGATGTGAACCAGACATTAAAAGAAAAAAAGATTACTTATTTTCAGTTCAAAGAAAAAGCAATGTGTTCAAACATAGATAATGGAACATGTAAGTACGCAATTTTCTTTGGTTTTTTAAGATTTCAAAACAGATATTTTTAGTGACAATGACTTTTAGAACTAGGCCCTTCGCAAAAAATTAAGAAACTTTGCTAGGTTTCTTATAAAAAAAACGTGTCCGGACTTTAAGATAGGAGAAGCAATTATAAAGAACGTTTACACACTCTTGCTTAGTACTAAAGGAAACTAAATCAAAAGACAGATGGACGGTTGCCCATCTTATTATAATAATCCGCGATTGTGCATCCCACTTTTATTTTAGAGAGTGACATATTTACTTTTCTTTTAACGGTCAAATCCTTCTTATTTTTTCCCTTTTTGTCGTAAAACCACACAGAGGCGACAGACAATTTTTCTATGTTATGTAATCTAAGTGTGACGTTTAATTTAACTCACGTTTTTTTAACCAATCAAAACGCAAGAATTTCTTTTTTCGCCATTTTGATTGGTTGTCGAAAGTCAAAAATCGATAGCAACGAAATCCGTTACTGAATTTATTTGTTTTGTGAGTTTATTTACATACTTAAAATGTATGAAAGGCTTATTATTAACGGAAGATTTACATCACATTCAACATAAAAACAGTTCTGGCAAATGAAGAAGTCTGATTTATGTTTTTCAGTGCAATAAAACATTGCAACATGGCAGAAAGAAAGTATATTTAGTACGTACATGTTTGCAGTAGAAAATATGGATGGATGTACAGTAGAAATTTGCTGGACAGTAAAGAAAATTTCCAGAGGTATTTACAGTGTTTACAGTACAAAATCTACTGGAAAATACAGAAAGTTTTCAGTAACTACTTCGCATAAGCATAAAAGCAGTTTTATGTCTTTCAGTTTATAAATATGGCAGCGAAAGTGCATAGATGTTTGTGCTGGAAAGTAAGTAAAGTGTCAGCAATTTGTTTACAGGTATGAATATAGAAGTAAAGAGTTTAGAAGTGTTTTAAAAAAGGCTGCAGAAGATGATCAATGCTGTTTACTTACATGATGATGTGAACTGGTAGTGAAAGGTATCCTATTCTGTTTGAAGTTAAACTAAAGTTAAAATAGTATATCTATTTAGTTTAGAACACAGTTAGTATGCTGGGTAAATAAAGAATAAAGGGTTGTTCAACTGTTGTGAATTAGCCAGAGGAGATTTGAACTCAGATTAAAAATGTGAATGTTTTCAATTGTTATAAACTCTCTACATATAGAAATTCTGTCATTACGTTTGTGTTTAATTATTATTCATAAGGTAAATGTGTTCTTGAAGTTTCTTTTAGTTTGTTTTGCATTCTTTCAATACTGTCATAGTATAAGCTTTTTTGTATGTTATTTAAATGTTTTCATATATATTATAAGTTCCTTTTTGTTTGTTTGTTTGTCTTAATACGATTAGGTATTGGAATCAATATCCATTCAAAATCTTTTTTCTTTTAGAGAAGCAAAATAAAAAATACAATAAGCATAAAGAAATGACACTCATGGTTTAAATCATGATGTTGATGGTTGGTGAAGAACAGATTTTAAAAATTTTAAAAATTCTGTCCAACGTAACTTCGGCACGAAAGAAACACAGTTGGAAGGTATCAATTTGTTTTCAATTCATATTTCGTAATGTTATTCAATGTTTGCTTTTGTGTTCTGTATTATGTATTATGTTTTAACTTCTATTCTGCGTATACGATATATTCTTCTTTGTTGTATTTCCATTTGTTTCTGCATTTAAAAACATGATTTTGGTCTGAAGTAGGGCATTGTAAGTGTTGCAATGTTTGTTTCACGTCCCCAGGATCAAAAATAACTTTACAAAACCTTTATTCAGTTCAGTTCCAGTGCTACACACATGCATTTATACGCATTATTATAATAGTGGGATGTTGGATTCTTTGGTGTATAGGTTTGAATTAGTTTTATTGTGATTTGTTTTACGTAGGAGTTATTTTGAATTTTCTGTTTATAAAAAAAGTTTTCCATCAATAGTAGGGCATTCTACGTGTTGCGATGTTTGGTTATGATTCGCGTCTCCAGGGTAAAAATTTTCATTTTGATTAGGTAAATAGTTGGTAAATAGTTTCGCGTATGTTCTTCATTTCACCTTCTGGACATAAAAAACATGGTTTTGGTCAAAAGGAGGGAATATCGAGAATTTCAATGTTTGATTCTTTTATGTCTCCAGGGGATATTTAATTTTTAGCAGTTATATTGAACACTCTACAAAATGGGCAAACTTATCATTGCCAATTCTTCAATTTATTTTTTGTGAAATTGACGCATGCTGAACATGGGTGGCGAGTGATGCCGCCTGGGCGTCTAGTATGATAATAGATGAAATCACCAAGGTATCAGGCGAACAGCTCGATTACAAGGTATTCATTAAACAATGTATTGGAAGCGGTTACAGCAGCCAAGAGGATGAAAACGAATTCATTTGGCTGGAGCTCCTTCGATATCTTCAGGCAGAAAAATTCTATTTCGGGATGGCTCAATGGCTTCGACTTCTGTAAAGATGGTCTGAAGAGCAAAAACATTCATCACCATGATGGTTCTTAATAACAATGGTTATTAAGCGGAGGACACCAGTTATTAACCGCTCTTAATAACTGATTAAGAGCAGTTATTAAGAGCGGTTAATAACCGTATGAGATTATTAATAAGGATGGTTTTTAATAAATTGGCCAATCTGAAGGCAGAAATATAGGACATCTCCTTATAATAATCCGCAATCGTGTGTAACACATTTAACTTGGTAAGTGTGAAAAAAGACTGGGGACGAAATGTTTCTATGGAAAATTCAATACGGCATCTTTAGAAAGTGAGTAACTGAGTGTACTGTGTGCACATCCACGATTAGTATATGCTCCTCCGTTTTGTTATTTTTGGTTTCGCACTGAAAATCTGCCGAAAAACGTCAATGGAGAAGCGCAAGCAATGCAATGTTTTTCGTTCAAAATTGGTTAACGATCATTTTGTAGCAGTAAAAACAAAAACAAAAAACTTCACGAACACGAAGATAGTTTTTTTTTAAAACGAAGATCTTTAATTTTATTGTTTTAGTCGTTTTCGGAGAAAGATCGTATCGTAAAGATTGAATTAACAAGTGTAAGTAAATTCACGGAAGAACTGAATCAAAAATCAAAGTTTTGAGACTGTTTTCGTCTTTTTCCATAATTCATTTTTGACTGTTTGGTAGGCTGGAACTATACTCATGATAATTTAATAACTTTTTCTATGTTTGCTTTCCGATATGGATAAGAAATCAAGTTTGTGTTTTGTTTTATTTTGCTTTCCTTTTTTGTTTGTGTGTATGTGTAGCATTTTGTTTATTATGATATGGTTTTCATTGCTCATGGAAATCTTCTTTTTTTATATATATATAGTTTAAAATAGTTACGAAAGAGTTTAACAAGTCTAAATGCTTGAGTGTTTTGGTAAAGAACAGACTATTAAAATAACGAATGGTATCGAATCTTAGTGGATAAAGAAGCAACATTAGCAGGTATAATTCCGCATATCATTTACATGGCGTTTTTATTCTTCTTCATAACATATCTTTTCTTTTTTGACTGTTTGGTAGGCTGAAGCTAAACTCATGATCTTTTAATAAATATTCCCTGTTCCTACTCATATGTTTGCTTCAAGTTTGCGTTCGTTCAATTAGTTTGCTTTTGTTTGTGCGTATATGTAGCTAAATATGTTTTTATGATAGGTTTATTATTAATAGAAATCTTCTTTTTTAGGTAAAATTAATTATGAAAGAATATATAAATTCGACATTGTAATATGAAGGGTGTTTGGTAAAGAACTGACTAATGAAATAACGAATGCTATCGAATCTTATTGGAGTAAAGAAGCAAAGTTAGCAGGTATAATTCCGTTTATCATTCATATTTCCTTTGGCGTTTTTATTTTTCACTACACGCCAAGGCAGCTTTGTTTACCACCCATTATCATTAAAGACTGTAAGAACAAAATTCCCACCTATTGCCCTTTGCTATGCGCCATCTTAACCAACAAATACAGCAGCCACTTCATCCATCGTGACATGAGGTTTTTTTTGTGTCTGTGTCAAAATCTACATTATGTTTCGTAATCACCTCTTTCTCTTTTCACGATGAACTGAAATCTTACGACATTTTAATAATGACCTTAGATTAAAAAATAGTGCCGCCTCTGCGTAGCCTTACGTCAAATATGTAGGAACAACCGTTTAAAAAAAAGTTAAATATTTCACTCCCTAAGTTAGAAGTGGTATGCACAGCGCCGATTATGATAACTTTTTATTTCTATAAATGTTCGACACGGGTGTGAGCGATGCGTCGTTTTGAGAAATGCAACAGTAAAAGGTTTTTACACGGGATACTAGTACTATCATCAAATTGAGTCCGTATAATTCGATTCTGCCATCAGATTGACTAAAGACAGCCTTGATTGAGCTGAAGAAATGAATAATGGCTTCCGGGCGTGGTCTATAGATTGGCATAATATGCGAGTAAAGGATTTATTGTGTGGCCCACGCAGGGACCGACCCTAAACGGACATATAGGACATAGGATACTGGTCCCAAAAGTCACTGAGAATCTAGACTTGAGCCAGCAACCAGTAACTAGATAATACGCTCCATCGAAAACATGCTCTTCATTGATCTATTCTCTAGTAAAGAGAAGCTGGACTTGAACCAGGAACCTTGTCTTGATGTAAGTATAAATGACAACGTATGTACTTAAAGGCCGAAAGTATTTGCAAAAGCTTCAAAAGGGTTAAATCCCCAACTGACAGTGCAAATCACCCCTCTGTGCTTAACACTCAGCAAGAGAGTAGGAATAATGTCTAGGATGTATGTCTAGTTGAGCGGTTTCTGTCATTACAGCTTAGCCCAAATGGGAGCTTTAAATGCTCTAGGACCACCTTCCCAGGACCCTCGTTGATAACAGTACCTTAAAGTTTATCAATGAAGATATATAGAGCTTGATAGCTGAACAAACCAAAAGGTTTAATACTCAACATAGCTTTGGTTATTTTCATATTTGGACTCATTTCATTTCATTTGATGGAGACAGACAGGCGTTAGACCTTTACTGGCCACCCCAAGATCCCATTGCTAAAAGAATGTTAAGAAAATTTATGGCAAAGAAAAGCCGAAGCTGTTGAGAGGCTCAGGCTAATTTCCTAAAAGATGCATTTCCTCAATGAAATTCACCAAGGCTGCTTATTCGGATTATGCTTCCACCTCTTGATAGCGATTTAATCATTAATATCAGCTTACCTATATTAGTTTTGAAGGCTGATTAATCATGGCAATTAATCATAGCAATAGTCCATGGAAGTTGACACGTCTCAACATTTTCAATCAAAGCCATCTATCTATGGAGATGGAAAGATAAAGATACTCTCTGCTAACGTCGAAAGTTAAGCGGAATTCTTTTGACTTTTTTTGAAAGATTGCGAAAGGACATGTGTTTGAGGTTATAGGATGCTTTGCAGAATTTGTTGTTTATCTGTGAAGAAAGTTTTGCAAGAAATCTTAGGTTCGTCGTTTTTAAAAATACTAAAGTTCTCACTGTTCACAAAGATGTTTTCATCTCATTTTAGAACAAAAGAATTCTTTGATTGAACAATAGATTTCCTGATAAGTTTTAGCAAATTTATTTTTTTCGGTATCATGTTTCTGACGTTATTTACCGTTTTGAGGTTGTTTTTGTTTTTGTCGTGTGTTGAATGAGTGCTGCGCTGCCTCCCATCATTTTGCTGAGATTTTATTTTTCTAGTCTTGTTTTGGTTTCAGACTGAGGCTGTTGTTTGCCTGTTTCCTTTGTCTGTGCTTAGGGGAAGCACACTGTTAGTTATTCTTGAGAATTGATGAGTCATTGCAGCACATCTTCAAACCAAACTGTATTTTCTTTATTTATGAGGAGGTTGGTTGTGTAGCTTGTCACTGTCTTTCATTGTTCTCTATAGTATCGAAAAATTTATAAGGGGTAACTATTTTATTTTTAGATAGATGTCTGTGTTTAACAGCAATCATTGCCACTGAAATTCCTTCAAGGATTACCTGAAGTGTTGCAGTTTATGTCCACCTATGGAAGGATCACATTTCCTATAAATATGCGGGATAGAAAAGATTTTATCCCAAAAAACATTTCAAGGACGGAATGAGGACCATAATTTCAATAGCAATGAGAAGTCAGCATTGAAGTCAACATTTCCACTAAGAAGGAAGCTATCGAAAAAGCCTTGATAGAACATCTCAGTTCTGTTGGCAGTGTAAGCATTGTCACTCAGTCTGGAAATGGCGTTATGTGATGAAGTGCCCGGTGAGTGGATGTAATGTCACAGCCATTAAGTTGGAGATCCTCGCACACACGATAAAAGAGCTACATTGACATGTAGTTATTGCAAAATGCCTGTCTTAAAGCCCGCTGAATTATTTGGGGATGGGATATAAAAAAAAGCAGGAAATTATCAACCCTCTAAAAGAAGGAAATGGAAAGTGTCTGACAGCTGTTTTCACAAATACTACAAAAACGCCAATGACTGTCTCGAAGATTTCCAGATGTGGCTAATTCTGAGAAACAGTCTATCTTATACTAATGCCAACCAACATGGTGCCAAAGTCAGTCAGCTCTGGAAATCCCTTGACCAAAGTATGTCACTCTTTCTGAAAAACATCTTTAAAGGGATCCTGAGATGAAAATCTAAAATCTAAGTTTATCAAGATCACTAAAAAGTAAAATCAATCAACTAAATTGCTTTAAAAAATTCCTTTCTAGTTCTACACAAAGCGACAGTTTTATTCGAGAAAACCATGCTGTGCATCTTTTCTTTCCGACATTTTTTTTTAAAAATGTTTACACTTGGTTCCAGTCTTTATGTCAGCGGTTTTCACGTATGACGTAGTTTTTACCGTTAATGAAAGTTGTGCATAATACGAAAATATTCAATAATAAAAATACACACTATATGCTTTCTTTTCCTCCTATGCTTTCTCGATTAAGGATGTCTATTTCTCCTTACCAATTTGAACCAAAAAATAGAAAAACTTCAGATTCTAGCTGGACAACAACAAATGAATCAGAGGAAGAAAGTGAAACGGAATTAGAAACTCATCTAACAACATTGGATAGACTCTCGAGGGAAGTAAACACGTGGTGCAAATGTAGTGAGTGTAAGAAGATGCCATTGAATAAAGAATGTTTGTGTTGTACTGAAATTGATGAAATTAGATTTAAAAAACTAGATGATGGTAAGTTGCGCAATCGAAAAGTTAGTATTATTCAAACGAATTATTAGGCATGGATTTGTATAAATTTCTAACTTCAGTTTTTTCAAACAGAAACAACTTGCATCACCAGGCATGAAGGATTTGAAGCAACATGTTTAAACAAGTATGTTCTTTGGGCTGCTTTAGTAAGTTTGAATGATAGAGAAGGTTGCCACCTACCACCAGAAGATGCTGTACACCAAACCAAACTTATCGCTATGCAGCCTATCAACAATTCTCCTGGTTTATTTATTCAAAACTTGGGAGATATGTTCGTCCTGTAATACCTGCATGTGCAGTAACCATCATTCGTTACTTTTAACGCTAGACTTGGTGGAGAGTCCACACAAATCCTGCTAGGAGACTAGAACTAGTGTAACATTTGGAAAAGGGCGGAAGATATAGATTCTATTGTAGATCCCCTGGAGAAGAAACTAGCTAACAGACTGAATGCACATTTGCTTATTTCCTATCTAAACTGACTCGAACGTTGTCAGTTGCCTAATTTCTTGTGTTGTAACTACTTGAAAAATGCATTTTGGCTTGATTTTACCATAGGGAAGATCCCTGTTGCTACGGATAGTATTCATTGAAAATAAATATTCTTTTTCTGCAGCAATGGTTATTCAAATATACCCTGAAAATATTAGTCCAAATTGTAAAGTGTTAAAAAGTTATGACAAAATTCTTTAACCCTCTTCATGAAAAAATCAAATTTTTTGGTGCCATTAGACATTTTATTACGGTTGAAAACTATAGAAAAAATATCTAACAAAATGCCATAAACTGCCCCAAATTTCCTATAACTTTGGAATGGTTTATAATTGAGAGGTGTTCATTTTTTTCATAGCTTTTTGAAAAATTTGATTTTTTGGCCTGGAAATGCTAATAACAGTTTTTCTCTTTATTTGTGTATTTTCTTAATTTTGTTCTTCTTGGCCATTCTTTTCGTTCTTGTTCAGTTAGTGTTTATCCTGGCGGCACTTGTTCTTCTTCATACAGTTTGAAAAAGCACCGCAATAAAATTAAGTTGGTAAAAAAAAGTCCCCACGAAAGTTTGGTCGGTAAAAATAAAGTCGGCAAAATACAATCTTTTTGCGGAGTGTAGCTTTTTAGCTGAACGGAGCTCATTTGGCAAGATCAAATATTGTCATCAAAATACTAACAGAGAGATGCGTTAGGCTGCCATCAATCGCTGAAATTTCTTACAGTGCATACCTAAAATCAATTTTCTTGCTTACCTTTAATTTTCGCAAATGGTGATGTAGATATATTTATGATTGATCAAGTCCAAAAGTGTTTAGTGTATAGCTTTAGGGCAAATTGTCATTCTATATGGTAGCGGGCAGGCCAAAGTGGTTGCATTTAGAGTCAAGTAGACATTTTCCCCTGGGAATGCTGCTCTGAATGCCCTGAAGTTTGTTTACGAAATTCAAATTGGGAAACTGGAAATATACCTCCTATCCTTTACGATAACATTGTAAGTTGAACATGGTTAATACTTTTGAAAATTTAAATTCAGATCAAAGCTTCTGAACGTTGTGCATCTATGCTCACAAACTGTGTATCTGAGGAGACTTGAGAGAGGATGGAGTAAAAAAAAAAACTGTTATTTCTTCTCCATTCCTACTATCTTTAAGCAATGTTTATGCAACTTGATGTTGTATTTGGATCCACTTAACTGTTTTTATTACCACACACAACACATAACATAAGACATAAAAGTCAAATGAGATGATGCTAAAATTTAATGTATGATGTTTTTGTTTGCTCACTTCTTAGTGTTCAGTGACACCATTTGTTGCCCCACAAAATTTTATTCATAATAGGTCCTTTTAGAGATTTACCCATTTTGAATTCTATATTGCAAGCTTATGTTTCGTATACTTTAAGGGAAAAAATCCAATTTTTTCAATTCACGAAATTAAATTCCCGCGAAAATTTCTTCCTTTAAGGTATAACTTCATGCTGAGGAGAGAATGTAGTAGTGGTAGTGTGTGCAAAAAAAGTGGCTTTGATAATTTGTAATGTCTAAATTAATGAGACATCAAAACAGTAAACATCATCATGGAATTTGTCTATTTTAAAAGAGTACAATGTTATCAAATTAGACTGCTTAACAACAAAAAATGTATATAGACAATATTATCCATCTATACTGAAAAATATTCTCTGATTTTGAATTCTAGTCAACTTGGTTGTAGTATTTAAGTTTAATACGTATGTGTGAAACTTTACAACTTTGAGAAAAATAACTGAAGTTAAAATAGTTATACAGCTTACAAATTCTTTAATTGGATAAGATAATTAAAAATAAACGACAGTGAAGAGCTAAGAAACAAATCAGTTACATATACATGTGATATACTTTAGTTATTTCTAAAAATATAATTATAGTTACGTAATAATTACAATTACATATGTTAAATATAAATGATTTTGCTTACTTTCAGTATTGTGAATCGGAAATTTATGCTCTTAATAATTTGTTGGTCGGTTTTACTATTTCAGGTGTATAAGGCATTATCAAGAGTAATTGATATCAATTTATGAATTAAGACGAATCACTATTATATAGTCGTGGAACATCTGGTATATGTAATTGAAATGTTTTTATCGCTCATTTGAAAGGAACATGTGATGGATTCAAGATTCTTTTATGCAAATGGAATTTTGTTGATTGACATTGCAACATAAAACCGGATGTTGCTGATTATCTGGGTTAAGTTACCTGAACATTTTAGCAAAGTTTAGAAGATGCCTGTTATGTATTTCTTGTTGGTTTTACTTCCTAGTGCTAGAAATTTTTGGAATCTGTACTTATGCATAAAAGAACTGGAAATTATTGATTCATAAAGCATTTTGTTTTCCTTCTCTTTTCTATCTCCATCCCACATTGACTAAAATCCTTGAATAATATATATATATTGTGACATTACTTGATATTAAGTTTTTCATAACTGAAAATTGCTAATGGGCCAATTTTTGATAATTTTCAACAAATTACCACATCAAAACAAGGCAAGGGAGCACAGTTTGGTATTTGGACATTTAAAGTAATAAGGTCTTTGAATCGCAGTATAACTAATGCACACTAATATTGATAGGATACATTTCCAGAAAGACTAACAAAAATTACATAATATTCTTGCAGCGGTGCTATTTCCTTATCCCAAAAAGGAAATAGCGCCCTTTCAGTTTTGGGTAATAGCGTATTCATGTATTCAACTCGATCTTCGGACTTTGCTGTCGTCGACGAAGGTATCAACAGCCCTTCGAAATATTTCTGAAATTTTAAAACGATAAGAGTATTTTGCGTAAAATGATGTATCTAAATTTATAATTACAAAGTTACTCTTCGAAGATGACTCTGAACAATACAATGTTGTGAATGAATATCCGGCTTTCACGCATTCGATATTAGAGACCTTACGCAGAGGACGTCTTTAGCTACAACGTTGTTATAAACCAAGAAAATCAAGCGACGTCGTAAGTTGTAATGGCGTCTTCATAAAATCCCTACGCACGCGCGCTTTTTAATCTGCATATAATCCGCCATATTTGTTTACACTTTCGCTTTCATCCTTACTTTAGAACTTTTGTAAGAATTTTACTTTTAAAAATGCCTAAATTAAGAGATGTAAGAAGTTGTCTTTTGCTGAGCCATGCATTTGATTTGTTAACAGATGAAGAATTTGTTTTGCTATATGACCTTAATAAATCGAAGAACTTAGATTTTCCGTATTGGCAGTATCCGAAGTTTGATTTAGAAAACATGAGTGATGATGAATGTAAGGCAGAGTTTAGATTTTTAAAAAATGACATTTATCTTTTACAAGATCTTCTTGGAATCCCAGAAGAATTTCATTGCTACAATAGAGTTATCGTTCCTGGAATAGAAGCAACCTGTATATTACTAAAAAGGTTTGCATACCCTTGTCGACTAGGAGACATGATTCCTAGATTTGCAAGACCTGAAGCACAGTTAAGCATGATACTTGGGGAAGTGACAGCCAGTGTATACAATCGCCATCACCATCGTTTGGAAACGCTTAACCAACCTTGGCTTTCAAGAGCTGAACTTCACAGATTTGCACAATGTATTCACAATGCAGGTGCACCCCTTCAAACGTGTTGGGGCTTCATAGATGGAACAGTCCGCCCTGTCTGTAGGCCAGGACAGCATCAACGTATTATTTACAATGGGCATAAACGGGTTCACGCATTAAAATTTCAGTCAGTTGTTGCACCAAATGGCTTAGTTGCAAATATGTTTGGCCCTGTTGAAGGAAGGCGGCACGATAGTGGGTTGTTAAGGGATTCAGATTTGTATGCACAGCTACAACAGTTCAGTTTTTCTCCCAATGGAACAACCTTGTGTATTTATGGGGACTTAGCCTATCCTCTGCGACCACATTTACAACGCCCATTTATGAATCTACGTTTAACTCAACAACAAATTGATTTTAATCGTGCGATGAGTAAAGTAAGAGTTGCTGTAGAGTGGGTATTTAATGACATATCAAGTTTTTTTGCCTTTCTAGACCACAAGAAGAACTTAAAAATTGGACTTTCACCGATAGGAAAGATTTATCTTTTGTGTGTATTATTGACAAATGCTAGAACATGTCTTTATAAATCTATGTCTTCAAATTATTTTGGAATTGACCCTCCAAGTATACAACAGTATTTTGTATAACACTTGTTTTATGCATATATACGATATATACAATATTGTATATATATATATATATATATACAGTCCATATATACAAAAAAGTTGTATTCATAACTAACATTTTTAGAAACAACATTTTTATGATCTTTTTCATGTCTTCTTTTGCAAAATTTCTAACTAAAAAAACTTGTAGATCTATAATAAATTTCTAAGAAAGTACCTGCTACTGTTAAGGATTTCCAAGAATATTGTTGACAATATGATTTTTTCTAGGAAATCATTTTGGTTAAAAATATGTTGAAACTTAGAGAGTTAGAACTTAATCAAATATAATATAATTATAGAGAGAACAAAATTTAAACAAACATCTGAAATAAAATACAGTATATACTCTATTTGTTTACAAGTTTATCAATCAACCCCATCATGAGTTGTTGCTGTTGAGCTAGCTGCTGCATGAGCATAGTTTGTTGCTGCTGAAAATTTTGTTGTTGTTGTCTTTGTAAGTTCAATTCCTCACGTTTCAGTTCTAATTCCTGTTCTCGCAATTTTTGCTGGTCATTAGCACGTTCCTTAAGATAAATCATTGTTTCAGAACCAGTGTTTCGTTTAGTTTTTATAAATTCTTCATCACCTTCAAGAGCTTTTCTTTTTTTAGTTTCACATAAACTTTCCATTGCTTTATTTCTGACATCTTTGGCATTGGATTTTTCTGCCATCTGTTTATTTTTTTTATCATTAGTCACATTCTCATGTGTTTCAGCAGCCTCATCACTTTCTTCCTTTAAGTTCTGTAATATTTGATCAAGTTCGGTTTCTTCACAGTCTATGCCAGAAGCACTCTCTTCATTTCTAATCTTTGACTTGTATTTGTCTAGCAGGAGACGAAAATGGTCTCTAACTGACTTTTGAGACACATTGAAAGATACTTCTGTAATATTGTTGAGGTCTTCTGCAATTGATGTCCACACATTGCCACTTTCTTTACTTCCTGGACGATGTCTATATGGCTTCATTAAGAGAATTTCTCTGCACAGTAATATATCATGATCATAGGACCAAGTCATTTTTGAGCTAGGGTAAAAAAAGTAGCAAGACAGTAGGACTTTGTAATATGGTGAAATATGAGATAGAATTTTAAAAATATTTGTTTCTTCTCACAAATCCTGGCAATGATTGAAAAATCTAGTAAATGATAAACTTGTTTGCTTTAATCACAAACACAGTCAACTGAAAACAAACTTGAAGCTCAAGAAAATCTGCAAGAAAAGTTTAGCACTCACAAAAAAATCCAGAGAGCTTTTCATTAATACAACAGATTTGCAAATAAGACCTTCACATTTAAGGCAGAGAAGAGAATTTTACCCTTTTTTCGATGCTTGCTTCAAAGATACTACTTGTGCGTCCCCCATCACTGCGACGTGCTTAAAATGGTTACTTTCATCGCGTCGACTTAAACACAACGTGGTTTTACGGGGGTATGACCTTGGATGCGCATGCGCAAAGGAAGCCTAACGTCTTTTTCAGCGACGTCGGCACATATAACGTCTTCTGCGTAAGGTGTCTATTTTCGCTGGCGAACGGGTGATTCCACGCACCCACTCCACAAACCTTATAGTATTCTATATAGTGTTCTTTGCCGAGTCGCGCAATCGCAATCGCAGCGATTGAACTGAAAACAGCGCTTTATATTTATAAAGCTGGTATGTTGCTACTATATACTGACATACACTGTCATTGCGAGTTTGGCCAAAATTCGCACAAATCGATAAAATTAATCCACTCAAAAATAAAAAACCCTTAAGGTATCACCTTAGTGCATTAAAAGGTTATCTTTCACTGACATAAGGTTTTAAAAAGGATCAGTTCTGTTTGACTAATTTGCCCTAAGAAGAATGAGGTTTTCAGCCAAGAGATTGTACGGTAAATTATGTTACCAAACCAGTTCTCCAAAAAAAATAAATCTCAATTAACTTAATCTTCAACAAGATGCCTTAACAGGCAAAAGGATTTCTGCCAAAATCTGCTGAAATATGAAAGAAAAATAAGTATATGACATATTTGAAGTTTGAAAAAGGTTATATGATTTCCAAAATAAAAAATCACATTTCTAATGTATATAATCCCTAGGGCATTGTCGAAAGATATTTGACACTATGTGAGACGTATCTATCTATACTAATTCGCGTTGTGTGTGTTTGTTTTTTTGTTTTTTAATGGTCAAAATCTTCTTAATCGTGGTCATATAACGGCAGTCCGACCATTGAAGAAACCCTCAAAATGCCTATTTTTCATCATTTGTTTTGACACGTGATCGCCTTTTCGCCGATTTTATTGGTTGCCAAAATCGAACAAACTATGACGACGACGTTCGTTGGAAAAGTAAACAAATTAAGTTTTTTATTATTTGGTCGGTTACGCTTCAGAAATAATAGACAATACGTATAAACAATTGGAATTGTCTATACTTGTTATATAATTGTCTATAAATCAATATTAATCAAGTCAAGTCTATCGAAAGCGAAAGAATTACGTAACGAGGTAACATTGTGTTTATTATTTTAAAGATGGCAAACTCCACCGAGGTTTTTCTCCAACCAAACCAAAAAGAGAACCTACTACCTAAGAACTTTTATATCTGCATTTTATTCAGGTCCATTTGTCCCTGTGCTGTGTGCTGTGTGCGGTGTAGTAGAGAGAGCGAGGAGAAAGTAGAAAGAAGACATATTAAAAAGAAAGGTTTGTCACTTAAAACTTATATATATATACAACTTAAAATGTAATTCTCTTTTACGTGTTTTTTCGCTTTCTACTAGGTTGTTTAGCTATCTGTTTGGTGCTATCGCCCCTTCAGTGTCTGTTATTTTGTAGAAAGAAAGGTTTATTTTTTCTTCCACCAGTTTTTGTTCTGTGCATTATTCACTGGGGGTACATTTTCTTTCTTCTATCTATTTTTGTTAGTGTTTCTCTGGCGTGATGTTTAATATAAGAGGCACTAATATTATTCCTGGCTTCCAAGCAGTTTTTAGGAATGGTCAGTTCGTTTTGCAACCACCTGATCAGCAGCAAATTCGCTCTGTTATTCAGCGTAGACATGCAAATGAGGATGTAGCTGAAGCAAGGCGCCAACAGCTTCAGGCGAATAACATCCAACCACCATCAGAAAATGATAGACTTAGAATCAATAATACTCAAAGGAGTGTTGAACGTCGTCAAGCTGAACAGCCAGGTGAAAGATTAGCCAGGCAGAATGAAAATTCACAGCGCATGAGGGCTAGGCGTGCTGTACAACGGAATACATTGTATCGTGCTGCTCGGCAAGACCAAATGCCTGCGATACATTATCTTGGTGCTATGGACAAGGTCTGTCAGTTTTGTGGTGCCAGGATGTTTGCTGATGAAACTAATTTTAAGTGTTGTCACAATGGTAAAGTTCATTTAGATAACATTTATTGTCCTAATGACCTTAAAGATCTTTTAGTAGGTGATAACAATCAAGCAAAGAACTTCCAAGAAAATATTCGAAAGTTCAACAGTTCGGTTGCTTTTGCTTCTATGGGTGCGAAATTGGCTGTACCGCCATGTCGTGGTCCACCAGTTTTTCGTATAAATGGCCAGGTATGTCACCGAACAGGTAATTTACACCCACCGCCGCGTGTTCCTCCATCATATGGTCAACTATATATTTATGATGGTATGGATGCATTCAACGAGTGAATGGCAAGACCAGAAAATCAAGGTTGCTCCCCCGAAGTCATGCAAACTTTGCAAGATATCATTTTACGGGAGAGTCCTTATGCAGCTGCTTATAAACACGAGTGAGGTAGAAGCAGAGGAACTGCATCGCGCAAATGAACAGAATCGCCACCCATCTGAGGTAAGTGGAAATAGATATTTACTAAATACTGATCTTTCAACTTCTTTTGATAATTTGCTTTTGATTTTCAGGTTAGAATGCACTTGAGAAGTGGTGGTGACAGGCGTCGATACAATCTACCTCATCATGATGAAGTAGCTGCTGTTTTTGTTGGTGAAGATGGTGCACCACCATTGGCTCGAGACATTGTTGTTTACCCTCGAGATAGACCATTGCAGGATTTGCCTGTTCATTCACCTAATCTTGATCCAATGGTGTATCCTGTATTTTTTCCAAGAGGAGAGTTGGGTTGGAGTTCTGACATTCCTCATGTAGCAGAATATGCAACAGGCCAGCATTGTCGTACTACCATGTTGCAATATTATACTTATAGGTTTGCATTTAGAGATGCTTTTAGCCCCATCTTAAAAGGTAAAAGATTACTTCAACAATTTGCTGTAGATTGTTATTGCAAAGTTGAATCCGACCGTCTTAATTACATTCGTCGAAATTAGGGTAATTTCCGGGTTGAGCAATATCAAGGGCTCATTGATTATCTTGAAAATGTTGCAGAAAACCGTGGCCTTCAAGCAGGCAGACCAGTGATTCTTCCTTCTTCTTTTCAGGGTGGTCCAAGGGCCATGCAGCAAAATTATCAAGATGCTATGGCCATGGTAACTAAAATGGGCAAACCGGATTTGTTTTGCACATTTACCTGCAATCCAAAATGGAAGGAAATCACGGAAAACTTAGATAATGAGCCTGCACATTATCGTCCTGATTTGATTACACGTGTTTTCAATTTGAAATTAAAAGCACTTTTGGAGGACATTAATAAGAATGGTGTTTTGGGGAAAGCCATTTCCCATTTGTATGTTATTGAATTTCAGAAACGTTCTTTACCTCATGCTCATATTCTTATCCATTTAGCACAAGAGGACAAACTGCGTAATGCTGATGACATCGACAGCTTAATTTCTGCTAAAATACCAGATCCTGAACAGGAACCTGAACTTCATAATATCATCAAGTCATGCATGATTCATGGTCCCTGTGGGAATGCTAACCCTAATGCAGTTTGTATGGGAGATGATGGCAACTGCACCAAGGATTTTCCAAAGCGATTTTGTGAGGCAACCCAAATGAATGCAAATGGGTATCCACTCTATCGCAGACGTAACAATGGCCGTACAGTGAGAGTAAGAAATGTGGACTTAGATAATCAATGGGTAGTTCCGTACTGTCCGTGGTTGTCCAAGAAGTATAATGCTCACATCAATTTGGAAGCATGTACCACAATCAAAAGTGTAAAGTATCTCTTTAAATACATTTACAAAGGACATGATCGTGCTAATATCGAGATCAATGAACGTTTGGAACATGACGAAATTAAAACGTTTCTTGATCCTCGATATGTCAGTGCGCCCGAAGCATTATGGAGAATATTTGAGTTCTCTATGCATGAAAAATCGCATACTATTAAGCGATTAGCTGTTCATTTACCTGATCGACATCAAATTTATTTTAGAGCTGGCGAAGAAGCGGAAGCTGCTGAAGGGGCATTGAATGATAGTCACCTTACAGCATGGTTTAATCTGAATGTAGAAGATCCTGATGCTCGACAGTATCTTTACTCAGATATTCCGTATCATTATTTCGTTCATGGCAAAGAGAAAAAATGGCAAAAACGACAAAAAACATTTAAGCCTATAGTCGCTCGGTTATATAATGCACGACCGTCAGAAGGAGAACGATTTTTCCTTCGAGTTTTGTTGCTGCATGTTCCAGGTGCTACTTCATTCGAATATCTACGTACTTTTGATGGAGTGGTTTACGACACATTCCAAGAGGCGTGTACTGCCAGACGTCTTCTTCAAGATGACGAAGAGTGGCACAATACGTTGGAAGAAGCATCAACCTTCCAGATGCCTCAACAGCTTAGACAACTGTTTGTCACAATTTTGACACATTGCGAACCCTCCAATCCTCTCGAGTTGTGGAATACATTCAAGGGGCATCTGTGCGAGGACTACGCTCGAACATTGGCGGCTCCTCAAGCAGAGCAAAGGGTTTTGGGTTACATTGATAATGTCCTAAAACAATTTGGTATGTCCTTAACACAATTTAACCTTGCAGAGTTGGTTCAGCAGATCCCTGAGGAAGAAGTTTGTGAATGTTTACATTGACAGGGCCTAGCAGGTAAGGCCTCAGCTTAACGAACAGCAGTTAGTTGTTGCAGATGCGATTTTGTCTGCTGTTTCAAATGTGCACAATGGATTAGCACAACTTGAAACATTGTTTTATCTGGATGGACCAGCTGGCACAGGTAAAACATTTACATATAACTATGTTATTACAGCATGTAGAGCCAGAGGTTGGAAAGTTGCTACTGCTGCATTCACAGGTATTGCAGCCACTTTATTATCTGGTGGTTGTACATTGCATTCCTTATTTCGTTTGCCTGTTCCTGTTTTAGAAAATAGTGTATGTAACATAACACCAACATCTAAACATGCAGAATACCTTCGAAGTATTGACCTGTTTCTGATCGATGAAGCCACAATGGTTTCTAAGCACATTTTCCATGCTATCGACAGACTGCTTCGTGACATATGCGGCAGTGACACTTTTTTCGGTGGAAAGGTACTTTTGTGGGGCGGAGATTTTCATCAGTGTTTGCCAGTTGTGAAGAAAGCAAAACCAACTGATGTTATTGAAGTTTGCTTGACAAGTTCTGCTTTGTGGGCATCAGTGGTAAAGTACTCACTTACCGAGAACAAGAGAGCCAGGCCAGAAGAACAAGAATTCTGTGCTTGGTTATTACAACTTGGTAATGGTGAACTGCCAACAAAACAAAATGAACCTGCTAAAGGCTCAGTCGAAATCCCTGATTGTTGCGTTGTTCCCCAAAACACGTCTATTATTTCGGTGATGTATGACGGATTGGAACCTCACGAATACGCCTCAACAGCCATTCTGACACCAACAAACGAGCAATCATTGATCATTAACAATGAGGTGTTGGACAGATTGCAAGGAGATGCAATTTGTTATTACAGTGCTGATGAAGTGGTATGTGACAATGAAGACGAGCGGCAAAATTACCCGCTTGATTTTCTGAACAGCATAACACCGTCAGGTATGCCTCCACATTGTTTGAAACTTAAAGTTGGGGCTATTATTATGCTTTTGAGGAATCTGAACATCAAAAAAGGTCTCTGTAATGGCACCCGCTTGATTGTTCGTGAATTATCTCATAATTTTATTAAAGCTGAAGTTTTGACAGGGTCAGCAGTTGGAGAAATCATTTTCATACCTAGGGTTGAACTGTCACCTTCAGATACAGGTATGCCTTTTATATTGAAACGCAGACAATTGCCTATCCGTTTGGCCTACTCTTTCACTATTAACAAGAGTTAATAGTTAATAGTGAACATTTGATAAAATTGGTTTGTTTTTGCAGAGACCGTGCTTTTCTCATGGTCAGCTATATGTAGCATGTTCCAGAGCAAAGGCATTTGATGATGTGAAAATCAAAGTTGCTGCTACTGGGAAACAAGGTTATATCAATGGAAAGATGTATACTCAAAATGTCGTCTTTCCACAAGTATTACAGTAACTTAATTCTGCGTATCTTTTGTTTTCATCTATATACTTGGTATGTGCAAAGGATTTGGATTATGAGTTTCAAAGATACCGGAAAAGTAAAAATATCAGTTTACGGTTGTACATTGATCGTATCGTCACTCATTTGGGAGTGATTTGCATTGCAGTTGTTTAAAAGCAGCTTTTCCTCTATAGCGTCATGACTTTTATATTGTAATATATACTGTCATGAGTTTTCCTATAGTGTCTGTTGCTCAACTGTAATGATTGATATTATAGTGTTAATTTGTTAATTCAATGACATTTTCTTTGTTGCAATGCTAAATATGGATGTAAAGATATGCTTTTATAGTTACTTAATTATTTTGCCTAAAAAACAGTTTATTTCTGTATGTTTGTTTTTTAGGCGGAGTACAAGTCCCATTGACTTACGTTCACGTTGTGTACTCTGTTACCATGGGTTGTGCATGCATTCGTCTCTTGCATCTTAATTTTGTTTATTATGAAAAGTTCTTGCATGCACCATCCATGAACCAAAAGTCAGGGCATTCATCCTTTTACCATTGTGAAAATTAATTCTAAGTTGTTTCTTTTTTTAGTGAACTAAAAATTATAATAATAAAATAAAAAATGGCAGTGGCACGTGAAGGTAAATATTTCTATGCTTTTTATACTGTTGTTTTTGAATACAAAATTAATTTTTCACTGTTATGTTCCAGGTCCTAATGTAACTGATGAAGCCAGTAAGTACATAGAGCTTTCCAATATATTGGAATTATTAAAACAGTATAAATCCATGTGAGTATGTATTATATTTTAGTGCTTCATGATGGGGTGCAAGAGACTGGTAAGTTTTCAAAATAAAACTGTAAATATATCAAAGAAAAAGAAAAGACGGTCTATTTATACCTTCTATATTTTAGGGAATGATGAAATAACACCGGAAGGTAAAAGGAATTATTGCTTCAATAGAATACCATTAGTGTCATTTAGAATTACTATTGGTGAATATTAAATTACTCCTTTCATTTCAGAAGAGAAGGGTCTACTGGGAGAAGGTAACTTCTTATTTTCATTTAGCCAAGTTTTGCTTATCAGTCATGTTATTGTAATTTCATTATATTTTATTCATAGGGAATGCTGCAGAAAATGGTTTGATATTTTCCTTTTTAACATTTTACTTAAATACATGTATTTAACTTTGACAGAGGAAGTTATTTATACTGTTTCTCTTATTATCATTATAGTAACAACTTCAGTCCAAAATTTAAAGAGTAAGGATTCTTTCTCTAATACATGTTGCCTCTTATCATGTTTTTTTTTTTTTTTTTTTTTTTTAAATTTTTTTATGTTCGTTATATCATAGTTAAAAGAATTGAGATGGTTAGGAGAGTTGGCAAACATCAGACGCTCTCCTCCTTGCTTAAAACGATATGTTGAAAATTATAAAAAACTTTCTGACCGTGCACACAAAAATAAAATGGCTGAAAGTAGCAGTAGTGATACACACAAAGACATTTCGAATCCTTTAATAGATTTTGAGGTAGATGACAACTTTGAAGAACTTTTGAGAGATATTGAAGAAGATGATTCTTCTTTTAATAGTGTTGTTGCAAATGTAAGTAATTTTCATTATCATTGACAATATAATGTTACGCTCCTTTTCGTATACACATCCATTGACATTGTGGATAAGAGGTGAAAAGGTAGAGTTAGGATCAGGGTTAGGGATACGTTAAGAGTTATTAGGGCTATGTAAATACACACTAAATACACATACACACACATACACACACAACATGCTTTGGTAGTCATCAGTGTATTTATGATATATAATGTGTTTTCTTTTCTAGCTTGATATGGAAATTTTAAATGTGAGAGTTGTGATAAGATTTATAAAAGCAGAGGAGGTCTCAAACTACATGTTGCAAAAAAGCATTTGAAAGTTGAATTGGTGGAAAGTCCAGACTGCATAACTGTGGAAAACTTAATTGTGTTGGTTAAGAAGACATTAACCAAGATACTTAGAAAAGAATTGTATGGTCATGAGTGTTTGCAGGACTCTGAGCAATATTTTAAAATTTTGGAAAAGGAGGAGAATATTACGAAATTACCAAATTTGCATAAACTATGCTTCGATCTCCACTATTAAATGCAAAACAATATTTTCCAGAACTAGCTGAATCTAATTCAAAAATGTTGGCCATGGAGCTTTGTGATGTTGTTGCAAATGCTGGGAATCATCTGCAGACACTAGACGAGCAAGAGATTATTACCAAAAATATTTCTGAAAAAGAGCTTCGTGGATTACAGTATTTGGGTATGTAATGCGAAACATTTATAAGAAACTGAGAAACTCAAAAAGTTACAGCAATGAGCAAAATCAACAAGCCATGTCAATATTATTAGCTGGCAAAGCCGATGAGGCAGATATGAAAAATGTAAAATTAGTTTCAGCTCTGAATCGAGGAGGATTGTGGTTTGTTTCCGAAGATATGCAAAAAATTTGTATCATTGCAGAAAAAAAATTATCGTTGGAAATTCAAAAGAAAAATGTTAGAGAAATTGATGTCAGTGGCATTGCTCAGAAATTGTCAACATTTCCTTATGTTAAAGAACTTTTTAAATCAATTGCTTCAAAATCTGACATAAAGCCTACAAATAAAATTATTGATAACATGCTTCTGACAATTTTAGAAGGTTATTGCAAAATTCGTTCATTTTCTTTTGCCAAGGATATTGTTGAAAAACATAAACTGAACATAAAAATTGGTAAAGTGAAATCACTGAGAAAAGAAATAAAAAAAGCCAGTGCATCTGAACAGTAGTATATAATGGCAGTATAATGGTATAATAATGATACTGTGGTATATCATAGAAACAGTGTGTATGCAGGTGGATAGACAATTTTTCTTTTGATAATCTTTTCTGTAACTCTTGGGAAAAAGGAAGTAGTCTCTCACTTTAATTTTATTAATTTCGGGCTGTCCACTGTTTACACACTGTTATATGTATTAAAAATTTGAGTTAGTATTTTATATTAATATCTAAATACTCGTACTCTGTCATATAGTATATCAGCAGGTTCTTAGACATGTTTCAGATGTTACAGCACACACACAAAGTTATTTTTTTCTCTTAAGTTTTGTATTTGTCACTTCTTCCCATGGTCTTTTCTTATCATACTTTCCTCTGGTATTTCCAGATGTATGTGAAACATGTCTTTGAATTCGTATAGTGTTGGCATTATAACCAAATTGCTGAATATTGGGATTATCAGATCTTCGTCTTTGCCCTCTTTGATTTCTGAAATAGTTTTCAAGAGAATCCTGATTAAATCGCTCAATAAGTACATATGTCATGCCTTCATTAAGCAAAAACTTTACAAGTTCCACCACAGAGTAGCAAGTGATCTGGAAACCCTGGTAGGTTTGCCAAGACATAAAACATTTTTCCTCTACCAGTTTGATTGAACTCACCAGGACGATTATTGATTTTTTGATTCCAATCATTCAGATACTTTAAAAATTTATTATGCAACCATTCATTTGATTTGAAATGTTTTTCACAAGCAAATACTCTATCTTTAGAAATCTGTTCTTGAAATTGTTTGTCCACTACACGTGTTCTACAAATTACATTAAGAAATTTTTTTCGTCATTCCTTATCGACTTTAACGGAAGGTATTTTGAATATTCCAATTCCCTGTGTCCTTCGAGACGATCCGCAACCCACTATTGAACAATTATCGCCACGCATTTTGATTACAAATACTGCATAAATTTTTTTGCTCTTAGTATTTTTGATACATATCTCTTCATCTCGTTCATTTTCGTTTCTGTTTAAGAACAAGATATATTTTGTTTTAGATTTTCTGTATGCTTGTGGTTCTATTTACAGAGATGGGAGATTAATTGATTTTTGTTCATTTTAAAAAAATTATAGTTGTTATTTTGGAAAGAAAGACTATGTTTTCATAGTAAAAAGCATGCTTCAAATGAAGTGTGCACGGTCGCAACAAAATCAATGCATAATAAGATATATCTTTGATGTTTGCCGACTCTCCTAACCATCTCAATTCTTTTAACTATGGTTATATATATTCGATAAAAAGCATATAATTACACTGTTAAAAATTTGTTAAAATAGGTTATTAAAAAAAAAAAAGAAAAAAAAAAAGAAAAAACCAGAAAAAACCCCCCAAAAAAACAATTAACAATAAATCATACTTTGGCCAGCTGGGCTACAAGTTCAAAATCATCGAACGTTTTCAGTTTGAAACTTCGGCTACCTCGAACACACATCAAAACGCTCTTGAGAATTACGAAAGATAATTTACACCGAATGGTGGAAATTACTTTTTCGTAACGCTCATGAGTTTTTGTTGCAATTCTTTGGGCTAAGTGTTTGTGGTACATTGAACATTCGGCTCCCATACCCCCGAAAACAGAAAATACCAATGGGGTAAATGTGCCATGCTCAATGTTCATTATGCGTTGATTGTAATGTCTCTTCTTTTGTTTTTCGTGGTTTTCCAATATTTTCTCTGTTGTATGGTGTAATTGAGAAGCGGAGTTAGGGTTTGTTACGCGAATGTCAAAGTAGGCATTCTGCCCATCTCTCCAAAAACCTCGAGCTCTAATATCAGGTTTTGAATTATCCCCAGTCAGTCCCTGCACAACTTCTCCCTGGACTGGCTGGAGGTCAGGTTCACTTTCCACATCATTAACTACGGTTGACAGTAGGTTTGATTCAAAATCTCTGATGTTATTGTGGCGTATTGTAATAAAACCCCCTCTTTTACAATTAAGCGCATGGGTGGTGTCGTATTTCTGCCCACATGGAGAAGTTGACGGTAGTCCTTTTAACGGTTTTCCATACCGGAGATTCATCGCATCTCTGAATTCGCTTTTCGTGAGGGTGAAGCCGTATTCTTCTAATGGTAAAACTGTTAGCCAGGATGATGCTCCAGGCATTTTTGCGTCTCGGAAGTTTCTAACGAATGACTTGTCTATCTTATCCTCAATTCTCTTTGATTTATCGGTAAGAAGTTCTTCTTGCTCTTTTTGTTTTGCTCGTTTTATTTTATTTGTTTCTTCCCTGTCAGGAAGAGCATGTCCTTGGATAATCATAACGGAGACTAGCGGTAGCGTTATGGACTTAGACATATCGAACTGAATTTCTGCCTGTTCGCACAATATGGGTATTCCCAGTCCACCTAGCTTCACTGGAAGAGAATATAGCTCGCGGTCGGTCTCATTCAATAATGAATCCAGCAAAGATGGAATGAATTTGTTAGTAATAATATCATCCAGTGGCTTTAGGTAATTCTGCATTCCAGGAATGGTTCTCATGAAATAAGTATACTTGTTTACTTCTCCGTGGCAAAACGCAGCGTATGAGGCGTGTGGCTGGGTCTTAGCGTATTCAGATAATTTTTGGATCTCATCACACCATTTGCCGACGAGTTGGGAAGCGTACTGTTTTCGAAAATCATAACTACCAATCGCAGCGCCAAGATGTCGTTTACCTTCTACTGTAATCTGTATTTGGGTGCCTTTAAATATCTCCTTTGCCGATTCGAGCAGTGATGGGCTTTTAATAATAAGCCAGCACTTAATTTCGTTTACGTAATACCTAATTCACCGTGCTCGATTATGATATCCCACCATCTGCGGAGTTTAAGCAATTTTCCATCACCAGTTGCGTCGTCTGCGAGCCATACTTGCTTTACTTCGGGAGAATTTATTCGAAGCGTGGTGATTAGGGGTGCTGTACCGAGTGCATAAAATGCCATGGCAAGATTGTCACCTTGAGTTGTTCCTTCAACGGATAATATGTCTGCGCTATTAAGAATAATCATCCTGGCGGGACGTCGGTAAGTGTTAAGACTGTTGAGAATTGAGGACAGAGTACACGGACGTTATGTAATGCTGCAAGACGGTTGAGTGAATTAAATGCGTTGCTAGCATCGATGAGCACTACTCCTTCGGTTTCATCGTCCTCGAAAATTTGCCTCATGCTGTGAATGGCCGCTTCAGCGCCTGATTGCAGGCCGGTGGAAGTTTGTAACGGACCAGCTGCCTCTTGAATGTCGGATTTTAAGACCCATCCAATGCACTTCCCGACTATTCTGCGTAATACCTCACCAATACCTATTGGTCGGACGCCTGGATTTTTATATCTAGTGGGATCAATCTACTAGCATTATACGACTCCAAAGTATGTGGATCAATAAATTCTGAAGCTATTTTACGAGCTAAAGTAGCCATCTGTTCTCTCAGTTCTTTATTTTCCGTCTTAAATTTTTTGCTTGTTAGAATATGACGATACTGGTTAGCGTCGAGTTGAGAAGGGCCAGCAGCACCTTTGGTCATACACGCAGCTTTCTGTATCATGATCTCGTCTATTTCATCAAAGTAACCGCGCGGAATGTCGTTAATTGGTCCATTAAGAAGCGTATTATCCTTAATTTGAGCTGCGGGTGGATGTTTTTCCCGCAGTGCTTTTAAGGTCTCCTCGTTCGCTGGTAAAACACCTGTGACGCCATCACTGATCATTTTTAAGGCGGCAGTTACTTTTCCCTGCAACATCAACTTAGCAAATATTTTTGCTTCGTCTTCCGGGAGACGCCTTTTAGCTGACTTTAGTTTTTGTTGGATACAACGTCCCTCTTTCAACAGGTCCGATACATTTCCCATTTTCCACAACTCCAAACGTTCACCAAGTTTTATATTATGATCCTTTGCCTTGCTGGTGCGTGATGGCTTTTGCAGTAGCAAAGCCGGCAATATCATATAGACTTTCAAGGCAACGACGTGGAAATCTGTGTTCTTATTGAAATGTTCCAACCAAACTGTAAGTTCTTTAATAAACATTTTACCAGACTTTCCGGTTGGAACTTTAAAAAGATTTTTCCGCCATTGAACGATCTCCTCGTATGCTTTATTAACAGACTCGGCAAATTCGGAGCCTGTAAGGTTGTTAATTCGTTGTTCTATTGCTCGTTTAGTCGGAATAAACGGGGGTAAATTCGCAAGATTTTCTTTCTTTTCAACTTGTATGTCGAACAAATCCATATCTACTAAACGGCTGGTTTCTATGTCAACATGGCCGTCAATTGGTGTCGTTTCAATTTGATAGCGTTCAATTATGGCTAAACGATCTTCTTTGCAATAGTTAATGTGTATTTTTAATCCCTTGATAGAACCGAATGATCGACTGCAGCGAGAGCATGTATGAACCATGACTTCGACTAAAGCTACGTGTTTGTCTGTAGAAAATGTGTGAATAAACGAAATCTTGTAAAAACACGATAAAAATCACTTCAAAACATAAGTTTATGTTACAATTGTTCTCTGGGAACGAACAGCATCATGTATAGCGATTATTAACGATTTCCCACAAGTTAAAACACGTAAATTTCCATGAATAAGACAAAGTTATTTCTTATGATACAAAACACGTCTTTCCTTGTCAACACGGTTGAAAAAAAAAAATGCATGCATGCATGCCTCTTATCATGTTCACTATTGAAATCTTCTTTCTAATATTCTTTCTGTTTAGATGCTAAAAATCCCAGCAGTTGTGAGTTATGAATTGTTTTACATAAAACATCAGTTTTAGTCTGTAGATCTGTGTTGAATCTGTGTTAAATGCACTTTGGCAGACGTAGTGTTTATACTGTTTCTCTTTTATATTATAGCAACAACATCTACCCAAAATTTGGAGAGTAAGGATTTTTTCCCTAATACAAAAAGTTGTGATAAAACTCAATTGAAATTATTCTTGGAAATCATAATTCTCAGCCGCAATACCACATTTTTAATCTGTGTATGTGGTAATTCCTTTAATGTTTCACTGTCTTTTTTAGAACGAAAGATGGATAAAGAACCTACCAGCCGTAAGTAACACAAATATTTCTCATAAAACTGTATGTTATTCTTGGAGATATTAATTCTCAGTGTCAATAGTATAATCTATCTATGTGCTAATTCCTTTATTTGTTACCTATTAATTATCTTAGTTAATTATCTTAATTCATTACTAATCATTTTTTGTTCTTACATTATAGTAACACAAAAAGTGTTTCATGAATACAGAAAAACCCACCCAGGGCCGCGGTCTAACCGCGCGTTCTGGGTGTGGAAAAAAAATGGGGGGCGAGACCACGAGGGATTCGTCCCCCCTCAAAAAAAAAAATAAAAAAAATAAAAATACAAAAAAAAAAAATTTATCCCAAAATATTCCGAGTTAAATACCAATTTTTTTGTTGAAAATGTTTATTTTAGATAGTTGAATTTTTATATGGTATGGAAATACCGTACATAGAGCTCAAGCTTTTTCATTAAAGTTAATTTTCTGCATTTTGGAAAACATCTTTGGCTGGTAGAAGTCTAAATAGCTGCTCCTGTGAATGGTTGATTAATGCCCATTGCCCATTAATAAGGAGTTTTAAGAATTTGTTTTTGCACATTGATTCTGTTACACATAAACTATAGAGCTTCCACTAACAAGAAATGCATTGGGTGTAAATTAGTTATTCACGGTCAGTGTATGGTAGTTCCATACCATCGTTATTTATGTTAATATTTGTTGTTTTTAGTTAGAATAAAAGTTGTTATATACTTCCTTTGATCTTTATTTCACCATTCTGCAGCCTGTTTTGTAAAGTGACATTACCTATTATAGTTTAAGCAAAAACGTCTTTGCCGTTTTGAGAGATTACTAACCATAGCTAAAATTTAGTTTAGTTTAGTTCATTGAGGACAAAGATCTACATTGCCTGTATGTTAAAGATAATAAACTATTATGTGATATATGCTGATGTCAGCAGAAATAGAACAATTGCGAAACAGTTTAGGAATGAGCAGCTGTTTATTATTAACAAAGCGAACTGTAAATAAATAAATCACATCTTCTTTGCTGGCTAACAAAAGTGATTAACTGCTGACACACGTTTTTCTTGATCTTATGATAGTTCATTATCTTTAATGAGAAATGATTTGAATGAAATAGAGTTAGGGGAAATCGTTCATTATCTTTAACTTATATTTATTCAGATTCTTTAGAGTTATAGTATTGGACTATTATGTTGCGATTGGAGTCAACTTGGCGTTGGTAGTTCAGAAAAAAAGGTTATTGACAGTATTCTATGGATAACCCTGCTATAGTCTGGGTAGCATTGTCATGAAGATTGTGAATGGAAGTTTAGTTCGTTAAATTGAGATATATTGTCAAATGCACATTTCGGTTTTTAATTCATTCTTATCTTAAAAATATTTTTTAGATTCTTTTGGACTCTTTGGTTTCTCTTACGTCATGAATCCCTAAAAATCCATTTTCCAGAAGATCCGATAATTCAAACTACGTTCAAAGATGCAATGTACTCGCTATTCACCGAGAATTATTATTTCCAAGAATAAATGGATTAAACCATCGAAACGCATTCGAGGACTGTTAACGAAGTCGATATACACTTTTGCAAAAGTGATTAAAGATAACCTTTATTTGGTTTATTTATTTATTTATTTGTTTGTTTATGCTATCTTAGGATACTTTTTTGGTGTAGTATTGTCAACAGTTTTTCATGTGAATTTATGTTGCTGCAATTTTGAAAATATTTATAGCACGTTTATTAAAAAATATCTGCGAAAGAGTGCATTTCTATAGAAATCTACACACAATTTCACTAAGAATGCTCTCCGTCACAGTGATTTTTTGACGATTTTGCACACTGGGTTACAGATCTGATTAATGGAGTGTCATCTCATTGCTTGGTTTTGTCAGCTTAGTTTCCAACTCCAAACTTAGTTTGAAGTTCGATGATGTATGAAATGGCTGTTTAAATGTCGTAGCAAATATTTAATACACTTTTCTGATGAACATATTTTATTGTACTTTTGTATTACACAATAAGTAATATAAGATAAATGGTCACAAATGTTTTACCAATGACACAACGCAGGCTGAACATGAGTGGTGAGTGTCATTTTTCGACACCATTTTTGAGACGTCATTTTCAGAATTAAAACCCGTAAAAAATTTTTACACGGGATACTAGTCTATCTTATTATACTAATTCGCGTTGTGTGTCACACTTTTATTTTAGAGAGTGACATATTTGTTTTTTTTTCACAGTCAAATCCTTCTTATTTTTTCCCTTTTTGTCGTAAAACCACGTAGAGGCGAGAACACTTTTTTTGATTTTCCGCGATTAGTATATGCTCCTCCGTTTTGTTATTTTTGGTTTGCGCAGTGGAAATCAGCCGAAAAACGTCTTTGGAGGAGTGCGAGCAATGCAATCTTCTTCGTTCGAAAATTGTCAACGATCATTTCGTGAGCAAGAAACTTCGCGAAGAAGACGTGTTTCTTTTTGTATACGAATATTTTAATTTAAATTTGATTGTTTTAGGCAGCAAATCGACGAAAGAACTGACGAAGAAACACAAGTTTGTATGCACGAAGGTATTGTTATTATTATAAAACGTTTTATTATCGTGTTTATTGCTAAACTTTTACTCTTATTAATAAAACAACACGGGTAGCAAGTGAGTTAGTTATTTGTTTACAATGAAAAATCATATTTAGATATACAGAAGAAGTGCAGTGAAGTTTTTAAAAGATAAGCTGCAGAAAGATCGAACGATTAATAAAAGAACAGGCAGCAGCATGTGTGTAAGTGATTAGTTAGCAGGTAGCACACATGCGTAGGTGAGTTTTTGAACAGATGTTTGTTTTTTTTTATATATATAGGTTTTTTCAGATGAAAACCAAACGAAGAACGAGTGGAAGAAAGTCGTGCTGATTTTACGAATTTCTTTTTATAGTTATCAAATAGTTATGGGAGTGCAGCAGTACAGAAGTAGTGTAGATGAAGTTAAAGAAAGGATGATGTTTATTTACATTGGTGAAAATGGTTTTACTTTTTTTCGGTGGAAAATTGTTTGGAAAAGATATAAAGTAATATACGTAAGTACATGAGTCAAACGGATTTAATAAATACAGCGTTAAAAGAGAATAAAAACAGAGTTAAAACGATCAAATCATAAAGATGCAGGTCCTACACGAGCAGTTACTGATTTGTTTTGGTAACGAACTGTTCCTTATTTTATTTATTTCAAAATGGCTCCACAGTTATGAAGTTACGAAGAAAGCATTTTTATGTCTTTCACTGTATAAAAATGGTAGTGAAATTGCAGTAGAAAACAAATAGAAAGTCTATGTTTACAATAGGAAAGTATGCTGGAAAGTTAATCGAGTGTTATTAATTTGTTTACAGGTATGAAATATATACAAAAGTGTATCTATCTTGTAGAGCTCGAAAAACTGATCAAAAAAGTGTATGGGATCGTTTCGCTACGACCAACCGTTACAGAGATATCATCGGTTAAAGATTTTGATGACGTCATAGCCGCAATACCAAAATTAATTTAGGCCCAAATTTTGTGTCACCCCATCACCCGTATCGCGGACCTTAAAAACGTCAGTTTTCCCTATTGGTTCTCGAGATATTTCCCCAAAAACGTCGCGTTCGATTAGGGTTGCAATGCAATGATTCCCCGTGATAGATTAAAAAACTGACGTCACGGCACTTGCTACTATATAATAATCGTAAAAAAACGCATGGCCTAACGAAAAATATGACCACGATTAAGAAGATTTTGACCTTAAAACTCAACAAAATTTATCACTCTCTTAAATAAAAGTGTGACACACACTCGCTATTATATATAAGACTAGCCGCCAAGGCGGCGTCGCTCGCCGCCCATGTTCAGCTTGCGTTGTATCACCACCTGCTCCAAATTATTGCACTTAAAACCAGCGATAAGACTTCCTTTGCTGCTGGCTTTATCGCTTAATAAAGCTCGTTTGCACGTGAAGAGAAATACGTTCCTGGTGTTTCAAATCTTGCATGTTCTTAACTCAGCCGTTCATTGTCGCGGTCGCATTTAAAATGTTAGTAGACTTTCTTGCTTTACACAATGCATTCCGAACGTGAACTTCACGTGGTTTTTATTTACGATTTTAAACCAATCAAATATCAGTTTAACAATACACTCAAAACGCAGAGAGAAAAAACTTTTCAACTTATTATTAGCTTTTGTTTTACGCGCTCTAACATGGGTGCTGTCAGAAGTAGGTAAAAAAATGGCTTTTCTTCTTAAAAAGATCACACGGGAGGAGAAAAAAATGCACGTGCTAAATGAATGAATTGAATAGAAAACGTTCGATCAGATTAAAATAGATTAAAAGAAATCGATTAAAAGAAATTAAGACAACTATTAAGACAAAAGCAAAAAAAAAAATATTTTGTTTCATGATTCTCTTTTTTTATCGGTTTTTAAATATTTTGATTGCTCAAAAAAAAGTTCACCCGTCTCAGACAGTCACGAAAGCGTTAGGATACACTGGCAAACCGAACATGCTGCCACGTTCTGCCACTGCTGTTTTTTGTCCAAAATGTTTAATCAGTTAGTTTCTTTGTATTTAGTTGATGTACTGTTTTCAAAGCCAAGTCAACGTGGAATATAAAACTAACAATAATGATAAAAACAAAACGTTATCTCTATTGGTTCACCAACCAAAAAAAGTCACGTTCAATTGGGGTTGCAGTGTATTTGTTTCGAACTCACGTCGCACACAAAAAAAGAAATAATTTCGCTCACAACTCAATCTACCATTTTGCGTGACAGACAAACAAACAAACAGACGGAGAATCGGCTATTAATATATAGACTAGTATCCCGGGTAAAAACTTTTTACCGAACTTAACTTCGAAAACATTAGGTCAAATCCACCATTCCTGTGTACGTACCCCGTGACGAAAAAATAAATCATAGAATCGCAACTCAAAAGTGTTCCCATGTTGTAGAGCTCGAAAAACTGATCAAAAAAGTGTATGGGATCGTTTCGCTACGATCAACCGTTGCAGAGATATCGTTGATCAAAGATTTTGATGACGTCATAGCCGCAGTACCAAATAAAATTTTGACCCAAATGTTGCGTCACCCCATCACCCGTATAGCGGACCCTAAAAAACGTCAGTTATCCCCATTGGTTCTCGAGATATTTCCCCAAAAACGTCGCGTTCGATTGGGGATGCAATGCAATGGTTCCCCGTGATCATAAAAACATCTGACGTCAAATGCCACGTGCTATTATACTAATTGTGAATGTGTCTTGCGTGGTCGAACTGCCGCTCTATGACCACGATTAAGAAGATTTTGACCATTAAAAAAACAAAAACACAACACTCTCTAAGTTAAATGTGTTACACACTACGCGGATTAGTATAAGTAGACTAGTATCTCGCGTAAAAGTTTTTTACGACTATAATTTCGAAAAGAATCTGCAGAAATACGACGCGTTCCCGTGTGTGTACCCCGTGACGAAAATTTTAATTACGGAATTGGAAATGGAAAGTGTACCCATGCTGTAGAGCTTGAAAAACTGATCAAAAAAATGTATGGGATCGTTTCGGTACGACCAACCGTTCCGGAGATATGGTCGATCAAAGGTTTTGATGACGTCATAGCCGCAGTACCAAATTAAATTTGGGCCCAAATGTTGCGTCACCCCGTCACCCGTATCGCGGACCTCAAAAAACGTCAGTTATCCCTATTGGTTCTCGAGATATTTCCCCAAAAATGTCGCGTTCGATTGGTGATGCAATACAATGGTTCCCCGTGATCATAAAAACATCTGACGTCAAATGCCACGTGCTATTATACTAATCGTGAATGTGTCTTGCGTGGTCGAACTGGCGCTATATGACCACGATTAAGAAGATAATGACCATTAAAAAGACAAAAAGAAAACACTGTCTAAAATAAAAGTGGGATGCACACACGCGGATTAGTATAATAAGACTAGTATCTCGCGTAAAAGTTTTTTACGACTTTAATTTCGAAAATGGTGTCACGAAAATAGGTGACGAAAAATTAAAGTACCAAATCTCGAAAAGAGACCGTACCCATGTTGTAGAGCTCGAAAAGTTGATCAAAAAAGTGTATGGGATCGTTTCGCTACGATCAACCGTTGCAGAGATATCGTTAATCAAAGGTTTTGATGACGTCATAGCCGCAGTACCAAATAAAATTTAGGCCCAAATGTTGCGTCACCACATCACCCGTGTCACCAACCCTAAAAAACGTCAGTTATCCCTATTGGTTCTCGAGATATTTCCCCAAAAACGTCGCGTTCGATTGGGGTTGCAATGCAATGATTCCCCCGTGATGCGATAAAAATAACTGACGTCACGCCGCGTGCTAATACTAATCGTCAATATTATCAATGGTCTAACGAAAAAATGACCACGATTAAGAAGATTTTGACCGTAAATTTGAGAAAAAACCAACACTCTCTAAGTTAAATGTGTTACACACGCACGCGAATTAGTATAAGTAGACTAGTATCCCGTGTAAAAACTTTTTACTGTTGCATTTCTCAAAACGACGCATCGCTCACACCCGTGTCGAACATTTATAGAAATAAAAGTTATCATAATCGGCGCTGTGCATACCACTTCTAATTTAGGGAGTGAAATATGAAAACTTTTTTTAAACGGTTTTTCCTACATATTTGACGTAAGGCTACGCAGAGGCGGCACTATTTTTTAATCTAACGTCATTATTAAAATGTCGTAAGATTTCAGTTCATCGTGAAAAGAGAAAGAGGTGATTACGAAACATAAAATGTAGATTTTGACACAGACACAAAAAAAACCTCATGTCACGATGGATGAAGTGGCTGCTGTATTTGTTGGTTAAGATGGCGCATAGCAAAGGGCAATAGGTGGGAATTTTGTTCTTACAGTCTTTAATGATAATGGGTGGTAAACAAAGCTGCCTTGGCGTGTAGTGAAAAATAAAAACGCCAAAGGAAATATGAATGATAAACGAAATTATACCTGCTAACGTTGCTTCTTTACTCCAATAAGATTCGATAGCATTCGATATTTCATTAGTCAGTTCTTTACCAAACACCCTTCATATTACAATGTCGAATTTATATATTCTTTCATAATTGATTTTACCTAAAAAAGAAGATTTCTATTAATAATAAACCTATCATAAAAACATATTTAGCTACATATACGCACAAACAAAAGCAAACTAAAAGAACGAACGCAAACTTGAAGCAAACATATGAGTACTTATTATTATAATTTATTAAAAGATCATGAGTTTAGCTTCAGCCTACCAAACAGTCAAAAAAGAAAAGATATGTTATGAAGAAGAATAAAAACGCCATGTAAATGATATGCGGAATTATACCTGCTAATGTTGCTTCTTTATCCACTAAGATTCGATACCATTCGTTATTTTAATAGTCTGTTCTTTACCAAAACACTCAAGCATTTAGACTTGTTAAATTCTTTCGTAATTATTTTAAACTATATATATATAAAAAAGAAGATTTCCATGAGCAATGAAAACCATATCATAATAAACAAAATGCTACACATACACACAAACAAAAAAGGAAAGCAAAATAAAACAAAACACAAACTTGATTTCTTATTCAAATCGGAAGGCAAACATAGAAAAAGTTATTAAATTATCATGAGTATAGTTCCAGCCTACCAAACAGTCAAAAATGAATTATGGAAAAAGACGAAAACAGTCTCAAAACTTTGATTTTTGATTCAGTTCTTCCGTGAATTTACTTACACTTGTTGATTCAATCTTTACGATACGATCTTTCTCCGAAAACGACTAAAACAATAAAATTAAAGATCTTCGTTTTAAAAAAAAACTATCTTCGTGTTCGTGAAGTTTTTTGTTTTTGTTTTTACTGCTACAAAATGATCGTTAACCAATTTCGAACGAAAAACATTGCATTGCTTGCGCTTCTCCATTGACGTTTTTCGGCAGATTTTCAGTGCGAAACCAAAAATAACAAAACGGAGGAGCATATACTAATCGTGGATGTGCACACAGTACACTCAGTTACTCACTTTCTAAAGATGCCGTATTGAATTTTCCATAGAAACATTTCGTCCCCAGTCTTTTTTCACACTTACCAAGTTAAATGTGTTGCACACGATTGCGGATTATTATAAGTAGATAGTATCTGGCGTAAAAGTTTTTTACGGTTTTTATTTTGAAAACATTGTGACGAAAACAGGTGACGAAAAATTAAATCACCGAATCTTGAAAAGAGACGGAGCCCATGTTGCAGAGCTTAAAAAACTGAGCAAAAAATTTTATGGGATCGTTTCGCTACGATCAACCGTTGCAGAGATATCGTCGATCAAAGATTTTAATGACGTCATATCCGCAGTACCAAATAAAGTTTTGACCCAAATGTTGCGTCACCCCACCACCCGTATCGCGGACCCTAAAAAACGTCAGTTATCCCCATCGGTTCTCGACATATTTCCCCTAAAACGTCGCGTTCGATTGGGGATGCAATGCAATGATTCCCCGTGGTCATAAAAAAAACTGTGCCACGTGCTATTATACTAATCGTGAATGTGTCTTGCGTGGTCGAACTGCCGCTATATGACCACGATTAAGAAGATTTTGACCATTAAAAAACAAAAAAACAAACACTCTCTAAATTAAAAGTGGGATGCACGATTGCGGATTAGTATAAGTAGACTAGCATCCCGGGTAAAAGCTTTTTACCGAACTTAACTTCGAAAACATTAGGTCAAATCCACCATTCCCGTGTACGTACCCCGTGACGAAAAAATAAATCATGGAATCGCAACTCAAAACTGTACCCATGTTGTAGAGCTCGAAAAACTGATCAAAAAAGTGTATGGGATCGTTTCGCTACGACCAACCGTTGCGGAGATATGGTCGATCAAAGGTTTTGATGACGTCATATCCGCAGTACCAAATAAAATTTAGGCCCAAATGATGCGTCACCCCATCACCCGTATCGCGGACCCTAAAAAACGTCAGTTATCCCTATTGGTTCTTGAGATATTTCCCCAAAAACGTCGCGTTCGATTGGGAATGCAATGCAATGATTCCCCGTGATCATAAAGAACTGACGTCAAATGATGCCACGTGCTTTTGGAATGATCGTGAAAAAAGTGTCTCTCGCCTCTACGTGGTTTTACGTGCACATAAGAGGACGATGACCGTAAATTTAAACTAAATATATCACTCTCTAAAATAAAAGTGGTATGCACAACGCGGATTAGTATATACTAGTATCCCGGGTAAAAACTTTTTACCGAACTTAACTTCGAAAACATTAGGTCAAATCTACCATTCCCGTGTACGTACCCCGTGACGAAAAAATAAATCATGGAATCGCAACTCAAAAGTGTACCCATGTTGTAGAGCTCGAAAAGCTGATCAAAAAAGTGTATGGGATCGTTTCGCTACGACCAACCGTTGCGGAGATATCGCTGATCAAAGATTTCGATGACGTCATATCTGCAGTACCAAATAAAATTTAGGCCCAAATGATGCGTCACCCCATCACCCGTATCGCTGACCCCAAAAAACGTCAGTTATCCCTATTGGTTCTTGAGATATTTCCCCAAAAACGTCGCGTTCGATTGGGGATGCAATGCAATGATTCCCCGTGATCATAAAAAACTGACGTCAAAAATTATGCCACGTGCTTTTGGAATGATCGTGAAAAAAGTGTCTCTCGCTCTACGTGGTTTTACGCGCACATAAGAGGACGATGACCGTAAAAATTAAACAAATATGTCACTCTCTAAAATAAAAGTGGTATGCACAAATGCGAATTAGTATAATAAGACTAGTATCCCGGGTAAAAACTTTTTACCGAACTTAACTTCGAAAACATTAGGTCAAATCCACCATTCCCGTGTATGTACCCCATGACGAAAAAATAAATCATAGAATCGCAACTCAAAAACATCCCAGGCGACGTCGCTCGCCACCCTTGTTCAGTATGCGTTGTGTCGCAGAATTTAACTCTTGCAAAAGTTTCTTTTCAGGCATTAATTTTTTAATTCATTTCTTACATTCAGAAAATTTAAAACAGAAACAAATAGCAACATGGCTCAGAATATATATTCATACGCAGAAGAGAAGTAACTTTAATGTAAAAAAACGCAATATATAACTCAGAACCGTTTACCCAGACATACAAAACCAAACATTGAATAATATTACAAAAATGATACCTTCCAACTTTTTCTTTTGTTCAAAAGTTACTACTGGACTGCAACCATTAATGAATTTTTGAAATGATATATTTAGTTCTTCCCAAAACCATCAACATCATGATTAAAACCATGAGTTTCATTTCTTTGTGCTTTTTTTATTATTGCCTAAAAGAATAATATTTCAATTGTAATACCGAAAATAAAAAAAAAACAAAAAAAAAAAACCAGAAAAAAAAAAGGAAATTCAAGTACGCATTTATCCTAAAAACAATAACTAAGAACAAAAATTTACACAGAAGATAAAAAGTCACAAATAAAATCATACAGCCAAAGTTATATACCTAGGCATAGTACGTAAACGATTACCATAACACAAAATATGCATAAACGCGATAAAATATAAACTTAAGAAAAATACAGGCAAAAAAAAAAAAGATTATGTATAGATTGTTTTCGAAGTTAAGTTCGATAAAAATCTTTACCCGGGTTACTAGTCTTATTATACTAATTCGCAATCGTGCATACCACTTTTATTTTAGAGAGTGTTGTGTTTTTTCTAAATTTACGGTCAAAATCTTGTTAATCGTGGTCATTTTTTCGTTAGACCATTGATAATTGACGATTACTATAATAGCACGCGGCGTGACGTCAGTTATTTTTGTCGTATCACGGGGGAGTCATTGCATTGCATCCCCAATCGAACGCGACGTTTTTGGGGAAATATCTCGAGAACCAATAGCAATAACTGACGTTTTTTAGGGTCGGCAACACAGGTGATGGGGTAACGCAACATTTGGGCCTAAATTTTATTTGGTACTACGGCTATGACGTCATCAAAATCTTTGATTGATGATATCTCTCCAACGGTTGGTCGTAGCGAAACGATCCCATACATTTTTTTTGATCAGTTTTTCGAGCTCTACAACATGGGTACGGTCTCTCTTCGAGATTTGGTACTTTAATTTTTCGTCACCTATTTTCGTGACAACATTTTCGAAATTAAAGTCGTAAAAAACTTTTACGCGAGATACTAGTCTACTTACACTAATTCGCAATGTGTGTAACACATTTAACTTAGAGAGTGTTTTGTTTTTGTTTTTTTAATGGTCAAAATCTTCTTAATCGTGGTCATTTTTTCGTTAGACCATTGACAATTGACGATTAGTATAATAGCACGCGGCGTGACGTCAGTTATTTTTATCTTATCACGGGGAAATCATTGCATTGCATATCCAATCGAACGCGACGTTTTTGGGGAATTATCTCGAGAACCAATAGGGATAACTGACGTTTTTTAGGGTTGGTGGCACGGGTGATGGGGTGACGCAGCATTTGGGCCTAAATTTTATTTGGTACTGCGGCTATGACGTCATCAAAACCTTTGATCGACCATATCTCCACAACGGTTGGTCGTAGCAAAACGATCCCATACATTTTTTTGCTCAGAGTTTCAAGCTCTACAACATCAGTACACTTTCCAGTCCTGATTGCGTAATTGAAATTTTCGTCACGGGGTTTTCACATGGGAACGCAGGATTCTTGCACACATCCGTTTCCGTAAAAACGTAAAAAACTTTTACGCGAGATACTATCTACTTATACTAATTCGCGTGTGTGCATCCCACTTTTTATTTAGAGAGTGTTTGTTTTTTTGTTTTTTAATGGTCAAAATCTTCTTAATCGTGGTCATATAGCGGCAGTTCGACCACGCAAGACTTGATTTTCCGCGATTAGTATATGCTCCTCCGTTTTGTTATTTTTGGTTTGCGCACTGGAAATCAGCCGAAAAACGTCTTTGGAGGAGTGCGAGCAATGCAATGTTAATCGTTCGAAATTTGTCAACGATCATTTCGTGGGCAAGAAACTTCGCGAAGAAGACGTGTTTCTTTTTGTATACGAATATTTTAATTTAAATTTCATTGTTTTAGGCAGCAAATCGACGAAAGAACTGACGAAGAAACACAGGTTTGTATGCACGAAGGTATTGTTATTATTATAAAACGTTTTATTATCGTGTTTATTGCTAAACTTTTACTCTTATGAATAAAAGAACACGGGTTAGTTGTTTGTTTACAATGAAAAATCATATTTAGATATACAGAAGAAGTGCAGTGAAGTTTTTAAAAATTAGCTGCAGGAAGATCGAACGAACAAAAGGTATTATTATAAAACTGTTATTTTTGATTAATAGAAGAACAAGTTAGTATTTAAATGTATTTAAATGTTTGTTTACGTTTTAGTTATCAATTTATTGTTAAACTTTTATTGTTATTGTATTTTAGATTTTATTTTAGATTAATAAAAGAACAGGTATAACCACATGCTTAGGTGAGTTTTTAAACAGATGTTGTTTTTTATATATAGGTTTTTTCAGAGGAAAACGAAACGAAGAACGAGATGAAGAAAGTCTATTTTTATTTTACGAGCTGTTTACGTATTTCTTTTTATAGTTATCAAATAGTTATGGGAGTGCAGCAGTAGAGTAGTGTAGATGAAGTTGAAGTTGTTTAAAAATGGCTGCAGAAAGGATGCTGTTTATTTACATTGGTGAAGAAAATGGTTTTACTTCTTTTTTCGGAGAGAAATTGTTTGGAGAAGATATAAAGTAATATACGTAAGTACATGAGTCAAACGGATTTAGTAAATACAGCGTTAAAAGAGAGTAAAAACAGAGTTAAAACGATCAAATCATAAGATGCATTACCCTCGAGCAGTTAATGATTTGTTTTGGTAACGAAGTTGCTGTTCCTTATTTTATTTAGTTCAAAATGGCTCCACAGTTATGAAGTTACGAAGAAAGCATTTTTATGACTTTCACTGTATAAAAATAGTATTGGAATTTCAGTAGAAAGCAAAGAGAAAGTGTATCTTTACAATAGGAAAGTATGCTGGAAAGTTAATCGAGTGTTATTAATTTGTTTACAGGTATGAAATTTTTACAGAAAGTAAAAGAGTTTAGAAGTGTTTGATGAACATGATCAATATTGTTTACTATATCATGATGATGTGAATTGGTATTGAAAGGTAAAGTTAAAATAGTATCTATTTAGTTAAACACTGTTAGTATTAGTTGATACATAAAGGATAAGAGGGATGTTTACTGTTGTGTTTTGAATTTTCCAGCAGAGACGAGCTTTGAACTGGAAATAAAAAATGGCTCCACGTATGTTTTCATATGTTAAAAATTTTTCAGCCATACTAATTCTGTCATCACGTTTGTGTTTGTAATTATTATTTTTAAGGTTAATACATTTTCAAAGTTTCTTTTACTTTGTTTTGTTTTTCTTTAGATTTCGTCATAGCATGATTAGGTTTTTTGTATATGTTTTTTTAATGTTTTGATCTGTTAAAATAGAAATTAAGCACATGATGGGTTATAATGTCGAGAGGGTTACTTAAGATTTACTTACTTAATGACTGTGCAATGAAACTATCTTACAAAAAATATGTGTTGTTGGCTGTATTTTTCTTAAGTTTATATTTTATCGCGTTTATGCATATTTTGTGTTATGGTAATCGTTTACGTACTATGCCTAGGTATATAACTTTGAATTTATGATTTTATTTGTGACTTTTTATCTTTTGTGTAAATTTTTCTTCTTAGTTATTGTTTTTAGGATAAATACGTACTTGAATTTCCTTTTTTTTTTTGTTTCTTTTTTTTTTTCGGTATTACAATTGAAACATTATTCTTTTAGGCAATAATAAAAAAAGCATAAAGAAACTCATGGTTTTAATCATGATGTTGATGGTTTTGGGAAGAACTAACTATATCATTTCAAAAATTCATTAATGGTTGCAGTCCGGAAGTAACTTTTGAACAAAAGAAAAAGTTGGAAGGTATCATTTTTGTAATGTTATTCAATGTTTGGTTTTGTATGTCTTAGTAAACGGTTCTGTGTTATATATTGCATATTTTTACATTAAAGTTACTTCTCTTCTGCGTATGAATATATATTCTGAGCCATGTTGCTATTTGTTTCTGTTTTAAATTTTCTGAATGTAAGAAATGAATTAAAAAATTAATGCCTGAAAAGAAACTTTTGCAAGAGTTAAATTCTGCGACACAACGCATACTAAACATGGGTGGCGAACGACGCCTCCTGGGATGTTTTTGAGTTGCGATTCTATGATTTATTTTTTCGTCACAGGGTTCGTACACGGGAATGGTGGATTTGACCTAATGTTTTCGAAGTTAAGTTCGGTAAAAAGTTTTTACCCGAGATACTATCTACTTATACTAATCCGCTTGTGTGCATCCCACTTTTAATTTAGAGAGTGTTTTGTTTTTGTT
Source organism: Turritopsis dohrnii (assembly GCA_027922465.2). Taxonomy (NCBI): domain Eukaryota; kingdom Metazoa; phylum Cnidaria; class Hydrozoa; order Anthoathecata; family Oceaniidae; genus Turritopsis; species Turritopsis dohrnii. Next base: position 519,897 of record BQMF02000235.1, on the reverse strand, counting down.
TTTTTAATGGTCAAAATCTTCTTAATCGTGGTCATATAGCGGGAGTCTGGCCAGTGAAGAAACTCTTCCACTGCAATCCAACGATCATTTGTTTTGACACGTGATCGTCTTTTCGCCGTTTTCATTGGTTGCCGAAATCGGAAAAACTATAGCGACAATGTTCGTTGATAAGAAATCCATTTTCATTAATCGTTTGACGAACGAACAGGTCTGTACGAAGGTATTATTATAAAACGTTTATTTGCTTTTCTTTTGTTGTTTTTCTATTTTAGATTAATAAAAGAATGTAAGTAAATGTATTGACGTATTATTTATGTATGTATTATGTAAAATCATACTGAAATGTTTTTTTATGTGGAAAACGAAAACGAACAACGAATAATGAGTATACATCCAGCACATGTTTCAACGTTTTACTTTGTTTTAGTTTTCGTTTACTTTGTTTTAGTTATCAGATGTGGCTATATAGAAGAAAGTGCAGTGAAGAAATGCAGAAAAAATCATTTTCATTAATCGTTTGACGAACGAACAACAGGTCTGTATGTGAAGGTATTATTATAAAACGTTTATTGCTTAACTTTTACTGCTATTATTCTATTTTAGATTAATAAAAGAACAGGTAAGTTATGTATGTATTTAAATGTTTGTTTACATTTTAGTTATGGCTATACAGAAGAAAGTGCAGTGAGGAAATCCAGAAAAAAATGATGTTCCTTTACACAGTAACGAATGGTTTTCATTTTAATTTAGTTTTGAAAGATTAATTAATTGAGTTTTGAAAAGATATATGAGTCAAAATAATTCTATCATTTAGTATGTATCTTCGCTGGATGAAAACTGGATGCTGGATGAAAAGGAACGCGGAACGAACGAAATTTGTTTTGGTAACGCGCGCTGTAATTTATTTATTTACAAATCAATTAAAAATGGTTCTCATGGCTGTGGAAATGGGGGGAACGTCAACCATGTCTGCCTTTTATTAGATTTTCCTGTACAATTTAATGCTTGGTACTTTGTCTATCTGCCTGTCTTCCAGCCAACTTTATGTCTTTTGTTTTTGTTTGCTTCAATATGGTTGCAATGAATGTGATTATTTTAGCTGTTCTTCAACTGAAATATTTTCTTTTTTTATTAGGTCAGAAAAGAAAAAGTGTATATAACCATTAAAGAAAATGAAGCACATGGTTAAATTATGAATTATGTCCTACAAAAAAGAAGGATTATTGGATGGATTTTTTTTCAGTCTACATTTTATCAAATTTATGCATTATTTTGTGTTATGGTATATGATTGTTTACGTACTATGCCTGGGTGTGTATAGTTTGGCATTATGTTTTTATTTGTTACTTTTTATCTTCTGGGTAAATTTGTGTTTTTAGTTATTGTTTTTAGGATAAATGCGCACTTGAATTTCCTTTTTGTTTTTTGTTTCTTTTTGCTTTTTTTTTTATTTTCGGTATTACAATTGAAATATTATTCTTTCAGGCAATAATAAAAAAACATAAAGAAATGAAACTCATGGTTTTAATCATGATGTTGATGGTTTTGGGAAGAACAGACTATATATCATTTCAAAATTCATTAATGATTGCAGTCCAGTAGTAACTTTGGAACAAAAGCAAAAGTTGGAAGGTATCAATTTGTTTTGAATTAACATTTTTGTAATGTTATTCAATGTTTGGTTTTGTATGTCTGGGTAAACAGTTCTGTGTTATATATTGCCATTTTTTACATTAAAGTTACTTCTCTTCTGCGTATATGTATATTCTGAGACGTATTGCTGTTTGTTTCTGTTTTAATTCTTCTGAATGTTAGAAATGAATTAAAAAATTATAAAATCTTTTACACAAGTTAAATTCTGCGACACAACGCAAGCTGAACATGGGTGGCGAGCGACGCCGCCCTGGCGGCTAGTCTACTTATACTAATCCGCGTGTGTGCATACCACTTTTAATTTAGAGAGTGTTTTGTTTTTGTTTTTTTAATGGTCAAAATCTTCTTAATCGTGGTCATATAGCGGCAGTTCGACCATTGAAGAAACCCTCAAAATGCCTATTTTTCATCATTTGTTTTGACACGTGATCGCCGTTTCGCCGTTTTTATTGGTTGCCGAAATCGGAAAAACCAAAGCAACCAATTTGTTGAAAAAAGTAAACAAATTAAGTTTTTTATTCATTGCGGTTACGCTTCAGAAGTAATAGACAATACGTATAAACAATTGCAATTGTCTATAAATCAAATCTATAGTTATCAATCAAGTTTGTCAGTTAATCAAGTTTACCAAAGTTTAGAAAGTTTCGAAAGCGAAAGAATTACGTAACGAGGTATTGTGTTTATTATTTTAAAGATGGCAAACTCCATGAAGGTTTTTCCAACCAAACCGAAAAGACTACCTACCTACCTGCCTACCTACCTATCTAAGAACTTTTATATCTGCATTTATTCAGGTTCGTTTGTTCCTTGCTGTGTAATAGAGAGATACAGAAAGTAGAAAGACAGAGTAGAAAGAAAGGTTTGTCACTTAAAACTTAGATGTATACTACATCTGTTAAGATTCCTTACGCGTTACACGTCAATATTTTTCGCTTTCTCCTAGGTTGTTTAGCTATCTGTTTGGTGATATTGCCCTTTCAGTGTCTGTTATTTTGTATAAAGAAAGGTTTGTTTTCGCTTGCATCAGGTTTTGTTCTGTGCATTATTCACTGGGAGAATATAATTTCTTTCTTCTATCTATTATTGTTATTAGTGTTTCTGTGCTGTGATGTTTAATATAAGAGGCACTAATATTATTCCTGGCTTCCAAGCAGTTTTTAGGAATGGTCAGTTTGTTTTGCAGCCACCTGATCAACAACAAATGCGCTCTGTTATTCAGCGTAGGCATGCAAATGAGGATGTAGCTGAAGCAAGGCGCAGACAGCTTCAGGCAAATAACATCCAACCATTATCAGAAAATGAGAGAATTAGAAACAACAATGCTCAAAGGCGTGTTGAATATCGTCAAGATGAAGAGCCAGTTGAAAGATTAGCCAGGCGGAATGAGAATGCACAACGTATGAGGGCTCGGCGGGCTGATGCTAATCCCCCTTTGCATCGTGCTGCTCGACAAGACCAATTGCCTGAGCTACATTATCTTGGTGCCATGGACAAGGTCTGTCAGTTTTGTGGTGCCAAGATGTTCGCTGACGAGACCAATTTTAAGTGTTGTCACAAAGGTAAAGTTCATTTAGATGACATTTATTATCCTAATGATCTTAAAGAACTTTTAGTAGGTGATTCTAATCAATCAAAGAACTTTCAAGAAAATATTCGAAAGTTCAATAGTTCGGTTGCTTTTGCTTCTATGGGTGCAAAATTGGCTATACCGCCAGGTCGTGGTCCACCAGTTTTTCGTATTAATGGCCAGGTATGTCACCGAACAGGTAATTTGTACCCACCACCGGGTATTCCTCCATCCTTTGGTCAATTATATATCTATGATGGTATGGATGCATTCAATGAGAGAATGGCAAGACCAGAAAATCAAGGTTGTTCTCCTGAAGTTATGCAAACTTTGCAAGACATCATTTTAAGGGAGAGTCCATATGCAGCTGCTTACAAACACATGAGTGAGGTAGAAGCTGAGGAATTTCAACTTGCAAATGAACAAAATCGTCGCCCATCTGAGGTATATAAATGGAAAATGTGAAAATTAATAATTAAAAATCTTTGAACTAATATTTACATATCTTTACTATTGTTTTCCAGGTTAGAATGCATTTGAGAAGTGGTGGTGACCGGCGTCGATACAATCTACCTCACCATGATGAAGTAGCTGCTGTTTTTGTTGGTGAAGATGGTGCACCACCATTGGCTCGGGACATTGTTGTTTACCCTAGAGATAGACCCTTGCAGGATTTGCCTGTTCATTCACCTAATCTCGATCCAATGGTGTATCCAGTATTTTTTCCAAGAGGAGAGATGGGTTGGAGTTCCGCCATTCCTCACGTAGCAGAATATGCAACAGGCCAGCAACAGCGTACGACCATGCTGCAATATTATACCTATAGGTTTGCATTTAGAGATGCTTTTAGCCCCATATTTAAAGGTAAAAGATTACTTCAACAATATGCTGTAGATTGTTACTGCAAAGTTGAATCTGACCGTCTTAATTATGTTCGTCAAAACCAGGGCAATTTCCGTGTTGAGCAATATCAAGGGCTCATTGATTATCTTGAAAATGTTGCAGAAAATCGTGGCCTTCTTGCAGGCAGACCGGTGATTCTTCCGTCTTCTTTTCAGGGTGGTCCGAGGGCCATGCAACAGAATTATCAAGATGCTATGGCTATGGTTACTAAAATGGGAAAGCCAGATTTGTTTTGCACATTTACGTGCAATCCGAAATGGAAGGAGATCACGGAAAACTTAGATAATGAGCCTGCACATTATCGTCCGGACTTGATTACACGTGTTTTCAATTTGAAATTAAAAGCGCTTTTGGAGGATATAAATAAAAATGGAGTTTTGGGAAAAGCCATTTCTCATTTGTATGTTATTGAATTTCAGAAACGTTCTTTGCCTCATGCTCATATTCTTATCCATTTAGCACAAGAGGACAAACTGCGGAATGCTGATGACATTGACAGCTTAATTTCTGCTGAAATACCAGATCCTGAACAGGAACCAGAACTTCATAATATCATCAAATCATGTATGATTCATGGTCCCTGTGGGAATGCTAACCCTAATGCAGTTTGTGTGGGAGATGATGGCAACTGCACCAAGGATTTTCCAAAGCGATTTTGTGAAACAACCCAAATGAATGCAAATGGGTATCCACTCTATCGCAGACGTAACAATGGCCGTACAGTGAGGGTAAGGAATGTGGACTTAGATAATCAATGGGTAGTTCCGTACTGTCCGTGGTTGTCCAAGAAGTATAATGCTCACATAAATTTGGAAGCATGTACCACGATCAGGAGCGTGAAATATCTCTTTAAATATGTTTACAAGGGACATGATCGTGCTAATGTGGAGATTAATGAACGTTTGGAACATGACGAAATAAAAACATTTCTGGATGCTCGATATGTCAGTGCGCCTGAAGCATTATGGAGAATATTTGAGTTCTCTATGCATGAAAAATCGCATACTATTAAGCGATTAGCTGTTCACTTACCTGATCGTCATCAAGTTTATTTTAGAGCTGGCGAAGAAGAGGCAGCTGCTGAAGGGGCATTAAAGGATAGTCACCTAACAGCATGGTTTAATCTGAATGTAGACGATCCTGATGCACGGCGGTATCTTTACTCAGATATTCCGTATCATTATGTTTTTCATGATAAGGAGAAAAAATGGAAAAAACGAAAAAGAACATTTAAGCCTATAGTCGCTCGGTTATATAATGCTCGACCGTCAGAAGGAGAACGTTTTTTTCTACGAGTTTTGCTGCTACATGTTGCAGGTGCTACGTCTTTCGAGGATTTGCGTACTTTCAATGGAGTGGTTTACGACACATTCCGAGAAGCATGTATTGCCAGACTTCTTCTGCAAGATGACGCAGAATGGCACAATACATTGGAAGAGGCTTCAACATTTCAAATGCCCCAACAGCTTAGACAACTGTTTGTTACTATTTTGACTCACTGTGAGCCCTCTAATCCTCTTGAGTTGTGGAATACATTCAAGGGGAATCTGTGTGAAGACTACCTTCGAACATTGGCTGTTGCTCAAGCTGAGCAAAGGGTTTTGGGTTATATTGATAACGTCCTGAGACAATTTGGTATGACTTTAACACAGTTTAATCTTCCTGAGGTGGTTCAGCAGGTTGCTCAGGAAGAAGATGATGTAAATATTTACATTGACAGGGCGGACCAGGTAAGGCCTCTGCTTAACGAACAGCAGTTAGTTGTGGCAGATGCGATTTTGTCTGCAGTTTCGAATGTGCGTGATGGTTTAGCACAAGTTGAAACTTTGTTTTATTTGGACGGACCGGCAGGCACAGGTAAGACGTTTACATACAATTATGTTATTGCAGCATGCAGAGCCAGAGGTTGGAAAGTTGCTACTGCTGCATATACAGGTATTGCAGCCACCTTACTGTCTGGTGGTTGTACATTGCATTCATTATTTCGTTTGCCTGTTCCTGTTTTAGAAAATAGCGTATGTAATATAACACCGGCATCAAAACATGCAGAATACCTTCGAAGTGTCGACCTGTTTCTGATTGATGAAGCGACTATGGTTTCTACCCATGTTTTCCATGCTGTGGACAGATTACTCAAGGATATTTGTGGCAGTGATGCACTTTTTGGTGGCAAGGTTCTTTTGTGGGGTGGAGATTTTCGTCAGTGTTTGCCGGTTGTGAAAAAGGGAAAGCCAACCGATGTTATTGAAGTTTGCTTGACCAGTTCTGTGTTATGGGCATCAGTGGCGAAATACTCTCTCACTGAAAATATGAGAGCCAGACCGGAAGAGCAAGAATTCTGTACTTGGCTGTTGCAACTTGGCAATGGTGAACTTCCAACGAAACAAAGCGAACCTGCTAAAGGTTCCATCGAAATTCCTGATTGTTGTGTTGTTCCTAAAGATACTTCGATTATATCTGTTATGTACGACGGACTGGAGCCTCACGAATATGCCACCACAGCCATTCTGACCCCGACAAATGACCAATCACTGATCATTAATAATGAGGTGTTGGACAGACTGCCTGGAGATGCAGTTTGTTATTACAGTGCTGATGAAGTGGCGTGTGACGATGAAGAAGAGCGGCAAAACTATCCGGTTGATTTTCTGAATAGTATTACACCATCCGGTATGCCTCCACATTGTTTGAAACTTAAAGCTGGGGCTATTATTATGCTTTTGAGGAATCTGAACATCAGGAAGGGTCTCTGCAATGGCACTCGCTTGATTGTTCGTGAATTGTCGCATAACTTTATTAAGGCTGAAGTTTTGACAGGGTCAGCTGTTGGGGAGCTGATTTTTATACCTAGAGTACAATTGTCACCGTCCGACACAGGTATGCCTTTTGTATTGAAGCGTAGACAGCTTCCTATTCGCTTGGCGTACTCTTTTACTATTAACAAAAGCCAAGGTCAAACGTTTGATAAAATTGGTTTGTTCTTGCAGAAACCGTGTTTTTCACATGGACAGTTGTATGTTGCCTGTTCAAGGGCCAAAGCATTTGGTAATGTTAAAATCAAAGTTGCTGGTACGGGTAAGCAAGGTTATATTAATGGAAAGATGTATACTCAAAATGTTGTCTTTCCACAAGTGTTGCTGTGAATGTCGTGATTCACCTTAACATTTTGAATTTGTTGTTGTGGCTTATTCTGTTACATAATAAGATAGCGTAAACACTTACAGTGGTGGCTGCTGTTGACAGTTGTTTTGGCTTCTTCTGTAAGTTACGCAACTGTTGAGACATGTTGTGGCTTATTAAGGAATAGCTTAGATACTTACAGTGGTGGCTGCTGTTGACAGTTGTTTTGGCTTCTTCTGTAAGTTACGCCACTGTTGAGAAATGTTGTGGCTCATTAATATACTGTAAACCATTGCTGTAGTCACTGCTGACAGTTGTTGTAGCACTGTAGTTTGGCAGCTTTGTACCTAATGAACAACCTGTAGATTTTGTTGTTTTTTTAGGTGGAGTACAAGTCCCATTGACTTACGTTCTCGCTGTGTACTCCGTTACCATGAATTGTGCATGAAGCAAACTTTGTGGACAATTCATGAACCAAAAGTCAGGGCATGCTCCATATTATCTCTCCATGATTGTAACTTTTGTTTTTTCTTCATTTAGTGAATAAGTATAATAACAAGTGATGGGAACTCCCATGGATGTGTGCAACGGTAAAACATTACTTTTTTAAACTTTCTGTAAGAGACATTAAAATACTAATCAAATTGATTTCATTTTAGAGTCAGAAGACAAATTTATTAGTGCAGGTGAAAATTATTTTTTAAATATCTGTAGTTTTTTCATTTCTACGGTTTTGTCTGCAATATATTTTTTTCTGTGAAAGTAGTCAAAATACTCAAAGCAAATTGATTTCATTTCAGAGCGAGAAAAAGAATTACTTGGTGAAGGTAAAAATTCTTTCTCAATAGCATTTTTTTATCTGCTTTACATATCTCATCTTATATATTTTGGATTTACATGCTGCCATTATAATATCTTCTTTTCCTTTTTACAGATGGCAGTGAAAATATCGAATATAGTAAGGATTTTTATTGGAGTTTTCAATTAATTTTATCTTTTTTTTTCATCTGCTGAATCAGGCTGTTTGAGTTACAGTGTATGACATTTTTGAATATATGCTACTTCCTGGACCTTTTTTTCTATAGCTAATGGTTTACGAACAGCTGATAGTAAGAATCAATAAATATCAACGTTTCCTTTCTATATGTTATGACTTTCACAATCTACTTACTTATACTCCTTTGTCTATAGTGTATATTTGGACATTGTAATTATAACTTCGTGATTTCCTTCATTAGATACCAATAACGTGCCGAATGTGGCAAAGAGTAAGGGTTTTAATTGACATAACTTTGTAGTTTCAATTTCTTTTATCTTCTTTTGTATGACAGCTACTTTTTAAACCTTCTGTATTTAGATAATGCTTTACCAACAGCTGTTAGTAAAGTAAGAGTCAATACACATTAACATTTTCTTTCTATATGCTATGACTCACAATCTACTCCTTTGTTTATGTTTGGACCTATTCTATGCTGCAATAATAACTTTGTCCTTTTCTTCATTAGATACCAATATCGCGCCGAATGTGGCAAAGGAATAAGGGTTTGTATTAACATAACTTTGTAGTTTCAATTTCTTTTGTCTTTCTTTTATATGACATCTACTTTTTACACCTTTTAGATAATGCTTTATCAGCAGCTAATAGTAAGAGTCAATACACATTAATGTTTTCTTTCTATATTTTATGACTTTCACAATCTATCTATTTATACTCCTTTGTCTATGATGTATGTTTGGACATTCTGTAAATTGAATGAATTATATTATATAATATTATTATGAATTTCCTTCATTAGATACCAATAACGACGTGTCGAATGTGGCAAAGAGTAAGGGTTTTAGTTGACATAACTTTGTAGTTTCCATTTCTATATGCTATGACTTTCACAATCTACTTATACATTTCTTTTAGCTGAACTACCATCATCCGCCAAACCTAATGGTAATATTTCTTACAATTCCAATGTTAACGTAACATGTGTGAAATTGCGTCTTAGTCTTTTGCATTTTATTTTAGACGCAGTTCTGGCAAATAAAAGGAAATGTAAGTTTCCCTGATATAGTATTTTATCAATTCTAATATCAACCTGTTTGTTTCTTTACTAATAAAATTTATTTCAACTATACATTGTAGATTCGTACAAAGAATTTCGGGAATACCGAAAAACTCATCCCGGCCCTCGATCTAATGCGGCTTTTCAGGCGTGGAAGAGATTCGGGGGTCGGGACCACCCGAAATTTAAATGGAACAAAAAAAATAAAAAAACACCTGTTCCAGCTACCAACCACAGCCATATACAGCCTATGGTTCCTGTTGTGAACCAGTATAATTTTAACGCTTTTGCCCCATCAGTTTTCTATTCATTAAAGTGAGTTACTGAGACCTTTTAGTGAGCGTTAGGAAATTTTCATTTGACTTTTTTTACATAGACTCACTAAAATGAATAGAAAACTGATGAGGGTATATTTTAGGTGATTTAGATTATTAGTTTTATTTAGAATAAAGTTGCTTACTCCAATTTCTTTTGCTTACCTCTTTCATCACAGTATCCTCACATTCCAGCTTTCACATTGTCAATTTACTAACCTAAGATCTGAGTTGAAGTATGTCTGTCACTCTATCAATTAGTGTTGAATTAGTGTCGAACAGAAATTTTACAATTTTGAAAATATAGTTTCAGTTCTTTACCAGTCAGCACATTTATTAAAAAATATCTGCGAAGGAGTGCATTTCTATAGAAATCTACACAATTTTACTAAGAATGCTCTCCGTCACAGTGATTTTTTGGACGATTTTGCATTACAGATCTGATTAATGGAGTGCCATCTCATATGTATTTCTTCTTTCTTTTAAACAATAGGGCTTTTGTGATTGTAAATAAAGATTAACGTTTCTTGGTTTTGTCAGCTTAGTTACCAATCAGTTTTTAAGGCTGTTTTAACATGATTATTTGTTCTCTGCATGCAGTAGATGATTATAGGTTTAGACACATTATAAAGATATTCAGATGTTTACAGTTAGTTTAGATGTGAAGGGAAACAATGGTGAGTCAAATTCAAACTCATCATTCAAGCTAATTTTGTTGCTACTCACAACTTATTTTTTGATTACATTTATAGATTGGCAGCAACGAATTATTGCAGACAACGTCCGTATCCATTGCTCATGATATTTATTTCATCAAACATTTTGTCTATGGGAAGTTCGAAATAATATCGTTATTGTTACTTCACCAACTTATTTTGCAGTTCCATGATGCATGATATTGCTGTTTAAATGTCGTAGCAAATGGTTAATGCTTAATCAAAACATTATTTAATACACCCTTCTAATGAACATATTTTATTGTACTTTTGTATTACAATAAGTAATAATTTATAAAATATATGCCTTTGCTGACTACAACTGACACGCATTCTTTATTAGCACCTGTAAAACCTTTTACACTGGATGCAGGTCTTTTTGAACAGGGTTTTTGAAAAAGTTTTGGTGGGATGTGTGATACTAAGATATTATTTTTGTTATCTTATGGTTATTAAATCTGAATTATTCATATTCTATGCTATTCTATGAAATCTAAACCTTTTGTATTATTGTATCATTCTTTTTACCTCAGACACTGCCAGAACCTTATTTTTATGGTCTTTTAATATATTCTTTTAGGTTAATAATATAATAAGATGGTTGCAGTCAAATGTCATGGTTTAAATCATGATGTTGGTTTTGTTGGTGAAGATCATTATATTCATCGAAAGAATTTGTTATTCTGATATTGCATTAGTGGAAATAATCATCACTGGAAGGTATCAATTTCTTCATCATTGTATTTTCGCATATTTAAGAATAAGATGTAGTTATAAAAAGCTAATTTGTATACCTAAGTATAAAGTTATTATGTTGATGTTTGTTTCTTTCCAGAAAACAATCTTATTATACTACTTTTACTTTACTACTTTTACTTTTCGTGAACTGGACGCATGCTGAACATGGTGGCGAGCGACGCCGCCTTGGCGGCTAGTCTTATTATACTAATTCGCGTGCGTGTGCAACACATTCAACTTAGAGAGTGTTGTGTTTTTGCTTTTTTAATGGTCAAAATCTTCTTAATCGTGGTCATTTTTTCGTTAGACCATTGATAATTGACGATTAGTATAATAGCACGCGGCGTGACGTCAGTTATTTTTATCGCATCACGGGGGAATCGTTGCATTGCAACCCCAATCGAACGCGACGTTTTTGGGGAAATATCTCGAGAACCAATAGGGATAACTGACGTTTTGTAGGGTTGGTGGCACGGGTGATGGGGTGACGCAACATTTGAGCCCAAATTTTATTTGGTACTGCGGATATGACGTCATCAAAACCTTTGATCGACGATATCTCCACAACAGTTGGTCGTAGCGAAACGATCCCATACAGTTTTTGGCTCAGTTTTTCGAGCTCTACAACATGGGAACACTTTCCAGTCATGATTTTGTGATTTAATTTTTGGTCACCTATTTTCTACACATTCTTTTCGAAATTAAAGCCGTAAAAAACTTTTACGCGAGATACTAGTCTTACTATACTAATTCGCAATGTGTGTAACACATTTAACTTAGAGAGTGTTTTGTTTTTGTTCTTTTAATGGTCAAAATCTTCTTAATCGTGGTCATATAGCGGCAGTTCGACCACGCAAGACACATTCACGATTAGTATAATAGCACGTGGCATCATTTGACGTCGTTTTTTTATGATCACGGGGAATCATTGCATACGGGACACGTTCGTTTCACGGCAGACATTTAAGTTTGCGGACGCGCTCTGGTGCTTCCGTGAAATTCGGTTAAAATCCAATATGGCGGTTAAAGTGGCGCAAATTTTTTGTTTACATTTGGATGCAATGTTGGGAAAATGTAGAAAATGCATCAAATATGTGATATTGATGGAATCCTGAAGGGGTTAGAGGAAAATTGGAATTTTAACGACATCTAAAGTTTTCCCAGTATCAAATAAAATGGAAAAGAGCAGAGCACATACAGGAGAAGAAACTACAAAAAACCGCATTGACCTGTATTTTTTCTTTTGAAAGTTATTTCCCTTCAAACACCAGGAAGGTTTTGGAATGCCTACAGACAAAAAAATTGCAGAGTCTCTAAAACAGAGTAAATGAATCTGTCATAAAGACAAAAGTGTGCACACCAGTAAGTTTTCTACTTCATCCATCTATTTTTCAGTTGTTTTTTTTATATTTTAATTCTTGGGGGAGCAACCCAATGTAATGTCAAGATATGCTCCCAACTCTTCAAAGGTTTGCTTTTATACAAAAAAACATTGTTGATGGATATTGTTAAATTCTGGGTGAATTGATTCCCTACCCTGTTCACCACACATTCCATATATTCTCCTTTCCAGTGTTGCAAATTCCACACCACATGTTCCTCCAACATCTGTACTTTTGGTTTGACAGTGTTAGCAAGAAATTTTGATCGAAAATATCAAAATTAACAACAATAGTGTCCTTATAAAAAATTTCAATAACATATATGTGAGTTATTTTCATTATTGTTTTAGATGTGGCAAGACAAACTCCATAAACAAACCCATTAACAGCACAGAGTATTTCACACATTGCCAAACGTGATTAGTCAAATCCTTTTGTTTTGGAAAATGAGTAACAGGAAATAAAAGAATATTTATTTCAATTTCATAATATTCGTTGTAGGAATTTTATTCATTATATAAATCTGTGTTTAAGATTTATGTGTTAGCCTTAATAATCATTCATTTTGTTCCTTAAATCTATTTAAGGAATTATTTAAATTACATGTATTTTTTCATTATTAAAGCCTAGTGAAAGACGTTAGAACTAAAGCTTCTGAATTTTTCATGACTTTAGTAACTAAAAGTTTCTTGAAACTTGAAAATATGAAACATGATGACATTATGTATGCCTCTGAAATTGACACTCAAATTATTTCATGGAAAGATATTTGTTTAATTACAAAATTCTTATAATTTTTTTGATGATATATAAAAAAATCCAATACTGAAAGTTTCTAGTATGAAGCCTCTAGTTTCATATAAACTGGTTTCTTATTAAAAAGAATATGTGTAACATGGTAATCTTTTGCTTCAGAGAAATTAAAGACCACTGTATTGTTTTTGCTGTTTGGCCTTTGACAACAGACTCAATTTAAATGAGCTCCTTGATCTCCCACCCTCTTTTTGTGTATTTACTTATTAGACTTGTATTTGTTCAAGTAAATTGGTTCAAAGATAATGTTGAGTAGGATGATAAATTAAAAATACTTTAATTGGATGAAGCATTGCATGAAGACTTCTGAGGAATATCACGAAAGTTTCACTTGCTTATAAAATATCCACTTTCATATACGGCAAATGTTGTAACAGGTAGTCCAATAAGTTTCACAAGATTTTCAGCATCAGAAATTTCTCTTGCAATATATATGCTTTCTCTGTTTAAAGTATTAAGATATTCATCTTATTCTTTATGAATGACCGAGTATGTGCTTTGGTGGGTGTATAAAGTGTATAAAATTTGGCCAGGATCAAATTAAATACCTGGCAATATTGTAAACAATCGCTATTCGCCAAATTAAATCCCCACCAAATTTAACATAACTTTCCCGTTCGCCAAATTAAACCCCTTTGCAAAAAATGAAAAAAAGAGCGTTTCTCCCAAAAAAATACACATCCTTTACATTTTTACCATTTCTTTTTTCAATACAAGAAAACTTTCACATCCTAAAAAATTAATCAATACAAATTTTCTTAATATCTTCTGTTTATTATGCATTTATTCTGATATCATGAAAATTTTTATCACAGATAAAATAAGTTTTTTTTGTGTTGTTCGGCAAATTAAATCCACGCCAAATTAAATCCTCGCCACATTTTATGAAATTTGTCATTAGCCAAATTAAGTGCATGCCAAATTTTATACACTTAAGGTATATCCCAATGCTGGCCTTTGTACTTTGACTTGTTATTCATAAAACAACTATATCATCACGTGACCAGCATGTAGCAGCACTTTTCTGTTTTTTGTTACTTGTTGCGGATACATTAAAATGTATGTAACCATCTGTTATGCAAAAGAACGATATTGTATTAGTGTGTTATATTTTATGCAAAATTTTGTATAAATGTAAATATTCTGTAGATATGTAAATATTCTGTGGTTTTAACATCTTCTAGAAAACTTTTTCAGAACAATTCAAGAGAACTGCTATTGGATTTCTTTCACAAAACATGGACGGAAACCCCTTCTGCTTGTTTTGTGGTGTGTCGTATCATTATTTGAAAGGAGTTGGAACAATTATGCCTTAGGTTTTTCACCCTAGCTCCATTCCTTGTGATGAAATTGTTGCAGTTTGAACAAAACAACTTCAAACACTCTACCAACTTTTTTACATTCTCCAAACAGACTACACACTCTGTCAGTAAAATTATAGGCCACTCTTTTTTAAAAAAAAAACAGGTAGCATTGATTCTGCAGATTATTGAGGGATTACCATGGAAAGTCACTGGGTCGTTTGGCAGCTTTACCCTACGTATTATGCATGTTTTTGCAGGTTATTTTCATGTGAGGCATCGGCCATGATGGATTTTGGGGTTCTTCAAAACAAAAAAGTACAGGACAATGATTCCAACACTAATACTTAGAGGGAGGGTTCTAGCAAATGTGTAAATGATAGGTTTTACTGTGAAAACTTTAGAAAAGGTGTATTTCAACTTCAAAGTTGAAATTTTTTTTGACAATAAAGTTTGCTGATACTTTTCTGCAAAAAACAAAGTTCTCGTCAGTAAATCGCAAAACTTTTCCTTAACCATAATCCTTGGTTACCTACCTTTCAATTGTATTGCATTACATTACAGTATACGCAGTATTTTCCCCAATTTAGACGAAACATTGGTGGTTGGTGTGAGGACTTTGAGAGCTTGCCTATTCGTATTTTTGCGAGATTTATCTGACGCATGCGCGTTTTCAAATGTCCGCCTTGCACTGCAGAGTGAACGAACTTGGGGAACACGTCGTATTTCAGCAGATTCTTTTCGAAATTAAAAAACTTTTACGCGAGATACTAGTCTTTCATCTAAATGTCAACATGAGAGCTGCACCTAGGGAAAGGGGATTTGCAGAATTCCTATTTGAATTAGGAAGTGGAACGATACCGAAAAAAGTGGATGAGCCATTTAAAGACTCCATCGAAATTCCGCACAACTGTGTTGTGCACGAAAATAATGATATCATCCATTCTATTTTTAGTGATGCTGAAGGAGAGGATATGTCGATTCTGACACCGACCAATGATGAGGCTTTAGTAATTAATGAACGGATTCTTCAGGGAATGCCTGGTGAAACAGCCATGTACTTTAGCGTCGATTCTGTTGTTTCTGATGAGCAAGAAGAGATTGACCTGTATCCAATGGAGTTCATCAATTCGCTTACTCCTTCTGGAATGCCTCCACACCGGTTGAACTTGAAAGTCAACAGTACAGTATAGTGATGCAACGGCACCTGATTAGTCATCCGTAATCTCCAAGAGAATATCCTTGATTGTGAAGTGCTGATGGTATCTCTGCTGAAAATCGGGTGCTCATTCCTAGAGTAACATTGTGTCCCAACGATACCAACCTTCCGTTTCAGCTGAAGCGTACACAATTTCCTCTCCGTTTGTACTACGCAATAACCATAAACAAAAGTCAAGGTCAGACTTTTGAACGGGTTGGTATTTACATGCAAAGGCCTTGCTTCAGTCACGGTCAACTGTATGTTGCATTTTCACGAACACAATGCTTTGAAGCGGTGAAAGTAAAGGTTTGTAGAACTTTGCAGCAAGGCTATGTTAGAGAGAGATGCTACACTAGAAATGTAGTCTACCAACAGGTATTATGAATATTTTTACCTTGCAAAAATATGCGTGAATATGAAATATTTTGAATTGAAACTTTACGCAAGGTGAATGAGGAGGCATCAGATTAGATTACCTGGAAATTTAATTAGTATACATTGAATTGAATAAATTGAAATCAAAGTAGTTTACATTGAATTGAATTACATTCAATTGAAATTTCAATTTAATTTAATTTTCAATTTTCAATTTGTAGCATTAGATTAGATGACCTAGAAATTAAATTAGTTTACAAATAGATTAGATTAAAATGCCAAATGACGATTAGTACATAGCATAAGATTAGATTGCCTTGAAATTAGAGTGATCGAAGAGATTAGATTAAAAGCCGGATGGAGGAGGGTATGAAAGCGGCCAAAAGCCGGGTGGAAGAGGGTAGACAGGCGGCAAAAAGCCGCTATATGTGTGACATATTCTTCCTATTTTATTCTCTTTTTTTGAGATTCTGATGTAAAGGCAGTTTTATTATTGTTATACAATAACGCAATGGTCATACATGTTGAACTGCATGGTTTCTTTTAAAAATTGATATGAATGTTTTGCTTATAATTCTTTTCCTTTTTTAACCTGATAATTCTTTTCCTTTTTTAACCTATAGTCCTTTATTATTTGCATTCTAAGAATATATTTTCTTTTTTTAGATAGCGAGACAAGGCGAAAACCTCTCTACATTATTGATTCTATGTTGTGGTATTGAAACACCATGTACTCAGCTAAATGATTTCTTCATTAAACATGGTAAGAACATTTTCCTCCTCACTTGCACCTTTGCTAACAAATTGAAAGTAGATTCAGTTAGACTTTTTAATGAGTTCACAATGTGAACGCAGCTTATTTTCATATATTTAGAGTTAGCATAGTGTCGTAGACTAGAAGATACGTATCAGCTAATGTGAAGCAAAATGACATTTCGTTGCACTTGAAAGATCAGTCTATGTTTATTGAGATATTAGAAAGTTAGAAATTTCTCATGTTGCAGCCATACTTGTAACTGATGTTAAGTAACTGAAAACAGTAGTGTATGCTCAAAAGTCATGGTGCACATTCACAAGTCAATAAATTAATCAGTGTCATCACAGTGTCATCCTTTTTAACGGTCTAAACTTCAGTCCCAATGCACATTGTTTATTATACCTATCTATACGGTTTCTTCTGGAAGAATAGACTTAGTCAATCCCTTTTGGCTTGGGATAACCAGAACTTTTTACCCTGGAGTCAGTATAATAATCACGTGTTTCAAATAGTTTTTATATTCATCTGACTATCTTATTGTAAAGTATTATATTGAGAATATATAACTTGAACTATTGTCCAATATTTTCTCTTGAACAGACTAAATTAGCACAAATGCATGCTGAACATGGGCGGCGAGCGACGTTGCCTTCACGGCTAGTATAATATATATATACTAGCCGCCAAGGCGGCGTCGCTCGCCGCCCATGTCCACCTGCTCTGTATCACTGTATCAATAAACGTCAAATTTCCTTATAAACGGCTCGTACAACTTGTGTTCAACCAGAAGAAGATTCGAAGTCACAACCTCTGGTAAAACCAATCTTTTATCAGTGTAACAATACACTCAAAACGTATAAAAACTTCAACATTTTATTAACTTTTGTTTTAAAAAAGTTACGCGCTCTAACATGGGTGCTATCAAACGTAAGGGGGAAATGGTTTCTCTTTTTAAAAAGATCACACGGGAGGAGAGAAAAAAAGGCACGTGCTAAATGAATAAAGTGAATAAAAAAACGTTCGATCTGATATAAAATAAAATAGATTAAAAGAAATCGATTAAAACAAACTAAGACAACTATTATGACAAAAGCAAAAAAAAAGTATTTTGTTTTATGATACTCTTTTTTTACCTATAGGTTTTTAAACATTTTGATTGCTCAAAAAAAAAGTTCACCCGTCTCAGACAGTCAGGCAAGGATACGTTAGGATACACTGGCAAACCGAACATGCTACCACGTTCTGCCATGGCTGCTTTTTGTCCAAAATGTTTCATCAGTTAGTTTCTTTGTATTTAGTTGATGTATTGTTTTTAAAGCCAAGTCAACGTGGAATATAAAACTAACAATAATGATAAAAACAAAACGTTATTCCTATTAGTTCATCAGCCAAAAAAAGTCACGTTCGATTGGGGTTGCAATGTATTTGCTTCGAACTCACGTCGCACACAAAAAAAGAAATAATTTCGCTCACAACTCAATCTACCATTTTGCGTGACTTACAAACAAACAAACAGAGAATCGGCTATTAATATATAGATATATATACTGCCAATAATGCAATATAGAAAGCACTTACAAACATTCTTACCACATTCGTCACGTCACGTTCAATTGGGGATGCAATGCAATGATTCCCCCGTGATAGCAAAAAATAACTGAAGTCACGCTATGTGATTTTTAAATTTTGTGTGAAATTATGTGGCAAATCCACATCGTGCCTCTGCGTGGTTTTACGCGCAACTAAGAAGAACTTGACCATAAATTTAAACTAAATACGTCACTCTCTAAAATAAAAGTGGGATGCACACTTGCTATTGTATATAAGACTAGTAACTGCCATAAAAGTTTTTTACGGCTATAATTTCGAAAAGGATTTGTGGAAAATAGGTGAGGAAAAATTAAATCACAAAATCGTGACTGGAAAGTGTTTCCATGTTGTAGAGCTCGAAAAGCTGATCAAAATAGTGTATGGGATTGTTTTGCTACGATCAACCGTTGCAGAGATATCAGCGATCAAGGATTTTGATGACGTCATAGCCAAAGTACCAAATAAAATTTAGGTCCAAATGTTGCGTCACTTCATCACCCGTATCCCCGACCCTCAAAAACGTCAGTTATTCCTATTGGTTCTCGAGATATTGCCCCAAAAACGTCGCGTTCGATTGGGGATGCAATGCAATGAATCCCCCGTGATAAGGTAAAAGAAACTGACGTCACCCGCGTGCTATTATACTAATCGTCAATTATCAATGGTCTAACGAAAAAATGACCACGATTAAGAAGATTTTGACCGTAAATTTTAAAAAAACAGAACACTCTCTAAAATAAAAGTGGGATGCACGATTGGGGATTAGTATAAGTAGACTTAGAGCTGACTGCTCTGCTTGTACTTCTGGCTGGTGTCTCAAAAAATCTTCAATCATGTGAGCACGGAATCTTTCCCACAACTCAGCTGGATTGCTTGGCTCTCCATGGATCAGAATGAAAGAGAACGCTTTGCGAATTTTAGAGGGAGTTGCTGATTCGCCAAGTTCTTCCATGGTTCGTATCCACAAAGTATCGTCATTCAATAGTCCAAGTGCAATACACGCTTCCCTAAAAGATCTATATAAAATCCCATTAACAGTTCTAAGGTAGTCAAAGGAAGTCGCACCAGGAACATGTAACAACAGCACACGTAAGAAATACCTTTCACCCTGCCGAATGCTAGCATTGTACATTCTACTTACAATTTTTTCTGCTCCACGCTGATGTGTCACCCACTTATGTTGTCGTGTTTGAAACACATAATGGTGGGGGATATCAGGATATAAATATTGACGTGCCTGTTCGTCAACACGATTCAATTCGAACCAACCAGTTAACTTGGTGTGCTCTTGTCCTCTTTCCAGTGCTGCTTGTTCCTGTCCTTCTCTGAAAAAAACCTGCTGCTCATTTGGAAGGTGAACAGGAAGTCGTAAAATTGCATGACTTTGAGTGTGCATTGGAAAAGAGCATAAACACCACACAGCTTCTGGAGCAGATACATACCTCGCATCTAAAAAAGTTTTGATTTCGTCGTGATCTATTCGCTCATTGATTTCAATATGAGCAGTATTGTGTCCTTTGTAAATGTATTTGTACAAATACTTGACAATTTTAATGGAAACGCAGGCCTCTAGGTTTATATGTGCATTGTACTTTTTGCTGAGGAAAGGATTGTGTGGGACGATCCATCTGTTGTCAAGATCCATATTCCGAATTCGAACAGTTCTTCTGTCATCTGGTTGGTGATATAAAGGGTAGCCATCCACATTTAAAACAGTTCCATTGTTGAACTGCTTTGGAAAATTTTTGCTGCACTTACCATCTTGCATACACGGTGAAGACACATTCAAATGGCCACATGGACCATGGACCATGCAGGATTTGATGATTTCATAAAGTTCTGGTTCTTGATCGCGATTTGGAATTCGTGCTGATATCAATGAATCAATGTCATCACCATTGTGCAACTTAAATTCGTTGCCAAGATGCAACAGCATGTGCACATGAGGTAGACCCCTTTTCTGAAATTCTATAACATCCACCTGTGCTACAGATACACCTAGAACAGAATCTTTGATAATATCGTTTTTAAGAGTTTCCAACTTCAATTTGAATACTCGTGCAACCAGATCTGGCCTATCTGATGCGGTTTGACCAGGCAAAAGATTTTGAACAATTTCAGGCCATTTAGGATTGCATGTAAAAGTTAAAAATAAATCTTGTTGGCTACACATAGGCACTTGGTTTTCATTAGCATGTAGTGCTCCATACCTATGTAGCAGTTGTCCACATATCCTAAAACATGGAGGCCCATTTCTTGGGGGAGGACGTAAGTTAGCTGACAGAGAAGCAAAACTAAATGCATTATTATAAATTCTAATACACTTACGGAAATGTTTACCCAGAGGAGAATTATCAAGTAAAAGATCCCGTAACTCAGGCGGATAATCTAATAAATTAGGAAGTTGTACCTTTCCATTTGTGCAACATTTAAAATTAGTTTCACGGTCGAATTTGATTGCTCCACAATGTTCACATAAAATGTTAAATTCACCTAAAGAATGAATGTCAGGTAAATCATTGTTTTCAATATCAATCCGTGCATCATTTAAAAAGCGAGCCCTGCGCACTCGTCTGTTTCGGACATATGCTCTTTGGTGTTGTTGAGCATCAGTTGCACGTTGAGCAGCTACTTGATCAGGTTGCTCATTATCTCTTGCCGCCTGTTGTCGGTGAGCTTGTGCTTCAAGTCGAGCAGCTACCTGATCAGGTTGCTCGTTATCTCTTACCGCCTGCTGTCGGTGAGCTTGCGCTTCAAGTCGAGCAGCAACTTGCTCAGATGACTCATTAGCCCGTCGCTGTCTTTGAAGTTGTGCATCCCTCTCCCTTCTCAATTGAGCACGAATCTCACTTTGATTTGCACGGTATCTCCTTTGTCGTTCAACATTTCTAATGCGATGACGTTGTTGAGGGTCATCAGCAGGGGGTTGTTGTTGTTGATGTTGTTGCCGTGCATCAACTACATCTCTATCAAATTGTGATCTAGGCAATGCAAACCTTTGAGGGATTCCATAGTCGTGATCAGAATTCATAACTCGTTGAGAAAAAACTCAAACAAAAGAACAATCTCTACAGGAATGCATATATCTATTTATATAATTTTTATTATCACCACAAAACAACAGGCCTTGTGTTTTTTGTCAGTTTACCTAGCTAAATAGACAACGATAAACAAAAAAGCAAACACAAACAATATCGCACAAAAAGTTCGAGAAACTTGTTTCAGAAACTCCAAGGTCAACAGCTCCAGTAACAGGATATAGGTTTATGGATCTTGAAATAATGAACAGTGTTATCTCTAATCTAGTCTGTCCCGAATGCAAGAAGGAAAAGAAACTGAAATTAAAAGAGAACGTCAGCCAGAAGAAGGGGCTTGCGTCGTCGCTGTATGTGTTTTGCAGCAAATGTGAATATAAAAATGACTTTTACACCTCAAAACAACACACTGACCATTCTTTTGATGTCAATAAAAGGATTGTTTATACCATGAGGTCATGTGGCCAAGGGTACTCTGGTGTCACAACTCTATGTACGCTTATGGATATGCCGAAATCGATGACCACAAATAATTATGATAAGCTTGCAAAACGTTTTACCCGAGTATCAAAAGAAGTTGCGGAGGAAACAATGATGGACTGTGCAAATGAAATTAGAGCCAAAGCCCTAGAAAGGCGTGATGATGATGGTATAGAAGATACAGCTGTTTCTCATGACGGTACATGGCAACACAGAGGACACTCTTCGCTAAGTGGTTGTACAGCTGCGACTTCTATGGAAACGGGTAAAATTTTGGATGTAGAGCTGATGTCTCGATATTGCAAAGGGTGTGCATTGAAGGAAAACCTTAGACAGACCGATCCAGCTAAATATGATCTCTGGAAGGTAAAATTATGCGTGGGCAGAAAAAAACAAAAGGCCGACAAAGACAAAGAAAAGGAGAGAACCGTGTATAAAGCTGGACAGTTTCCATGAAAACAGATGAAAATTTGTCATATTTTTGCTCTTAGGATTTGCTTCTTTTGTTATATTATTTTTTAGTCTTAAATCATCTATTTTCTAGGTTTTAAAGGCTATAAAACTGATTTAGTGAAATAATTTATCTCATTTCTAACTTAAAACCGCAATATCCCAAATCGTACTTTTTTGATCTCCCGACAAGGATATCTTAAGAACGGATAATGCAATTGACCTGAAATTTTGACTGAAAGTTCATCTTTTGAAGCTCTACAATATAAACGAAACAGATTTCCTGTATCTTGCCTCAATTTCTTTTTATGGACCTCTCAACTGTCAAATTTTCACCTAAATTTTTAGGCATACTTTCGTGTACTGGTGCACCAAAATGAAAAAAATTATCAAAAATCTGCTCCGTTTATTTTGTAGACCTATATCTTGTGGCCTTATAGCCAAATTTTTAAGTCATAATTCAAATTGGTTGGCTCTGAATTTCTGCCGGGGTAATGTCAATATTTTGGATATCGGCCATTATTGTCGGTCGCCATGACAACATTTTTCAAAAAAAATTTCCAATTTTTCTAAGTTTGGTTATACCCTAACAAACTGTGCATAATAAGTTTTGAAATAACTTTCTTATCTCAAAATAATTTTTTCAGGGGGTTTAGGCCTTAACAGTATCTTTTTTAAATTTAGGAGGCTGATCCATTAGGAATCAAACCGGATCTTACATAAGGAACGGAATGATTTGCATAGGTAGACAGTTTTAAAATAATAAAGAAAGTTATTGAATATATAATAACCAATGGATTTTCCAAAATAGTGTTCAAGAGAACAAATGGATCCTCGAATTGGAAGATAGCCCACGAAATAATTCTCAAAGAGGCGAACCTGAGTGGGCTAGAGGAAGTGAACATGAAAGAAATGAAGGCCAAGTTCAATCGGAACTTGGCCGGCGAAGAAGAGAACCTGGCCTTTTGGCATTTTTTAATCAAATTGTCCATGTAACATTATCTTTCAGAATGTAATCAAGACAGGGAACAAAGCGCTGAGAGTTCAAAGTTACCGGCAGAAATGGAAGCTGTTAAAGATGTGGTAAGAACTTGTGAAGATATTACTTTTATTTATTTTATAGTTGGATGCGCAGTTATCAAGTATTGTGTTAATAATATATGATGAATTAGCAAGGACAAATGTATGTGAGGAACATGCAGAATCACTGCCTTTGGTGAGTGAGGTTAGTACTACAGCAAAGTTTCTTATTATTCATGCTTTTTAAGTTATCTACATATCTGTATGGCATGCCAATGTTATAGGAAGGAAATATGGCATTGGGTGAGTTCCCGGAAACAAATCCGCAATCACCGCCATTGTTCGACGAGGTAAGAGTTAGATAAAGTTGGATTTTTATCCAATCTCGTTTTCTAATAATTTATTGGTGATTTATCAAATTTATAGACACCAAGTGAGATATCAACGACCAAAATTTCAACTGATGCCTATATTCAGTGTCAGTAAGTATTACAGTTGCCTGTAGCATTTCTATAGTTTCTTCAACACGACCCTTTACAAGAATAAACCTTTTCCAATTAATAGGACGCCACTTGTAATGTTATGCCTCTCGAGGAAGTGGGTGACAACTACGACTTTTCAGATGAATTGGTAAGTGTTCCAAAGATTAATGACTTCATAATGACTTCATATTTCTATATTTCACGCATTCATCATTTTCACTTTAGGATGTGAAGGACCCGGATTACAACCCACAGTATGATGAAAAGTTAATTCGAATGTTGAAAGAAATTGTGGATATTTTTTACAACAAGGGAGACCTACAACTATTTATTGAGCAGTCAATGACACCAAGCAACCCCCTGCTGCTAGCGTCGAAGACGGTAAAAGGTGGCCAACACAAAAATCAGCAGGAAATTGATGAACGAGCCTTTGAAATCATGAACAATTACAACACAGAATGTATTCCGAGTTGGAGCATTAAAAAATATATTTGCAAATTAGTTTGCGATTCTTGGGAGAGGATGGCTCTCTTTGAACAACAGCTTTGTTCAACGTTTGTTCTTCAAAAATTGCAAAAATTTGCGGCTGAAACATCAGAAGGTAAATTGTAAAAGTACTTAAATTTGCTGATTAGGGTTGCTTCACATGGGAAATGATCAATGTATTTTGTGACTGCATTTAGATTACCGTCAGTATTTAACCAGTAGAAATGTAGACGTAAATACTTTACATGCAAAAAGGGACACCGAAGAAGAAGATTCTGACGAAGAAGAACTGTAGAGGTATAAGAGGTTAAAAATTCCCAGATTTAAAGCACTTGTGAAGGAATTATACATCACAATGTCACTTTCCATTTAGGTTTTCCCGAAATTTGCCTGATTTTTCTGCCTCGAAGCTGGAAATACTTGGGATACCGCCTTCCAAAATGTATGAAAAGTAACCACTTCGCTGGATAGCTTGTAAATGGGACACTCAATAATTACTAGCAAATTTTTGATTTAGAGCCACTTCTATACCAAAGCTTGAAGGGAATAAGAAAGTCGTGGAGAGCAAACCCAAGCCATCAAATCCATCTCCAGGCTTAGAGCAGTATGTTTTGTGTTAATTTTTCAAGACGATCTTGCGAAGACATATACAACACCCAAATTCACTTCCTAAATACTTTTTTAAGGTTCGACGAAGTAAAGGAAACCGATTGGTATGCTTCCCGCATCCGAAATGGAAGAAGAGTACAGCGCACATCATTCTGGCCATTACATACGTCGCCAGAGAAATGATTAAGACAAACTCATTCAGCATGACAGAATTAAACGAAGCGCTAAGAGTTGCGAAGGAGAGCGGATTTCCTTATATTGACGATATCCGAAACATGCAAAGGCAATCCGTGAGAAATATAATTAGATGTATGTGCCAAAAGCATCAGGAAGAAATGGTTCACACTGGCTTTGAAGACTTCATCCGGGAAAGTTTGAGTATGTACAGAATGCATATGGAAATGTAAAAAAGGTTTATTATTATTATTATTTGATTATTATGGGATGTTTTGGTTTTTCCGTTTAATAAGTAGTTATTAAACTATTTGCTTATATTATGTTTTGGGAAGTTTTAACCTTTAAAACCTCTACTGTTCGTCTTCTTCGAAATTATTTGCTTTTCTCGTGTGCTTGAACTTTTTATAACACGTTTATTCCTTTACTAAAGAATATAAATAGAAAAAATTATTTCTTTATGGTGTCCCCGTTAAGAGCTGCGCTAAGTTTGGGGCATTTGAAAAAAAATGGACCCGAAAATCGGAAAAAGCTGAGTCGTGTTTTTCCCGCCAAAAATGCGCAATTCTGAAAATCATCCAGTATCAGTCGCCCGGTTTGCTCCAGAATATTTGTGTGAATCAGTTAGTGTTGGGATGGAAAAGTAAGTGAGTTATGGCGAAAAAACTGAAACAAATGGTAAATTTGTGTCAAACCCGTACCCCTAAAATTTCAAATGTTCGTCAATTCACATGAAAATTGGCACAAAAGACAATAGTAAGTTGGTGAAATCGAATTTTGAAAACAAAAATTTTCCCGCCAAAAATGCGCCATTTTGAAAATCATACAGTATCAGTCACAAATTCGCTACAGAATGTTTGTGTGAAATATTTAGTGATGGGATGGAACACTAAGTTAGTTATGGTGAGAAAACTGAAAAAAATGGTCAATTTGGGTCAAACCCTTACCCACCAAATTTCAAAAGATCTTCACTTCACACGAAAACTGGTACAAAAGATAATTAGAGGGTAGTGAGATCGAATTTGACACTAATTTTGTCATATATGAACAAAATTGGTGAATTTGGGAAAAATTTCTTTTTCCCGCAAAAAATACGCCATTTTGAAAATGATCCAGGATCGGTCGCGCAATTTGCTACTGAATGTTTGTGTGAAATATTTAGTGATGGGATGGAAAAATAAGTCAGTTATGGCGAAAAAACTGATTTTTTGGACGCTCCATACTGCACAAATTTGGGATTTGTCTGGGTGATAGTGATTCAATGAAACGTCCGAAGTAACTGATCTTTATGCAGAATGTTCTACGAGGTATTGGCTGCAGCTACCTGAGAGGGCATAACTTTTTCTGTTTTGTGTGTGGTGGCATAGCTCGTCAAACTATAATTCAGCGTGATTGAAAGAACGAAAAAACATGTCCACTTTCGATTTCGTTTTTTTCTTATAACTAGATCATTTCTTTCTTAAATATGACAAATGACCCCATTATGAAAACCACAGAGGCAGCCGCATTATTTGAAATAGTATTTTCATTGGGCGGATTCGACCACCCCACGCCCATGGCCAATAAGCCTTAAAAAATGTGAAAAGTTCAGTTAACGATAATTTTTACGTTGTACGTTATTTACTTTGAAAGTTGCACATTGAACTAAACTTTTCCTTCTGAAGAGCTGTGCTGCGTTTGGTTGACTGCCTCGTTTTGGTGTTACATGTAAAATCACCTGTTGAAGCTATCGCGCGACAGTTCCTGATTTCATTAGTTATTAGAAATTACTGATGCTGTCCAGCCCTCATAAGTGGCATGCCGTCCCGATTCTGGAAGAGTCACTCCTCACCAACTTGAGACTTACATCATTTTGTGCCGCTAAAAACAACGAAATTTTTCAGGGTCTTCCCGCCAAAAATGCACCGTTTTGAAAATCCTTCCAGGGGCCAGCGCTCACTTACCTATAATACAGTTGTGCCAAATATTCAGTGATGGCACTCAGAATCAAGCCTGTTATTGACCAAAAACTGACTTTTGTCTGCCTAAACAGCACAAAATAGAGATTTGTCTCATTGATTTTGACTCGATCAATCCATTAGAACAGCAGATATTCTACAAGCTAACTCTATGCTGCATTTGCTATCAGTACCGTGAAAGAATAATCTGGTAGTTGTAAAAGTATGATTTTGTAGAGTGCCAAACATTGGCTATAACGCGTCTGAAAAAACGCGAAAAAACGCCGAAGTGTCCACTTTCGATTTCGTTTTTCGTCCATAACTCGGCCATTTCTTCTTTAGATATACTAAACGACTCCATTATGGAAAACCCACGTCAATTACTACCAGACCTGAGGACAGCCGCCCTGGCTGAAAGCGCCCAATAGTCCCCAGCGCCCAAAAACCTGTTTTTATAGCAAAAATATGAAGGGTCGTATCTCGTAAAATATAAGGACTCTCAACTAGAAACTTTCTGAAGTGATAGACAGGTATCCTACACATCCACACAATCAGCACCTAAGTTTTACGCAGCCTCGCTTTGGAGAAAATTACGTTAAAACATTGAAAAAAAAGGAATTCAACCAGTCATAATGGTGGAAGGACTGCGTTATATTCATTGAAACTTTGTGAGTTTACATCAAACTTTGCACCATTATTTTTAGTGTGAATACCTACTATTCTTTGCATTTCGAGTATTACTGCTACTGCAGTTCATAAGATATTGCAATTAATCGTTTTTAAGGTTACTTTCTGGGGGTTAGGCTATAATAAGGACTGTTATTCCGTCTGAAGTCAGTGTTATACGCTGCTCTTTGAAAACACTACTTTATTGGAATTGCAGAAATAGATTAACAAATCTCTTTGGATGGCATGGGAGTATTGTTGTGTTATTAACCCTTCAATTACCCTTTATAACACAGAGTTGTTAGGCCGAAGCATAAGAACAAGGCTAATTCAATACTTGAAACTCCAATACTAACCATTCTATGTCCTACGAGTGGACAAAATAATAATTATAACAATAGTTATGGTGTTATTCCTGAAAGGCTACATATTGACTTGCGGAGCTTTGTATAGAAAACACATATAGTTCCTTTTTTTAGTTTATTGTCCTCTATATGGAGGTGTTTGATCTCTCATCGCAACCCCCTCAATCTCTACTACAAAGGAAATTATATGTTTATTTATTTATTTATTTATTTATTTGGTATTGTTTTACGTGGCTAGCCTCACTCAGTTGCTATTGCATCTGCTTTCCAGGAGGGGCCACGGCTTAGGTTGGAGGCTCCGAAGTATTTGACACTCTCGTAAGTGACACAAACCCAATCAAGGGCCTGTGCTCTTCTGGATGACCTCCTGCAACACCCGATGTATCATCTACCCAATTTCCCTCACATGGCATGGGTCGACCCGGCGCTATGGTACATTCACTTGCGCATGGTGAATCGCCGCCAAGGGGAATTGAACCCCGATCTCTCGCATGAAATACGAGAGTGATAACCACTATACTACGGCGCCATAAATTATAAGTAAGTATCAGGTTTTAAATATAAGAAGTTTTCCTCTTCTGTTTGGAGGCTGTTTTGGAAAATTAACTGCATTCGTTCCATGGTATATTGGTCCATGATGCATTTGTAGTTGATCTCGTCTAGCAGAGTTGAGTGACTAACTTGCCAGTTGCTCATTGACATGGTTGCCTTGAACACTATGTTAAAAAATTCTATGTGTTAACAGTGACTAAATATAATATTTTATGATCCAATATTGTACACTTACGTTTTTTCCCTCTTAGCTTTCTTATTTTCCTATCTTCCCTTTCCAATCTTTTCTCTTCCTTTGATGTATTTCTTACAATCTTCGGTTTTGGCATATCTATTTTGGACAGTCAATGCGTTAATAATAGGCAGATAAATTATTCAATGATTAAAACCTGATACTTACTTATAATTGTCTTGCTTACTACTGCGAAGTTACTGCAATACCTTCATCGTTTGAAATTACGGACTGTTACTTCTGATAAACAAGTATGTATTTTATATCTCAAATATTAACGAGTACCAGTCATTAATGCAGTCAATCAGAAGGTATTATTAATAAGATTATAACTGGTCTCGGTTAGGGTTACATCTTAAAAGATTAGTATAACAAGAGTATAACTGGTACCTGTTCCGGCTTAAATACTGCTTTTTATTTGCACACGTGAAGCCTAATATGAGTTTTTAATGCTTTTATAAAAAGCTGATAGTTTATAAACCTTTCTTTCGCAAAATGGCTTTGACAGAAAAGGAGTGTAAGTAAACTTATGATTTTTATTCATATAAGGAGGCCACGGTGTCTAAATTAGCCAACGGAAACAGTAAGTACTAGCACGCTATTTATAATATTTTCTTCTCTGATTTTTTATACTTTTAAGTAATACGTGCACTTTTAAATTCAATTTCAGTATTCAAAGCCACGGAGGGACTGTCAAACTGCGAGATAGCTCATTTAATTGTCATACATGAAATAAATAGTGATACATGAAATAAATAAAGTGTCAGATGAGATCTTTTCGAAAGAAAGATTATTACATATATACTGGATTGAGAACGTGTCAGATGACGAGCAGTTTGACTTTTGGAGATGGTTGTTGGAGTGGTGCTGTAAAGAAGAAGAGTGGGTGATGAATAAAAAATAAAAACAAAATATTTAAAGTTTTTCTTTCTGTTTATGTTATGGTCCCCTTTCTGTCCGTTTACAATATCCTTTCGTTCTGTATTGCCTTAGAAGAGCAACACATACTTCAGTTGTTCATGCTTTCTTAAACATTTAAATCATACAACAGCTGATTATATGGCTATCCAAACACTGGACTTCGTGCAGCTATTCTACAGGAAAAAAATCGCCAAAGGTGTCAACTTTCGTTTTTAAACGCGCATATGTCCTAAAGACGTAACTTGTGCGCCATCTCACAAGTAAACTTCATGGTTGGTCGGTGCAAAAGGAACAAGATTACAACACAAGGATCGTAAGTTAATGGTTTGTTACATCAACACGTCAGTTTAGTTTTCTTATGTTCTTAATAAAACTTCAATATTGAAGTTACATGGACATCATTTACATCGACAACATTTTCTCATTAATTTAGTTATCTCATTTTAAGTATGAAAGTTCGAGTGACAGGAGAACATCAAAGCCTTGCATGATTTGCAAAAAATGGTTCAATAGATTGGATGTACACTTGGCTAATGTACACAAGTACCGAAAGAGGCTCCAATCAATTTGACCATTTCATGAAATTGGCAAAGGATGAGGTGAATCTTTATTGAAAGAGATACTTGAGCTTTTGTTTCAAATGTTCACGAAAATCTCATTCTTCCTCAATAACTAGAAAATCGACATAAAGAAAACGAAAGAAGAACAGGCTGTTGAATTTTCACCACTCACGGACGCTCCGCGGAATATCGGATTAACTCCTTTCCGCATGAAACCTTTAAATGCTGCAATGGTGAAGTATGCCATCATAAACTTCTACAATCATGCACTTCTGCAATTACTTACAAATTATATTTTACTTATCTAATTTATTTTTTTAGGAAATGGTTTATTGATCCTGCTCAGTTTTCGCTATTCTACGCTAACGCCGAGGATCTTTTTAAAAACTTCCGATACTACTTAACGGAAGTTATTGGTTCAACAAAAATGAATGCTGATACGCATTATTGTAAATAATAAGCTATTCCATTTATCTTGTCATTTCAACAATCTAATAACTCATGTTACATTTGCATTGATTTTAGCGAATGTTTGCAGTATATGGCGTGCACTGGATGAAAAATTCGGTTTATATCCAAACGCCCTTGCCAGCAGTAACGCCGTACACGACATATACTTCCTGCCGTTATTGAAGAAAGTTCGTGAAAATTCTAAAGTAAGTTAATAAATAGTCTATGTTTGTTTATCCACTTCCATCTTTCCTGAGTAATAATGCATCATCTTCTTTGAAGAAACCGTTATCTTGTCAAATGCCGCATCTAAAACCACAGACACTGATATCTCGCTTTTCCAGTCTGGGAATCTTCACAAATTTCGTTGTGAATCGTGAAGCCTACATTGGCCTGTCAATGCAACAAATTCAAAAGTTGAAAGGGCGCATGACAGAAATGAAGAAAATGGTTGAGTAAGGATCAATATAATCGTTGAATTAGTACAAAAATTGTCTACTTATATTAACCATAGCACTTTTCCATTAGTACTTACAAAACTCAAAGATAAAGAAACTTGGTGGAATATGCACAGGAGCATCTTATTACCCCAGCTGAGTTTCTGGCGTACGGCAAATCCAAAACTGTAAAACGGGTAATTGAAACATTAAAAAAGTTGTCAAAAGCAAAAGCTTTTGATAAACACGCCGTCGCAATGACAGAAGCCTGCGGAATAAGAAATTATCTTATCTTGATGACTACGCTTATCAATGGGGCCAGGTCTTCGAACATTATAAGTATGACATTGCAAGAGCTTTCCACAGTCACGGAAGACGCGGAGTTCCCAAAAGCGAAGGTAAATTCTTTATCTGTTATGGACTAGTTTTGTGAGTTGCTTCTAAAGATTCATACTTAATGGTGGAATTATTTTAGATGATCCGTAACAACCGTTACAAAACGTCATTTTTGTATGGGTCTAAGATAATTGTCTTTCCGGAAGAAATTTACCACCACTTGCAGGTACATAAAGCGTTTGTATTGATAATGTTTTAATCTACATAGAAGTTGTTCAGCATTATTATTTTGTTAAATAGACATACTTATCTCACGTGCGACCGGTATTTATGGATGACACAAAGAACAAAGATTATGAGCGGTATTTGTTTGTAGTCGTCAAGACCAACACAGCGATCACCAGTCCAACAAATGAACCAGTCCTTGGTGTCAAAAGCGTTGACCAGTACCATGAAAGACGCTAACATGTTGGGTAGCAAAAGTCCCTTTATTTCAACTACAAGAATTAGGTATTCATATTACTTGCACATTAACTGATTTCTCATTTACATCATTGGCTAGATAATCAATAACAGATTTAAATATTTTAAATAGAGCTAGCATTGCGATGGAATTGGCCGGGACAAGAGGTGAAGACTGTGAAAAACTGGCTTTGCACTTCTACAAGCACCGCCCTGAGACGTGTAAGAAATTTTATGTAAAAAATTGGGCAAACAGGCAAGCTTTGCCGCTTGACAATGTCGGTTGCAAGTAGCATTCACCGACATAGTCAAAAGATTATACCGACAGATGCTTTGGATAATTACACACAACCGACAAGATCCGAAGTCCTGAATTTTGTTCGTCAGGGCACCAAAGGTGACAAAGAGGAGCATCTAGAAACTTTTTTCAAGGACAAATTACCAGGTGTGGATCCTAATGCAAATTTTGATCTTCTACTGACGTGTTTCCGTGTCTATGCACTATTATCTTTCAGAAGGTGAACAAAGAGAAAGAGGTTTCAACAGAATTAGGAACTGATGCAAATGGCGTGAGACATCGTATTTTTCTCTTTATTTTCTACTTCTTTACGTGATTATTAAGTAATATGTCAATATTGTAGGATGGAGCTGTAGCGACAAATGTACATACAGTGACTCCAGAATCGCTGCATTTGGTGGGCGAAGTTAGTACACCAGCAAAGTTGATTATTGTTCATGCTTCAGTTATCTAATACAGTTGTCTATATTCCATGTCTATATTGTATTATAGGAAGGACTAGTGGCACCGAATGAGGTCCAGGAAGTATATCCGCAGTCGCCGCTAATGATAGATGAGGTAAGTTTAAGATAAAATTGTATATTTATCCAATTCTTTTCGTAACATTATAAATAATATATCAAATATACAGCCAGGAAATGAGACAACACCTGAACACTGCAGAAGGTTTAATTGAAGCCGCAGTGTCAGTGTCAGTAAGTATTATGTTTGTCTTTACTATTTTTGTGATTTCTTGGTACATGGCAGTCCCCAAGGATAAGCGATTTTAAATTTGTAGGACGCCGATGCATTAGCCCCTCGGTGATGTACATGAGACGTTTCGAATTGCCAGACGCATCCGTAAGTGTTTTAAGATAAAAGACTAATGCAACTTTATATCTTATCTTGTAACGCACTTCACCTTTTTCATCTCAGGACGTGAACCATCCAGACTACAACGCAGAATACGATTCAAACCTCATAGAAATTTTAAAGGAGGTTGTAAAGAAGTGTCATTCGACTGGTACACTAAAGGAAATTGTTTTCGCAGTCGAAGAAGACGTCAAGCAACCCGTTGTTGCAGAGCTCAAAGACTGTACGGGGCGGCAAACAATCAACCAATCAACACGAGATTGATGAACAGGGATTTTCAATTACCAACAATTTCAATGCAGATTGCATGCCCCAGTGGGCATTGCGGAGTCTGATATTCCAGCTGGTTGAAGACTCATGGGATGACATGCCCTTGATGCAACAACCAAACTGTGGAATTTATCTGTACCAAAAACTGCAGAAAATTGCAGTTTCAACATCTGAAGGTTAATTATAAAAGAACATACATATCTGTTGTCTGATATGGACAGTTAATAATGTATTTTGTGATTACATTTAGATTACCGCTATTACTTAACTAGCCGGAATGTGGACCCAACCACATTACGTGCGATAAACGATCAAGTCACTTCCGATACTGATTCAAGCGAAGATGAAGACGAGAGGTAACAAAGTTTAAAATTTACGAGTCTAGAGTAATTTCCACAATAATATTAATTTCATTTTAGATTTTCCCAAAGCTTACCTGATGTTTCAGCGTCAAAGCTAGAAGTACTAGGGATACAAGATACAGATACGTCTTCAAGCATGTATGAAAATTAACCACTTTGCCATTAACCCCTTTGCTTCTATAATGGGAAGCTTAATTATTACTAGCAAATTATTTATTTAGAGCAACCTCGATACCGAAATTTATAAGGGAAAAGAAAGTGGTGGAGAAGAAACACATGCCTGAACGTCCAACTTTAGAACAGTATGATTTATGTTAATTTTTCGAAAACACTTTCGTGCGAAGACATATATAAGGACCACATTCAATTCATAAATACTTTTTTAAGGTTCGATATAGTGCAAGACGGAGACTGGTATGTGTCCCGCCAGCGAGGGGAAGGACGCGCCATCAGAAGACGACTAGTTCTGGCTATCGCTTACATAGCCAGAAACATAATAAAGCAGAACAGTTTCGCCATGAAGAAATGGACAGATGCACTGCGGGAGGAGCAAGAAAGCGGCTTCCCGTACGTAGACGATCTCCGGAAATTGCCCAAGGAAACTATTCGTAACGTCATCTGATGCATGTGTCAGAAATACGACGCCGAAATTTCACATCACGGATTTGATTCTTTTATTACAGAAAGCCTGACCATGTTCAGGCAACATGTTGAGTATATAAATACGTAATATTTTCTTTTACCATATTGTCTTTCCCCTTTAACTTAATCACGTTGGCAATCTGTGATTGTAACATGAAACCCATAGCTTTTTTACTTTTTTACTTTTTGAACGAACGATTGAAGTCTGTGCATGTTTTAGAATGTACTTGAAAATGGGAAATGGATGTTTCGTTTTATTCCTTTTTATTCACACACTTTTTATGTTGTAAAACCGAAACCTTTATGTTTTTTAATAAAAGACCATTGATGTCAATCATTAATTATTCATTAATATTTCCGTGCTTTGCGCCTTTCTGCATGTTAATGGAAACTTCTATAAGTTTCTAGATATCATTATTTTCACTAACCCTATCCTGTAGTTTTCAAAATGGTGTTAAAAAAAGGGAAGATATTTGAAAGATGTATCTTGCATTTCCTTACTTTGTTTTATTTATCAAAGACTTGTTGGCATGTTGCATTTTATCTTACAGTATTGATTTTACTATTGATAGCTGCCTTTATTGTTATACAGATGGAAAAATCAAAACTGGAAAGGTTAATAAAAAAAATTGGTATTGAAAAAAGAAGAAGAAAAAGCAGCAGGCATTGGCTAAAAGAAGACAGAGGTCTATATTATTGTTATTATTATTATACTTATGCAGGTTGACCACTTTAGAGTATTTAACAGTATCTGGTTTAAATTCAGGAGGCTGGTCCCTGAGGAATCACACCGGAGTTTACACAAGGAAAGGAATGATTTGCGTAGGTAGACAATTTTAAAATAATAAAAAAAGTTATTGAATATATAATAACCGATGGATTTTCTAAAATAGTGTTCAAGAGAACAAATGGATGCTCCAATTGGGAGATTGCCCACCAAATAGTGCTCAACGAGGCAAACCTGAGTAGGCTGGAGGAAGTCACAATGAAAGAAATGAAGGCGAAGTTCAATCGGAACTTGGTCGGCGAAGAAGAAAACCTGGCCTATTGGCATTTTTTGATTAAATTTCAGGTTGACAGGTGGAGGGAGGCGGATGGCTATGCCACCCCTCCTTATACGTCACCTGTCCAAAAAAACAAAAAATTGCAATTCCAAAAAAAACAAACCTTGTCTTTTTATATGATCCCCTCCATTTTTCATCAACTATGCTTGACGTAACGGTTGTTTATCTTTGTAAACGTCTTGATACGGGAAAGGGCAAATTAAAAAGAAAGGAATATTTCAAAGGTGTTTTTTTTTTGTCAATAATTTTGAAAACATGACTAAGGCTACCATTTTGAACCAAACTTAGTGTGAGCAGACGTAGTCATATGGGCATTCTGTGAGTGCAACATGAAGTATATAGCTGATTTACTTTTTGAGAAAGAGCACTACAAACATTTTCGTCAATAATTTGAAAAACGTGACTGAGGCTACCATTTTGAATCAAACTTGGTGTGAGCAGACCTAGTCATACTGTCATTCTGTGAGTGCATTATGAAGTATATAGCTCATTTACTTTTTGAGAAACAGCGGTGCAAAGATTTTTGTCAATAATTTCGAAAACGTGACTAAGGCTACGATTTTGAATCAAACTTGGTGTGAGCAGACCTAGTCATACTGTCATTCTGTGAGTGCATTATGAAGTATATAGCTCATTTACTTTTTGAGAAACAGGGGTGCAAAGATTTTTGTCAATAATTTCGAAAACGTGACTAAGGCTACGATTTTGAACCAAACTTAGTGTGTGCAGACGTAGTCATACTGGTATTCTGTGAGTGCAATATGAAGTATATAGCTGATTTACTTTTTGAGAAAGAGCACTACAAAAATTTTTGTCAATAATTTGAAAAACGTGACTGAGGCTACCATTTTGAATCAAACTTAAAACTTTAAAAATTCTAGCAGGATCGGTCTCGCAATGTCCTCGAGTAGAAGTGTGCCAAATATTTAGTGATATAACTGAGAAATCAGCCAGTTATAGCCAAAAATTTGAGTTTTTGAACATTTTACATAGCACAAATTTGAGTTTTGTCTCGCTCATTGTGGCTCGATGAACCTTACAGAGCAGCTGATTTTCATGAAGCACATTCTACTCCGTAATGCCTACCCATATGTGGAAGGAGTTGATTTGTACATCTGTGAGTGATGTGCTATACCTCGACAAACTATGCGTAGAGCGTGATTGAAAAAAAACATGTAAAAACGGCTAAGTGTCCACTTTCGATTTCGTATTTTGCACATAACTCAGCCATTTCTTTCTTAAAAAGACCAAATGATCCCATTATGGAATGAACACATTACGCACTATCTTCTGAGATGGATACCGCCTTAGGTAATAACGCCCAACAGACGCCAACGCCCAAAAACCTGTAAATTTCGGGGGAAAAAATGATCAGTCGTATTTCTTGAAGATTAAGGTATTTCCGCTGCAAACTCCAGGAAGTTGTAGGAAATTACAAGACTCATCCCTGCAAAGTCAGAGCTCTTTTGAAATAGCCTCGTTTTGGTGAAACTGACCGTTAAATTTTGAAAAATAGGAATTTCAACCTTTCATATAGGTGGAACTGCTGCCCAATCATCGCTGAAACTTTACTTGTGGGTTTGCCTAACACAAAGCTATTATTTGACGGAAGAATAAAAAAATGTCAAAAATATTTGATGTATGATGTATGATGCAGCCCCTTTTTTTGGTTGGAAAGCGATAACTTTACCAACAATTGACCTCATTCGCCCAAACTTTGCAAAATAGTCGGCAATACTAATATCTACAATCAACCGCAAAATTGCCAAGTCAGAAGGCCTCGTTATCAAGATAAATGCTAACCCACTACGTACCTCAATTCGGCTGTTCCTTCCGAAATAATCGGAAATTTCTTTCGGTTTTTGCGGTTCTGGAAAGGTAGAGGAAATGCCTTTTCCGTCATTGACTTGATTTATGATAAGAGAAAGAGTTGGGCAACTTATTTACAAAAATAAGATGGCGCCTTATACCACATAGGCCGCAAAATGACGAATATTGGGTTAGCGGTTTTAAGGCACTTCCGGTTGAAAAAACGCAGCGAAACTTGGTCAAAAGATGGATGCTGTACTGTACTACCCACAACCACAGGTTACAGCACAAATTTAGGCCTTTTAGTACCTAAACTTTTCGACTTTCACTTTCAGAAATTGTCATTTCGC
This sequence comes from Turritopsis dohrnii, assembly GCA_027922465.2. Lineage (NCBI taxonomy): Eukaryota > Metazoa > Cnidaria > Hydrozoa > Anthoathecata > Oceaniidae > Turritopsis > Turritopsis dohrnii. The sequence continues at coordinate 482,112 of BQMF02000235.1, read as the reverse complement.
GGCCGGGTTGAGAAGAGGCCGCGAAATGAAATTTAGCCTCGGAATCCAATTTAGGCGCGGCTACCCGACCTTTTTTAAAATTCAATTCTTAACCCTAACCCGATCTCAGATCAAGTTGAGGGCTTAGTCAGAGGGTCATAGATGCCAAATGTGGAAAAATTTAAGACTCGGAAAAAGAACAAAAGAAATTATGACCTTATCCCTCTGGCCGCGAAATGCGCTAACCCGCTTTTTTCGAAGGTTCACCCTGGGGCAATTCTTCACTTTTAGAAACTAAATAAAGGCTAATATGGTGGGTTAGGGTCAAAGGGACCCAGTCCGAGGGTTTTGAACCCTAACCCACTCTTAAAACAATAGATATGGCCTAACCCATTTTTGGGGCGCCATTCCCGGTTCCCCCGATCTAGGACTATGATTAGGGTTATCTTCCTGGTCAAAAAGCGTACTCGAGGCGCCCAGGAAGGTACTATAGGCGCCATATTTTGGTCAGGTCGCCCCTTTTTCAATTTTATGTCATAAGGCGACCTCGGAGGTGCATTAGGCGCTTTAAATTGCATTAGGCAACATTTTATTGCATAAGATGCCTTTTTAGGCGACCTAATGACATAAGGCGCCCGGAATGTACAATATGCAGCCTAATGGCATGCGGCGCCTGCAATTGGCAATAGGCGACCTGAAATGGTATTAGGCGACTTAATTAGGGGTAAGTGTTGGGGTTAGGGTCTTGTTTTTATTGTAGAGGGACTTTCCGTGAGAATTAAGTCGTGAAACTTGAGAAGGTTATAGTTTGTTGTGATGGCTATGTGCACAATGAGAAAATTTGCAAAATTACTATGTCAACGGTAATTTTTTCAAAAATGATCCAAGAACAAATAATTCAGCTTGGTAGGGTTCGGTATGAGGATGAGTTAAGCAATTACTGTTAAAACTCAAACTTCAAACTTGGCCTGAAGATAAACTGTAGTAATGACTCTGTGCACAAGACAGTTTGAGCTGAGTAGTTTCACTTTTCCGGGCGATATTTGTTCTTCAAAAAGGTGGCCATCATCAGGTCTTTTGTAATTTTAGTGTGTTTTATTTGTTAGGATTAAAGTGTATCATTTGTGCCTTTGGAGGAAGGAATAACAAATTTATGTATCAATTGTGTGTTCTTCAAAGATAGCAAATCCTAACAAAATACCAACAAAATAATAAAGTCAAAAATCATAACAAATTACCAACAAAATAATAATATTAAAGTCACTCATTTTGAAGTGCGGTGTACACGCGATACATCGCCATACCTTCCTTTAAAAAGTCTTCGAAATCAGTGTGGGATATCTCATCCCGGTAACGCTTCGTCACGCATCTGATTATGTTTCTCAATTTTTCCTTTTTCATTTTTCTAACGTCATCGACATATGGAAATCCTGCATCAGCTTCATTTCTTAATGCCTGTTCCAAGTTAGGCATTGAGAAGGTATCATTTCTGATCATGTGTGGGCTGATGCATGCTATTGCCAAAATTAGCCTCCGTTTCACATATTCTCCACCACGCACTCTGGGGCTGTACCAGTCTGTGGGGCATGGTAAGTCAAAGCTAAATGGAAAGGCATGCATGGGTTATTACAATTGATATATGCTGCAGTGAATAAAGTAAAGATATTATAATCACACACTTCTCCAAGTTCGTTCTTGATTCTTTTGTGCACTGTTTCTCTTCCATTTCTGTTATCTATCTTTTGAGTGAACACTTGTGATCCATAGCAGGTATTGGTAATGCTCTAGAGAGAGTATTATCTTTAACAGCTGATATTGTTCTTAATTGAGGTAAATTTTAATTAAAAAAACTTACATTTTCAATATTTTTGGTTTCATTTCCTTTTCAACGATTTTAATTGTTTGTTGTGAAGACTTTTCTCGAAAACTGCTTCCGTAGCCCAAATGGGGGCTTTAAATGCTCTAGGACCTCCTTCGCAGGACCCTCATTGATAACAGTACCTTACGGAACTGAAGAGGCTATCCTGGGTTAACATTCGTAAGTGATCAAATTGTGTTTAGTAAGTAAAAAAGCAGCTAAATCAAGACTTACCGTTTTCTGTTCCGAATCTTCTGTAATTATGGAGAAATCTGTACTTCCATTCAATCTATGTGTTAAAAAATGACTGATTAAAGCATTAGTAGATCAAACAATCGCAAGTGTACCTTCCCTATCTGTAAGCAACTCTTACCTCAATAGTTTCAATGGTTTGAACAATCATCCCTCGATTCTCTTTTGGTGTCACCGTACATTCTGACTAAAAAATGTTTCGTGAATGAGAAGGGAAAATAGATATTTATGAAGGTTACAAATTTCCAGAAAAGTTTTTGCTTTATTATGTCTTCAAAAATAAGATCTTTAAGAAATAACCAAACACTTACCACAGCCTTTTCTAATGATGTCAACAAACTTTCAAGTGTTTCCTTTACTATAGTATGTTCATCCTAAATTTTCATACACTAAGTAGATTTTGAATTGTTAGGGTTGGGGTTAGGGTTAAGCAGTTGAAATCAACAGTTTACCTTCATTTTCAGAGTTTCTGAATGCTGCTTGGATTGCTTGGAATCTCTATCTCTATTAGTTTCTAAAGAGGTAAAAATTAATATAAAGAAATAAATCTTATTATACTAATTCGCATTTGTGCATACCACTTTTATTTTAGAGAGTGATATATTTACTTTTTTTTCACGGTCAAATCCTTCTTATTTTTTCCCTTTTCGTCGTAAAACCACGCAGAGGTGAGAGCGTTTTTTTACGATTAGTATATGGGGAAGCCCCGCCGCTGATCGTTTTCATTGGCTAATAAAGGAAAACTCTCAAAATGCGCTCATTTGATTGGCTGACAATTTCCAAAAATTTAGTTCGTTAATAACGGATTTCATTTCTTCGCTGTGAATTTGACGAAGAAACACAGGTTTGTACACACACGAAGGTTTATTATTATAAAAGGTTTATTGTTAAACTTTAACTGCTATTGTATTTTAGATTAATAAAAGAACAGGTGTGCTACGTGCGTAAAGTGAGTTAGTTGTATTGATGTTTTTATTTGTTTACGATATAAAAGCAGTGTAGTGAAATGGTTTACGTCAGTGGAAAACAAAGAAGAAATGCGAGTGGAAGAATGTATCCAGCACATTTTCAGGGTTTCACTTATTTCGTTTTAGTTATCAAATAATGTGGCTATACAGAAGAAGTGCAGTAAAGTTTTTAAAAATTGGCTGCAGAAAAAACGATGTTTATTTACACGGGTAACGAATCGAATGGTTTTAATTTTAAGTTTGTTTTGAAAATATATCTTATTAATGTGTGAGTGTAAGAGTTAAAGTAATTCAATCGTTTAGGATGTAGAAGCTGAATGGAAACGAAGAGAAGATGGAGCAACGAAGACAAGGGGAGCGCAGTAAAAATTTGTTTTGGTAACGCTGCGCCATTAGTTAGCAAAGAAGATTTTATTTACAGATCAATTAAAAATGGTTCTCATGACTGTGGAAATGGGGAGCGTGTTATGCTGTCTTATCTCATCGCAACCATGTCTGCTTTTTATTAAATTTCCCTGTATATTTTATTGACGATGTTTGGTGCTTTGTCTCTCTGCCTGTCTGTCATTTATATCTTTTGCTTTTGTTTGCTTCAATATGGTTGTTGCAGTAGTGTGGATTGTAGCTGTTCTTCACTGAAATCTTTTTCTTTTAGGTCAGAAAAGAAAAGGTGTATAACCATTAAAGAAATGAAGCAGATGGTTAAATTATGATGTTGTGAGGGATAGTTAAAAGTAGAATGGATTATGTATTTCAAAAATTCATTAATTATTGCTGTGATGTGATAGTGATATGTGCTACTACAAATAAGAAGCATTGCATTTGCATTGCTGGATGGATTCTTATATTTTGTGATGATTACACATTATTTTACGTACTATGCCTGGGTACTATATAAGTTTCGCATTATGTTTTATTGTTGTTACTTTTTATCTTTTCGGTATTAAATTATGATTTTGGTAGGGCATTTCATTGTTTCAATTATTTTTATTATTTTGATGTTTGGCTGTGTATCCCACATTAAAAGTCTTTATGTAGTTCAGCTCCAGTGTTGAGTGTTGAACCCGTATTAACTTATAGCATTGGTTGATTTTATAGACTTTCCAATCAAAAGCTTTACAAATTCTGTCATTGAATTTGTGTTTTTAATTAATTATTTTTAGGATAAATGCGTACATGAATTTACTTTTTGTTTTTTGTTTTGTTTTTTATTTCAACTATTCCATATCATGATTATCTTTTTCTGCATTTTTATACAATTGAAATATTTTTTAGGTAAGGTTAATAATAATAAAACAGCACGTAAACCGTTAAAGAAATGAAACTCATGGTTCTTATCATGATGTTGATGGTTTTGGGAAGAACAGATTGTATATATATCATTTCAAAAATTCATTAATAGTTGCTGTCCAATGTAACTTCCGTACAAAAGAAACACAGTTAGAAGGTATCGATTTGTTTTCAATTCACATTCTGTAATATTTATTATGTCTTATGTATTATGTCTGGGTAAACGTTTCTGTGTTATATATTGCATTTTTTTACATTAAAGTTACTTCTCTTCTGCGTATGAATATATATTCTGAGCCATGTTGCTATTTGTTTTTGTTTTAAATTTTCGGAATATAAGAAATGAATTAAAAAATTAATGCCAGAAAAGAAACTTTTACACGAGTTAAATTCTGCGACACAACGCATACTGAACATGGGTGGCGAGCAACGCTGCCTGGGATGTTTTTGAGTTGCGATTCTATGATTTATTTTTTCGTCACGGGGTACGTACACGGGAATGGTGGATTTGACCTAATGTTTTCGAAGTTATGTTCGGTAAAAAGTTTTTACCAGGGATACTATCTTATTATACTAATTCGCGATTGTGCATCCGGTTTTTATTTTAGAGAGTGACATATTTAGTTTTAATTCACGGTCATCGTCCTCTTATGTGCGCGTAAAACCACGTAGAGCGAGAGACACTTTTTTCACGATCATTCCAAAAGCACGTGGCATCATTTGACGTCAGTTTTTTATGATCACGGGGAATCATTGCATTGCATCCCCAATCGAACGCGACGTTTTTGGGGAAATATCTCGAGAACCAATAGGGATAACTGACGTTTTTTGGGGTCAGCGATACGGGTAATGCGGTGACGCATCATTTGGGCCTAAATTTTATTTGGTACTGCGGCTATGACGTCATCGAATACTTTGATCAGCGATATCTCTCTAACGGTTGGTCGTAGCGAAACGATCCCATACATTTTTTTGATCAGTTTTTCGAGCTCTACAACATAGGTACACTTTTGAGTTGCGATTCCATGATTTATTTTTTCGTCACGGGGTACATACACGGGAATGGTGGATTTGTCCTAATGTTTTCGAAGTTAAGTTCGGTAAAAAGTTTTTACCCGGGATACTATCTTATTATACTAATTCGCTTTGTGTGTCACACTTTTATTTTAGAGAGTGATATATTTGGTTTTTTTTGCACGGTCAAAACCTTCTTATTTTTTCCCTTTTCGTCGTAAAACCACGCAGCGGCGACAAACACTTTTTTTAATGTTGCGTAATCTAAGTGTGACGTCTAAATTTTTAAACCAATCAAAACGAAAGAAATTCTTTTTTCTCCAATTTGATTGGTAGACGATTTCCAAAAAATTAGTTCGTTAATAACCGATTATCATTATCGCAGTTGTTTTCACGAAGAAACAGGTTTGTATACATACGAAGGTATTGTTATTATGAAACCGTTTATTGTTAAACTTTTACTGTTATTGTATTTTAGATTAATAAAAGAACAGGCAGCATGTGTGTAAGTGATTAGTTAGCAGGTAGCACACATGCGTAGGTGAGTTTTTGAACAGATGTTTGTTTTTTTATATATATAGGTTTTTTCAGATGAAAACCAAACGAAGAACGAGTGGAAGAAAGTCGTGCTGATTTTACGAATTTCTTTTTATAGTTATCAAATAATTATGGGAGTGCAGCAGTACAGAAGTAGTGTAGATGAAGTTGAAGAAAGGATGATGTTTATTTACATTGGTGAAAATGGTTTTACTTTTTTTCGGTGGAAAATTGTTTGGAAAAGATATAAAGTAATATACGTAAGTACATGAGTCAAACGGATTTAATAAATACAGCGTTAAAAGTGAATAAAAACAGAGTTAAAACGATCAAATCATAAAGATGCAGGTCCTACACGAGCAGTTACTGATTTGTTTTGGTAACGAACTGTTCCTTATTTTATTTATTTCAAAATGGCTCCACAGTTATGAAGTTACGAAGAAAGCATTTTTATGTCTTTCACTGTATAAAAATGGTAGTGAAATTGCAGTGGAAAACAAATAGAAAGTGTATGTTTACAATAGGAAAGTATGCTGGAAAGTTAATCGAGTGTTATTAATTTGTTTACAGGTATGAAATATAGAAAGTAAAAGAGTTTAGAAGTGTTTGATAATGGCTACAGAACATGATCAATATTGTTTACTATCATGATGATGTGAATTGGTATTGAAAGGTAAAGTTAAAATAGTATCTATTTAGTTAAAACATAGTTAGTATTAGTGGATAAATAAAGGATAAGGGGGATGTTTACTGTTGTGTTTTGAATTTTCCAGCGCAGAGAGGAGCTTTGAACTGGAAATAAAAAATGGCTCCACGAATGTTTTCATATGTTAAAAATTTTTCAGCTATACTAATTCTGTCATTACGTTTGTGATATAGATTTTTAAGGTTAATATATTTTCAAAGTTTCTTTTACTTTGTTTTGTTTTTCTTTATATTTCGTCATAGCATGATTAGGTTTTTTGTATATGTTTTTTGAATGTTTTCATCTGTTAAAATAGAAATGAAGCACATGATGGGTTATAATGTTGAGAGGGTTACTTAAGAGAAGAATGGATTATGTAATTTAAATGACTGTGCAATGAAATTATCCTACAAAAAATAAGCGTTGTTGGCTGTATTTTTCTTAAGTTTATATTTTATCGCGTTTATGCATATTTTGTGTTATGGTAATCGTTTACGTACTATGCCTAGGTATATAACTTTGGCTGTATGATTTTATTTGTGACTTTTTATCTTCTGTGTAAATTTTTGTTCTTAGTTATTGTTTTTAGGATAAATGCGTACTTGAATTTCCTTTTTTTTTGTTTTTTTTTATTTTCGGTATTACAATTGAAATATTATTCTTTTAGGCAATAATAAAAAAAGCATGAAGAAATGAAACTCATGGTTTTAATCATGATGTTGATGGTTTTGGGAAGAACTAAATATATCATTTCAAAAATTCATTAATGGTTGCAGTCCAGTAGTAACTTTTGAACAAAAGAAAAAGTTGGAAGGTATCATTTTTGTAATATTATTCAATGTTTGGTTTTGTATGTCTGGGTTAACGGTTCTGAGTTATATATTGCGTTTTTTTACATTAAAGTTACTTTTCTTCTGCGTATGAATATATATTCTGAGCCATGTTGCTATTTGTTTCTGTTTTAAATTTTCTGAATGTAAGAAATGAATTAAAAAATTAATGCCTGAAAAGAAACTTTTGCAAGAGTTAAATTCTGCGACACAATGCATACTGAACAAGGGTGGCGAGCGACCCCGCCTGGGATGTTTTTGAGTTGCGATTCTATGATTTATTTTTTCATCATAGGGTACGTACACGGGAATGGTGGATTTGACCTAATGTTTTTGAAGTTAAGTTCGGTAAAAAGTTTTTACCCGGGATACTAGTACAAATATAAATACAAATAAAATCAAGTATTTGTTGTTAAATTTACAAACCAGGGAAATAATCTTTGACGTATGCTTCCAATTCATAGTCTGTGTCTGTTCCTGTGCCCTGACGAATGAAGTTTAGGGCTTCTAACCTGCTCGGCTGCTTTAAATTGGGCAAGCATTTTTCACATTCAGTGAATATGCTAGCTACCGACATGGAAATTCTCAGGGCTTCTCTGTTAGCCCAACTTTTTGCATGTCTCTGGACGATGCTTTAAGAAATGTACAGCCAGTTTTTCGGCATCTTCGCCCCTCATGCCCGCAAGTTCTGTAGCTATACTTGCCCTATTAAAGTAGATAAAAGAAGTGTTGCTGTGTATTAAGTGATTCATTAAATAGTTGAGAATAACTAAATGGTAAAGTGTTATACCATATCCATGTCGCCGAAACTTTTACGTCCATTCCCAAAAGGACTTTCGTTCTGCAAAAAGCTGTTCTTAATCCCTTGTAAACAAGGGATTGATTCATTTGCTGGTTGCTTGCCTCCGTTCCACGAGATGATACAAACAAAAACCTCTCGCTTGGGTTTTTCTCATCATCTGTGATAAAAAGTGGTCGCACACATTTAACGTATGTCTATAAATAAAATGAAATGGCTTAATTCACTTCCTTCAAAAATAAGTTTGAGAAAAAGATAAGTCAGTGCTACATTAACCTGTATGTATTCATACACTTCATTGGAAAACACCATGATCTTACTTCCGTAGAGGAAGGATGTCTTGTAGCGGCTGTTTTTGATGATCTATACATTGATATTATTCAGCAATTAGTACTGTGCGGAACTCGTGAACTTAATACATAACAAACTGGAAACTCTGGATCCTCAATTACATTGTTGAATTCACGCATCGTCACGCTAATGAGGTTTGACGACCTGGAACCATTTACCAAGCATGTTAACACCAGAAGGTGGTTTCTGATGTCACATGCTTGTTTCGCGTTTATGGCAGCACCGTCAAAGGATGGACATTCTTTCATGAACAAACGGCAAAGTTTTGGCAAACAATTAAGACCATCTTTCCTACTATCAAAACCTCTATATACACTCAATCGTCCATAGATAAAGATTCCCTTTATAATAAAGCAAACTCGTTTTGTCAATACTTTTCATCATGTGCGGCAAATAACCCACGATGGAAAAAGCCGAAGAGCAACAAGCAAAGGACGCCGAAAGTTTTTGCCTTTGGGTATGTTAGCAAATTGTTTGTTGAAAAACAACTGGCTGCGTTGAAACGGAACAAAGCAACCGGGGCCGATGGTATACCTCCGAGTTTATTGAGGGATGCCGCTTCTGCTATCTCTGCACCCCTGTCATTCATCATAAATTTGTCACTCAGAACCAGTTCGATCCCTACTGACTGGAAGTTGGCAAAAATTGTGCCACTCCACAAGAAAGGTGACACATCTCTAGAATCGAACTACAGACCGATATCCATACTTTCAGTCTGTTCAAAGATTTTAGAGCGTGCAGTACATCATCAATTAATCGATTTTCTTGAGAAAGAAGAACTGCTCTTGAAGAACCAATATGGCTACAGAAAACACAGATCCACCGAACATGCGACCATATTTCTTACTGACAATATACGCAAGTCCATTGATAAAGGTAACCTCGTAGGTGCCCTCTTTGTCGATTTGTCAAAGGCTTTCGATACTCTTAGTCACGCCATTTTGTTGGAGAAATTGAGATCTTATGGCATCAAAGGCATAGCCCTGGATTGGTTTAGAGACTATCTATTCGGCAGAAAACAGTTTTGCGAGATTGATGGAGTTAAATCGGAATTAACTTACATAGTATGTGGAGTGCCCCAAGGGTCGATATTGGGACCATTGCTGTTTTTATTATATTTCAACGATTTTGAAGATTACGTCCTGAATTCACATGTAGTTCAGTTTGCTGATGATACAGTTCTATACTGTTCGGGAAAGTCGATTGCTGCCCTTGAAGAAAAGCTGAATGAAGATCTTTCCAGTGCCCAGAATTACTTTGATGATAAGGAACTAATTATGAATGTCAGTAAAGGAAAAACTGAATCTATGGTATTTGGTACGCACAGAAAACTAAACATGTCATCAAGAAGTTTAAAGCTCTATTATAACGATCACAAAATCTCATCAACGACCCATTACAAATATCTTGGTACCCAGCTGGATCAAACACTCACATTAGCAGACCACTTCGAAGGTGTTTACAAAAAAGCTTCCAATAAACTCTACCTGCTAAATCGTTTACGATCAAAGCTCACTCGTGAAGCCGCACTGCAAATCTACAGAGGTATCATTATGCCTGCTTTGTTATTTAACAGTTCGATGTTATTGAAAATGAATAATTCTCAGTTGGCAAAATTAAACTCACTTGACAATCGAGCTTCTAAGGTAACCTTGTCTACTGTTCCGAAATTGAAAAATGAAATTGAGAAGCATTGCTGTCTTCTAGTTAAAAAGTGCTTGGTTGGGAAAACTTGTGAAAATTTTCAACACTACTTTATCATGTGTACCCATGGAAAGAATACAAGAAACAATGGTTATATGATTACCCAACCTTTGGTAAAATTAGGATGTACGAAAGCTGGATTCTTTTTTTTTGGTTCAAAATTATATAATTTACTTCCACTAGATATCAGGAAGTGTGACTCGTTTAGCCAGTTTAATATTTTGTGCAGGAACCACTTCTCATAGCTTGTTGAAACAATTTTTTAGTTTTTAGTCAGATCTCAAATTATTTAATCTTTTAATTTAAATTTTTTTCAACTTGACTTTTTTCTTATCACTCGAGATTTTTACATTTGAGATTCAAAATATACTGTTTGACCTCCTGTCTTTTTTTTCTATTTGATTTAAACTTTTTGAGTTTTTCAGAATTACAATTTTTAACATTTTTTTAACTTGATAAATAAAATATAAGTGTATTGCGCAGGGTATTTGGAGAAAGAAACATCTCTCCTTTCTAGCATATGATACTTTTTCTCCTAATACCATGCTTAATTTTTATCTTTTTAACTTATTCTTCTATTCTTATTATTCAGGACGTATATGAAAAACAGTTTCTTGTAAATTGATTATACTTATCCTTTATTCGGAATAATAATAATAATAATAAATAATTTCGCTTCAATGTCTTGTACGGCTTTGCTTTTGCCATATTGTAAAAAGTGACGAGGAGTCATTAAATTATCGCTTGAGTACTCTATTAAGTCTCTCTGACACTGTGTTTTGTATGACCTTAGAGAAATCACTTGAACTAGTAATAATTTGGAAATTGTGGACACATTAAAAAGCCAAATAAAGACTTACTCCAATGTTCTTTTCATTTCGAAATTATTTGCATCTGTTGTGGACCACTTGTGAATTTGACTAGACAGGTGTCTAGCCAGTTTCTTAAAGTTCCTACCACAAACTGGGCAAGGCAACAGATATTCCTTTCGACCACTGGCTCTTTTGATTACGACAATGCCAGTTTCTTTCTGATCTTAAACACAAATCTTTCATATGCATTATAAACATCAATCCGTATTATGCTGACGTTACAAGAATTATAAAGATGGGAATGAAGTTTATTGACATAAAAAAATACCGTGTCGCATGTCCTTTTCCCTACCCTAACAAATGGTGCCTTTACTTCCAGAACGTTTTCCTATGGAAGCGCAATAGAGCAATGAAATATGTCAAGAAATAATCCGTCTTACTAACAAAAGATTGAAATGAATTAACTACTTGTTTAGTTTTCTCAACCGACGTTTGGGATACAGTTTTTTCGGACCTATAAATGGACAGATAAACAAACAAGGATATAGCAAAAATGTTAATAAATGAAAAGATGTAATCATAATTTAAGACCCCTTACCAATACTCTTCTCCACTGCTTTCGTCGCTTGTGATACTTTCACTTGGATACTTCTTTTCCAATAGTAATATTTGCTTTTTCATCTTCTCCACGTCCAAACGCAACTCATCCTTGTTTAAATCTTTTAATCTTATAGTTGTTATTTTTTCACGCATGCTCTTGAACAAGCACACGTAACATCAACCACTTTCTTCATCCTCATTTTGAAACTGGCAAGAATTGCACAGCATTTTTTCGATATTCTTTTCTATACTGGAAATTCTTTTTTCGATATTCAAACATCCAAATCACATAAAAAAACTGCAACTCATATTTTCTGGTGCTCTATTATATAAATTGATCGACAGCTGAATCTTTAAAGTTAAAGATCATGTGCGATGATAAGAGTCGCATGAAAAGATGACTCAGCAGTTTTTGTGCGGGAATCCCCACTCAAGAAACCATGCTTTTATAGTAAGATGATAGCCATAACTGCTGCGGCTCTATGTCCTGGTAGCCTTTGGCTATATGTATGATCTTTAGCCATTAATATTATTATACTTTTATGCTGATTTGTAATGTACTTATTTAAAATGGTAAATAAACAATTACTACTACTTAGTGACGATTGAAAAAAGCAATTCAAAATGGTGATTTGCTTTTTCAGCAACGAAACAGTATATAACTGGTGAAATACCATCCTCATTTAAAGAGAAAGATGAATAAGAGATAGAAAAAAAGATAACGTTATCGTTTTTTGTTGTTTTTTTTCGTTTCTTTTTCCCAACTGAGGAAGCTAGGTAATGTTTACCTGACTATACAGACAAAAACCATGACAATGTTTATATGGCTATAATATGTTCAAAAAATTAAAATATATACACAACTTTTTAAAAATCAATATTTCAATAAATCTATCTATGAAGACTTATCGATAAATCTTGATAAACATAATGAATTTATCGAAATATCAAATCCTTTAAAAAACAGACTCTTTCCATTAAAAAATATATACGAAAGTCTACCATAAATCATGAAAAATTATGTTTGATAAACAAAATACTGATGATGGCCCATTTGAAAATGGATTCTACATATGTTAACAATTTAGTTCACTTTGCTAAAACAAGTGCAGCAGGTTCGACTCCTGTGCCAGGCTTTATTTTGAGGTAAGTATACCGGTGATAAAGTGACAGATTGTCTGGTAGTCACACACTTGTTTTACTGAAGTGATTGAAAATTGTTCATATCATATTTATAACTGCTTCTAAATCAAACATAAAATAAAGAATAAAAACAAAAGCTTTATTTTAAAAATTTTTAAATATTTCCCTGATTTGAAGGTAGCAATCAACTTGTCATTGTACAATGTTTCTGGAGTTGAAGTTGATAAATGATGAAGAAGAAAGAGAAAACGATGAGGATAACATTTTCCAAGTATAGCAATTAATTATATTTCTTTCTAACGTGTTCAACTGAACAAGGTAAACTTGATATGGTTTTGGTCAATACTATGGGACAAATTAACAGGCTGTCAAGTCATGTATGTCATAAAAAATGACAAAAATTTTAAACAAAATGACAAAAAATGAAAATTTGGCAAAATGACACGTTTTGAATATTTTTCTTAACAACATAATATTGAAACAATTTTATGCGGAATAAACAAAAGCAATGAATGATAGCATGAAGATAAAATAGCATTAATGTATAATTCCAAACACAATGAAACCAGGTAAATCAGAAAAATCTGAAGGGCACTACTTGATAAAGTTATTATAATTCAGGTAATAAGGAACGAAAAAAAAACATTCAGAAATCAAAATCAAAAATCAATTTTCGCGTCATTTCTACAAATTATCTGAATTCACGATTCAAGATTTTGTATTTAAAATTGTATTTTAAATGTATTTGAAATTGTATTAGTGAAAATGTTCTTAAGAAGGCAAAGATATTCGAGCAACTAAACTGTTTCTGTACAACTTGTCTATTTTCAGAATCTTTTAATGAACTGAAAATAAAAAATAAAAATGTTTTCTGATAAAAAATGTTTTCTAATAAAAAAAGTGGAAACAAATAATAATTATGGTGAAAAAAATGAAAATGATATATAGCTCTTCGAAAAAATTTAAAAAATGATGCACTTGACAACCTGAATTTATCCTATAAATGAACTGTGTAAAATCTATGCTTTCGTGTACTAAGCCTACGAAGAAACACATTCCACCTTCAGATCTTTGTCAATTGCAAAAAGAGCAAATAAATAATGCCAAAGCTGAGTGTGAGTATCAAATTCTGAAGTTAAAACAAAATTTCTTGCAAAGAAAATGCACACCTTTTTTATAACAAACATACACATAAGAAACACAAGGCTCAAATTCTTAAAAACTTAAGAACATTGTAAGAAACAAAACATGATTTGAGGTAGGAATTTTCTCCCTGTGAAGCCCTTATAATATGAGATAAAAGGGCAAAATCTACTACTTGTTCTGAACTCATTGACCGCAACTAGGATCATGTTGAGATGCACAAGACAAAAGCCAATCAAAACAACTGGAGTTTGGGTCAAAATTACATCTTAAAACTTCGAACTTTTGAAGTAAATCCAACGCTTTTTTGCGATACCCGATTGCGAACTTTATTTGTTTACCACGCTTATTCGCCATTTTGATTTGAACTGAAACTCTGTCGCTCGTTCCAGACCTATTTTCTATTGTTCTAATGAGAGATTCCCACTGCTGACATCAGCACAGTGCACCCCGCAGCTCTACTTATAACAGTTCATTATCTTTAACAAATAAAAGACCATTGAAATAACTCATTAATTATTCATTACATGCCCGCACTATTCGACATGTGAATGGAAACTTCTACAAACTTCTGGAAATTGTTACACTCTCGGATGTAAGTGCCGAATCAGCCATAATTAGGCCAAACACGTGAAGGACTTCACCAGGTAACTTTCCAAGGGCTATCCAGTGCCCGCATAATTAAAGCAAAACTGCGCATGCGCAATAAAAAAGACGCTAATATGACCAGAAGGAGCTGTAATTAGGCGAAAGACATGAACGTCTTTATCAGTTAACTTTTTAAGGGGTATCAGGTGGCATCATCAGAAAAGCAAAAATCGCGCATGCGCGGTGAAACACGCCAATATCATGACTAAAGAAAGTCATAATTAGACTTAGACTTTAGACTTAAGTAAGTCATAATTAGGACAAACACGTGAAGGTTTTCAGTAGGTAACTTTTCAAGGGCTATCAGTTGCCCACATAATTAAAGCAAAACCAAAACCAAAACCAAAAGCAAAACACATAATTAAAGCAAAAAAGGCGCTAATATGACCTGATTGAGCCGTAATTAGGCAAAATACATGAACGTCTTTACCAGTTAACTTTTCAAGGGGTATCAGGTGGACTTATAATAAGGCGAAAATCACGCATGTGCAGGAAACGCACCGATAATATGACCTTGTTGAGCTATAATTAGCCAAAAGACATCAAGGTTTTGATTCCATGATATTTCAGGTGCTATGAAGTGGCCACATAGTAGATGCGAATGTCACGCAAGCGCAATGAAAACACTCCGAATTTTGGCCCAATTAATGGAATTATGGAAGCTGAAAAAGATATATAATTAAGAAGATCTTTCAAGAGCATATATTGCGTTTCCTTTGTATTTGACCAACGTATCTTGCGCTTGGTTTCATGATATTGATTTTATTATTGACAGCTCACTTTAATGTCCAATAGATGGAAAGTAGCAAAAATGAAAAAAAAAAGCGAGGAAAGAAGAGGAAAAAAAAAAGCTAAGGAAGAAGAGGATCAAAAAGATTGTACAACTCTATGAAAGCCGCCGTACGTGGATAAAGAAGCGGTATAGCGAACGTGAGTACACAATTTTTAAATTCTTATAGCTGTCAAGCTCACATGACAGACAGTGTAAAAAAGTTATTAAAAGAGATGAAAACTGATCAACGTCCTTATCCCTGGAGGATGTACGAAGTACATCCAAGCGCCAGATGACAGTTTGTCCTGTTGAGCAAAATGGATAAGAATATGTGCATGAGGTAAAGAATGTTTCTGAAACTGAAGAAGGTAGAATTACTGGTCTGCCTGCATGAAGGCCACGATTTTCCACAATATTGGGAAGATAATCAATAAGGCCTTGATATTGTTCAACCCGAAGAGCTGTCTGGTTCATCCGTATTAAATGCAAACGATTAGCTTCAACTTTACAACAGCTATCCACCGCATATTGTTGAAGTATTCTTTTACCTTTTAAGATGGGGCTAAACGCATCTCTAAATGCAAACCTAAATGTGTAATATTGCAGCATGATCATGCGGCGCTGTTGACTTACTGGATATTCTGTTACACGAGGAATGTCGGAACTCCAACCCAACTATACTCTTCGAAAAAATACAGGATACACCAATGGGTTGATATTAGGTGATATTAGGAGGGTAAACAACATGATATCTTGCAAAGTTTGCATGACTTCAGGGAAGCAACCTTGATTTTCTGGTGTTGCCATTCGCTCGTTGAATGCATCCATACCGTCATAAATGTAAAGTTGACCATAGGATGGAGGAACACCCGGTGGTGGGTGTCAATTACCCGTTCCGTGACATACCTGGCCATTTATACCCAAAACTGGTGGACGACCTGGCGGTACAGCCAATTTCGCACCCATGGAAGCAAAAGCAACCGAACTGTTGAACTTTCGAATATTTTCTTGAAAGTTCTTTGCTTGATTGTTATCACCTACTAAAAGATGTTTAAGGTCATTAGGATAATAAATGTCATCTAAATGCACTTTACCCTTGTGACAACACTTAAAATTAGTTTCATCAACAAACATTTGGCACCACAAAACTGACAGACTTTGTCCATGGCACCAAGATAGTGTAGCTCAGGCAGTTGCTCTTGCCGAGCACCATGATCATTTGCATTTCGTCGGGCTAAACTTTGACCATCATCTTCAGTTTGGCGATACTGAGCACGTCTTTCAGCATCGTTCACTCTGAGACGTTCATTATCTGCCTGAATGTCTAGTGGCTGGATATTAATGTTTTGCCGAAGTAGTTGGCGCCTTACCTCAGCCACATCCTCGTGTGCATGCCGACGCTGAATAACAGAGTGTATTTGCTGCTGATCAGGTGGCTGGAGCACAAACTGGCCATTCATAAAAACTGCTTGGAAGCCAGGAATAACATTAGTGCCTCTTATATTAAACATCACAGTTCAGAAACACTTACAACAAAAAAGAAAGAAATAGGTACCAACTGTGAATAAACAGCAGAAGCGAACTGACTAACATGAAATAAAAAAATAGTTGAAACTGTGATAATAATCTTGAACAAACCTTTCGATTTAAGAACTAACTTCTTTTGAAAATAAACTGCAAAAAAGTGGTATGCACAATGAATCTGGAATGCAGATAGAAAACGGGATAGAAGACAGAAAGAGTAGAGTAAACATAAACATAAACATTGGATAAACAGTTCTTACGAAAGGATAACCGCCGTAAAGTTTACCATTTTTAAATTACTATGAAAACAAATAAAGAGATCTCACGTCGTTGACGTAAATTTCGTACAGATCACAAAACAAAACAAAATCTCTCGATCAACAGGGCAGCAAGCACAACAAACAGAATGATCTAATTAAATAAAAAATCATCGTACATTAGCCAGTAAGCAGCCTATTTTGAAATTTTAAACAAATGGTTTACCTGATCTTTCGATAATGGATAATACAAACAATATTTATCATGATATTGTTTCGCAAGAGCGTAACTGGAAAATTAAAAATTAATTTCTTTACGTTCTGAACGAATTGGTTGCTATAGTTTGCCCGATTCTGGAAACGAATTTTGATTGGTTCCAAAGCATTCACGTCAATCAAAACAATCTTATTATACTAATTCGCTTTGTGCATACCACTTTTATTTTAGAGAGTGATATATTTTTTTTTTTTTCACAGTCAAATCCTTCTTATTTTTTCCCTTTTTGTCGTAAAACCACGTAGAGGCGAGAACACTTTTTTTGATTTTCCGCGATTAGTATATGCTCCTCCGTTTTCTTATTTTTGGTTTGCGCAGTGGAAATCAGCCGAAAAACATCTTTGGAGGAGTGCGAGCAATGCAATCTTCTTCGTTCGAAATTTGTCAACGATCATTTCGTGAGCAAGAAACTTCGCAAAGAAGACGTGTTTCTTTTTGTATACGAATATTTTAATTTAAATTTGATTGTTTTAGGCAGCAAATCGACGAAAGAACTGAAGAAGAAACACAGGATTGTATCCACGAAGGTATTGTTATTATTATAAAACGTTTTATTATCGGGTAGCACGTGTAAGTGAGTTAGTTGTTTGTTTACAATGAAAAATCATATTTAGATATACAGAAGAAGTGCAGTGAAGTTTTTAAAAATTAGCTGCAGAAAGATCGAACGAGCAAAAGGTATTATTATAAAACTTTTATTTTTGATTAATAAAAGAACAAGTTAGGTATATGTATTTGTATTTAAATGTATTTAAACGTTTGTTTACGTTTTAGTTATAAAATATCGCTATACAGAAGAAAGTGTAGTGAAGAAATGCAGAACAAAATGATGTTTACTTACACAGTAAGGAATGGTTTTAATTTAGCTTTGAAAGATTAAATACTATAGCTTTGAATAGATATCTTATTATATGAGTTCTTTCGTTTAGTTTATATGCTACTGGATGAAAAACGAAGACGAGAGTAATTTGTCTTGGTAACGCGCGCTATTATTATTTTTATAGTTAGCAAAGAAGATTTGATTTGATTTATTTATTTACAGATCAATTAAAAATGGTCCCACAGCTATGACTGTTTTCCTTTCTCATGGCTGTGGAAGTAGGGAACGTGTTATGCTGTCAAATTGTATCTATTGACGATGTTTGATGCTTTGTCTGCATGCCTTTCTGCCAGCCATTTATGCCTTTTGTTTTGGTTTGCTTAAATGTGGTTGCAGTAGTAGTAAGTATTGTAGCTGTTCTTTACTGAAATCTTTTTCTTTTAGGTCAGAAAAGAAAAAGTGTAGCTATTTATAAACAAAATTTATAAATGTATAAATGAAACACATGGTATGTTGAGAAGGTTATTTAAGAGAAGAATGGATTATGTATTTCATTGCAATTGTACTACAAAAAAGAAGCATCGCTGGGGTATATTTTTCTTCAGTTTATATTTGTTTACGGCATTCATTATTTTGTGTTATGTTAATTGCTACATACATACTTGCTAGGTATATAAGTTTAGCATTATGTTTTTATTTGTTGCTTTTAATATCTTCTGGGTATTCAATTATGGTTTTGGTGAAAGTAGGGCATTTTGTTGTTTCAATTATTTTTATTAATTTGATGTTTGGTTGTGTATGCCAGGTAAAAGTCTTTATTCTGTTCAGCTCCAGTGTTGAGTGAACCCGTATTGACTCACAGTATCGGTTGACTTTATAGACCAAATTTTGTTTTTAATTGTTATCTTTAGGATAAATGCGTACTTGAATTTTCTTTTTGTTTTTTCTTTCTTTTTGTTTTATTTTTTATTTCAATATTGTTACAGCATGATTAGGTTTTCGGTATTACAATTCAAGTATTAATTTTTAGGTAATAATAAAAAAAGCATAAAGAAATGAAACTCATGGTTTTAATCATGACGTTGATGGTTTTGGGAAGAACAGACTATATATCATTTCAAAAATTCATTAATGGTTGCAGTTGAGTAGTAACTTTGGAACAAAAGAAAAAGTTGGAAGGTATCAATTTGTTTTGAATTAACATTTTGTAATGTTTGGTTTCGTATGTCTGGGTAAACAGTTCTGTGTTATATATTGCCATTTTTTTACATTAAAGTTACTTCTCTTCTGCGTATAAATATATTATTCTGAGCCATGTTGCTATTTGTTTCTGTTTTTAATCTTCTGAATGTAAGAAATGAATTAAAAAATTAATGCCTGTAGAAACTTTTACACGAGTTAAATTCTGCAACACAACGCATACTGAACATGGGTGGCGATTGAATTGAAATTTTCATCACGGGGATCGTTCACGGGAAAGGCGATTTTGACCAATCCTTTTCGAAGTTAAGTTCGGTAAAAAGGTTTTACCCGGGATACTAGTCAATATACTAATTCGCAATGCGTGTAACACATTTAATTTAGAGAGTGTTTTGTTTTTGTTTTTTTAATGGTCAAAATCTTCTTAATCGTGGCCATATAGCGGCAGTTCGACCACGCAAGACACATTCACGATTAGTATAATAGCACGTGGCATTTGACGCCACATGTTTTTATGTCACGGGGAACCATTGCATTGCATCCCCAATCGAGCGCGACGTTTTTGGGGAAATATCTCAAGATCCAATAGGGATAACTGTCGTTTTTTAGGGTCAGCGATACGGGTAAAGGGGTGACACATCATTTGGGCCTAAATTTTATTTGGTACTGCGGATATGACGTCAGCAAAATCTTTAATCGACGATATCTCTGCAAAGGTTGGTCGTATCGAAAGGATCCCTGACACTTTTTTGATCAGTTTTTCGAGCTCTACAACATAGGTACACTTTTGATTTGGAATTCTATGATTTATGTTTTCGTCACGGGGTAATGATGGATTTGACCTAATGTTTTCAAAGTTAAGTTCGGTAAAAAGTTTTTACCCAGGTTACTAGTCTACTTATACTAATTCGCCATGTGTGTAACACATTTAACTTAGAGTGTTTTTTTGTTTTTTAATGGTCAAAATCTTCTTAATCGTGGTCATATAGCGGCAGTTCGACCACGCAAGACACATTCACGATTAGTATAATAGCACGTGGCATCATTTGACGTCAGATGTTTTATGATCACGGGGAATCATTGCATTGCATCCCCAATCGAACGCGACGTTTTTGGGGAAATATCTCGAGAACCAATAGGGATAACTGACGTTTTTTAAGGTTGGTGACACTGGTGATGGAGTGACTCATCATTTGGGACTAAATTTTTTTTGGTACTGCGGCTATGACATCATCAAAATCTTTGATGGTGGATATCTCTGCAACGGTTGGTCGTAGTGAAACAATCCCATACATTTTTTTGCTCAGTTTTTCGAGCTCTACAACATGGGTACACTTTCCATTTCCAATTCCGTAATTAAAATTTTCGTCATGGGGTACACACACGGGCACGCGTCGTATTTCTGCTGATCCTTTTCAAAATTAAAGTCGTAAAAAAACTGTTATGCGAGATACTAGTCTTATTATAACTAATTCGCAATTGTGCATACCACTTTTATTTTAGAGAGTGATATATTAAGTTTTCTTTTAACGGTCAAAACCTTCTTACTTTTTCCCTTTTCATCGTAAAACCACGCAGAGGCGAGAGCGTTTTGTTACAATTAGTATATGGGGAAGCCCCGCCGCTGATCGTTCTTATTGGCTAATAAAGGAAAACTCTTAAAAGGCGCTCATTTGATTGGCTGACAATTTCCAAAAATTTAGTTCGTTAATAACGGATTTCATTTCTTCGCTGTGAATTTGACGAAAAACACAGGTTTGTACACATACGAAGGTTTATTATTATAAAAGGTTTATTGTTAAACTTTAACTGCTATTGTATTTTAGATTAATAAAAGAACAGGTGTGCTACGTGCGTAAGTGAGTTAGTTGTATTGATGTATTTTCTTATGCATTATTTAAATGTTTGTTTACCATGTAAAAGCAGTGTAGTGAAATGGTTTATGTCAGTGGAAAACAAAGAAGAAATGCGAGTGGAAGAATGTATGCAGCACATTTTCAGTGTTTTACTTATTTCGTTTTAGTTATCAATGTGGCTATACAGAAGAAGTGCAGTGAAGTTTTTAAAAAATTGGCTGCAGAAAAAATGATGATTATTTACACGGGTAACGAATGGTTTTAATTTTATGCTTGTCTTGAAAAGATATCTTATTAATGTGTGAGTGTAAGAGTTAAAGTAATTCAATCGTTTAGGATGTAGAAGCTGGATGAAAACGAATAGAAGATGGAGCAACGAAGACAAAGGAGGCGCAGCAAAAATTTGTTTTGGTAGCGCGTCATTAGTTAGCAAAGAAGATTTTATTTACAGATCAATTAAAAATGGTTCTCATGACTGTGGAAATGGGGAACGTGTTATGCTGTCTTATCTCATCTCAACCATGTCTGCTTTTTATTAAATTCCCCTGTATATTTCATTGACGATGTTTGGTGCTTTGTCTCTCTGCCTGTCTGTCATTTGTATCTTTTGCTTTTGTTTGCTTCAATATGGTTGTTGCAGTAGTGTGGATTGTGGCTGCTCTTCACTGAAATCATTTTCTTTTAGATCAGAAAAAAAAAATGCATAACCATTAAAGAAATGAAGCACATGGTTAAATTATGATGTTGTGAGGGATAGTTAAGAGAAGAATGGATTATGTATTTCAGAAATTCATTAATTATTGCTGTACAATGTGATATGACTACTAACTGTGCTACTACAAATAAGAAGCATTGCATTGCTGGATGGATTCTTATATTTTGTGATGATTACACATTATTTTGTGTTATGGTAATTGTTTACATACTATGCCTGGGTACTATTTCAGTTTCACATTATGTTTTACTGTTGTTACTATTTATCTTTTCGGTATTAAATTATGACTTTGGTAGGGCATTTCATTGTTTCAATTATTTTTATTATTTTGATGTTTGGCTGTGTACCCCACGTTAAAAGCCTTTATGTAGTTTAGCTCCAGTGTTGAGTGTTGAACCCGTATTAACTTATAGCATTGGTTGATTTTATAGACTTTCCAATCAAAAGCTTTACAAATTCTGTCATTGAATTTGTGTTTTTAATTAATTATTTTTAGGATAAATGCGTACATGAATTTACTTTTTGTTTTTTTTGTTTTTTATTTCAACTATTTCATAGCATGATTATCTTTTTCTGCATTTTTATACAATTGAAATATTTTTTAGGTAAGATTAATAATAAAACAGCACATAAACTGTTAAAGAAATGAAACTCATGGTTGTTATCATGATGTTGATGGTTTTGGGAAGAACAGACTGTGTATATATCATTTCAAAAATTCATTAATAGTTGCTAACCAATGTAACTTCCGCACCAAATAAACACAGAAGGTATCGATTTGTATTCAATTCACATTTTGTAATATTTATTATGTCTTATGTATTATGTCTGGGTAAACAGTTCTGTGCTATTGCTATTTTTACACAAAAGTTACTTCTCTTCTGCATATAGATATATATTCTGAGCCATATTCTGCCTTAAATTTTCTGAATGTAATAAATGACTTAAAAAATTAATACCTGTAAGAAACTTTTACATGAGTTAAATTCTGCGACATAATGCATACTGAGCATGGGTGGCGAGCGACGCCGCCTGGACGGCTAGTCTTATTATAATAATCCGCGATTGTGTGTCACACTTTTATTTTAGAGAGTGATATATATTTACTTTTAATTTATGGTGATCGTCCTCTTATGTGCGCGTAAAACCACGTAGAGGCGAGAGACACTTTTTTCACGATCATTCCAAAAGCACATGGCATCATTTGACGTCAGTTTTTTTTATGATCACGGGGGATCATTGCAACCGTTGATCGTAGCGAAACGATCCCATACATTTTTTTATGAGTTTTTCGAGCTCTACAACATGGGTACACTTTTGAGTTGCGATTCTATGATTTATTTTTTCGTCACTGGGTACGTACACGAGAATGGTGGATTTGACCTAATGTTTTCGAAGTTAAGTTCGGTAAAAAGTTTTTACCCAGGATACTAGTAATAAGATAATCTAGAATCGATATAATTGTTAAAAATTACTGAAAAAGAAGAATAAAAAAACAACCATGATGGAGTGTTTTGGTCTAGTAATTGAACAGGCAGAACCAAATGTGTACCCTCTGTAGTTAATAGCTGTGAAAGAAGAGTTTGGGAGGCTTGAATCACAACAACCTAAAGTATTTTGGGGATGCTGCTGAATTTTCGATACATGATGATTCGTGTGATATATATCTGTTGTTTTGTGCCTCTTAAAACATCACTACACATCTCAAAGCAGTAGATACTTTGATGGAAAAATAGTTTCGTTAAGATTAAGTGAGGATTAGTAAACAAACATGGCGTTTCTACAAGAATAGCATGACCACGGAACTTGTAATTTTTAAATTGACTCAGAGGAAGAAATGGAAATAGAGCTCCTGGATGAGTTTAATGAATTCGAAGAATTTAAGATAAAATTCCCGCCGATATTTTGGTGGAAGATTTCCAAGATGAAATCTCTGAAATCACATTTATTGACGAAAATTATCGTGAAGTAGCTGGACAACAAAACATAGTCACAACTGAGCTTGTGTGTCAATCGTGTGTCAAATGTTTTAAGAAAAAGTCGTTCTTCGAGAAACATATTTTTAGATGTGCTAAACTATTTTATATTTTAGTTTTTAGTTAGCTAGCCAGTTGTAAGTGTAATACCGTCTTCGTGCCTAATTACGGACAGCCTTCAAAATTACGGACATCAAAATGTAATCAAACATTCTTGTCACGAAAATATACATTAATTCTTACCAAGTTCACCACGTATAACTGAATAAAATGTTTTATGAAACAGAGCAAAAGAGAGCAATTACCAGAAACCGTGAACCGTGAAGAAGCCTCTTTTTTTAAACACTCATTAATGTTCTCCTCCACTATGATTGATGTACAAATATTTTTTATTTGACTATATTTTTTCCGAAAACTTTTCTGAATTAACTTTATTATTTCAACTACTTTTAAAGCAATAAATTTCATCTAGTCAAAGCCGTCTTAAAAACCTTAACTGTGAAACTGAAAGTCTATAAGGGCTCTTTCTCACAAAAGGGCGTAAAGCGGGATATTTTCCCGCCAAATGAAGATCTTTTAATAATACGTATCAGATACGGGTGGGTGTTTTTTAAATGTTCAAGTTCTTTACATAAAAACCTCGTGTATGCATAATTTACGAAGGAGCTTTGAATGAATAAAAATTAATCAGATGGAAGAGAAATTTGATGGTTCCGCGATTCTCCGCATTTGTAAGCCTAGAGGGAATGGTTTTATACCCCGCTAGGCGGACATTTTAGCATTTCTATTTCATCTTGAATTACTGCATGGGGTGCGTATATAAACGAGTGAAAATACACTTTCTTCCCTACTTCTTTGCACAATCATGCCAAAGTATTCTAAAACTGATTTGGACATGGCTTTGGAAGCTATTAACGAAAGTTATTCATACCGAGATGCCTGTGAACGATTTAATGTTCCAAAATCTACACTTCATGACAAAATCAAAAAGAAATACGCCTCTGAGAAAGTAGGTTGCCCAACTGCGTTATCAGCGGACATTGAGGCTATGCTTGTTAAGATCATTGGGTTTTTAGCTAGATGGTGTTGCCCAGTTGACAAAATACAAGTAAGAACGATGGTAAAAGATTTCTTAGATAAAAGAAATGTAACTGTCAAAGTATTCAATAACAACACTCCAGGGGATGAATGGGTCAGCAACTTTATAAAAAGGCACAATCTAATGTTAAGGTTGCAGAGGAGCAGTCAAAAACAAAGTTTCAGGTAATGCCTTTATTATAATTGCCTAAGGCAATCAAATCATATAGAATGAAAACTGAATTTGATTGTTCGATTCTCATTATTCAGTGTGATGTTTTGCGGAAACGTAGTTGGTCGTGATATACCACCCATGGTCATCTAGAAAGCCAAAAATGTTTATTCAAATTGGCAAGAAGGTATACTCTACAACTTCACAAATTTTGCAAGGATCTGTGATGAGTATACGGACATCTCAAGCAAGAAACAACTGATATCGAGTTTTAATGGGTTGATGAGTCTTCCGTAATTCACAAATATTTCTTTGGATTTTACGAAATCCTTGATATCAAGAGTGACACTATTGTTTAAGTGATAAAAGATGTACATAAGTGCACAGAAATAACATTTGATAATGTCAAGGTCAATGCTAAGACCGCGGAAGTAACATGCTTGGGGAAAAATCTGGTGTTGTGACAAAGATTTCAGAAGTCCAGCCAAAAGCAGTTGTTACCCATTGTCATTGTCACTCATTAACTTAATTAGTGAAGGAGGCCACTAAACAAATGAAGCCTCTGGGAGATACCATGGATGTCACTGCCGAAATCATTGTTCCGATCAAGTACTCACCAAAAAGAGAACAAACATTGGAATCAATCAAACTATTGGTTGAGGATGGGGAAATTATTCCGAACCGCATCAGCAAACTTTCAACTACTCATGGAACAGTTCATGTGACTTGCTTCAAAAGGATCCTTGAAAATTGCAATTCTTTGTATGAGCTTCGAAATAACTGTCTTGAAGAAGCTGGTCACAAGAGAAGCACAAGAGAAGTTAAGTCAAGAATAATCAGGTGCAAAGCACAGACGTAACACTTTCAGTAAGTAAGTTGGTTCTTCGGCCGGCTGACTTGCAAGTGTTAGTTGACTTACCGCCAGAGATACGTATAGCATTGCTCTAACTTGCCCGAAAGCCAGTGTGCAGTCAGTCGATGGCTCCTAATGGGCTGACATGCTGCTTTTAAAGCGCATCGGAATGGTGTATTGAGATACAACATGACTGGACTTGAAGAGGGGTCGCAGCTGCCCACTCAAAGGTACTAACCACTTCACCATCCCTACACTATTCTTTCTATACTTTTGGCTAAAAGGTTGGGAAGCTATTGTACTCTCATATCGATAAACTGTCCAAAACATTACAAAACGAAAAGATGTCAACCTTCAGTTAGTCTTGCTAACTGTAGAAACTGAAAGGTTGCAAAAATGATATCAGAAGGATGTGAAGCTAGGAGTCTTTCAATGCATTATATGATCTAGCCTTGAAAGAAACCAATAAAATCTTGTTTATTGGAGAACCACTTTTGGAAAAAAATAAAAAATGCCTAAATATTCAATGCTAACATATGTTGAATACCAAAGCAAAGGTCAAACTCACCATCCCACCTGTCCCCGTGATTACTAATGCCGGCAGTCTTAGGTGTAAGGATGATAACATTAAAAGTATTACAAAAGAATCGAACATTTCCATGCCTAGTTGAAGAGAGAACTGACCAACCTGACGTCATCAAAATCACTAATCTATTCAGTCAATCAAATGATAACAGTCATTTGGAAAATTTAGTGAATTTGATTTGTAGTTCCTTTTCATTATATGTGGTAGATTCTTTTGAGAAAAAGCTCTTTCGCACACTTTTTACTTATTAAAATATGTGCGCATTTTAGCCAATCTAGAAAGCCCAAATTTCAAAGTTTTCTTGGCGTTTTAATGCCTTTGCAGACATCAAATCATCCGTTGCCCCTGTATATGAAAAGTTATACAAGAACCTTCAGCACTGTTGGTTTAAAAAAACTTATACGACCTTCTTCGATTCGCCAAGCCGTTTCCTCTCAATGTCATATGTAGATAATTTTGGCATTTTTGTTCGTTTTTCAAAGATATTCACAAGGACTGCTTCTAGTTTTTTGTCTATAAGTTTTTTTTACTCAACCAAAGTAGAAGAACGATACACAAAAATATACTCAAAGGAATCCTCTAATCAGAAATGAAAAAGCTATCTGTAATAATTATTCAATCTGAAGTAATTTTCTTTGTGAAACATCAGTATTTGTTTTGACTCACCTGGTATATAAATTTATGTCTTTTTATAACCTACATGATATCTACATTATAGGTATCATGGACAAACAACAATTATCGGATGTGGTGAGGTACGTTACAGGTCTGTCTCCACCAAAAGCCAAACAAGACTTTCCATGTTGAAATTCAAACAAATGATCCTGATAAACCATAGCATGTCATCTACTTTGACAAAATCAAACATGACATTTTGCATTTAAAGAAAATTTCAGGTTATCCAATAAAATTTTAAAAAATTGTTGTGCACACTTAAAAATCAATCAGAAAACAATAATTGATAAAGTAGATCCTGCTAATAAACAATCTGAAAAGAAGGATCCAGATGTTGCATTTGTTGATCTGATGAACTGGATGCAGGATCTTTACTTTCAATTCAGGAATTGCTAGATCTATTACATGTCCAAGAATGAATAGATTGAAAACTTTGCAAGTTAGAAATAATGACCTTCCACACAATGAAACTGATTATATTGCTTTTTCAGCATGGAAAGATTGGATTGACTTTCTTCAGGATTTGGTTGAATCTGCAATGGTCTGGTGAGAGAATTTAATAGGAAGATAACACTAGGCACATGCCGTAAAACTGACTGTCAAGTTTTACTGGAAATGCCCCAAATTTAATTCTGGAAAAGAAATATGTTGCAATGTTCTGTCCTTCATTACCGCTTGGTGCATTACAATGAAGTTTCCATCAAATGCAGAATGTTAAGTTGCACCACAGGTGACGAATTAATGAAGTGCAATAATTGTAGAACAACAACAAGGCCAAAAAAAAAAAAGAAAAGAAAAATGTAAGAAATATGGTGAAAGCTGAGATTTTGTAGATGCCAGAAATTTACCATTTCATTTAAAGGTTTTTTCCTTTCTTCTTTTGGCCAAAGGGCTTCATTTACAATGAAAATTTTTCTTGATATGAAGAAAATGTATGCTCCTCTATGGTATTCAATGTAAAGAAGTATGATTTATAAAGTTTTTCACTGTGAGGGTTGATTTTGCAGATCGACTTTTGTCCGTTTGGTGTTCCAGATCTCTCTTTGAAATACGAATTCAAATACAAATTGAAAGTGTGCACTGGAACATGATTTCAAGAAATGATAGTATTCTAGTCAATACTGGGGCACTTAAATATCATTTGGAAGAATTTCAAAAATGATGAAAGTCGGCTTCTGAATTTTCAAAAAATCTTTTTTCGTTCCCGAGACATTTCCATTGAAAGTTTTTCCTCAAAACTTGATCTCCATGGCAACGTGACATGACAATGTTCAAGAAGAAATTGCTGACATACAAATATGTAAATAACGTTGTCTGTTGTATAAATATGTTGTATAAATACCTTGGCACCTTCATCGATCAATACCTAAACCTAGGTGAGAACTTTGTCCTAAAAATTAAGGAAGCTTCTTCAAAACTTCATCTGTTGAAAAGAATACAACAACCTCTAACTAGTGACACGGCGACCGAAGTTTACAAATTTCTATAATTTGTAAAGTATAATTTTATCAGCACTAAGGTATAACTGCATTGTCTAGAACTCAAGAGGTAAAACTCTAACACCTTTAAACACGTGCAAGTGAAATATTGAATTTAACATGCCTTCAATTAAAAACAACTTCTACAGATACTCTATGAAACTGGTGAAAAAGTGCCTGGATGGATATGTTTGTGAAACCTTCTTGGATCATTTTACAATAATTGAACACAACCAAAACACTAGAAAAAGACCTTTCCCTCAAAATGCCTAAACTCAGTCTTGAACTTGCCAGATCTGGTTTCTTTTTCATGGGAGCTAAGTTGTACAACTTACTCCCTACAGAAATCAGACAGTCCGAGGCCAGCTTTAGCAAGAAATTGAAAAACTTTGATTTAAAGTAGAACTATAAGATTGTTTTTATTGTACATACATGTATTTAAGAATATAAGATTGTAAATAGTTTTATCCTTTATGGTATTATTTAGATTTTTAATACTTTTAATATTTTTTCCATGGACACAAATTGATAGCAGTTTTTTAACTGATTTGTAAAAATCCTTGTAAAACATTCAGAATAATAATCTTATTATACTAATTCGCATTTGTGCATACCACTTTTATTTTAGAGAGTGATATATTTGGTTTTTTTTCACGGTCAAATCCTTCTTATTTTTTCCCTTTTCGTCGTAAAGCCACGCAGAGGTGAGAGCGTTTTTTTTGATTTTCCGCGATTAGTATATGCTCCTCCGTTTTGTTATTTTTGGTTTGCGCAGTGGGAATCAGCCGAAAAACGTCTTTGGAGGAGTGCGAGCGATGCAATCTTCTTCGTTCGAAATTTGTCAACGATCATTTCGTGAGCAAGAAACTTCGCGAAGAAGACGTGTTTCTTTTTGTATACGAATATTTTAATTTAAATTTGATTGTTTTAGGCAGCAAATCGACGAAAGAACTGAAGAAGAAACACAGGTTTGTATATACGAAGGTATTGTTATTATTATAAAACGTTTTATTACCGTGTTTATTGCTAAAGAACACGGGTAGCACGTTGTTTGTTTACAATGAAAAATCATATTTAGATATACAGAAGAAGTGCAGTGAAGTTTTTAAAAATTAGCTGCAGAAAGATCGAACGAACAAAAGGTATTATTATAAAACTTTTATTTTGGATTAATAAAAGAACAAGTTAGGTATATGTATTTGTATTTAAATGTATTTAAACGTTTGTTTACGTTTTAGTTATCAAATATCGCTATACAGAAGAAAGTGTAGTGAAGAAATGCAGAACAAAATGATGTTTATTTACACAGTAAGGAATGGTTTTAATTTAGTTTTGAAAGATTAAATACTATAGCTTTGAATAGATATCTTATTATATGAGTTCTTTCGTTTAGTTTATATGCTACTGGATGAAAAACGAAGACGAGAGTAATTTGTTTTGGTAACGTGCGCTATTATTATTTTTATAGTTAGCAAAGAAGATTTGATTTGATTTATTTATTTACAGATCAATTAAAAATGGTCCCACAGCTATGACTGTTTTCCTTTCTCATGGCTGTGGAAGTAGGGAACGTGTTCAAATTGTATCTATTGACGATGTTTGATGCTTTGTCTGCATGCCTTTCTGCCAGCCATTTATGCCTTTTGTTTTGGTTTGCTTAAATATGGTTTGCAGTAGTAGTAAGTATTGTAGCTGTTCTTTACTGAAATCTTTTTCTTTTAGGTCAGAAAAGAAAAAGTGTAGCTAGCTATTTATAAACGAAATTTATAAATGTATAAATGAAACACATGGTATGTTGAGAAGGTTATTTAAGAGAAGAATGGATTATGTATTTCATTGCGATTGTACTACAAAAAAGAAGCATTGCTGGGGTATATTTTTCTTCAGTTTATATTTGTTTACGGCATTCATTGTTTTGTGTTATGTTAATTGCTACATACATACTTGCTAGGTATATAAGTTTAACATTATGTTTTTATTTGTTGCTTTTAATATCTTCTGGGTATTCAATTATGGTTTTGGTGAAAGTAGGGCATTTTGTTGTTTCAATTATTTTTATTAATTTGATGTTTGGTTGTGTATGCCAGGTAAAAGTCTTTATTCTGTTCAGCTCCAGTGTTGAGTGAACCCGTATTGACTCACTTTATCTTTAGGATAAATGCGTACTTGAATTTTCTTTTTGTTTTTTCTTTCTTTTTGTTTTATTTTTTATTTCAATATTGTTATAGCATGATTAGGTTTTCGGTCTTACAATTCAAGTATTAATTTTTTAGGTAATAATAAAAAAAGCATAAAGAAATGAAACTCATGGTTTTAATCATGACGTTGATGGTTTTGGGAAGAACAGACTACATATCATTTCAAAAATTCATTAATGGTTGCAGTCGAGTAGTAACTTTGGAACAAAAGAAAAAGTTGGAAGGTATCAATTTGTTTTGAATTAACATTCTGTAATGTTTGGTTTTGTATGTCTGGGTAAACAGTTCTGTGTTATATATATATTGCCATTTTTTTTACATTAAAGTTACTTCTCTTCTGCGTATAAATATACTATTCTGAGCCATGTTGCTATTTGTTTCTGTTTTTAATCTTCTGAATGTAAGAAATGAATTAAAAAATTAATGCCTGTAGAAACTTTTACACGAGTTAAATTCTGCAACACAACGCATACTGAACATTGGTGGTGAGCGACGCCGCCTGGGATGTTTTTGAGTTGCGATTCTATGATTTATTTTTTCGTCACGGGGTACGTACACGGGAATGGTGGATTTGACCTAATGTTTTCGAAGTTAAGTTTGGTAAAAAGTTTTTACCCGGGATACTAGTGATAATAATATTTATCATACAATGCTTAAATTCTGTATGTATATTGACAAAAACCTACAGGTATCAGGTCATTAAAAAAAGAGAGAGCTGGAACAGAGTCGGTTTAACAGAGGCAAAAAATTTCTTTGTGTTTTCACAACTACAATTATTTACCACTCTATATTCTATGTCTAACTATTTAAACATTCTTAGTTATTCACTTACTTGTGTGTCAGCATATGGAGATCTTGCTTTGGAAAAAAACTTTAAACAGCAATATCTCAAGAACGAAAGATGATTTGTTGAAAATTCAAAAACTGACTTTTCATCATTTTCAAAACTGTTTCAAATAGGGCAAGAAAATGAAATTGTGATTTGTTTAGTTTAGTTCCCCTTCAAGTATGATAAAGTTCCTCAATTGTTTGGAATGTACAATCTTTATAATGTAGTATCCTGTGTTGAGGCTTTTTTGCGCGTTTTAATTCTGAAATGACATCTCAAAAATGGTGTCGGAAAATTACGAACAGAAAGGGTGTCAGTGCTGTAACTACTTTAAACTTTTAATATAGGAGCACAGAACAGTTGCTTTACTTGAAAGATCTTCAACCCATCAAAAATAAAAATACGCGCTGTACATCCGCTTTTTTCACTCAGCAAAATACATTGTATCGATTGACTATGCAAAGTGAATTTGAATTTGATTCTTCCATGTTTGTGTTTAATGTCTTTGTTCTAGTTTTTTTTATCAGGTTCAAGCGGATTATCAAGAACAGGCATATGCACTATTTTCTTAGCGAATTAAGAAATATATTTTCCCAATGCCTATGTTCTTTCTCATTTTCACTACTACCCATTAATTTTGATGCGTTTCGATAAGGCCAGCAACATCTACATCAACAGGGTTCATCGCAGGGCTCTCTCTGTAGTTTATCAAAATCTTAATTCGAGTCTATCAGATCTACTGTCATTGTCAAAGGGAGTCACCCTTCACGTCTCTTTCATTCAGAAACTTTTACACAAATTTCTAAATCTGTCAACGGTCTGAACCGTTCTTTTATGTCAGAGCTTTTTGTACCTAAGTGTTCAGGCTATTCGCTGAGAAGGGGGCTACAACTTGTTTCACCCCAACCAATACTGTTAAATTTGGCATACATTCTGTAAGCTTTGTAGGAAGTTTACTCTGGGACTGGTTGCCAAAAGACATAAAAGACTCGACAACTTTAGATATTTTTAAAAATAGAGTTAAAAATTTGCCTATTAATTTTTGTACTTGTCCTTATTGTAAATCCTAAAAGGATATCATTGTTGGTTTTTATTAGCAACTGTTGTATCTATTTTATTATGACCAACATTAAATAAATAATAAATAATAAAAAAGTAAAGTGCAGTCACTTTCACTTCTATCAATCAATTCAAAAGAGACTTCATGCAGTCAACATCTACTTCTATATCATCATAGTGACACTAGCCACCAAGGCAATGTCCCTAGCCACCCATGTTCAGCATGCATCCACTTCACGAAAAGTAAAATGAAAAATTGGCAATAATCAGTTTGCCCATGTTGTAGAGCTCAAAAATCTGACCAAAAAAATGTATGGGATCCCTTCGCTACGATCAACCGTTGCAGAGATATCGTCGATCAAAGATTTTGATGACGTCATAGCCGCAGTACCAAATAAAATTTAGGCCAAAATGTTGCGGACCCTAAAAAACGTGCGTGATCCCTATTGGTTCTCAAGATATTTCCCAAAAATCTTCTGTTCGATTGGGGATGCAATGATTCGCCGCCATCATAAAAAACTGATGTCAAATGCCACGTGCTTTTCGAGTAATCTTGAAAAAAATGTCTGTCGCCTCTACGTGGTTTTACGCACAGGTAAGCAGAACTTGACCGTAAAATTTAATTAAACATAGCACCCAAGTTGGTTATCAGAGAAGTACTTACTATACTGTTCTGGAAAAAAGTTATCAGATGACAGACAGGAAACAAAGAAATGTGAATCGATACTGAAATTACAGAAGGTTTTTCCCAGCAAAAGTCAGATTGATATTTCAAATGCATATTCATCAACGAAACCCTTAAATGATGCTGTTGAGTCCAAGCTATGTGGTGATACCTGTGCCATTGATTTGTAGTCTGGTGGGAAAAAAAGACTTAGTGTCAAAGCGTATTAGAAATGAACTACAAATGAATGTTGTCCTCTTTCATCCCGAAGATGAAAAGTAACTTTTATATAAAACAAATAACAACATAAGGTATACCCAGCAGGCACACAAAAACTAGAAACATCCAAATTTATAAATGGTTATAAATGTGTAAGCACATAATGTCAAATGAAAAAACATTTAACAGATTCAATCAATAATGGAGCTGAACCAAAGAAAAGTTTTTTTTTTAAAAAAAATTCTTCTGAAACATAGCCAAACATCGATATCATACTGAATCATTCAAACGCTTCAATACCCCACTATTCACATACAGGAAATGAAAAGTAACTTTTACAAAAAACAAATCACAACAAATCTTATTATAATCATCCGCATTGTGCATCCCACTTTTATTTTAGAGAGTGATATATTTAGTTTTTCTTTAATGGTCAAAACCTTCTTATTTTTTCCCTTTTCGTCCTAAAACCATGCAGAGGCGACATACTTTCTTACGATTATTATATGGGGAAATCCTGCTGCTGATCGATTTCATTACTCTTAAAATACCCTGTTTTGATTGGCTGATGATTTCCAAAAAATTAGTTTGTTAATAACGGATTTTCATTATCGGTTGTGAATTTGACGAAGAAACACAGGTTTGCACACATACGAAGGTTTATTATTATAAAACTGTTTATTGTTAAACTTTTACTGTCATTGTACTTTAGATTAATAAAAGAACAAGTAGCACATGCGTAAATGAGTTTTTTGAACAGGTGTTTGTTTTTTATATATAGGTTTTTTCAGAGGAAAACCAAACGAAGAACGAGTGGAAGAAAGTCTAACTTGCGCTGATTTTACGTATTTCTTTTTATAGTTATCAAATAGTTTTGGGAGTGCAGCAGAGTTAAAACGATCAAATCATAAATAACTTGCTGTTATTTATTTATTTATTTATTTGAAAATGGCTCCACAGTTATGAAGTTGAGAAAAACATGCAAACAAGGAGAGCTTGCCGCCACTGTCTGTCCTTTTATTAAATTATACAATTAATTAAATTTAGTTTATGGAAATAGTGGATACTGTCTGTCCTCTCTGTCAGATATTTTGTGGTTTTGTTTGCTTTGATATGATTGTAGTATGAGTAGCTGTTCTTCACTGTTATGTACTGAAATCTTTTTTTAACTTTATTTAGGGCAGAAAATTGAAAGTGTATGTAAGTTTACAGAGGTATTTAGTACATGTTTACAGTAGAAAGGTTTTCAGGTTTTTAGGTACTACCTTTTACCAAACGAAGAAAGCATTTTTATGTCTTTCAGTGAATATAAATGGGAGTGGAATTTCAGTAGAAAACAAATAGGAAGTGTATGTTTGCAATAGGAAAGTGTATGTTTGCAATAGGAAAGTATTCAGGAAAGTAAATCGAGTGTTATTAATTTGTTTACAGGTACGCAATATAGAAATAACTTTGCAAAGGTATTTAAATTTGTTCACTAGTAACTTCAGTTTTAATTTTGTATATATATATATATATATATTTTTACTTAAGAATACGACATTTTTAACTAAATATTTCGGCACTTATGTGTCTTTATCAATAGTATAAAATTTACAAGAAAGTTACTGCTTATATAGAGAAATGCTACAAAATTAAAAATAATAAACTAATGAAAGATAACTGATGCGTAAATTCCCAACTGATCGTTTTAAAATTGAATCGTGTTATTCATTATTATTCATTATTCATTATATCAGTGGCAGTGATAGAGAGCGTGGCGACCTCTTCCTAGTGGTGTTAGAATCAAGTTATTTTTATTTCGATTATTTGGACAGTGATTTAGCACGTTGTACATTAACTACCTTCTCAAGAGACTGTGAATAACACGATTCAATTTTAAAACGATCAGTTGGGAATTTACGCATCAGTTATCTTTCATTAGTTTATTATTTTTAATTTTGTAGCATTTCTCTATATAAGCAGTAACTTTCTTGTAAATTTTATACTATTGATAAAGACACATAAGTGCCGAAATATTTAGTTAAAAATGTCGTATTCTTAAGTAAAAATATTTGTTTTATATGTCTACATAAGGTATCTAAGTAATAATATATATATATATATATATATAACCATTATATTTTTGTTTGTGGTTTTAGCTTAGTTTTGATCAAAAATCCTGTTTAGCTTTGTGCATATCTTATTTCGTGTCCTGTGTCTTAGTTCATTATATCTATTCTAGTCTTTTAATTTCCATCACCTCCACTATATTGACTAAAAACATCTAAGAACATTTTATTCCTTATATTTTTTATTATTCAACAAATGTAATATTTTTACTGTATATAGACCATATTCATATTTTTATCATAGTAGGTCCACATCAGCTTATGAACAATATAAAATTCAAACACCATCAATAAATTGGACCTGCCAATCTTGTAAATTGATAAACACAGCAACAAATGAAACCGTTGAACCAAATCAGCTGGCTTTTAAAGACCTGGTCAATGACATCAAAAAGTATCGAGGTTTGTCAATTGCACACATTAACATAAACGAATTTACCTCTTTTATAAGAAATTTTGTACCTACCTGACAACAGCCACACAATAGTAACAGTATTTCGTTTAATAACCACCATCTTTTGTCATGCTGTATTCATCAACCAAATTATCCATGGTAACCTCAAATGTCTTACTTCTCGGAAATACTTTGGGGTCTACTACCATTCTTTGATCAGACATTCAGTGGAACAATACTGGCTAATTTCTGGGAGGTCATCCAATACTGAAAAGGAAAAAGCATTTTATAATCCTATAAAGAAGTTAACAAAAACCACTTCTAACTTTCATGCTGATATGACAATTAATTCAATAATTCAAATGTAAGCGAAAGAGAAATTAAATTGTTTACCAACACACAAATCAGAGAGGCAATTTGCCAAACTCTACCAACCTATTTCAGAAACGTTCCATAACACTGTCATTTCTTTCGATACTACAACTCGCTTCCCTCGTGTTCACCGGCATTATCATTGGAAAGGAATTTGCTATTTACTCCTTCCAATGTTGTCTCAACGAAAGAGCTCGAAGGGGAAAAAAGGGAAAAAATACCCCTGGACAGGTATTATCATGTAATCTTCTTGTTGAAATATAAGAAAGAGACTAAATTATTTATGAATGAAAAGTTGACATCTTCTTATGATTTTCCAAAAATTCTATTTTAGGAAATTTTCTATGTTTGGCGAACAGATTTGCATCCAAAGCTAGTCTTGGTTTCAAAAAATAAAACTGGATTTGGACAATGATGAAGAAGCAGTTGTGGAGAAATAAACATCAAGTGAGCTGAGCACTTTTGATGGAGATAACACTTCACTTGCCTTCCAACTGAAAGATCTGAACTTCTACGCTGTGTTGCATACTGGAGAGTTAGAGGTCATGTCATGTCCAATAACAGCAAAAGCAACAAAAGGTCAGTTGGGGGAGGCCAATTTCAAACATGCATTTGTTGGATCAAGACCTCTATGAGCACTATTCCTTTAACACCAGAGAAAATTTCTTCTTCACTTCACCGAAAATGCGAAACTTGTGGCCAGAGCGTCTTGTTGTCAGAATTACGTAAACATTAATGAGCTTGCGCTGAATCTGATGATGAGGAATTTTATGAGTACAGTGCCTTTACATCAAGAACTGATGGTCCTACAACCTCAACATCTTCATTGACAGGTTTAGCGACCATGCTGGAAGTTATTGAGCCATCAATTGACAATGGAACTTTTTAAGAACATCAGGAAGCATAAAACCAAAACCAGACATCTAAAACTATATTAGAAAATTCTTCTACCAGTGTGACAATTGAAAGCGATAATAATGAAAGTGGCAAAAATAGTCACATTTTGCAAGAGTATCAATTTGTTTGGAAATCCTGTTGAAATTTTATGACCAATGCAGTTAGTGCTGGGGAAGGGTCGTCCATTGGAAATGAAAGGTCCCTCCAATTGTGAAAATGGGCAAACTGCTGAAGGGATTTCTAGCTTCGATGATTTATTCATCACACTGGAAGTGAGAGAATCATAACCAGTCAAATTTGATTAGTTCGCCTGATAAGGGATTATAAAAAATGACTTCCTTAAATTATTTTTCAGGTTGCAGAAGACTATGGTGGCCCACGGAAAGAGTTTTTTATTTCTATGTCATGAGAAGTCAAAGAAAGTTATTTTGAGCAAAATTTTGTATGGATTCATAAGACTTCTGTTATGGAAGCATTTTCATTTGTCCAGTCAGGGTTGTCAGAAGGTCTCATGCTTGGTGAAATTTATGACGTAAAGGACTTTAGATGCCAAAATCATAAAAGGAACCACTGAACTTCATGACTAAATCAAATGTTCAAAAGATTTCTTCTAAGTTATTCACTTATCTGCTATATGCTCATTCTGACCCAACTGTAACCCCTGCTGTTTTCTGACGGCCTACACAAGGCATGCAAATGGTCAGTCTTTCATCAAACACATGCAAAGTAATTTAGTTTGAAATAATGCTTGAGTAAAATTATACTCTAGGACTTAGTATTTTACAAAATGGTCCAATCCCAAAGTTTTTCGGTGATAAAGAATCGAAAGAAATTTTCTCGATTGCGCTTCCCTAGACCCTGCTATGGATAATTGAGATCCGCTTTCAAGAAGTTAGGAATTTTTCAGTTATGAACTGCATATATTACCATAGTTTAGCAAATAACAATTAACCAATTCACTATAAAATGATTATAAAACGTTTAAGTCAGCAGTAAAAATATAGAAAGACACACTTGATAAAGACACATAGTCGAAATATCGTGATTTATAATATCTGTGTTTTCCATAAAATGATTATGTATAGACGACTTAGACTTAGTAATTGTGCTACATCCGCCTTTGCAATTTGTTGAGGCTGCAAGTAGTAAATTTGGATTTCTACCTAAAGCCATTACATGCATAAACCATATAAGTTTACCAATAGGCACAGTGCAAATAGAACTTCCTCAACAGGAGACTTTGTTTGAAGTGTATGATGCACTTTCAGGGTCATATTTCGGATAGAAATAAAGTTTTTCCTTTGTCAGAAAAATCTAGAACCATTCCATATGAGTGTATGCTAAGCTTCTGTTTAAACAATGTCTTTTTTTCCATAAAACTTGCCTTCAGTGGTCCAGTAGCCCTTAACAAGTATGGAAGGAAGTTAAGTTTATAGAGGTTTCAGTGGCGGATCTAGAGGGTAGTTGCAATTTGTGTGGGAAAGTGTTAGCATTTTAACCATTAATAGACAGTATTCATGGTGTTGATGAAGTTGGTGTACAGCAAAAATAGAATGGTCAACTTTGTCAACAACTTTACAATGTCTAAATCCCAAACCATTTATGCCATCTCTATACCAACCATAAGCTGATGAGAACTTTTTATCATTATAGGTGCCATAGATGGATTTAGTTGTTTGCCTGTTTTTTGGATTTCTGCGAAAGCAAGAAATACCTTAAAACCGGCTCTGTTCTTTTATTTCTTACTGTCCAAACCCAGCAATTTTTTAATCTCGAAGTTCATTGGTTCATACAGCCGCCGTCTCAAAATTCATTGGTGCATAAATCGCCACTATTACGAAAGGGTGTTAATTAACTTTAATAGCGCTAGTTTATTGGCTTGAATTTCCGCCATGTGATCATCCGGGTATTTTTCGACTTCACATTTGCCGTTCGCATAATGGTAGAAGAAACCGAAGGAACCCACTTACATTTCCACGTGTTGTTTGATCAATATTGAACAGATTTAAAAGAAGATTTAAGGGAGAAAGGGGAGAAATTTATAATTATCTTACAATAATTCTACTGCGTTTATTCTTTTCTAAAAACAAGTTCTCAATGTTTTATAAAAACAGCAGGGCTTGACAAATGGCGTACGTGCGTTCGTCACGAACGTTGAGTGATACAAAATTTCCCGTTACATACTAAGATTTTAATAAATTTGTTCGCGCACGAACGCCAATATAAACTTCCCAACGTACGTCTCATGAAGTATGGCAGCAGAAAATTCTGTGCACGTACAAGTAATTACAGCGAATTCGTTCGTAGTGCTGCCATTTTGAAATGACTGAAATGATCAGGATATTCTATTTTTTAAAAAAAATGGTAAATTCGGTAAAACCACTCAATCCGAATAAGTGACAAAATCAGAAAAACGACAAAATCAGAAAAACGTTATATGAAAATGAATTCTAAATGTAGCATAATTCTAAAAATAGAATAAGAATAAAAAGCAGAATTCTTTTTTCCAACACGTGTTTGAAAGCGATTTTTTTTTTCATTTTTTTTCATTAAGGTGAAGAATTAGTGTAATAGATATTTTGTTATTTCCATTAGATTCGCTAATTGCTTATATTCATCAAGTCTCTCCACAAAAAAACGCAAAGAAATCAAACATTCCGTATTATAACTTGACTCTGCAAGCACAAGATGGTACGTATCATCGTGGAGTTTCTTATAACAATTCGCTTAGACCAGTACTGGTGCAGGCAGAGTTGGACAAATCGCCCTTAAAGTTGCAAAACATCAAACGTAAAATCAACTACTTTGACCAAACCAAAAAAGACATCGAAATTAATGATCTGACCACCATCTCTTCTGCGGATGTAAAATTCAAATATCGCAAACAAGAAGAAAAGATAACTAAAATCGCCGATGTTCATAAATGCCAAGATAGCAAACATAATCAGTGTAATCGGTTATGTGAATATTGAAAATCGTCCTATAATGAAAAGCACAATACGGAAAACTAGTGCCAATGTGGAAAGGCGTGAACTGCAAAAAAGGACGACTCAGGTGCTATCAAATTAACTGTGTGGGGAGCAAATGTCAAACTGATTTCATCCAATAAAGTTTACAAAATTTTGAATGCTAAAGCAAAAGAGTGGCCCAAGAATGTATTTTCCGTAAATACAACTCCTTCATCAGTCATAAACACCTCCACTGAAGATATTCAAGATGCTGGCCCAATGATACCAGAATTATCATCAAATAAGGTATTTTTCCTGCCGGTCAGCATACTATCATTGATATCTCAAAGAGTTTGCCCAACCTGTGGGACGCAAGTTTATATTTCAACTGCTAGCAAATTGTTTAAGTGTGGCAATTGCAATCTAATGATGCTACTGTCTAAAGTGCCATCACAGTATGTTGTGAAACTAAAGTTTAATGATCCTGGAAGCAGTTACTATTTACCATAGAGAACTGAATGAGTATTTCAAAAAAAACATTCCAGATTCAGCTGATCAAATAACAGAAAAACTGCTTTCCGATGAATGTTCATGCCTCATCGTAAATGCTAAAAATGTATGTATTGGAATAAGCAATGATGACTTAATGTGAAAGCATAATGGACCTGATGGAAATTCTTCTGTTAGATATTTTGTGTCAGCAGGGATCTATCCAAGCAAGTTATACGGCTTAATCTTGAATTGAGTTTTGAAAACTGAATCTGCAAAATAAAAAACACAAAAACTGTTGTTGTCAGTTATGAAGAAAAAATAATGATTTATATGTTAGAGGTGTCGATCTAAACCATGGTGTGGTCTCCTTTAATAGTACATACATGTTAACCCTTTCGTGACGCGTGACCCGCTCTGCGGGCCATGATTCGTGTTTTCAAATGACGCGTGACCTGCACTGCGGGTCATGTAGATTTTTGCGATTCGCCACGGCTTCAAAGGGCGGAGGGTGGTTTTGATCAAATATCCAAAATGCTTTTTAAATTTGCGTGGTCATACTTCAAACCGCATCTCAATAGCTTTATCCAGTTTTGTGTTATGATATTTCAAAAATGGCTGAACGAAAGAAATATTATACAGATATAAACGAAAGTTTAGATGTTATACTTGAAGATGAAGGCTGGGAAAGTGACCAAAATTATGATTTAGATGAACCTAGTGATGATGAAGACATAATCGATTATGAGGAGGAGGAAATTAAACAAACATTAGCTTCTACTGATACTGGAAAAGTTGACGAAGTGGATGAAGAAGATAGTACACATTCCAATCTAAACACTGATATGGATACTGATGAAATTTGTGTCACTGATATAGAGACAGATATTGATTCTGGTGATGAAGATATTGAAACTACTCCTTCTCATTCACCACCAACACCACCAAAGAAAAAGCAACGTGGTAGTTTGACCGGTCAACGAGGAGCTCTCACTAGAGGACGTGGTAGTCAACGCCGTGCTCGCACTAGAGGAGGACTTGTCAGAAGAGGTGGTAATCGCAGACAAGGACTTCGTACAAGAGGTGGTGGAGCTGGCTGTGGTGGAACTGCAGCAGATACTGCATAGCCAAATGCAACAACGATTAGAGGAAGAGGACGTGGGCGTGAACGAGGCAGAGGTCGTGACCGAGGCGGTAGAGTTGATCAAGCTTGAAAACTCGTTGAACCTGATGGACTGGTTTGGGAGCGTGCAGTAGAAGATGCAGAGGAGAAAGAAAATGAGGCATTTTTATTCAATGACACTGAAGGTTTACTTGTTAGGGTAGGAGGGACAATGAACACTTTAGACTTTCTCCAACTTTATCTGACTGACTCAGTTCTTCAGTTGGTCGTTGATGAAACCAACCGTTTTGCAAATGATTTCCTTCAAGAATACCCTGACAAAGCAAACAACACTTATTTGAAAAATTGGAAACCAGTCGACGTAAATGAAATAAAAAAATTCTTCGCATTGACAATTTTGATGGGTATCGTCCATAAACCAAATATCAACACATATTGGTCTACCGATGATCTTTACTGGACACCAATTTTCTCGAAAGTAATGCAGCGGGACCGATTCAAAGTCATATTGAATTTTTTACATTTCAACAACAACAATGACCCCAATTACAATCCTGATGATGCTGAAAGAGATCGCCTACACAAGGTCAGGCCATTTCTCGATATGATTAGAGAGCGTCTGCAAAAGGTGTATAGTCCTGGTAGATATTTGAGCGTTGACGAATCACTGGTTCTTTTCAAAGGGCGACTGCATTTTCGCCAGTTTATAAGAACAAAAAGAGCAAGGTTCGGAATAAAGCTTTATGAGCTTACCACATCGGATGGTATCACCCTGGACCTTCTTGTATATTGCGGTTCAGGGATGTTTGATGACGACGACGAGGAAAGCTCTTCAATGCCGTCCAGCGAACGGATTCCAGTAGTTTTGATGAAACAACACCTTGACAAAGGACATGTACTTTTTACAGATAATTATTATACGAGTCCTGCTTTGGCTACATATCTGCTATCGAAACAAACTTACCTAGCTGGAACAATTCGAACTGGACGAAAACAGTTCTGTAAAGAAATTATAGAAGAACAACTGGAAAAAGGGACTGCATCGTTTTATAAAACAACAAACGATGATGTCAGCAAAAAATTATTGGCTTGCAAATATCGGGCGACCCAAAACAAGGGCAACAACAAACAAAAAGTTGTGTATATGTTGACAACATATCATAATCCAGTAATCGTAGAAACTGGGAAGAATGATAGAGAAGGGAACAGTATTATAAAACCATCAGTCGTCAAATCATACAATACCCACATGGGCGGAGTTGATCGCGTGGATCAACAGCTCCACAACATTCAAGCTTTACGTAAAACATACAAATGGTACAAAAAGCTAGTTCTTCGCCTTATTCTTCAGTGTTCACTGAATTCACACAAAATTTATGTGAAGACAACTGCAAGCAATATCTCCTATTTGGATTTTCTTCTCAACGTTAAACTCCGTTAAACTCATTTTTGCTCTTACGCCTGAAATCCCGCGGCAGCTGAATCAAGTCGTTGGAGAAGATCAAGACCGCCTTACTGGCCGACATTTTGTTTCTGAGATCCCACCTCGTAATCCTGGATCAAATGATAGACCCCACAAAAGATGTCGTGTTTGCTACAAGCGAGGGAAAACAACCGCAAAAGGACGTCCGTTGAAAACTGTCTTTTTTTGTCGCTTTTGTCCATTTCAACCTGGGCTTCATCCAAATGAGTGTTTTGAGGCATACCATACATTGTTGGACTATACAGTATGAACACTATGAACCATCTACCATATATTTTTTCCATGTCTTGCAACTATTTATACTTATATGGATGTTTTTACGGTGTGTAATCCATTTTTACGTAAACTTCATAAAATGGTACTATCTACAAAAATGTAAATATCTTCGCATAAAATAATCATATTGGTCTACTCTTTTTTTACTAGTCACGTTTATAATAGCCTTCAATTCAATGGATAAAATAAGGGGTATTGATATTGTTTACTATTTTTAATTTTCAAGGAAACCTACAAAAACAGTTTTTATAAAAAGTTCAGAACAGACATTTTTGGTCACGTGACCAGAATGGGTCAGAACAAAAAAATTTTTTTTTGCATATTTCGAAAGACAATTATATAACAAAAAAAACAAGCCCTCATTTGTTCAATTTTGACAAGTGGTTCAATTTTTATAGCTATTTAAATGAACATGGTTAAATTTCGCTATTTTGAGTTCAGTCATATAGCTGTTTTTAATTCAGTCATGAAAGGGTTAACATACATGTTACACACATTCCTTTACTTTGTGAGAATGACATTATCAATCAGCGTCGTTTTACGTGGTTTTAAAACCACGTGACTTATTTTATTGTTTAGATTCTGTTTGCGTATTCTTTAAACTGCATTGCTTTAATGTGGATTATCACCTCAGAAATTTATGTTTCTAAGCTATTGTTAGATATGCAAAAAGATAATCTAATGTTTGTTTTTGAAGTATCATTTTTTAGTCTTGTTGGTTATAAACTTTGTTACTTTGACTTCGACAATAGTTACAGGGATGCGCTATTTGCATTGAAATATTTTGTTTTCTTTGTATAGTTGCATATAGTTTTGTGTAACAAACCAAGACTTCTGTTCTGGCTTTGTTTTGTTTTTTTTGTGCATATAGTTGCAGAATTCTTGCAGAAATCCTTATGCCTCTTAAGGCATCTTGTTACTTTTCTTTTCATGGTCAAAACCTTCTTATTTTTTCCCTTTTCGTCGTAAAATCAGGCAGAGGCGACAGACACTTTTTTTAATGTTACGTAATCTAAGTGTGACGTCTAAAATTTTAAACCAATCAAAATTTTTAAACCAATCAGTTT
Organism: Turritopsis dohrnii; assembly: GCA_027922465.2. Classification (NCBI taxonomy): domain Eukaryota; kingdom Metazoa; phylum Cnidaria; class Hydrozoa; order Anthoathecata; family Oceaniidae; genus Turritopsis; species Turritopsis dohrnii. The sequence goes on along the minus strand of BQMF02000235.1, from coordinate 437,132 downwards.
ATTAAACTGTTTATTGTCAAACTTTTATTGTTATTGTATTTTAGATTAATAAAAGAACTGGTAGTTGTAAGTAATTAGTTCTTTGTTTACATTTGTTTACATCTGTTTACAATGTGCAAGCATAGTCAGAATACAGAAGAAGTGCAGTGAAAATTGGCTGTGCAGAACAAACGAACAGGTCTGTGCGAAAGTATTATCTTAAAACTTTTATTGCTTTTTTGCAGTAAAAATTTGTTTTGGTAACACGCGCCATTAGTTAGCAAAAAAGATTTATTTATTAGAAATGGTTCTCATGACTGTGGAAATGGGGAACGTGTTATGCACTCATCTCAACCATGTCTGCTTTTTATTAAATTTTCCTATATATTTTATTGACGGTCTTTGGTTGTTGTCTCTCCTGTCTGTCATATATGTCTTTAGCTTTTGTTTCCTTCAATAACGTTGTTGCATTGTGGATTGTAGCAGCTGTTCTTCACTGAAATCTTTTTTTTAGGTCAGAAAAGAAGTGTATATAAACCATTAAAGAAATGAAGCACATGGTTAGATTATGATGTTGCAAGGGTTAGTTAAGAGAAGAATGGATTATATTTCAGAATTTCATTAATTATTGATGTACAATGTGATATGACTGTGCTACAAACAAAAGAAGCATTGCATTGCTGGATGGATTCTTATATTTTGTCGTGATTGCACATTATTTTGTGTTTTGTAATTGTTTATGTACTGGTATATAATACTGGTATACCGGGTGAGTCAAAAAAAAGTACCGTTGTTTCACAAAACGTATCTTTCGATTGACTAATTATGAAAGCTAGTGTTTTATATTTCTGAATAGAGGAATCCTTTACCTACATTTTGGTGTATCATTTGTCAAATTTGGTTGAGTAGAAAAAAAGTTATGGGCAAAAAACTGGAGGTGGTCCTTGTAAAAATTCTCGAAAAATGACGAAAAAAGTTGAACAAAACTTCTCGAAACTGGAAACTGGATACATACCCAAATTCTATGTTGTAACGTGAGTTGTGGCATTTTTTACAAAACAGTCTTTATAAAAAACTTCATCAAGTAAAGTTTTAATAAAATTTTGAAAAAAGTTTGAACTTTTTACTTAATTTAAGCATTGGGAATAAAAAAAAAATAAGTTTTAGCACATTGAAGCGTGTATGAGTTTCAATCCCATACGGTTTGCAATAAGAACAGAAAATCTCCTTTGGAGAAGTTTTGTTTAGATTTTTTTGTCATTTTTCGGCGATTTTTACACGGACCAACACCAGTTTTTTGCCCATAACTTTTTTTCTACTCAACCAAATTTGACAAATGATACACCAAAATGTAGGCAAAGGATTCTTCTATTTAGAAATAAAAAACACTAGCTTTCATAATTAGTCAATCGAAAGATACGTTTTGTGAAACAACGGTACTTTTTTTGACTCACCTGGTATAAGTTTGGCATAATGTTTTTATCTGCTACTTCTTCACCAAGAACTAAATACTAATACTAATTTTCACACAGTGTTAACTTCTTGCATTTGAAATTGATTTAAATCTGTGCAATGGTTTGTATGCACAAACATTTGTACAAATAAGATTTTGAATACAGGAATCACTAATGATCTGTTAGTAATTAATTTTGAAATCAATTTCTGATTGATAGCTCATAAACCCACTAAACGTGTTTACATGTTTAGCAGTGATGGTGATGAGGTGGAATTAGAATCGGCACAAGTTAATAAGCTATTTAAACACGCTACAGAAAAAGTAATGCTTTTATATATTTTATACAACTGGATAGTATGCTACAAAGTACAGTCAGGTGATAAATATAAGGAGTATATACTTTGCATTACATAGAACAGTAAAATAATAAGACAAAAAATTATGCAGCATATTCAACCCCGTTGTATTAAGGACCTAGCAGTTTCAGTCCACAAAAATAAATTAATCCTCCTTTTGTACACTGATGAAAATTAAACAATATATATATCCACACCCATGAATAATTTTTTAACCACGACAGAATACGTCACCAATGACGATTTTGAAAAATTTAAATCAAGGGTTTGGAAAACCCTTGATGAAATCTTGAAGACAGTGAATAGCTTCCGAGCCAACCAGCTAAATCTGTTAATGTATGCTATAAATGCTTTTCTGGTTAAATTGTCTCTCCTTCAGTTAATCTTAAAAGTTAACATAAACATTTTAGAATAGTTTCAATCACACCGCAAGTCCTGTTGCAACCCATCCCGTTGATGACAGGGACGTAACAAAATTCGTAAGTAGTACTTTCTTTCTCATGCAAGCACATTCTTTATATATTCATAGTCATAAAAAACTACATTGTAACAAGCTAACATTGAAACAAGGTTACTCTCTTCGTTCTCTTAGACCTAATGAAGTTTTTTATGACAATGTATGTAAATTTAAACTAAGAAAAATGCTGTTTTGTGATTTTAGACACACCAAGAGATAAATTTAGTGGAAGATGTTCCATACCAAAAAACATAAACCAAATTTGTATGTACTTACCATCTTCTCCACGCTATTCACCGACAGAGAAACGATGGCTGGTTGTGTTGACCCCAATGAAACCCTCCCTGGATCCTTCCAGGGTTGGGTTGTTGAAAGGTAGTTCTTTTCACTAACACAACTGTGAATTTCCTTTCCTTTCTTCTGTTTTTTTCTTAATTCTAAAATTAATTTTTTAACATTTAGAAACATTGCAATTCCGATTAGAGGAAAAAGCATTCCGAAAACTCTGGTGCAACATTCGCACCAGTCTAAATCAAAAGTGTTTAGACAAAGTGAAAAAATCAAGGACAAGGCAAGTACAATGTAATGTAATGATATCAAATAATAATAGGAACATGCGCATAGTGAACTTTAATCCTTGTATTAGTAAGGAATAATATTGCTTAGAAAAAGTCTTACTTCTAAGATTAAATACTTTAGGTGCAATTGCTGCTACCTGCGTTAGTGAAAGGTTTGGCGGCGACAATGAATAGGCGACGATTGTTATTACGTTTGTAGGTCGTTTCGTCTGGTCGACTGTCCATATTTTCTACTACAATCTTAAAGTTTAGTTTTTCTTCTATTCCATATATATAATACTAGTATCCCGGGTAAAAACTTTTTACCGAACTTAACTTCGAAAAGGATGGGTCAAAATCGCCTTTCCCGTGAACAATCCCCGTGATGAAAATTTCAATTTAGGAATTGGAAACCGAAAATGTAACCATGTTGTAGAGCTTGAAAAACTGATCAAAAAAATGTATGGGATCGTTTCGCTACGATCAACCGTTAGAGAGATATCGCTGATCAAAGATTTTAATGACGTCATATCCGCAGTACCAAATAAAATTTAGGCCCAAATGATGCGTCACCCCATCACCCGTATCGCTGACCCCAAAAAACGTCAGTTATCCCTATTGGTTCTCGAGATATTTCCCCAAAAACGTCGCGTTTGATTGGGGATGCAATGCAATGATTCCCCGTGATCATAAAAAAACTGACGTCAAATGATGCCACGTGCTTTTGGAATGATCGTGAAAAGTGTCTCTCACCTCTACGTGGTTTTACGCGCACATAAGAGGACGATGACCGTAAATTAAAACTAAATATATCACTCTCTAAAATAAAAGTGGTATGCACAACGCGGATTATTATAATAAGATATTTAAATTTTCTAGTACTTGAAGTTTACGACATGTCTTGCCTTTATGCCCTCCATAATGGTCGATATATGAATTGATTCATGCAAGTACAGAAATGCGTTAATTATATTTTACAGAACAGAATGTAGCATAGAAGATCACATGTACATTTGCCGATTTCAAAGCAACTTAATAATTTTTTCAAAAGCTTCTCACTTTCAACACTGTTTGTTTCTCGTATTATATTGATTTACTTTATTTCGGGTTATTATGATTGTACATAAAATATTACATGTATATGTATAATAATGAATATATATAATGAATTTATGAATATATAATATATATGTGTATATAATGTATGTAAAGTATGTTGGTTTGATTTAGTTATTAATATATATACTTTAGATACTAATATAATTTATGGTTTTCCCACTGACTCTGATAACTAAAATTGACATGAATGAAAAGATAAAATGTAAAGTCTTACAGGATCCTATATATGTCACATGTAAGATCTTACAGGATCCTATATGTGTCACAGCTAGATCTTACAGGATCCTGTATGATCTTTGTAAGATCTTACAGGATCTTACAGGATCCAGTGCAGGATCTTACATAGGATCCTGTTAGGATCCTAGCTAGGATTTCATACACTGATGAGAGAAGTCTTCAAAGATCAAGACAGCAAAGCAGTACTGCTGATTGATGCTGTAAATGCCTTCAACTGGGTAAATTGCAGTGTATTTCTCCATAACATTAAAATAATCGGCCCCGGTCTGGCAACTTTTGTTAATAACTGTGGCCTGAGACCATCAGGACTATTCATCATGGGAAACGTAGAATTTCTCTCAGAGGAAGGTATAACACAAGGTGACCCAGCAGCAAGGGCAATCTAAGCAACAGTTATGACACCGCTCATCCTTATCTCTGACGAGCTTGAGAAGAAGTCTGGCTAATTATTAAAGAACATCACCCAACACTAGCAAGCAGAATCGTTGCTGTAACCAAAGTCAATATCACAACAGATGGAGAATGACATCTTGGTGCAGCCATCAGTTCAGATTCATTCATGCACTCCAGTGCTTAAAATAACGGCTGGTCACCGGACAATGTCTGGCGAATATGGATGCTTGGTCGGCCAGAAGTCCGTTCCTAGTGACTATATGTCAGGTGGTATATATATATATATATTTTTTTTAATTAGTCGCTCAATACAAGGTTTAAAACCACTAATGTGTATTGAGGTACAAGGAGGAAAGGTGACGATGGACATTACATTTAAAGTGTTGAAGATTATAATGAGAAGGAAAAACAGACTGGGGTAAAGAATTCCAGAGAGTGGAGGAGCGAGGAATGAAACTTTGTTGGTAAAAATTCTTTGATGATTTTGGGATGCTGACAGTGTGATCATGGCAATTAGATGAATATGTAGGTGATAGTTTTTTCGACAACAGTGTGATTCTATATTCATGTTTATTTTTGTTTTAATACTTTATCAAGACACTTCATCTTCAATAAAACATAACTGTTTCCAAAATTAATTTTGCACGTAGCAAATGATTCTATTTTCAAAAGAGTATTTTTAGAAATCCCTTGAGAAAAAAGTGTTTGAAGCAATGCACAAAGCATGTAAACAACGGATATGTACATATGTTTCTTCCTTTTAAATCGATACAAATATTGTTGTTATTACTGATTGTAAGAAAGAATCTACTTTTAATAATCTGCAATCGTGTGCAACACATTTAACTTAGAGAGTGATTGTTTTTTTAAAAATTTACGGCCAAAGTCTTCTTAATCGTGGTCATTTTTTCGTTAGACCACTGACAATTGACGATTAGTATAATAGCACGCGGCGTGACGTCAGTTATTTTTATCGCATCACGGGGGAATCATTGCATTGCAACCCCAATCGAATGCGACGTTTTTGGGGAATTATCTCAGGAACCAATTGGGATAACTGACGTTTTTTAGGGTTGGTGGCACGGGTGATGGGGTGACGCAACATTTGGGACTAAATTTTTTTTGGTACTGCGGATATGACGTCATCAAAACCTTTGATCGACGATATCTCCGCAACGGTTGGTCGTAGCGAAACGATCCCATACATCATTTTGCTCAGTATTTCAAGCTCTACAGCATGGGTACACTTTCCATTTCCAATTCGGTAATTAGAATTTTCGTCTCGGGGTACACACACGGGAACGCGTCGTATTTCTGCAGATTCCTTTCGAAATTAAAGTCGTAAAAAACTTTTACGCGAGACATAGGAACACCTTCCAGTCATGATTTTGTGATTTAATTTTTCGTCATATCCTTTTCGAAATTATAGCCGTAAAAAACTTTTACGCGAGTTACTAGTTTTTGTATTAATATTACTTACTAGCCGCCAAGGCGGCGTCGCTTGCCGCCCATGTCCACCTGCTCCGTATCACTGTATCAATAAACGTCAAATTTCCTTATAAACGGCTCGTACAACTTGTGTTCAACCAGAAGCAGATTCGAAGTCACAACCTCTGGTAAAATCAATCTTTTATCAGTGTAACAATACACTCAAAACGCATAAAAACTTCAACTTTTCATTAACTTTTTTTTAAAAAAAGTTACGCGCTCTAACATGGGTGCTATCAAACGTAAGGGGGAAATGGTTTCTCTTCTTAAAAAGATCACACGGGAGGAGATAAAAAAAGGCACGTGCTAAATGAATAAAGTGAATAAAAAAACGTTCAATCTGATATAAAATAAAATAGATTAAAAGAAATCGATTAAAACAAGTTAAGACAACTACTATGACAAAAGCAAAAAAAAAAAAAAATTTTGTTTTATGATACTCTTTTTTTACCTATCGGTTTTTAAACATTTTGATTGCTCAAAAAAAAAGTTCACCCGTCTCAGACAGTCATGCAAGAGTTAGTGGCAAACCGAACATATGCTGCTACTGCTGCTTTTTGTCCAAAATGTTTTATCAGTTAGTTTCTTTGTATTTAGTTGATGTATTGTTTTCAAAGCCAAGTCAACGTGGAATATAAAACTAACAAATAATAATAAAAACGAAACGTTATTCCTATTAGTTCATCAGCCAAAAAAAGTCACGTTCGATTGGGGGTTGCAATGTATTTGCTTCAAAGTCACGTCGCACACAAAAAAAACAAATAATTTCGCTCACAACTCAATCTACCATTTTGCGTGACTTACAAACAAACAGACAGACAGACAGAGAATCGGCTATTAATATATAGACTAGCCGCCAAGGCGGCGTCGCTCGCCGCCCATGTCCACCTTCAGCCTGCGTTTGGTTCACAAAAAATAAAATTAGGGATTTGGCATTAATAAGTGTACCCATGTTGTAGAGCTCAAAAAACTGGTCAAAAAAATGTATGGGATCGTTTTGTTACGACCAACTGTTATGGAAATATTGTTGATCAAAACTTTTGATGACGTCATAGACCCGTCCCCCAAAAAAACTTGGCCTAAATTTGAGATCACCAAAAATAAAATTAAGGATTTAGCAATAATAAGTGTGCCCATGTTGTAGAGCTCGAAAAACTGATCAAAAAAATGTATGGGATCGTTTTCCTACGATCAACCGTTTCGGAGATATCGTCGATCAAAATTTTGATGACGTCATAGACCCGTCCCCCAAAAAAATTAGACCCAAATTTTTCGTCACTCTATCGCCTGCATCGCAAACCCCAAAAAACGTCAGTTATCCCTATTGGTTACCGAGATAATTTTCCCTAAACGTCTCATTCGATTAGGGTCTCATTACAATGGTTTCACACTGACGTCGCACAAAATAAAATAAAATAATCACTCTCACAACTCAATCTACCATTTTGCGTGACTTACAAACAAACAAACGCACAAACAAACAAACAAACAAACAAACAAACAGAGAATCGGCTATTAATATATAGACTAGCCGCCAAGGCGGCGTCGCTCGCCGCCCATGTTAACCATGCGTTGACTTCACGAAAAATAAAATTAAGGAATTGGCAACCGAAAGTGTTCCCATGTTGTAGAGCTCGAAAAACTGATCAAAAAAATGTATGGGATCGTTCCGCTACGATCAACCATTACAAAGATATCATTGTTCAAAGATTTTGATGACGTCACAGACCCGCCCCCCCCCCCCAAAAAAAAATTAGACCCAAATTTTTTGTCACCTCATCGCCTGTATCACGGACCCCAAAAAACGTCAGTTATCCCTATTGGTTATCGAGATAATTTTCCCTAAATGTCGCATTCGATTAGGGTCTCAATACAATGGTTTCACACTAACGTCGCGCACAAGAAGAGAAATAATTTATGTGTGATCTTACATTGCTGTCTTCCCAATTTCTTTCGCAGTTCACATCTACCATTTTGCGTGACTTACAAACAAACAAACAGAGAATCGGCTATTAATATTTAGATAGCCGCCAAGGCGGCGTCGCTCGGCGCCCATGTCTACTTTCAGCCTGCGTTGCGTTCACGAAAAATAAAATTAGGGATTTGGCAATAATAAGGGTGCCCATGTTGTAGAGCTCGAAAAACTGATCATAAAAATGTATGGGATCGTTTTGCTACGACCAACCGTTACGGAGATATTGTTGATCAAAATTTTGATGACGTCATAGACCTGTCCCCCAAAAAAATTAGACCCAAATTTTTCGTCACTCTATCGCCTGTATCGCCGACCCCAAAAAACGTCAGTTATCCCTATTGGTTACCGAGATAATTTTCCCTAAACGTCGCATTCGATTAGGGTCTCAATACAATGGTTTCACACTGACGTCGCACAAAATAAAATGAAATAATCACTCTCACAACTCAATCTACCATTTTGTGTGACTTACAAACAAACAAACAAACAAACAAACAGACAGACAGACAGAGAATCGGCTATTAATATATAGACTAGCCGCCAAGGCGGCGTCGCTCGCCGCCCATGTCCACCTGCTCTGTATCACTGTATCAATAAACGTCAAATTTCCTTATAAACGGCTCGTACAACCAGAAGCAGATTCGAAGTCACAACCTCTGGTAAAACCAATCTTTTATCAGTATAACAATACACTCAAAACATATAGAGAGAAAACTTCAACTTTTTATTAACTTTTGTTTTAAAAAAGTTACGCGCTCTAACATGGGTGTTATCAAACGTAAGGGGGGAATGGTTTCTCTTCTTAAAAAGATCACACGGGAGGAGAGAAGAAACTTCACATGCTAAATGAATCAAGTGAATAAAAAAAACGTTCGATCTGATATAAAATAAAATAGATTAAAAGAAATCGATTAAAGACAAAAGGATAATGATCAATTACTACAACTCCGTGAAGACGATGAGCAAGCTTTGGATCGGCTACTGAAGGAAAAGGACACATTGAAGATCCAAATGGCGACCTTGCAGCAACAAGCTGACGACGCAAGACAAACTTTACGTGAAAATCAGCAGTCTACGTCATTCTCAAACCAAATGGAGGAGCGCAAAAAGGAACTCAGAATTTCTTCTCTGGAGGACCAGGTGTCCCAAAAACAGGCGGAAGTGGACAACCTAAAAACTCAATTAACACAAGATAGAGACATGATCCAACATCAGTCCTTACTATTAAATGAGATGTCAGCAAAGAATAACGAAGCTGCGGACATGATAGAAGATCTCGTCACAAAGGGTTGCGCGGCATGTATAGAAAAGGATACATGCATCGCTAACCTTAACAGTGAATTGGATGGCTTTGCAGATCTAAAATCCGACTTACAAACACAGAAAGACAAGCTTGCAGACTTCAAAGCACAACAGGATGACATGATCAGGAAGTATGAAGAGGAGAAGAAGAAAACTGAGGAAGAAGTTGCTGAAACTGATCGTAGAACCAACGAGCAGTTAACCCTCGCATTACAGGAAGTAACCAGATTAGGCAACGAGCTAGAACGTCAAGCGGTTGAGTTAGTCTGGAACAAGATGAACGAGGACGAGCCGGAAATCGGTCAGGCTCTATGGAAACGCATCATCAAGGACAGATTACCAGCACGAATAAGACATACGCAGAACAAGTGGAAAACGTTTCAGACGTACTGCAGAAAGCTCATTGACCAAATACACAGCATGGGAAGTGTTCCAATAGTGTCTTGGGAAAAAGTCCAGGAACTGGCACGCAAATCCATGACTTCAGCACAATGGGCAGCATGGGAAGCTAAAATGGCTGAACATCCACAAAATGATCCCGATGACAATGCGACTACCCCAGCGATTCGACGACGACGAATAGTACCAGTCCCGACAGAAGAACCGGCAACTCACAATGCAGGCACTTCAATCGGCACGTCAATACTAATCCCAGATAGCCCACCAGCAGTTGACGAGGAAGGATCTGGTAATGACAATTCACAAGATGATGATTTACAGGCAGCAACTTTCGAACCATTAAACACAGTTAACATGATCAAAAAAGCTGAATTCAAACACAGAAGACAGAACAGTACCATCGTTCCAGTGGTTGACATGCAACACGGATACACACAAGTGGCACCAACTGTCAAGCATCCACGAAATGGTATGACCACTCGTGAAGCACAGGCAGCGGGTATATTCGACCAGGATAATCCCCAACAATTGCTATCAGAAAGGTTTGAGGAAGACCAGGAACTGGCAGCTGACACGATCAATCCGATCTTCCGTGCAGCAGCTCCAACCCGAGGAGCGCCGCCACCAGCTCCGCCAGCTCGACCTAGGTTCACCTTAACCTATAAAGATCTACCCAAATACGATGGTTATCGCAGTAAAGGCGGTTTTACCTTGTCGTATCTGAAATTCCGAAAAGATTTTAGAGCCATAACAAGCGGATGGGATGACCAGTCCAAGGCGGACGCCTTAAAATGGTGCTTGGATGGCGAACCTAGCCATGCTGTTGAACGTTGGTTAGAGCATATCGACGCCACAACACCTGCACCACATGTCATCACATTCGACCGTCTTATTTTTGGACGAACGTGAAAACTCGGCAGCCATGCGAGATATGAAACGACGAACTTTGATGAACGTCAAGATGGAAGAAGGCAAATTTAATGACTTCAAGATGGCAATATCTGAAGCAGCATTAAAAAGTGGAGCCTCAGAGGAGCTCTACAAAACCGCTATTGAAAGAGGATTGACTCCACAATTCTCGCAGTTACTGCAAGTGGCAAAGTTATCTCGACCTAACATGTCGGCTGAGGATATCCTCCAAGCACTCACAATATTGGGTTCGGATACGATCAACGCAGTGAAAGAGAAACCAGCACCAAAGAAGCAACAAGCTGCGGCTAAGCCAGAACCAAAGAAAGCCAATAAGAAGAAAGAAGACAAAAAGAAGGAACGCGCAGACACTTCTAGTTCTTCTTCGGATGATGAACAAGTGGTAAAACCTATGTGTAAGTATCATCCAAACTCAAACACACATACCACCAAGGAGTGTAGTAGAAACCCCAAGAATGCTGGAAAGTTTGGTTCCAACACAGGGAATCAACAGCAAAATCAGCAACAGACTCAACAGCCCCAGCAAAGCGATGGCCAACAACAAAGGCAGCGCTTCAGCTCAAGGGGGAGAGGCTACAGGGGAGGAGGAATGACACGTGGTTACAATCAACCAACGACTCCACCCCAGAGGCAAAACTACATTGGTACAGTAACATGCTACAATTGCGGCCAGCCAGGACATTACGCCCAGGAATGTAGTGCTCCTAGGCAACAACAACAGCAGCAGAATTACCGACCAAAGCATTCGTGTTATAATTGCGGACAAGACGGGCACAACTCAAGGAATTGCCCAAACTCAAGATTGTCGGTACCTAACACAAACATGGTTCAACAACCAATGATGCATCAGCCCACGGTAAGCACGATCCAACAAGTGCAACCAGTGCAACAATCAAGGGTGTGCGAAGTATGTCGCATAGACCATGGAAATCAAGTGTGCTTTACACAACTGGCTCAAAGTCAGATATCGGCGTCTGTACAAAGAACCAGTAACAGTATCAACTCGGTCAACTCGATTACTGTTAGCACGATGGAAAGCGACGAACTGGAGGCATTACAAACTAAGCCCATTATGGTTTTCACAGCAGCTACGAAGAAAAGATTTGTTGCCTTACTAGACACAGGGGCGGCAAAGACGGTCATGCCATTGAAGGTAGCCAAGAAGATTGGTCTGCCAATGGATTATGACAAGACAGTGGACCTGAAAAGTGCAACAGGACACGACCTAAACGTAGTTGCTATTGCTGAATTGGAAGTGATAATCGGCAACAGGGTTATCACTGTGCCTGAAATTGCCATTGTGGACGGAAACGTACACTTCACGCTACTTGGTGAAGATTTCTTCCGTTATAATGGATTGGGCATTTGGATAGGGAATGATGCTTGGGAGTTGATCGACATCAACCGAAAAACGATCAAAACACAACATGTGCGTTCCCATAAGAAGTCACAAGTTGTCCAAAACATCCTAGCAGACTGCAGTCATCTGACAGAAGAGCAAAAGAAGGAGATCCAACAATATGTCATACCGGAACAGGTGTACGAAATACCCCTGCTGTATAATAAGCCAGTAAGGCCTATGGAAGGGACAATGCACCCAGAGGCAGCAAAATTGTTCACACCTGAATGGCGTAAGAAATGGGAGGAGAAATTCCAACCAGAGAACATGCCGCCATGCCAACTTCCCGAAGTCACGATTGAACTTTGGCCTGGACAAGTGCTGTCAAGAAACAAGCCAATTAAAACTTCAGCAGCAATCACTGAAGCAATCGGAAGGGAATTGGACCAATTGGAAGCTTGGGGATGTATAAAGAAAACGCGAACAGTAACTGGCTGCGCTCAGATGTTTGCGGTCCCCAAAGAAAACAATAAAGGGATCCGGTTAGTCATCAACCTCAAGGAATTAAACGCTAAAAGCAAGATGGGATTAAACTCGTTAAAATCGGTAGACCAAGTCATTGACAACTTAAGCAAAAACCACGATCCGACAGTCGAGTACGTTTACAACAAACTGGATTTGCGACACGGTTATTATAACCATCGGATAACAAAGGAGAGCCAAATACATACGGCATTCATAACGCATCAAGGAACCTATGTAATAACCGGTTTACCACAAGGCTGGCATGGATCGCCTGGACACTTCGACCAGGGGATTACTGACATGTTGGTGCAAGGTATATTGGACATGCTAATCCACGAGTCCACTAAGTCGTTCATAGATGACCTGATCCAAAAACTGAGGTCAGTAATCGAGGCATTCCGAGAAGCCAACCGATTGCTGCACTTTCTCCACAGCAAAGGATTGATGGTCAATATGCGAAAAAGTCAGTTCGGTATGATAAACGTCACATACCTGGGCTATGACCTCAAAAACTCGACGAAAGACGTAAATGAGGGCATCATAGAGAACTTGTACACAAAACTGATTGCTACATTCGCAGCCGTCGGCAAGGACCAGCGACGAGGATTGATAAGCAAGAAACCTGTGGAGCGAATAATTGGTATGCTTGGCTACTATAGCCAATTTATACGCAATTATAGAACGAAGGTTGAGTTCCTACTCCACAAAATAAGGGCGGAAACTCCGGACGAAGAACGAAAGCTAACTACGGAAGACTGGCAGAAGCTGATGGAAATCGTATTGGAATTGTACGAAGCACGTGCAATGACGATTCCGAACATCAACAGTGTAACGTACATTTTCACTGATGCCAGCGACATAGCAGCCGGTTATGTTGCCTTCCAAAATGGACGAACAGTGGCAATGGGCTCAAGTTCATTTCAATCCAACACTGTTCGGCAGTCAACCTTGGACCGAGAATTAGCCGCCATACTTCTTGCTTACAAAGAAACCTATTATCGCATAGATTGGACAAAGGTGATTATTATTACTGATCACATGCCGCTAATCAATCTCTTTACCAACACGCTGAACTCGTCTACGCAAATGAACCAGCGGCGGTTACGAGCCATTGGAATGTTGATTCAGGCTGGAATTCGTGATATATGGTATTTAGAAGGGGCTAAGCAGTATCTCGCTGATGCATTATCAAGGTCTGATGATGCACAACCAACGCCACGATGGGCGCTTCCTGACGCCAACGCCAAGTGGCAGTTCACCAAAGAATGGGACAAGCTCCGCAAGCAAATCGATTCACTAACAATCCCGGTGGACACGGAACCGCCCAAAACCATTGCTGAACATCTGAACCTGTCGGGTGATCACAATAAAGGATCTGGCGAATCGATGAAGGCAAGACGCACAATCCAGTTCGTGGGACAAGCCGAGATGCTCAAGGTCCAACGTACCCAGGAAGGTGCAATCATGCCTAAGAGACACTTCAGCTTGGACGTTGGATATGACGTACGGTCACCAACTAATCATTTTATAATACCAAATGGTATTGCGCGAATCAAAACTGGTCTTGTCATGGAACCACCAAAGGGAACCTTTATCGACATTCGATCGAACTCCGGTAACGTCTTAAAGGGATTAGTTGTACAGGGTGGAACCATCGACCCAGGCTATCGCAACGAAATAACGGTGGTGATACGAAATTTCACCAATCAGCCTGTGTCAGTTAAACCAGGCGATAAGATAGCGCAAGCTGTCTTACAATGTGTCAAAACGCCGCCAGTAGAGGAAGTCACGACGTTGGTTGAGGCACGGACGGAGCGAGGAACCAACGGGCTTGGCTCTACGGGAGTGATTGGCAAGATTGGGGAGAAACATCCTCATCAACAAGGAATGCTGGAACAATTGTTCGACGAAATCGACATAACTGCAACGGTGCACCATGTGGGTGAGGAACTTGGCTTCGCTCAGGTTGTCTTCTCCACGCAAGTACGCGGAATCAAATTGCCTGAGTATCGTTTGGAATTTGCTGGATACATCATCAATTTCCCGCAACGCATACACTTACTACGGGATCAGCATTATCGGATTGACACCAAGATACGCATCAAGAATCCGGACTGCAGGGCAATAATGGTTGTTAACGCACCAATCTTAGCTGTTGCCGGTATGGAGATGCAGCCACGTTATTATCCAGCTGGATTTGATGGCAGAATCATCTTGGACTTGGTTACGCACGACCAGGAATTGATTGTTGATATCGAAACGCCACTCGCCACTGCACATGGTATCACGCCTGAACATGCACAGCGAAAGATCGACGAATTGCAACAAAGGTCGCAAGCCTGTGGATCTACTGAAGTAGCAGGGCCCGTTGGTCGGGCATCCCGGGGTAATGACCAATGGAAGTTGCAAAGAGGTCAGAATAAGGGTGATGGCTATAGTCGAATCAATCACGTCAACAATGATATCACTGATGACGACATTTTGAGCAGAATGACCCGTTTAGAAAAGCTAACCACATTCCACAACATTGCGGCTGAATTGCAGTTATTAAAGCCACCGCAACATTACGGGATGAGGTTCGATAAGGACCTGAGAAGCTTAAAAGATGGCGAACCATCAACCCCAGGACCTGTCGGAGGACCAATTCACATTCATATACCTCTTGAATACCTGGATGATCTACCAAGGTTGACCATTTCGGAGCGAATGATAGCTGATAGACGATCATTTCTATTCAACCGAATGAAGTTGAAAATGCAGACCGAGTTGGACCTAAAGAAGGAGTCAATTAGGGACTGTTTGGCTGGTTTGGTCAAATCAACTGAGCGCATAGCTAAGATTTGGGAGATCAAGCTCCGCATGGTGCAGATGAAGCAGATTGAAGGGGGTGCAGAATACACCTTGGCTGATGAACACATCATAACTGATTTGGACACCTTGCTGTTGATGGAAAGCAGTCATGAAGAAATGCCCTCACCAGCAAGACTTTTTCACAAGATTTTGGTGCCACCTGGCCTTATGATGCCTCGTGATGACATCCTAGCTGTTGGAATCATGAACCCGATAGTACGTGACTTTACTGGTACATGGGTTTCACAAATTCATGAGCATCTTAAGAATTGCCAAACACCGAGCAAGCGACAAATCGACTTGTATCGACATGCATCATGGCGCAATCAGGGAACGCCTTTCGATAACAGTGGTTGGCGCAAATTACGAGACTTAACGGAACTTTATCGTGAGCGTCATCAATTTTTACAAGACAAGTTGATAAAGAACATTGCTAAATACCGTTCAAGAACCCCAGCTTGCATCATGTGTCTCAACCATGGATTGGTTCAAGAGGATAACCGATTGAGAGCAAATACGGAAACCGAAATCCGAGCTACCAGCGGTGAAGCCTTAAACCCTGGGCCAGTTTGCGAACAACGGTTACATGATGTGCGATTAGAAATCTATGTCTCAGTCACTGACTCAGAAAGTACGGCTCTGGTGATGCGACGATCATCATTTAAGCGGTACATGGATAAAGCAGACCCATGGCATGTAGAATGGCAAATGGTTGCTCAACATGTAGTGTCGGCACGTTACATGTCAATGGAAGGCAGCAAAGGGTTGCCTTTGATCAAGAATGAACGCAATATCATATGGGCACGTGCATTGCTTGATCGCTATAATCATGACCCAACTGAACCAACCTACGTCATGCTTGACAACCAAGTGGCTAGGACGGACTTGGTTACCATTTTGAAGGAAGGAAGAGATCCACAATATTTATCGCTTGGAAACATTTGCGACTTCACCGCAAGGAATTATCAATTTGTGCCCTATGGTACCTCGCAGAATCATCACCAATACGCTAAGAGTCACCATCAAGATAGTGGAATATCATTGACGTCATTGGTCGTACCAAGCGACATAAGTGATGCGTTACCATGGATTAAATTGCGGAAAGCGAAAACCAAACAAAGGAAGCCGCAATTGGAAAGGAAGCTCGGCATGTCACGATGGAACAAGCTGCGTGAAATATTTGTCTACACTTCAGTCACAGTCCATCAGTGCTCAGCCTTAGTACTGAAACGAACCTTAGCGTGGCCTGAAGGCGGAAACCAACGAACGGACGGAACCGTGACTTGGGAATGCATAGGTCAGCACTTAGTATCAACAGCAGATATTATCCTGGAATATAACCAGAGCTATAACCTTAGCTGTTATGAAAGGTGTGCACTTTGGACCATTTCGCTATGGAAGAAATATCAAAGCGACACAATGGACAAAGTTTGGATCATTTTGGATAATAAAGCGGCAAGCAGCAATCTGATTGAACTACAACAACGGTATCCAGTGGCGTTGAAGGAGCTACCTGTCAAAGCCATAAAGAACCATCACCAAGTGCGGAAACTTTCTTATGGTTGTTCCATAAGGCATCAGGATTTCATGAAGCATCACATGAATAATCTGAGGGAAAGACTGGGAATTACTCATGTTCCCAAATTATCAGTCTTACCATTGGACTTCCAAGCCCTTGCAAGCGCCAAGAAGCAGGAAAAGAAACCAATGAATGACTTTAAGAAGAGACATTTGGTAGCAGCACATAAGGTGCGATCCGAACGGATTGGGCCAATTTACCGTTCCGAACTGAAAGTGCATCATGAACCTGTGGAAGCAACACATGGAACCTTTCGCATGAACAATAATAATTGGTGCACAATGCTGTATGTACTGGTCACCGTCTCAACAATGGTTACAGGGACCACAGCACAAAGTTTTCAGAATGTGTACACATTGGCGGATCCGGCAACAACAACAATAGTAAGCTGTCACATTAATGATTTCCCCAAGCCCTGGCAGTATAACATCATGACCATGCTAGTACTGAACACGTTGTACAAGACACACCAAGGAGCATCAAATCTTAGCATCAAACCGAACCGTATGGGAGATGACTAATGACACGCGATTGGACCGGGAAATTTGCATAAAGTTGCTGATAACCTCATACGCGGTCAAAAACCTGACCAGCTGCCCATCATACGTCACAATACCGGAATTAGGGGAATATTGTGTGGATCACGGTGCTACGCCTACATATTACGCGCAACATGGAAGCAGGGTTTACATGGCAGCCTTGACGATAGGAATACAGAGGAGGGTGCATCGTAACGAACCAATCATGATGGCTACAAACACTTGTGGTTTAATTAATGAGCGACGGTTTTATGCCAATAACACTCAGGATGCTCGGCGCTGCATACTCAACTCACGGATATCATGTTTCCAACGATGTTTGGCTCAGTTCCCAAATGATAAAATGGTACCAACACGCAGCATCTGGGTAACCAATCAAACGCAGATGGTTAATGCTACGATAACAGTCAATGCTACACGATGGTTTACGATCAACCAGACACGGATTGAGAACCAAACAAGCATGATTACCATCGACATCACCAATCGGATAACAAGCACACAGTATGTAAATAGTACAAGCACACAAGTCATCAACATGACTAACACAATGAATCAGACCAACACTATACAAGCAACACAAACCATAAATGTGACAAGGTTCTCCACTAGCGTGATGAACTCAACAAATTACATCAAGTAACTTCCACAAAACTCGTCACCAGTACAATGTCAAGAGTTATATGCACCGATTACGACTCACTACCGGACAGACGGATCGGGCGTTACAGACGAGACATCATGGAGGATAATGCCGACGATTGCTGCAAGGAAGCAGTCATCGAACCTCAGAACTTAGCCTGGGAAGGCATCAAGCCGAATGTCGCCTTAATGAATTGCTGGTTGGAGGATACTGGTAGCGAAGTGGGTGGACTGAAATCAATGGTCATAAATGATATTAAAGTATACACGATGGAATTCACGAAGCTTTTCTTCTTGCCCTACAAGACGGAAATAGTCGTGAATCAAACATATGATGACCTTATTGTAAAATGCCAAACTCTGAACGAAATCCTACGTTATCCAGAAAACGCAACGTTCCGAAAGACCGCAAGCAAATTCTACCACGTGTTTATCGAAGTGCCACCGAACACACAAGCCGTGGTGACTCTGGCACAGAAGTTAGCAACCACAAACTTGAAGGTCATTCTGAATTACACAAGCAACCCTATGAAGCATCTGAACAAGTATATTCAGGACTTGCCCCCAGGGGAGATTCCAAATACGCAATATGCTCAGTGCGTCACGGCTTTGCGAAAGCACGCATGCGCATTGGGAGTGCAGATACGCTTCTATGGCATACAGTGGTCAGTGCATCTAATCAATGGATTGTTTGGGAGGAAGTTACAGCTAAGAAGCCCCCCAAACATGGTGGATATGACGGTAAGCAACAGTATAACCAAGAATCGATTATACCGACCTGATACGAATTGGGTTTGTAACAATAAACCGCATCGCACAGAAGCGACAGTGATACGACGACCACAAATAGCGCAGTTATTGTCCTACAAACATGAACCGTTGCCCCAACGACAGTTTGCGTATGTTTGGCAATGGCGTAAGGATGTACCAAATAAGAATTGGAAGGACAACATAATACGCACTATCATAGCAGGCATAATTAACAAGAACCTTCACCCAACCTACGTATCACGAATGGAATTCCCCAAGTGGAAGAAACCAGTTGAAGAAAAGGGCGATTGCATGGCCTACGGTTATGGAAGTTGTGAGTCAGGTGATGAGAAAATCCAGCTTTACAGGGATGACCAATGGCAGGAAGTCTTACGCGCCAATGTCAGCTCGCCTGTCGACCGTATATATGTCCTCACGACACATGCGGCGAGTGGACAATATTATGGTCTAAAGGAAGTTGGAAGAAACCTGGTCTTGGTCAAAGTACGCAAGCACAATCTGCACATGTCCAGGAAGTTCGATTATAAGGTGGCCGTATCATTCTCACCAACCACAAAGAAGCTAGGGGTGCGACTTAACCAGAAGGTCTTCAAGGATGTACGCATCAACTGCTACGACTTGGAGAAAAGCCACACACGGACGGATTGGTGGGGTTGCACAGAATAGGCACCTTACGCAAAACACGACGGTATAGTTTAGGACGGCGTTATTATTACTCTGCTCCAGTACAAAATTCCTGCTGTCGTCGTTTTCTTTTATACTTACGCAAGCATTGCACGCGGACGGCAACTTGAAAACAAAACATTTCCAAGAATTTTTTTAAAAGCGCCAAAATCAAAATGGCAACTTTTAGAAAAACACGAGAATGTTTACTTACTGCATATACAGAAAATTTGATAGATGATGAAGACTTCATTTTGTTATATAATATGAATACGTCAAAGAATCCAGATTTCCCTTATTGGACTTATGAACACTTTCAACTAGATACCCTCACCGACGATGAATGCAGAGCAGAATTCAGATTTTTAAAAAATGATATTTTTGATCTAGCAGAAGTTTTACAAATTCCAGAAGAAATCACTACTTATAATCGTGTTAAAGTTGATGGTGTTGAAGCATTGTGTATATTTCTGAAACGTTTTTCCTATCCTTGCAGATACAGCGATATAATGCCGCGTTTTGGGCGGCCTGTTCCGCAGTTGTCCATGATGTCAAATCAAGTGGTTAATCACGTGTATGAAAATTACCGATACTTATTACAGGACCTTAATCAACCATGGCTGAACCCTAACTGTCTTCAAGCTTTTGCTGATGCTGTTCATGCTAAAGGTGCCGCTCTTGACAATTGTTGGGGCTTTGTTGATGGGACTGTCCGACCTATTTGTCGCCCAAACCATGACCAACGGGTAGTGTATAACGGACATAAAAGAATTCATAGTATAAAATTTCAATCAGTTGTTGCTCCAAACGGTATCATAGCGAATTTAGCCGGACCTTATGAAGGGAGAAAGCACGATAGTGGCATGTTGACTGACTCTGGTCTTTTGGGACAACTACAACAGTTCTCATATGGCCCTAATAGAAATTCACTTTGCATATATGGAGACCCTGCATACCCACTTCGATTACAGTTGCAAGCACCATTTCGGGGTCCAAGACTCACACAAAATCAATCACTATACAACAAATCAATGAGCAAAGTCAGAATCGCAGTGGAGTGGGTGTTCGCAGATATTACAAATTATTTTGCTTTCCTCGATTTCAAAAAGAATTTGAAGATGGGTTTAAGTGCTGTGGGCAAAATGTACGTTTCATGTGCTTTATTAAGAAATGCACACACATGTTTATACCATTCAACAACAACTGACTTCTTTCAAATTAATCCCCCAACAATAAGAGAGTATTTTCAATAACATTGTAAAGAGAAAGTGTAAACAAACAAAAGTCACTAAAATATTTTATAACTTATTATGGCTGCTTTTTATGATTCTCTTTCCTATTTACAACCAAGATACATACAGTCTTCAATAACTGTTTTTTAGGCTTGTAGCTACCAAACAAAGTCAAAAGATTTCCTCAAAATAATATAGTTAGTCTTTTTTCATTTTCTCGATCATAGCCATAAATAGTTGCATCTGCTGCTGCTGAGCTTGAATATTAGCCATTAGTAGAGCTTGCTGCTGTTTCTGCATATCTTCTTGTTTATTCAACATGCTTACAATCAACTGCTGTTGGTTGCTACTTTCTTGTTGTCTTATATCTAATTCTCTTGAACGTAATTCACTATCCCTCTCTGCTTTTGCCTGAAGAAATGCTATCGTTTCACTTCCAGTGCCCCTTCTCCTAATTTTGGGACTTTCTTCATCCTCAGGTGATCCTAATCTTTTTCTGGATTCACTAAAAGTTTCCAAGCACTTGTTTCTTACTTCATCTGCCTTTTTTCGTTCAGCATCTATGTTTTTCTTAGCAGTATCATCATAATGCAAGGCAGCCTCTTTAGTTTTCGCAATAATGTCTTCTATACCTCTCTCAACTTCTGTTAATTCAGGATCATTTGTTCCTGTAGATTTTTCCTCGTTGGCAATTTTCTTGATAAATATTTTTTCAAGATAATTATATCTTTCTCTAACTGCTCGTTGTGTAACACGAAATATTGGATCAGGAATAGCATTTAAAATTTCTGAAATTTGAGTCCAAGACTGGCCTCTTTTGACAGTTGAAGGTTTGTGTAAGTAAGGTTCCACTGCAAGTATTTCTCGTATAAGTAATTCATCATGTTCTGTAGTCCAATCCATGGAGGATCTACACAAAAATAATACAAAAATATTTACAGCTATAATTTTACAGCTGCATATCAAGGAACACAGCAAAATAAAAAGTTTAGCTAGCTAGCCCCCAGTCAGAAAGGTACCATTTTTAAGAACTTGGCTCCCAGTTGTTGATTTATTTTGAATCGAACTTCCATTTTGAAAACAAAGAACACAAACAAGAAAACCAGGGCTAGCTCCACAATATGGTTAGAACAACCTAGCTAATCAGTAAGAAAAGCTAAACTTACTGTCTCTTCTTGTTGGTGGTGGTGCTGTTGGTATCCAGCTGTTGAACTGATGTGTTTTCTTTATCCATCATACAAGTCTAAAATTAAATAAACAAAAAACTGCATAAATCAGTGTAGTAGCTAACCTAGAAGCTAACTTAAGTTTATATATATTAGTACTCTGCTTTGTGCCAAGAAGGAAGAAAAAAATACTCACGTTGTAGATACAACGACAAAACCACTCTATTGACGTCCAAGGTTTAAAGTTCTAGAACGACGATGGTGATTCCCAGTAAATACGCATGCGCACAATGATTTTTTAAGCAATTTTGCCGTCCCAGGGCTTACCGTCGTGTTTTGCGTAAGGTGCCTAATGTATCGGAAGAATGCGGATAACGCGATAGAACCTATAAACCCACCAAATGGTCCGAGTATGCGCCATACTACCTTTGCCCGAAAACAATGGGATTAACCGGCGTACAGTATGAAGTAATCGAGACTGAACTTAATGTAGTAATCAAGAAGGAAGAACTGATCATGACAGATTCAAACCCTAACAAGTTCCACATTGGCTTCGATCTGGTCAATATACAGGGAAAGATGACCAGTAGCAATTGGTTTGTTGGTCAACCTTATGGTCAGGAAAAGGGAATCCTGATTGAATGCGGGAACTTCGCAGTGAATGAATATGTCGAGGTATTGCAGATCGTGCGACCAGCTTGGCCTATCAAGATGCACCAAGCCATGGCACTGATTATGTTCGCGAATCAGCTGCGCGGTTGGCATAATATAACAGCTAAAAACACAGGAATTCATTATCAGAAGATAGATAAACCACAAGCGACTAGGAGTCTTGGAACCAACAATGTAACCATAGGGACAGCCCAACCCCCGTTGTACCTTTGTTTGATGGAGGGCGGGAAGCATATGATGTCAAAGAAAATTTTTCCCGAAAATGATCCTTTGATGTTATATAATCATGGTTATGTGTCAATAAAGGTTCAAAGAACGCACATTGAATGGCAATGGAAAGGGGTAGAACGGAAAAATACCATCTATACCTACAAAGGAAGTCATTATATACTGACAACTATCGGACAGGTATTCTGTTTAGGAGAATCGCAGATTTCGCAGAACGATACCTTTAAATCATTGCATCTGCAGGAAACATTACCTTTTATTCGGATTCTGACCCTGAACCCGGTTATAATGCCGGTAAAGGATCGGAAGATCGGATTCCACGCAAGACGGAGAGTTGGAAACGATCTACGCATAAACACAAGATCACTGGTTATGACGTTTCACTGCAACATAGAGAGTGGAAACTACACTATCTTGTTCAATCGCACGTGGCGAACGCACAAGGATAAGTGGATCCCGGTGATATACGACAAATATCGCGGCAAGATGATTGAAACTGTCAAGTGGGACAAAACCAGGGAAGCAAGATACATTTTCCTGATGTTAATCAACGTAACGGATGATGAAGCTCGTTATAAGAAGGCGGATGAAACGGTAAAGATGTTGCAGCGACTGTATAACTTAACCGCGCAAGGGTTAACATACGACATCATGCAGCAATACCATTTACCAATAAGTATCATGGAAAATTTGCAGATCATTCGGATTAAATGGATTACCGATTTCATTCACCAGCTAGATCCAGCTAATAACATCACAGCATGGGGAGCCGTAAAGGCTGAATTGCCCACTGAACTTTATTGGGATGATCAACTTTGGGTATTTTTGGAAACCTTCGAGTTCACAATACCTGAAAAGAATATTACATCATACCAGAATCATACGCGGCAGATGAATATCAACATACGTAACCAACGACTCAATCATCAACGTGAAATGAGGACATGGTTGCAGACAGCTGATGATGGGGTAAAGTTGGAAGACGCTTTTGCGAAGCTCGCCTTAATGGTGGATATTAATTCCGCAAAGATAATATCCCTCGGAGTACGTATGATATTCTTAAACAACAAGATCGAACAGGTTGAGGAATTGGTTGTCAAAGATATTGAAGCATTAGCATCAAGTCTTAGGTGGTGGAACCTCAAGCTGAACTTGGACTTTTTCCTTAAAGGTTTTGAGCAGTTCTGGAATGCTGTCTCGACTTCAATAAACTACATTGCCAAGTATGGAACACGGTGGATTTACAAGAAGATAACGGAAGTTATAAAACAAGGGTTAGACATCGTAAAGAAGGTAACAGATCCTGTCACAGATATAATCAAGAAGGTGATCAAGTATGGAACATATGTGCTCATTGGAATTGCTAGTATCATGCTAGTAATAGGCGCAGTGGCATTAATACGAATGGGTATAAAGGCTGGAAGAATACGCAAGCAAGTTGGAAAGTTTTCGGATCAAATCAACCTCCTGAGTCATGGGAAACGTGAACAGGAAGAAAATAAGTTACAGCAATGGCGGAAAACGTTCGAAGGTATTGGAAAGCGCATGACATATCGCAAGATATTCGCAGTAGTATTCACGATCGTCACACTCACAAGTGCGGCAATAGTCACCGACTATTTCGTGATAAAAGTGGATGGCATAACAGCACAGGCAATCATACTAATTATCGTTTGGGTATTGGCCTTAATGATGATTGGCGTCATCTCTTGCACAATGTCAAAGTGGGAAAGAACCAATGCTGAGTACAAAGCGGCAAAGCAGTCAGTCTACCATGTAACGCAACCACGAAAGACAATACGTGCAATGATACGGGAACACAGAATAAGCATATTAAAGGTTTTCGGGACAAGCATAATATTACTTGGACCAGTAATTTTGGAACTCGTAATAATCGCAGTACCCATGAGCAGTCAACTCAAAACGGTTTTGCGGACGACGATGATCACATTATCAGGATGTACTGTTTTTGTAACTGTGGTACAAAACATCAGAAAAGTGGGAAAAGCAATACGACCAGTTGAAGGAAACTACCTGACAATTGCGCAAATCAATGAAGTTAACAAACCAAAACATCCTAAGGAATTACCATTATGGGAACCTTACTGCACAAAATGCAAAACTAACGATCTAACAAGGTACGTATACGTTTGCGACAGAACAACTTCAGAATGGGTAAATTGTTCACAATGTTATTCGGTACGATATGTGGAATGGATTGAGGTAATCGGACGAGAAGCAGAGAAAATCCGCAAGGAGTGGAACAAGAAGCAACGGCAGCCGAAATTTCACCCTTTGACCCGAAGAAAAAATAAGTGTGAGAGAGCGGCGACTTCACAAGTGACACGAGTTGTTTTGCGGCCTGACGAGAGCCAATTACAATACCGGTTTTATGTCAAAAATTGGGACAAGATTAAGCAACTTAATTCAACGGCGGCGGTGAACAAAGGACTGATGTCGGATGACGACGACATGAAGAAATGTCAACAAAAGAATCAAATTACAGATAATGAGAAAAAGATGAAAGGCGGTAAACCACATGATGTGAAAAGCAAACACCTTTATCCGGTGATTAAATTGGGCAATAAAATGGATGACATCGGAATGTCAACAATGGGGATTAACACGAGCATGAGAAGACACGAATCTGCCGAAGTAATTAGAGGTTACGAAAATCGCGTGGGAAAAGGATTGGAAACGAACGTAGTTACGACAAGTTTTGGCATGAGTAAGCGTAAATACGATGATGAAGACGAAACATTGCCAAACAAGGCAATATGAACCTTGGACATTTATTTTAACACTTATTTGTAAACAAACATTAATTTTGTATATATACATGAACGTTTTACTTAGTTTTTCAGTACTCATTTTTTAGCAACGATACAGTGATAAACATTATTGTATACACTTTAGTTTTTCAAGAAGGAAACTTTTATACGAAGAATTGATCACTCTAAGTATATCAGAAGACTGATTGAACCATCACGACTTATCTTTTATTAGTATATTAGTTTATGGCATATAACTCTTGGACATATATCAACCAAAGAGAACGTTTGTAACAAGAGAAAAATTGACTTTTTGTTGTGTGAATACCTTGTGGTCCGTAACTGGCGTCCCCACACCAACCTGCTGAGAAGTAGGAGTATTGATGTTTAGTGGTTTTATAATTTTGGGTTATACTTCCTACGCAATACTGGCGCCCAACGTGGGGCATCCACAAGGCAATTGATTTGTAAATAAAGTGACATTAAAAGTAACAAGCTAGGGAATTTGGTACCTAATATTAGCTAGCCGACGGAACTTGATTTATCCCAGCGGATGCTATATTAGAAGAACTTTTGGACACGTGAAACGCGGTACTGGTGTGCTCCAATAAGTTAAAGACGTAAGTAGAGTACAATATCTATCAGGTATATTGCTACGCCTATTGAACATTACGCATACTAACCCCAGGTATCTAAGCTGACGAGCGGCGAAACCGACGACGGAAAGGGGGTAACTATCCATCAGGAAAATTACAATTACATCGGGCTAACGCCAACAGGACTTGCTGCCATTCTTCGAACCTAGTCCTCACACAATGTCTACGACGGAAAGCATCACATCAGCAGGATGGGAAATTCCATCAGACAACTCAGTTTCCCAACACGAATCAGACGCCACTATGTCCTCGGACGGTGCTGATCGGGTGGAACAAACACCCAGTATGTCTTATGACGGGCCGTTTGTTTTGCCACGTACTTCTAAACTAGACGCTGCGGAAGTACGAATGTTGCGGGATCTATTATCAAATGAATCAAGATACGAAGAGAAAACCCTGAATTTCGAGAATATAACGATATATGGAATACGACAAGCAATCGTCAAATATTTGAAAGACAAGAAAATCCATCCAGACGAGCGGAAAAAGTTCTTCACGATCTTATCGGCTCTCACAACTTTCAACGCAGAAGATAGCAGAAAATTTGGGAACAAGCAGTCTCCAATTACAGACGAACAATTGGCCCAATTACGAAGCTCAGAAACATTGAAACCAATACTTTTGGAATTATCATTATTAGCAGAAAAACTAGATCACCAGAAGATTTTAGCAGAAAAGCTTATTAAGATGGCTAAACAAGGGAAAATGGGCACGCGAACTTTACCACAATCTCTTACAAAGGGATTAGTAACGAGAAATCCAACAGACCAATTAAGGAAAGGTTTATTAAAACGAGCCTTAAATAATCGCTTACGTCACTTCAAACGACGGCGAAGTGACACGGTTGAGAAACTATCAAAATTGGCCAAACAAGCTTATCAACCTCGAGGTGAGTCTGCGGACACTGGGTCAGCGGATGTGGATACTCGAGGTAGCAGCAAAAGAAGGGTCGTTGACGAACTTGCGGCGAACGAGGCCGCAGGTGCTTCCCCTTTACGAGGAAATGACGGTTTCGAGGCTGCGGCAAGCACGCCGTTAGCTGCGGACGAACGCGTCATCAAGGGTACTCGAGTCGATGATGAGTCTGCGGCGTCTAACGCTGCGGATGCTTCCTCGAAGTATCGAAGACTTCTGCAATATGCGGAAAAAACACCAAATCCGCGACTATCTGCGGACAGACCACTAGCGGCATCGACCTTTGCGGACAAATGGTCTGCGGATAAGTCGTTTGCGGATTATCGGTCTGCGGACAAGACGTCTGCGGCAAATAGAGAAAGACCATTTGCGGCAGAGTGGTCTGCGGAATCGACCTTTGCGGACAAAGACTTTGGCGGGAAAAATCGGTTTGCGCCAACATCTCAAAAGGGTGTACCGACAATGGGCGTAACCTTTGCGGACAAGCCATCTGCTGAATCAGCAAATTCAGCATTTGCGGACGCGACACGTCATCTATTCCCAAAATCCGCAAGCAGTTTTTACGCATCTGCGAAGAAGGGTTGTTTATCTAACACCTCTTGAGTCAACAAAGTCATGAGAAGTTGACACAAGCATATGAAGACGCTGATAAATATTATAATCAAATGTTATGTGAATGGATCACGAGACACAGAATATCTGCTGAAGCTGTGTTAAGACAAGTTCCTGACTTGCCCAAGCACGCAAATAAAGAAGTTATCATCAATGGTTACAAGTATTTGATAGGTGATTGCAACTGTGACTTGGGTCACATGTTGGCTCAAGAAGATCTTGTGCCATTGGAATTCTGTGAATGGATAAACCATCCAGAACTGAAGCATTATCCAGTTCCATTTGATAGAGTCAAATATCACAAGACTGGTACATGCGCCTGCAAAGATATGATTGATCAAAGCATCAAACTCGAGCGAGCAAAGTCAACTGAGCAAATGGGTAAGGTAAACACACCACCTTTTACCTTTTCTACTCCAATTGACATCACAGCAACGACTGTGGGAACGAATGCAGTCCAGGATCCAATTAACAACTACATTGGTTGGATCTATGATGTGTTCGAGTCAACAAATACTCTGCATCATCTGCCTGTGTCACCACAAGATTGGGAGCAATATCTTATCAGCAACGAACCAAGTTATGCGATGCTTACGTCAGCGCAATTTGTAGCGCATACTCCGCACAAGTCGAGACAAACGCAAATTATACCATCGAGGAGATGGAATGGCTGTAGTCCAACCGGACCGCTAGACAGGAGAAGGAGGACTTAAAGAAACGAATTTGGTTATTGGAAAGGGAGAAAAACCAAGATCAAACTCGAATTCAAGCATTAGAGCAGGAACAAAAGGCTGATAGGGAAGTCATCAAACGTCTATCAGAAGAAAAACAGCAAAGTCATATCAGTGAAGACGCCAACATTACAGCACTCAGGAAAGAACTGAAAGCAGTATATGAAGAGCTCAATACATGGCAACCTGCAACTCAGTATGTTTCGCCTTTGCTACATACAAACGGCATTGATAGAAACTTACAATTGTTGGCAAGGAAGAAGGATGCTATTCAACAAGCCACTCAAGCAGCTGCCGACCAATATCAGCAGCAAGCCAACAAAACTGCTGAATATCGACTTAAGTATCAGCAGGAGCATCAACAACTGGTAAAGGCTCAACAAATCGCTGACAAGGCCAAGCATGATGCTGAGGCAGGTACTATAAAGTATGAGCAGTTGCAAGATAAGTTTACAAACCTTCAAAGCCTAATCACAGAGTTGCGAAGTGAACATGAGGATTCTATCACAACTACCCTTGTGTGTCACATGGAAGAGCATCAGGCACTCAATGATGACATTGGGGAATATAGGGATAGAATCACAGACATGCAGTTACAGCTAGATCAACGACAGAAGCTCATCATGCAGTACAAAAAGGATAATGATCAATTACTACAACTCCGTGAAGACGATGAGCAAGCTTTGGATCGGCTACTGAAGGAAAAGGACACATTGAAGATCCAAATGGCGACCTTGCAGCAACAAGCTGACGACGCAAGACAAACTTTACGTGAAAATCAGCAGTCTACCTCATTCTCAAACCAAATGGAGGAGCGCAAAAAGGAACTCAGAATTTCTTCTCTGGAGGACCAGGTGTCCCAAAAACAGGCAGAAGTGGACAACCTAAAAACTCAATTAACACAAGATAGAGACATGATCCAACATCAGTCCTTACTATTAAATGAGATGTCAGCAAAGAATAACGAAGCTGCGGACATGATAGAAGATCTCGTCACAAAGGGTTGCGCGGCATGTAGGTGAAAAAATGGTTTCTCTTCTTAAAAAGATCACACGGGAGGAGAAAAAAAATGCACGTGCTAAATGAATGAAATGAATAAAAAACGTTCGATCAGATTAAAATAGATTAAAAGAAATCGATTAAAAGAAATTAAGACAACTATTAAGACAAAAGCAAAAAAACAAATATTTTGTTTCATGATTCTCTTTTTTTTACCTATCGGTTTTTAAACATTTTGATTGCTCGAAAAATAGTTCACCCGTCTCAGATAGTCAGGAAAGCATTAAGATACACTGGCAAACCGCACATGCTGCCACGTTCTGCCACTGCTGCTTTTTGTCCAAAATGTTTGATCAGTTAGTTTCTTTGTATTTAGTTGATGTATTGTTTTCAAAGCCAAGTCAACATGGAATATAAAACTAACACAATAATAATAAAAACAAAACGTTATTCCTATTAGTTCACCAGCCAAAAAAAGTCACGTTCGATTGGGGTTGCAATGTATTTGCTTCGAACTTACGTCGCACACAAAAAAAGAAATAATTTCGCTTACAACTCAATCTACCATTTTGCGTGACTTACAAACAAACGAACAAACAAACAAACAAACAGACAGACAGACAGACGGAGAATCGGGTATTAATATATAGACTGGCCGCCAAGGCGGCGGCGCTCACCGCCCATGTTCAGCATGCGTTGACTTCACGAAAAATAAAATTAAGGAATTGGCAACCGAAAGTGTTACCATGTTGTAGAGCTCGAAAAACTGATTAAAAAAATGTATGGGATCGTTCCGCTACGATCAACCGTTACAGAGATATCATTCTACAAAGATTTTGATGACGTCACAGACCCCTCCCAAAAAAAATTAGACCCAGATTTTTTGTCACCCCATCGCCTCTATCGCGGACCCGAAAAAACGTCAGTTATCCTAGAGGCAGATTCGAAATCAAATATCAAATATCAGTTTAAACAATGGTTCCAAAAAAACCCAAATTTCATGTGTTATTTATTTTTTAAAACAATCGTTGATCAGTACAGCAATGCACTCAAAACGTAGAGAGAAAAAAACTTTTTATTAGCTTTTGTTTTAAAAACGTTACGCGCTCTAACATGGGTGCTATCAAACAGGGGGAAAATGGTTTCTCTTCTTAAAAAGTTCACACGGAGGAGAGAAAAAAGGCACGTGCTAAATGAATAAATAGAATAAAAAAACGTTCGATTAGAACGCTTAGCAATTAAAAGAAATTAAATTATTAAAAGAAAAGCAAAAAAAATAAAACATTTTGTTTGATATGATACTCTTTTTTTACCTATCGGTTTTTAAACATTTTGATTGCTCAAAAAAAAAGTTCACCCGTCTCAGACAGTCAGGCAAGAGTCAGTGGCAAACCGAACATATGCTGCCTCGTTCTGCCACTGCTGCTTTTTGTCCAAAATATTTAATCAGTTAGTTTCTTTGTATTTAGTTGATGTACTGTTTTCAAAGCCAAGTCAACGTGGAATATCAAACCAACAATAATGATAAAAACAAAACGTTATTCCTATTAGTTCATCAGCCAAAAAAAGTCACGTTCGATTGGGGTTGCAATGTATTTGCTTCGAACACACGTCGCACACAAAAAAAGAAATAATTTCGCTCACAACTTAATCTACCATTTTGCGTGACTTACAAACAAACGAACAAACAAAGAAACAAACAAACAGAGAGACAGACGGAGAATCGGGTATTAATATATAGACTAGCCGCCCATGTCCACCTGCTCTGTATCACTGTATCAATAAACGTCAAATTTCCTTATAAACGGCTCGTACAACTTGTGTTCAACCAGAAGCAGATTCGAAGTCACAACCTCTGGTAAAACCAATCTTTTATCAGTGTAACAATACACTCAAAATGTAGAGAGAGAAAACTTCAACTTTTTATTAGCTTTTGTTTTAAAAAAGTTACGCGCTCTAACATGGGTGCTATCAAACGTAAGGGGGAAAATGGTTTCTCTTCTTAAAAAGTTCACACGGAGGAGAGAAAAAAGGCATGTGCTAAATGAATAAATAGAATAAAAAAACGTTCGATTAGAACGCTTAACAATTAAAAGAACAAATTAAATTATTAAAAGAAAAGCAAAAAAAAAAAAACATTTTCTTTTGATATGATACTCTTTTTTTACCTATCGGTTTTTAAACATTTTGATTGTCTGAGACGGGTGAACTTTTTTTCGAGCCGTCAGGCAAGCAGATACACTGGCAAACCGAACATGCTGCCATGCTCTGCCACTGCTGCTTTTTGTCCAAAATGTTCATTCAGTTAGTTTCTTTGTATTTAGTTGATGTATTATTTTCAAAGCCAAGTCAACGGTGGTCATCGGAATATAAAACTAACAATAATAATAAAAACAAAACGTTATTCCTATTGGTTCACCAGCCAAAAAAAGTCACGTTCGATTGGGGTTACAATGTATTTGTTTCGAACTCCCGTCGCACACAAAAAAAGAAATAATTTCGCTCGCAACTAAATCTACCATTTTGCGTGACTTACAAACAAACAAACAGACAGAGAATCGGCTATTAATATATAGACTAGCCGCCAAGGCGGCGTCGCTTGTCGCCCATGTCCACCTGCTCTGTGTCACTGTATCAATAAACGTCAAATTTCCTTATAAACGGCTCGTACAACTTGTGTTCAACCAGAAGCAGATTCGACGTCACAACCTCTGGTAAAACCAATCTTTTATCAGTGTAACAATACACTCAAAATGTATAGAGAGAAAACTTCAACTTTTTATTAGCTTTTGTTTTAAAAAAGTTACGCACTCTAACATGGGTGCTATCAAACGTAAGGGGGAAATCGTTTCTCTTCTTAAAAAGATCACGCCGGAGGAGAGAAAAAAGGCACGTGCTAAATGAATAAAGAGAATAAAAAAATGTTCGATCAGAAGCGCTTAACAATTAAAAAAAGAAATTAAATTAAAAGAAAAGCAAAAAAATATTTTGTTTCATGATACTCTTTTTTTACCTATTGGTTTTTAAACATTTTGATTGCTCGAAAAAAAGTTTACCCGTCTCAGACAATCAGGCAAGGATACGTTAGGATACACTGGCAAGCATGCTGCCAAGTTCTGCCACTGCTGCTTTTTGTCCAAACTGTTTAATCAGTTAGTTTCTTTGTATTTAGTTGATGTAGTGTTTTCAAAGCCAAGTCAACGTGGAATATAAAACTAACAATAATGATAAAAACAAAACGTTATTCCTATTAGTTCATCGGCTATTAATATATAGACTAGCCGCCAAGGCGGCGTCGCTCGCCGCCCATGTTCAGCATGCGTTGACTTCCCGAAAAATAAAATTAAGGAATTGGCAACCGAAAGTGTTACCATGTTGTAGAGCTCGAAAAACTGATAAAATGTATGGGATCGTTCCGCTACGATCAACCGTTACAGAGATATCATTCTTCAAAGATTTTGATGACGTCACAGACCCCTCCCAAAAAAGTTAGACCCAAATTTTTCGTCACCCCATCGCCTGTATCGCGGACCCGAAAAAACGTCAGTTATCCTAGAGGCAGATTCGAAATCAAATATCAAATATCAGTTTAAACAATGGTTCCAAAAAAACCCAAATTTCATGTGTTATTTATTTTTTAAAACAATCGTTGATCAGTACAACAATACACTCAAAACGTAGAGAGAAAAAAACTTTTTATTAACAATTAAAAGAAGAAATTAATTTATTAAAAGAAAAGCAAAAAAAAAAAAAAAAAAAAAATTCCTATTGGTTCCTATTGGTTCATCAGCCAAAAAAGTCACGTTCGATTGGGGGTTGCAATGTTTTTGCTTCGAACTCACGTTGCACACAAAAAAAGAAATAATTTCTCTCACAACTTAATCTACCATTTTGCGTGACTTACAAACAAACAAACAAACAAACAGACAGACAGACAGACAGAGAATCGGCTATTAATACATAGACTAGCCGCCAAGGCGGCGTCGCTCGCCGCTAATGTCCACCTGCTCTGTATCACTGTATCAATAAACGTCTCGTACAACTTGTGTTCAACCAGAAGCAGATTCGAAGTCAGAACCCAGGGTGCGAAATAACGGCCGGACACCGGACAAAGTCCGGTAAAAAATAGACTTGACCGGCAATTTTATTACAAAATGCTCTACTGAACAGGTCATTGTCCTGCCAATACATTTCCCCCAAAAAAGTAGCTAACTAGTTGATTTTGATTTTTCAATCTTGTGACATTTTTTCTTAACTACATTATTATTATTTTTTTTCTTGTTGCGCAGTAAAAAGTCGGTTTTCTTCTTCATTTCACTTTCGACTTTCCACCTCTTGTTTGCATGATATGAAAACAAACTTTCTACCCTTCCACTGAGAGTTTGTTATTAAAACTTTTATTAATTACAGCGTATATATGGTTGATTAGTAACAGCGGAGGAGAGCGCATGTAAAATGTGCGAAATGTTTTAACATTCATTTCGGCAGACAACAGGTGAAGTAAGAAGGTGATGTTTTGCAGGTTGACGCGTGGTAAATTTGTCCAGAAAGTTTATTTAGTGTCAGTCTTTTATTCTACACAATCAATGTTGATGATTGCAAATAAAGAAAAAGGTTAAACACAGACGACGAAATAAACGTTTATTTTCATAAAGAAGCAAATTGAAATGTCGAAGAGAAAGTTGATAATAATTCTTTAGATATTCCTGCAAATAATTGCGTTATAGATAAATAATTATTTTTAGACAATCCGATTTGCTCAAGTTTATCTGTGAATTATTTCACCAAAGCATTATGATATTCGTAAGAGACATAAGATCTACCGTTCATCAATAGTGCAGTGGTGAAGAGATAAGGCTAACGTATTGTTAGTTTCAGTGATTGGGTCAGCGTTCGAATTAGCAGATCGCGAATCGCGAATCGCAATTGAATTTAAAATATTAGCGATGCAAAATTATCACGAAATGCTTAAAATCGCGATCTTTGATAGAACATCAACTTCAAGTTTAAAACTAGCTTGTTGTTAAATTATTTTGCGTCACGAAGAAGCTATTAACAAGGTATACTATTGTACAAAAGCTTGTGAGTTTTAATTGAAGTATACTTATTTTTGTTAATAAAAGTTCCTCACTTTCTACATATTCAAAGTGACGTCACTAAAGCTGGTTTTCCAATGATGGGTTCAAATAGTTATCACGCGATGAATAAGTATTAATAGAACACCAGCTTAATGTGAAAACGATTTCTTCACTGATAACTAGCTGGCTTGGGACGCCAAGTTGCTAGAATCGTCCCCTTCACCAGCCAGTAATATGAAAGACTTTAAACTTGTTTCATTTCTTCATACAAGCACTTAATCAGTGACCTGTCAACATCTTCAATGACCGTTCAATTCACACTAAATTCGTAGAATCAGCCGGACATTGACCAGCTCAGATAATTTTCTTATTTCGCACCCTGCAACCTCTGGTAAAACCATTCTTTTATCAGTGTAACAATACACTCAAAACGTAGAGAGAGGAAACTTCAACTTTTTATTAGCTTTTGTTTTAAAAAAGTTACGCGCTCTAACATGGGTGCTATCAAACGTAAGGGGGAAATGGTTTTTCTTTTTAGAAAGATCACACGGGAGGAGAGAGAAAAAGGCACGTGCTAAATGAATAAAGTGAATAAAAAAAAATGTTCGATCTGATTAAAATAGATTGAAAGAAATCGATTAAAAGAAATTAAGACAACTATTAAGACAAAAGCAAAAAAAAATATTTTGTATCATGACACTCTTTTTTTACCTATCGGTTTTTAAACATTTTGATTGCTCGAAAAAAAGTTCACCCATCTCAGACAGTCAGGCAAGGATACGTTAGGATACACTGGTAAACCGCACATGCTGCCATGTTCTGCCACTGCTGCTTTTATGTCCAAAACGTTTAATCAGTTAGTTTCTTTGTATTTAGTTGATGTACTGTTTTCAAAGCCAAGTCAACGTGGAATATAAAACTAACAATAATAATAAAAACAAAACGTTATTCCTATTAGTTCATCAGCCAAAAAAAGTCACGTTCGATTGGGGTTGCAACCAACAAAACATCCTTATTCAAGCATGTTGCCTGGAAACCATCATGTTCAGTTATGCATTTTACGTCTAAGAAAATTAAATGACAGTGAGATGGAGGGTTTATTGAAAAATATGCACAAAGTTACGTCAATAATTTTTATGATTTAAACAGGTGGCTTATCGATAGAAAATAGTCGATTAATTTTAGAGAGAAAAATTAATGTGAACAGAATGTGAAGAAGAAAAATAAATTTTTACCTTCAGAAAGTTTTTTGTATTTTATTTCATCAATCTCTGTACAGCATAGACATTCCCGATTTACAGACATGACATGGCAATGTGAACATTGACACCAGAGATTCACATCGCTATTTAAACGCAATATTTTGTTGTTTTGTTGGATATCTAGATCGTTGACTTGGCAGATAAAATCGTCTTCTACATTTTCAACATCTTCCCATTCCTCATCTGATGGCTCATTTTTCTTGTGTTGTTTCACTGGCTCGTATTGGTATGGTATCACAGACATATTTCCTACTTACTATGCGAGCCGTTACTCAAATGGTACGTCACAACTACAAATTCGGCTAAAGGGACTGGCGCATAGAGTTGAAAATAGAGTTCAAGATAAAAATAATGGCGGACGAAGAGCATGCGAAAAAACGTTTTTTGAATCAAGCGATACTCGACTTCGGATGAAGTACAAGAAAAAATATTTTAACTAACGTTATTTTTGGTTATCGTTGTTTACAATAACATTGATTTATATTATGACCTAGGGATCCCTTTAACAAATACTTTCAACTCCTCATAGCATACATGTCTTGTCACAAAAGAAACACAAAATTTAACTTTTTCATTCGTCATGTCAATTGTTTCTTTCAGGACCATCTTATTCAGCAGCTGTTTCATTGGATAGTTGACTCATGAGTTAGCCTCTACCCATATTCGGTCAATGATGTGGTTCTTAAAAGTTAAATAGGTTACAAATAGTACATCAAATAGTAGATTGAATATAACACAAAGTACCTAAAGCTTGTTCCTTCCTTTGTTTATTCAAAATTTTAAAACATTAAGTATGTAGCTACCAGATGTACTAGTAGTTAGTACATCTGATGAGGATGCACATATACTTTCAACTGGATTCACTACACACAACAAAAGATATAACCAGAGCCCATATATCAACAATGGCACATACATCAGTAGATTTTGTAGCTTTGAAAGGAACTATAGATTGATTTCTTCTTCGGTCTCCTAGCATCTCTTGCATGTAACACATCAACACAAACTCTTTCCCACCATCAACTCTAATTTGGTCCCATAACCCATAATTTATCAATGCATCTTATAATAATCAGCAATCGTGTGCAACACATTTAACTTAGAGAGTGCTTTGTTTTTTTAATGGTCAAAATCTTCTTAATCGTGGTCATATCGCGGCAGTCCGACCATTGAAGAAACTCTTCCACTGCAATCCAACGATCATTTGTTTTGACATGTGATC
Organism: Turritopsis dohrnii; assembly: GCA_027922465.2. Taxonomy (NCBI): domain Eukaryota; kingdom Metazoa; phylum Cnidaria; class Hydrozoa; order Anthoathecata; family Oceaniidae; genus Turritopsis; species Turritopsis dohrnii. The sequence continues at coordinate 400,032 of BQMF02000235.1, read as the reverse complement.
ACTGTTTCGCCGTTTTTATTGGTTGCCCAAATCAGACAAACTATAGCGACGATGTTTGTTGAGATGAAATCCATTTTCATTAATCGTTTGACGAACGAACAGGTCTGTACGAAGGTATTATTATAAAACGTTTATTGCTTAACTTTTTGCTTTTCTTTTTTTGTTTTTCTTTTTTAGATTAATAAAAGAACGTAAGTAAATGTATTATGTTTATTATGTATGTATTATATAAAATCATACTGAAATGGTTTTTATGTGGAAAACGAATAACAAATAACAAGTATACATTCAGCACATGTTTCAACATTTTATTTTCTTTGTTTTAGATTAATAAAATATGTGTATGTATTTAAATGTTTGTTTACGTTTTAGTTATGGCTATACAGAAGAAAGTGCAGTGAAGAAATGCAGAAAAAAAAGATGTTCCATTACCCTTAACGAATGGTTTTCATTTTAATTTAGTTTTGAAAGATTAATTGAGTTTGGAATTATGAATTATGAGTTATTCTATCATTTAGTATGTATCTTCGCTGCATGAAAACTGGATGCTGGATGAAAAGGAACGCCGAACGAACGAAATTTGTTTTGGTAACACGCGCCGTAATTTATTTATTTAACAATCAATCAAAAATGGTTCTCATGGCTGTGGAAATGGGGGAACGTCAGATGCTGTCTCATTACACCTAACCATGTCTGCCTTTTACTAGATTTTCTATACAATTTAAGATGCTTGATACTTTGTCTATCTGGCTGTCTTCCAGCCAACTTTTGTTTTTGTTTGCTTCAATATAGTTGCAATGAATGTGATTATTTTAGCTGTTCTTCAACTGAAATATTTTCTTTTATTAGGTCAGAAAAGAAAAAGTGTATATAACCATTAAAGAAATGAAGCATGTGGTTAAATTATGAATTATGTCCTACAAAAAAGAATCATTATTGGATGGATTTTTTTTTCAGTCTACATTTTATCAAATTTATGCATTATTTTGTGTTATGGTATATGATTGCCTGGGTGTATAAGTTTGGCATTATGTTTTTATTTGTCACTTTTTATCTTATGGGTAAATTTGTGTTTTAAGTTATTGTTTTTAGGATAAATGCGTACTTGAATTTCCTTTTTGTTTTTTTTTTGGGTTTTTTTATTTTCGGTATAACAATTGAAATATTATTCTTTTAGGCAATAATAAAAAAGCATAAAGAAATGAAACTCATGGTTTTAATCATGATGTTGATGGTTTTGAGAAGAACAGACTTTATATCATTTCAAAATTCATTTATGATTGCAGTGTCAATTTGTTTTGAATTAACATTTTTGTATAATGTTATTCAATGTTTGGTTTTGTATGTCTGGGTAAACAGTTCTTTGTTATATATTGACATTTTTTACATTAAAGTTACTTCTCTTCTGCGTATAAATGTATATTCTGAGACGTATTGCTGTTTGTTTCTGTTTCAAATCTTCTGAATGTTAGAAATGAATTAAAAAATTAAAAATCTTTTACACAAGTTAAATTCTGGGACACAACGCAAGCTGAACATGGGTGGCAAGCGACTGAAACAATATTGGCTGATATAAAATTTAGCAAAAGAGAAAGAAAAAATGCGCGCTCGAAAGTAAAATACGCCAAGGTCAAAAGCAGCTCAAAAGAGTTCTTATTATAATAATCCGCAATCGTGTGCAACACATTTAACTTAGAGAGTGCTGTGTTTTTTTTTTAATTTACGGCCAAAATCTTCTCAATCGTGGTCATATAGCGGCAGTTAGACCACACAAGACACATTCAAGATTAGTATAATAGCATGTGGCATTTGACGTCAGTTTTTTTTATGATCACAGGGAACCATTGCATTGAATCCCCAGTAGAACACAACGTTTTAGGAAAAATATCTCGAGAACCAATGGGGATAACTGACAGTTTTTAGGCTCTGCGATACAGGCAATGTGGTGATGCAAAATTTGGGACTAAATCTTATTTGGTACTGCGGCTATGACGTCATCAAAATCTTTGATCGACGATATCTCTGCAACGGTTGGTCGTAGCGAAACGATCCAATACATTTTTTGATCAGTTTTTCAAGCTCTACAACATGGTAACACTGATGAGTCGTGATTCCTTAATTAAAATTTTCGTAACACACATGGGAAACGCGCCACATCTTTTTCAAAATTATTAGTCGTAAAAAACTTTTATGCAGGTAACTAGTTTCTAAAGAAAAGGTAATTTTAAACTCAACAGGGTAACAGTGAAATAATAGCATGTTTAGTTGTGTCTTTGTTTCAAGGGTTCTTATAGCCTTTTCAAACTGCATAATCACAAGATGTGTAAAATGTAAACAGTTGTGTTCACTAAATTAGCTCAATTAATACAGTGAAAATTGTCAACTAAATCCATATTAATTCAGACTGATGGCTATGACTGAAGAGATAGCCTATCCCAACATTGTAAATCTTTATTTAGTACTGTTCTACTAACTTTCATGCACAGAAAGAAAAACTGTTTGTCTTGCAAACTATAATACCTCCCTATTTGTCATCAGAAAGCATTGCAATTTTTATAGTACCTGTATATTTCTTCATAAATTGTGCAATTGTTCCTAATTGGCATAGTAGCATAAGCTACAATGAGACCAGTGTGACCATCACGAGCACAAACATGAGTGACACCATACATGACTAATTTTTCATTCTGGTCCACATGAAGTTTATGACCAAAATAGTCTGCATGGTAAACTTTCGGATTCAAAATTCTTCCTGCATTTTCTATTCTTTTACTTTGAGCTGTGGGATTTATAGCTTTCAAGGCATTTCCTACTCTACTTTCAGACACTCTTAGACCTTTTGCTCTTAGGTGACCAGTCATCATCCACCTTCCATAAACTTCACCCACCTATAAATAAAATTGAGTAAATACACAGACAAAGTGTAAATATAGTGGCATTCAGTTCAGTACAAACTTGCAGTTATAAATGCTTTAAAGAGAGAATAGCCACTGTATAACATAGATGATAAGATCTTTATTTTATTTATTAATATTTGCATTTAATTTTTCTTTACTTAAATTTACTTGATTAAGTTAAACTTCTGGAAGAATAAATACTTTGCATCAATTTGGGTTTTTTATAACACGGTTGCCTCTCATAATACAGAACCCAACATCCTGACTTTTTACAAAATTTTTCATGAAGACCTATTAATTGGCATGGGCTAAGACTCAATAAGAACAAGTATTTGACCGAATTGGGGAATGTCCAAGTGGTGCATTCGTAAAACAAATTGTAAAGTCAACAAGGACTGATTGTCAACAAGGACTATCACACCAAAGAACTGTCAACTAGGACAGGATATGTAAATTGTACTGCTGTCAACAAGGACAGACTAACTCGTGACTTAAATGATACTGCTGTCGGCAAAGACAGCCTAACTTTGACCTAAATTGTACTGCTGTCAACAAGGACAGACAAACTTATGACTAAAACTGTCAACAAGGACAGGATATCACTCGCACGAACTGGTTGCTGTCAACAAGGACAGACTATAAAACACACAAATATATATCTTACAATCGTCAACCAGGGCTTTGTCAACATTGTTGAACAAGGACAGACGCCTTTTACACAACTACTTAAGACTTAGCAGGGCTGTCGACAGGGCCATGTATAATTAGTGACGTAGGAGGACCCGCCATGGTTGGGTCCGACGCACCAGAAAAAATTTTGAAATTTTTTCCCCTCAAGATTGGTTAAAACCACACCCTCTCAAACTTAAAGAACGCATTTTGTTTCATTGTTACTTATTATAACTTATAAGATTTCAATACAACACAAGGCTTTTTTACATATTACAAGAACAAAAATTAAGTAAAATCTTTATCAACAAATCGACCAAATTGACTGGAAACGTTTATCATTCTTAGAGCTAAATTCATCAGCACTACTAGTCTCACCCAGCTTTAACTCTAGTGAAGTGGAAGTGTCTAGGAACTGATTACTGGATGCACTGGGAGCACTTTCTGTTTGCTGTTTTCTCCTGCACTGAAAAAATGTATAACCCTCTAAATTTACCTGGAATCTTTTATATGCACTGCAATCCAAACACTATTCCAAGTGAGAAAGAAGGCAACAACAGACGTAAACAGCCGGTGGCAGCTGGTGTGTAGTTGCCTGCAGAGCTGGGTCGGGACAATGGTGCTAGACTGGAAAATGATGGATGTGGCCCCAGATGACATTGTCCCAATACCACAGGATCTAGACGAGATTGGAGAAGAAAATGCTGATACAAGGATCGAACATTCTGCACACGACAGAACTGATGATCCTAAAAAGCATAACTATATCTGTCGTTTCTATAAAAATGGAATCTGCAAGCACGGATTGAAAAGAAGAGAATGCCAATTTTCTCACCCAAAGATGTTTCGAAAATTCACTCAACATGGTACAAATAAACAAAGAGGATGTACCCAAGGAAAAAAGTGTAAAGACTTTCATCCGAAAATGTGTTTTGATTCAATCCGCGAAGGGGAATATTTTTCTGAATCGCGTTTTTTTGCCCACATAAAAGAGACTAAAAGATCAAAAATACTGTTACACACAATAACAACATGTTACCAAACAATGTTGAAGCAAGAAAACCCTCTGAACCTGATCATTTTTTAGAGGTAGGTTCGTCTACTGAAGGAAGAAATACTGGATACATTGAATCAAAGAATCCACTCAATGTAAAATCAAATACAACAACTTCAGTAGACACACCAAGCTCCTCTCTCCAACTGACTTCCTCAACCATACCCAATGAAAACCATACCCAATGAAAACCATACAATTACCCAGATCACATATACAGATTCCTTTTTAAACCAACTTCAACCCAATCCAATCCAATCAATAATCAACAGTTTTGCATTTTTTAACGTACAAGGATTATATCCCCAAACTGTACCCAGCAAGGTTCCTTTTATTGAAAACAATTATAATGTCATAAAGATTTACTATTTGTTGGCCTATCAGAAACATGGATCAATAATCACAAGGAAACAGAAGGTTTCACTTTGTTTAAGTGCAACTCATCAAGAAAGAGGAAAAAAGAGGTAGATTTACAGGGGGAATCTGCTTCTATGTAAGAGAAGACATAGCTGCCTCATGTGAAGTAATCTTATCTCACTCGACGTCAGGTGTACAGATTCTTTGTGTGTACTCAATCATTGAAAACTTGGCATTATTAGTGATATACAGACAGCTGGATGACAAAGCCAATGGGAATCCGTCAACAACTAATGATTTCATTACGCCACTGAAAAGAGCAAAATTAGCCCTTTCAGGCTTGGAACCTGTCCCAAACATAACATTTGGTGGAGATTTTATCCTTCCAAAGTCAACCTGGCCTGATGGACTGCCCAAACCTGGATGCTCTATTGAAGAAAGAACAATGCTGAATGCACTAAACAACTTCTGTAATGATAAATATTCATGTCACAATACGTCACTTCACCGACTCACAGAGATAGCAACATCCTAGACCTTCTTTTTACATACAATTAAAATCTATTACATGATTGCTTAATTGTACTTCAAAGCACTTTGCATCATGGTATTGTCATGGTATCAACTAGTCTCAAGGTTAAAGATTCTGTCTACGACAATGATCAACCAGAAGCCCTCAAAATTCAATGCGCTAAACTTCTTCTCAAATGAAATTGAGTGGAATATGCTGAAAAACGATCTAAGCCAAATCAACTGGAAAGAAGAACTCAATGATGACAAGCAAAAATTTCTAAGCAACTTCAACAACATGTTATGAAGGATGCAGAAGAAGAATCCCTGGTAGAACAACCAAACACTCCCAGTGAAAGTCAAAAGTTGAGAGATATCGGAGCTCACTCACTAAAAGGAGAAGGAAAATTACAAAGCAATTATCAAAATGACCTCCCAATCAAGGAAAGCCGAATCAAGACAGGAACTTCTACAAATGGAGAAGGATTTACAAAAATCGTTCCAGGAATCAAAACATTACGATGAAAATAAAGCCATAGACTCAATAAAGAAAAACTCGAAATATTTCTTTTCTGACGCGAAAAAGAAATCAAAGATAAAATCAAAAATCAGACCTCTTTTGAACGAACATGGTGATCTGACACAAAGAAACAAAGAAATGGCAGAAATCTTGTCCATCTAACACGTTAAAGTGTTCAGTAAACCACGATCCATAAACGAAGATGAGTCACTCAAAAATGATAACGAAAAAGATATTAATGACATTTCAAATGTTCTTGTGACAGAAGATGATCTAATCAAAGCCATTAATGAATTATCTCAAAATTCTGCTCCTGGACCTGATTATTTTTTGGTTTTTTTTCATCGATACATTGTCTCCAAAAATAATATTATTACTTATTACCAGAAATTATAAAGTAGTGTATGTGCTGTGTACAAGATAAACCTTATACTAAATAAAAAATAGGTAATAATTATAAAAAAGATAAAATCTTCTTTGCCATAACTACGTTTCACGATAGGTTAAGCACTCTAGCAGGAGCTTTATCAAAATAATAATTTCGGCATCTAATACCAAAATTTTTTATCGAGTTGATTTTCTTTATATTAGTGGGTAATTTGTTAAAACACCTCGCACCCTCATGTTTAAAGGTACCATTCAGGCGACTATTGTTTTCAATATCGTACATGTAGCAGTAGATTGCAATTCCCTGTTTCGTGGAGGTGCTTTGAACAGTCAAAGGTAAGCGGGTCAATCTGCATTGTAAACGGCATTATGTGCAACTTTTGCCAGGGCCATATCAATGCTTTCAGTGATCGGTAAACACTTCAAGTTGATAACGCCGTTGATTTGGCACAGTGCTTCATTACAAAGCTGGCAGCAGCGTTTTGTACCCTTTGCAGTCATTGGAGTTGGTGTTTGGCAGCATCACCATTATCATCATCATCATTTCCTGCATTATTGTTGAAACAATGCAAAGAAGAATTCTCGACACCTCTCTGTATCCTGTGGGAGAAAAGTATGGAAAAGGGAATAGTCCCAGACGAATTGAGAAGCTGCACAATCACTCCAATCCACAAAAGAGGAAGCAGATCACTAGCAGCAAACTACAGACCTATAGCCCTAACATCTCATGTGATTAAGATCTTCAAAAAAGTACTCAGATCACACATTGTTAAATACATACCAAAAAAACCTCTTCAACCCAAATCAGCTTGGATTCAGAGGTGGACGGTCATGCTTTTAAGGCAACTTTCGAAACAATATGATCTGGTATTGAATATTCTTGATGAAGACGCAAAATGCTGATGTTGTATACCTAGACTTTTCTAAAGCCTTTGATAAAGTCGATCATGGAATTGCACTTCAAAAGATAAAATGGCTGGGAGTTACTGGGCAAATCCTCCAATGGCTAAAGTCTTTTTTAACTGGGAGAAAACAATCTGTGTTGGTAAATGGTGTAAAATCAAAACCACAGAATGTTGTGTTAGGAGTTCTCCAAGGAAGTGTTTGGGCCCTTTGATATTCCTGATTTTGATTGGTGACATCAACAAGGATGTCTCACATAGTTTGGTCAAGTCTTTTGCTGATGACACAAGAGCGACCAAACAGGTTAAAACTTATGAAGATGTATGATTACTTCAAGAAGATTTGGAACAAATTTACACTTGGACAAATGAAAATAATATGAAACTGAATGATGTAAAATTTCAGCTTTTGCACTGTGGACCAAACAAGCTCATTAAAGAACAAACAAATTACATTTTGCCATCAGGCACACTGATTGAAAGTAAGGATGTTGTAAAGGACCTAGGAATCCTTATGGATAAGGATTGCACATTTAAAGAACAAGTAACAACCATGATTGATGAAAAAGCCAAAAATCTAACATCTTGCATTCTACGCACCTTTTCATCACACTCCTGCAATTGTATGATTGTCCTATATAAATCATACCAATTATAGAATATTGCTCCATTCTATGGAGTCCAATTGCAGTTGGTCTCATTCAGATACTTGAACATATTCAAAATTCATTTTTAAGAAGAATCAGCACCTCAAGTAACTATTGGGAGTGTCTGAAACAAACAAAAATTTCACTTCTAAGGCGAAAGGAAAGATATCGCATAATTTATATTTGAAATATCCTCGAAAATATGGTACCAAATGTGAACAACAGTATAAAGTCCACTGAAAACCCATGGCTGGGCCGGATGTGTTCATTATCTATCTCAAAGAATCAAATATCAAGACTCAGAGATAGTTCCCTTGCTGTGCAAGGTGCAAAACTTTTTAATGCCATGCCAAAGAGCATCAGAAACATGAAAAATATTTCAATTGACCAATTCAAAAATGCCCTCAACACACACCTCAAGTCTATCACAGATGAACTCCAAATTCATGGTTACACAGGGTGTAATTCAATCTTACATATGAAAAATATTTTGGAAGATTCATCAGGAGACATGAGGCGTGATTTATGAAGAATCTTACCTGAACAAGACGTTCGAATATGCACACAAGTAACACAAGTAAGTTACATGACCACCGAAAACTTGTCAACCAAATTGTCAAATCAAATATATTAAAAATATTATATATATGTGACGGTTTGAGGGAAAATCATAACAAGTGATATTACTGATAAATTAATAAGTAATTTGTTTGATTTATCAGTAATTCGTTTGATGAATCAGTATTGCTGATTATTTTATCAATAACTACTGATTCATCGAACGAATTTCTGATTCATCGAACGAATTACTGATTAGATTTATTGTTTTCCAATCAGTAACTTCCTGATAAATTTATCAGAAATTATTGATGATGATAGTCGGTAGGAGGGGGTTGAAAGATGAAAGCGTGCCGCTATTTACATAAGAAGTTTTGAGAACAATGGACCCTATTGTTTTTTGAAACAAAGAAAATAGTAGTTTGAAAATATGACCAAAAAAGTAATCTCAACCCAAGTGAAAAGAGTTTGGTACCTAGTTTTGAAGTTGTTAAAAGAGCTTGGTAACTAGTTTAAAAAGATTGGTAACTAGTTGTCAAGTTGTCAAAAAAGAGATTGGAACCTAGTGTAACCTCATAAAAGAAATGGTAACAAGTTAGGTGTTGATAGATTATAAATATTAAATGAGAATGTAAATAGTAGTTGCAATAAACTTGTAATTGATAAATAAATAACACGTTAGTAAATGAAAAGACGAAATTTTTAAAAAATTGTATTTATTAAAAATAATAAATAACAAGTTGTTTGAAACAATGACTTTATTTCGACTGGCTACTAAAGGGTTACAAGCGGCACGTTAATTAAAATCTAGTGTTGTCTCTTTTAAATAATTCTGAAAATATCAAGTCTTGATGCAATAAATTTCTTATCTTAATTAAAAAAATTAATTTTTGCTGACATCCATCCGCCTTTTTGTCGTCGTCTATGATGTTGATAACGACGATAATGTTTACGATACGTATCACAACCTTTTTGTAAATACCATGGCTTCCAATCAAAAAAAACACCACGATGTTTTCTTTTCTTCATTTCGTTTAAAATGATTAATTTTTTTTATTTTCATTTATTTAATAAAGTTGACACTACTGGTAATGCCAGTCCAAGTAATGCACCACGAAACCCACATTTCTGTTGTTTTCGTCGTCGATTTCGACGTGCACGACGACATTTACGTTGTGCTTTTATAAAACCACCGCGCTTTGTTTCTTAACAGCTCGTTTATCGTCTTGTTTTGTGTAAATGACGTTTTTTTATAACCATGCAGCAAATAAAATGACACACCAAACAATTAAAAATACAGCAATAACTATTTCTTGGCAGTTCATCTATTATATTTTATGTTTATAACATATACACATCCCAGGACAAGCTTGTTTCGCCGTATCACGGCTCATCAGCTGGGCAAGTGTCGGGTTTGAACCTGGAACCTTGCGATTCCAAGGTTGATGTTGTACCCATTACACCAACTAGGCCACGGTTTGATCGTGCTTATATGTTTATAACATATACAATCGTCTTCCGTTATTGAAATGTTTACAGTTAATGGGCATGTTTCGTACAAACATTTCTTACATAAATCATAACCTATTGTGTCAACGTCAGTTAAAAATTCTTTACATCGCCCACAAAAACATTTTGTACAGATATTGTACTCGTCATTACATACTTTTTCATTACATTGCCCACATCATAAATAATCGTTTCTGTCTGAATACCATCTTTCGTTATCGTATTGATCTTGATCTTCTTGCGATTGTTAAGCCGGTATCGCTGCCTTTCGTATCGCACTTTAGCTACAATTTGGTTATTGGTAAATTGCGCCAATCGTTGACGAGCAGTGAAATGGTTGTCCAGAACTTTTTTTATACCACTGAGTGTGACAGACCCACTACCACGGACTTCTCGCTTGAACAGTTCTTTAATAAACACTCTTTGATCTGGATGGAATGAAACTTTATTTGATGCAATGGAAGCCTGTTCAGCTTGTATCACCTGTTCTTCTTCCTTTTCCCCTTCAAATCTTCCTGTTCTTTTCAGCTGATGAAGTTTGTCATATATTTTTTTTGATGAAATTCCTTTCAATAGTTAATTTGTGGAAGCAAGCTTTATTATAAAAAATTGATTAACAATTTTTAAATGAACGTTATGAAAGAAACAACCACACCCTTTCCAAGCCTCCATAGAAATTTTGCCATATTAGTTTTTTGTTCATTGATTAATACAATTTGCCACATTTAAAACCAAATTAAGCATCAAAACAAAGCAGACTAGATTAAACATACCTGACGAATTAAAGGCATATGCCACGTTTCTAAAACAGTATCACCGAGAAGATCAATAAGTGCCTCCTCTTCTTCCATCGACCAAACATGCCTACGACTTTCAATGGCATCATTCAGGATATAATCTTGGTCACTATCTTTTTCGAATTCATCATCCTCCTCATTCGATGCTGTTTTTTCAATATCTCCCATTCTTCGCTTTTTATCCAGCCTCTCTTCGTCTGCATCACTATGGAATAAAACTTCATCTACTTTTTCAGAAGTTGCAGCACATTCTTTCCTCAAACGTGTCAAATGATAAAACCGAGATCCGGTTTTTGGGTTGTGCTTCATCAGTTGCCCTAATTCTTCTTTCATGTCTGGCCGCTCATCATAAAAAAAGGTGAGCAGACTCTTTCGTACAAGTGTTGCACTGATGTTCTTACTTCTATCATCGTTAGGAAGGCACTTCAAAAAGAACGAATTTAATTGTGTGCTGACCCCACCAGATTCAAGTTGACAACCAGACCATGTGATGAACATGATTGACGACTTTTTTCCAGGCACAGCATTCCTTATGATGTTCACGTAAACATCACATGCTTCCTTCACTTCTTTCTTAACAACTTTTTGACATGGCCCATATCTACTAGCTGTCTTGTGTTTCTTTACTAACACAAGGTATTGACCAGTCGGACTATATTTACCATTAACGAATCACGAGTAACCTTTGTGACTTTTGTGATCATTTTCATGACTTCCAAGTAAAATGGACTTTTCAAAACAGCACAAAACTCTTCTTTAGAGATAAGATTACCCCCATCTTTCATCATAACATCATATTGCCTAAGCTCTTCTTCAGGCCTTAACGCTGAACGCCATTTTGCCACTTCATCGCGACAAACTCTAAGTTGGTCTACAGTCACCTGGTTAACTGGCAAGGTATTGGGTACGTTAGGGGTAACCATGGATCGAATGAGGAAATCAAAGAAATGACCCAATGTCAAAAGGTATGATCTGATAGTTCCAGGTTCATATTTCTTCACTAAAGCATGCTTCTTCATCCACAGACTATCAACAGATTGAAGATCGCAAAAATTGGTATAATGCTGACACCCTAACGTACAGATAACAGTTGCCATTCTTCTCAACTGAATGACTCATAAGGTATTGCTTGAAAACCTCTAAATATCTGCTAAATTCTGGCTCTTCTACTTCCTATACTGCACCTTCAGTGTCATCGATGCTTGGTATATCCATTTCAGAAGTTATAGATGCTTCAGAATCAGAACTTTCATCCTCTTCATTTGACCTCCCATACTTTTGGCTTTTTATCGATCTCTTCATTGGCCATTTTACTTGAATTATCTCTTCCTCGCAAGGAATTTTTGCTGCCAACGTAGATCGGTATTTTTCTGGATCCTTGTTCAGAAAATGTTTTGCTTACAACTGCACATATGGGACAAATATAAAATCGATACGACCTGGGTTTCTTGTTCTCAGCCTCATCAGCAACTCTATCGCTCCTTTCCTTCCGAATGTTAAAGATGCCTGTAATAGAAAATAATGTCACATTAGAAAAAAACTAGTAACCCGTGTAAAAATTTTTTACAGGTTTTAATCAATGTGAGCTGAACAGAGAGAAAGGCTTAGGATCTGATATACACTTGTATTTATATATATTTTTAATGGTAATAAAATCTGAGAAAGGCTTAGTATAATGAATTTAAGTATAATAAAGTTCCTCTATTGCTTGGAATGTAGACCAGTACAAAAATATTAAATGAGATCAGCGATTTCAAAGAACATGGTAGGTTGACGTGATTTGGCTACGAAGAACTATTTACTGAATCGTGACAATGGAAGTAAAAAAAGATAACAGATTGACAACAAACATCTATTCTCAAATAAAAAACTCTACAAACTTTACAAACAACGAAATACTAATTCTACGCTGTAACAAACATTATACTTATACTTTCATTTTACCCTGTTTCTTACAGCGTAGAATTATTCAAAATTTTTATAATATTTTTTAAAAGATTATTTTTATTTTTTTTATTATTATTTTTTTTTTTATTATATATATAGTCGGGCCGGTCCCGACCACCATTTTTGGACCAAACCCGAAAGGCCGCCATGGATCGGGAGCCCGGATTCGTTTCGCGGTAACGGGCGAAATCCATATACGTGAGTTCTAAACAAAATCAATAGAAATTAATAGTTTACCGCAAATACAATAAGTTGATGTTAGATTCTACAAATTAAATCTTACTTTTTCCACTGTTAGTTTCGACATCGAGATCTGAAAAAATATCATACATGTGACTGATCAAAGAAGACACTTAAATGAACTATGTGTGGCGCAAAATAAAATCTATTCATAAACTTACTATTTGCACTGGTACTTGGGACCGGTTTTCCCACTGATGAAGGCTTTCCAACATCTAAAAACATATGGAACATAACAGTTACAGAAGTGTTAAGAAGACATACATTATACATTCATTAAAAATAAGAATATTTGCACTCTTACTATTTGCAGTGGGCGCATCCACATCCATTAGATCTGAAAAAAATATATAACCGTGCCTATATGTACTGATCACTGCTCAAAGAATGGTATTGTTATACAATACAATACTGCATGAACATGAACAATATTACGAAAACTCACTATTCACATATTTGCTTGTTGTAGCATTATCTAAAAAAGTTATATGCGTATATATCTACACCCAAAACATATGAATGAAGGAGTCATATGAATGAAAGGCGTCATATGAATAAAACATATATATTATGTAGCTATTACTTAGAAAGCTTACCAGAATGGGTTTTGTGTATGGGCTGTGCCCGTTTAACCATTTTCATTACTAAAAATAAAATGTTTATGAATCAAACTATTATGTATCAAACATGATTCCGTAATATGAAATACTTTCTTTCAGCTTCCTTCAGGGTCTTCAAAAGGTATCATAGAAAGGTAGTTATGTTTAATTGCATACCTGGTTTCTTTTTGTCATATTGTTGTAACTCTAAAAATAAAGCAGTTAAAACCATAGTATCTTCTTTAATGAAAAAGCGGTGAAAGTAAATAATGTAAACCTTACTTGCAGCACATTCTGTTTCGAATACTAAAATATAGGAGGAAGATATGTTTAATAGAAAGCAAATAACTTAAATGCAATAGAAAATCCCAGTTAAAAATGTACAACTTACTGAAGTCTGTGTTGGCTGCAGCCATTATATTTTTTTTTATTACTAAAATTAAATAAAAATTTCATAGTTTTAATTTACAACTCTTAAAAAAATAATGCTAAAGATACCACATTACTAAACTGAAAATATATCTCTTTCAAAGAGATGCCCTGACTTTTGGTTCATGAATTGCCTATGGAGATGTGTTGCTATTGGCTAAAAGCTCGTGATTTTCCATGCGCAATTCATGGTAACAGAGTACACGACGGGAACGCAAGTCAATGGGACTTGTACTCCACCTAAAGAAGAAATGAACATATCATGTGATATAAGTTGATTACATTTCTTCAGGATTAAATATAGCAGTTAACAGCTGGCACCTTAAGGAACAGTCATCGTGTATCAGAAAAAACGGAGACAGTAGTTCTACTATAAACAGCATTAACGAACCACCTAGTGGATAGAATAGATATCACACTGGTAAAGATACCCAAAGGAAAACTATACACAGTGTAATAATCATCCATCACATCCGTCACAATAATACACATGTTACTGAACTTAAAAAAGGGCACAGATTATGGCAAACTGCACAACAAACAAAACAACAAATAATTTACTGTAAAACTTGTGGGAATACAACATTCTGTGTATACAACTTCCCATTGATGTAACCTTGTTTACCTGTGGCAGCAACTTTGACTTTAACATTATCAAATGCCTTTGCCCTAGAACAGGCTACATATAGTTGACCATGTGAAAAGCACGGTCGTTGTAGAAACAAACCAATTTTTTCAAATGTTTGACCTTGACTCTTATTAACAGTGAAAGAATAAGCCAAACGAATCGGCAGTTGTCTACGTTTCAAAGTGAAAGGCATACCTGTGTCAGAGGGTGACAATTGTACCCTAGGTATGAAAATTGTTTCTCCAACAGCTGACCCTGTCAAAACGTCAGCTTTAATAAAATTCTGCGATAGTTCCCGAACAATCAAGCGTGTCCCGTTGCAAAGACCCTTCTTGATGTTCAAATTTCGTAAAAGCATAATTATTGCTCCAACTTTAAGTTTCAAACAATGTGGAGGCATACCAGATGGTGTGATGCTGTTTAAAAAATCAAGCGGATAATTTTGTCGCTCATCCTCATCATCACAATCAACTTCATCAGCACTATAATAGCAAACTGGTTCACCAGGCAATCTTTCCAACACCTCATTATTAATTATTAATGACTGCTCATTTGTAGGTGTCAAAATAGCAGTCGAAGCATATTGATGAGGTTCCAGGCCGTCGTACATGACTGAAATAAGTGATGTGTTTTCAGACACGACACAGCAATCTGGAATTTCAATGGCACCTTTAGCAGGATCATCTTGTTTAAAAGGTAATTCCCCATTACCCAATTGCAACAGCCACTGACAAAATTGTTGCTCCTCAGGTCTAGCTCTCATGTTTTGAGTTAATGAGAATTTTGACACTGAAGCCCACAATGCAGAACTGGTTAAACACACCTCAATAACATCAGTAGGTTTTGCTTTCTTTACAACAGGTAAGCATTGACGGAAATCTCCGCCCCATAACAGTACTTTGCCACCAAAGAGAGTATCGTTTTTACAAACATCACGAAGTAAACGATCGATGGCATGAAAAATATGAGTGGAAACCATTGTCGCTTCATCGATGAGAAACAGGTCTACACTACGTAAGTATTCAGCATGTTTTGATGTCGGAGTTACATTACAAACACTGGTTTCTAAAACAGGAACAGGCAAACGAAATAATGAATGCAATGTACACCCACCAGAAAGTAAAGTGGCTGCAATACCTGTATATGCAGCAGTAGCGACTTTCCAACCTCTGGCCCTACATGCTGCTATAACATAGTTGTATGTAAATGTTTTACCTGTGCCAGCTGGTCCATCAAGATAAAACAATGTATCAGGTTGTGCCAAAGCGTTTTTTACATTTGAAACAGCAGATAATATTGCATCAGCCACAGCCACCTGCTGCTCATTAAGCAGAGGCCTTACCTGTTGTGTCTGGTCAATGTATAAGTTTACATCAACCTCTTCCTCGTCAATTTGTTCAATTAACTCAGGAAGGTTTAATTGCGTTAAGGACATACCAAATTGTTTGAGTATGTTATCGATATATCCCAAAACCTTTTGCTCAGCTTGAGTAGCAGGCAATGTGCGCGCATAATCCTCGCACAATTGACCCTTGAATGTATTCCACAGATCCAACGGATTCAATGGCTCACAGTGTGTCAATATTGTGACGAACAGTTGCCTCAATTGTTGTGGCATTTGGAATGTAGATGCCTCTTCCAATGTATTGTGCCATTCGTCATCATCTTGAAGAAGACCTCTTGCAATACATGCTTCACGAAATGTATCATAAACAACCCCATTTAACGTGCGCAAATACTCAAATGATGTGGCACCAGGAACATGAAGCAATAAAACACGAAGGAAAAATCTTTCTCCTTCTGTTGGTCTTGCATTGTATAGTCGAGCAATTATTGGCTTATATGTTTTATCTCTTGCTTTCCATTTTTTTTCCTTATCATGAAATACATAATGATATGGAATGTCAGGAAACAGATATTGTCGGGCATCAGGATCTTCAACATTCAATTTAAACCATGCTGTGAGGTGAGTGTCTCTCATAGATGCCCTGTCTGCAGCTGCATACTCTTCACCAGGTTGAAAATAAACCCGTTGAAGATCTGGCAAATGCACTGCCAATCTTTTGATACAGTGTGATTTCTCATGCATGGAGAACTCAAATATTCTCCACAGAGCTTCAGGTGCACTAACATATCGAGCATCTAAAAAAGTTTTAATTTCATCATATTGCAATTGTTCGTTAATTTCGACATGCGCTCGATCATGTCCTTTATATACGTATTTGAATAAATATTTAACACTTTTTATAGAAGTACAGGCCTCTAAATTTATATGTGCATTATATTTCTTTGATAACCAGGGACAGTATGGAACTACCCATCGATTATCTAAATCTACATTTTTAACCCTCACAGTTCGACCATTATTTCGTCTGCGATACAAAGGATAACCATTAACATTCATTTATGTTGAATCACAGAATGATTTGGGAAAATCTTTGGTACAGTTGCCATCATCTCCCATACAAACAGAAGTCTCATTGTAAATCCCACATGGACCATGTATCATACACGATTTGATGATATTGTGTAGTTCTGGCTCCTCATCGGGATCAGGAATTTCAGCACATATCAAGCTGTCAACATCATCAGCATTTTGTAATTTATCCTCTTGTGCTAAATGAATAAGAATATGTGCATGAGGTAAAGAACGCTTTTGAAATTCAATCACATAAAGGTGAGAAATTGTTTTCCCCAATACACCATTTTTTATGACATCATTTAAAAGTGCTTTCAATTTCAAATTAAAAACACATGCAACCAAGTCAGGTCGATAATGTGCAGGCTCATTATCTAAATTTTCGGTAATTTCCTTCCAATTTGGATTACACGTAAAAGTGCAGAACAAATCAGGTTTTCCCATTTTAGTCACCATAGCCATTGCATCTTGGTAATTTTGTTGCATAGCTCTTGGACTGCCCTGAAAAGACGATGGTAATATCACAGGTCTGCCTGCATTTAAACCTCTATTTCCTGCAACATTGGCAAGATGATCAATCAACCCTTGATATTGCTCAACACGTAACACTTTTTGGTTTCTCCGAATATAGTTGAGACGATCAGATTCCACCTTACAGTAACAGTCAACCACGAATTGTTGAAATAATCTTTTACCTTTAAAGATGGGATTAAAATTGCTTCTGTATGAAAACCTATAAGTATCTTATTATACTAATTCGCGATTGTGTGTCACACTTTTATTTTAGAGAGTGATATATTTGTTTTTTTTTCACGGTCAAATCCTTCTTATTTTTTCCCTTTTCGTCGTAAAACCACGCCAAAGCGAGAGTGATTTTTTTGATTTTTCGCGATTAGTATATGCTCCTCCGTTTTGTTATTTTTGGTTTGCGCAGTGGAAATCAGCCGAAAAACATCTTTGGAGGAGTGCGAGCAATGCAATGTTAATCGTTCGAAATTTGTCAACGATCATTTCGTGAGCAAGAAACTTCGCGAAGAAGACGTGTTTCTTTTTGTATACGAATATTTTAATTTAAATTTGATTGTTTTAGGCAGCAAATCGACGAAAGAACTGACGAAGAAACACACGAAGGTATTGTTATTATTATAAAACGTTTTATTATCGTGTTTATTGCTAAACTTTTACTCTTATTAATAAAAGAACACGGGTTAGTTGTTTGTTTACAATGAAAAATCATATTTAGATATACAGAAGAAGTGCAGTGAAGTTTTTAAAAATTAGCTGCAGAAAGAGCGAACGAACAAAAGGTATTATTATAAAACTGTTATTTTTGATTAATAGAAGAACAAGTCAGTATTTAAATGTATTTAAATGTTTGTTTACGTTTTAGTTATCAATTTATTGTTAAACTTTTATTGTTATTGTATTTTAGATTTTATTTTAGATTAATAAAAGAACAGGTATAACCACATACTTAGGTGAGTTTTTAAACAGATGTTGTTTTTTATATATAGGTTTTTTCAGAGGAAAACGAAACGAAGAACGAGATGAAGAAAGTCTATTTTTATTTTACGAGCTGTTTACGTATTTCTTTTTATAGTTATCAAATAGTTATGGGAGTGCAGCAGTAGAGTAGTGTAGATGAAGTTGAAGTTGTTTAAAAATGGCTGCAGAAAGGATGCTGTTTATTTACATTGGTGAAGAAAATGATTTTACTTCTTTTCGGAGAGAAATTGTTTGGAAAAGATATAAAGTAATATACGTAAGTACATGAGTCAAACGGATTTAGTAAATACAGCGTTAAAAGAGAGTAAAAACAGAGTTAAAACGATCAAATCATTAAGATGCATGTCCCTCGAGCAGTTAATGATTTGTTTTGGTAACGAAGTTGCTGTTCCTTATTTTATTTAATTCAAAATGGCTCCACAGTTATGAAGTTACGAAGAAAGCATTTTTATAACTTTCACTGTATAAAAATGGTATTGGAATTTCAGTAGAAAGCAAAGAGAAAGTGTATCTTTACAATAGGAAAGTATGCTGGAAAGTTAATCGAGTGTTATTAATTTGTTTACAGGTATGAAATACAGAAAGTAAAAGAGTTTAGAAGTGTTTGATAATGGCTACAGAACATGATCAATATTGTTTACTATCATGATGATGTGAATTGGTATTGAAAGGTAAAGTTAAAATAGTATCTATTTAGTTAAACACAGTTAGTATTAGTGGATACATAAAGGATAAGAGGGATGTTTACTGTTGTGTTTTGAATTTTCCAGCAGAGAGGAGCTTTGAACTGGAAATAAAAAATGGCTCCACGAATGTTTTCATATGTTAAAAATTTTTCAGCTATACTAATTCTGTCATTAAAACGTAATGTTTTTAATTATTATTTTTAAGGTTAATACATTTTCAAAGTTTCTTTTACTTTGTTTTGTTTTTCTTTAGATTTCGTCATAGCATGATTAGGTTTTTTGTATATGTTTTTTTAATGTTTTGATCTGTTAATATAGAAATGAAGCACATGATGGGTTATAATGTCGAGAGGGTTACTTAAGATTTACTTACTTAATGACTGTGCAATGAAACTATCTTACAAAAAATAAGTGTTGTTGGCTGTATTTTTCTTAAGTTTATATTTTATCGCATTTATGCATATTTTGTGTTATGGTAATCGTTTACGTACTATGCCTAGGTATATAACTTTGAATTTATGATTTTATTTGTGACTTTTTATCTTTTGTGCAAATTTTTCTTCTTAGTTATTGTTTTTAGGATAAATACGTACTTGAATTTCCTTTTTTTTTTTGTTTCTTTTTTTTTTTTCGGTATTACAATTGAAACATTATTCTTTTAGGCAATAATAAAAAAAGCGTAAAGAAATGAAACTCATGGTTTTAATCATGATGTTGATGGTTTTGGGAAGAACTAACTATATCATTTCAAAAATTCATTAATGGTTGCAGTCCAGAAGTAACTTTTGAACAAAAGAAAAAGTTGGAAGGTATCATTTTTGTAATGTTATTCAATGTTTGGTTTTGTATGTCTTAGTAATCGGTTCTGTGTTATATATTGCATATTTTTACATTAAAGTTACTTCTCTTCTGCGTATGAATATATATTCTGAGCCATGTTGCTATTTGTTTCTGTTTTAAATTTTCTGAATGTAAGAAATGAATTAAAAAATCAATGCTGAAAAGAAACTTTTGCAAGAGTTAAATTCTGCGACACAACGCATACTGAACATGGGTGGCGAGCGACGCCGCCTGCGATGAGTTGCGATTCTATGATTTATTTTTTCGTCACGGGGTACGTACACGGGAATGGTGGATTTGACCTAATGTTTTCGAAGTTAAGTTCGGTAAAAAGTTTTTACCCGGGATACTAGTCTTATTATACTAATTCGCGATTGTGTGTCACACTTTTATTTTAGAGAGTGATATATTTGTTTTTTTTTCACGGTCAAATCCTTCTTATTTTTTCCCTTTTCGTCGTAAAACCACGCCAAAGCGAGAGTGATTTTTTTGATTTTTCGCGATTAGTATATGCTCCTCCGTTTTGTTATTTTTGGCTTGCGCAGTGGAAATCAGCCGAAAAACGTCTTTGGAGGAGTGCGAGCAATGCAATGTTAATCGTTCGAAATTTGTCAACGATCATTTCGTGAGCAAGAAACTTCGCGAAGAAGACGTGTTTCTTTTTGTATACGAATATTTTGATTTAAATTTGATTGTTTTAGGCAGCAAATCGACGAAAGAACTGATGAAGAAACACAGGTTTGTATGCACGAAGGTATTGTTATTATTATAAAACGTTTTATTATCGTTTGTTTACAATGAAAAATCATATTTAGATATACAGAAGAAGTGCAGTGAAGTTTTTAAAAATTAGCTGCAGAAAGATCGAACGAACAAAAGGTATTATTATAAAACTTTTATACAGAAGAAGTGCAGTGGAGTTTTGAAAAGTTGGCTGTGCAGAACGATAAGACTTTTATTGTTTAATATTTTAGATTAATAAAAGAACAGGTTTTTAAATGTTTGTTTACGTTTTAGTTATCAAATATCGCTATACAGAAGAAAGTGAAGTGAAGAAATGCAGTTTGATGTTTATTTACACAGTAAGGAATGGTTTTAAGTTTTGAAAGATTAATTGATTTAGCTTTGAGTGGATGTCTCAGTTATTCTGTCGTTTAGTATGTGTATATGCTGCTGGATCAAAAGGAAGACGAGAGAAATTTGTTTTGGTAATAATGCGCGCTATTATTACATTAAAAATGGTCCTGCAGCTATGAATGTTTTTATTTCTCCATGACGCTGTGGAAGTGGGGAATGTGTTATGCTGTCTGATTGTATCTATTGTATCTAATTATATCGATGCTTGATGCTTTTGTCTGCCTGCCAAAAAGTACAAAATCTACTGGAAAATACAGAAAGTTTAGCAGTTTTTCCAAACGAAGAGAGAGCAGTTTTATTTTATGTATTTCACTTAAAAAAAATGGTAGTGAAAGTGTTTTATAAATACCTATGTATGTTTGTGTTGGAAAGTAAATAAAGTATTAGTAATTTGTTTACAGGTATGAATATAGAAGTAAAGAGTTGAGAAGTGTTTGAAAATGCCTACAGAAGATGATCAAAGCAGTTCAGTTTACTAACATGTGAATTGGAAGTGAAAGGTATCCCGTTTTGTTTGAAGTTCAGCTAAAGTTAAAATAGTATAAATCTATTTAGTTATAACACAGTTGGTATGCTGGATAAATAAGAATAAAGGGTTGTTTAACAGTTGTGAATTAGCCAGAGGAGATTTTAACTCAGATTAAAAATATGGTTGTTTTCAATTTTTTATAAACTCTTTAGATATATAAATTCTGTAGATGTGAATGGATTATGTATTTAAGAAGTTCATTAGTTATTACTGTGCAATGAAATGTTTATGCATTATTTTGTGTTATGGTAATCGTTTACGTACCTGGGTATATAAGTTTGGCATGATTTTATGATTTTATTTGTGACTTTTTATCTTCTGGGTAAATTTTTGTTTTAAGGATAAATGCGTAGGTGAATTTCACTTTTTGTTGTTGTTGTTTATTTCAATATTCTTATAGCATGATTAGGTTTTCGGTATTACAATTCAAGTATTAATTTTTTAGGTAATAATAAAAAAATTATAAAGAAATGAAACTCATGGTTTTAATCATGACGTTGATGGTTTTGGGAAGAATAGACTATATATCATTTCAAAAATTCATTAATGGTTGCTGTATGATGTAACTTCCACACGAAAGAAACACAGTTGGAAGGTATCAATTTGTTTTCAATTCACATTTTGTAATGTTATTCAATGTTTGGTTTCGTATGTCTGGGTAAACAGTTCTGTGTTATATATTGCCATTTTTTTTACATTAAAGTTACTTCTCTTCTGCGTATAAATATATTATTCTGAGCCATGTTGCTATTTGTTTCTGTTTTTAATTTTCTGAATGTAATAACAAATTAATGCCTGAAAAGAAACTTTTACACGAGTTAAATTCTGTGACACAACGCATACTGAACATGGGTGGCGAGTGACGCGTACGTACCACAGGAATGACAGATTTGACCTAATGTTTTCAAAGTTAAGTTCGGTAAAAAGTTTTTACCCGGGATACTAGTAATATTGTAATGCAGTTGTGCGGCACCGACTACCTGTAGCATATTCAGCTACATGAGGAATATCTGTAGTCCATCCAGACTCTCCCCTTGGAAAAAAGACTGGATAAACCATTGGATCCAAATGAGGTGAATCTGTTGGTAAACATCGCAGTGGTCTGTCTCGAGGATAAACAACAATATCCCGAAAGGCAGGTGGTGCACCATCTTCACCAACAAAAACAGCTGCTACTTCATCATGGTGGGGTAGATTGTAACGCCGCCGATCGCCACCACTCCTCAGGTGCATTCTAACCTAAATTTTAAAATGAAAGATTTTGAAAATAATTGATTTTAAAAAAACCTACAAAGATAACTGATTAATAACTCAAAATTTTACCAAAGATGGTTGGCGATTTTGCTCTTGGGCAAGCCGTAATTCCTCAGCTTCTACCTCACTCATGTATTTGTATGCAGCAGCGTAAGGACTTTCTCTTATAATGATGTCTTGCAAATTTTGCATTACCTCAGGCGAACAACCTTGATTTTCAGGTCTCGCCATTCTTTCATTGAATGCATCCATCCCATCATAAATGTACAACTGACCATATGATGGAGGAACACCTTCCGACGGATGCAGATTCCCTGTACGGTGGCATACCATTTATACGAAAGACAGGTGGTCCTCGACCTGGTGGTACAGCCATTTTTGCACCCATCGACGCAAAAGCGACAGAACTGTTAAACTTTCGAATATTTTCTTGAAAGTTCTTTGCTTGATTTGTATTACCTACTAAAAGGTCTTTAAGATCATTAGGGTAATTAATGTCATTAAGGTGTATCTTACCATTATGACAACATTTGAAATTACTTTCATCGGCAAACATTTTAGCACTACAACGTTGACAAACCTTGTCCATTGGGCCTAAGTAATGTTGCTCAGGCAATTGCTCAGGTTGACGTGCAGCACAATGCAAACTTAATGTAGCGCGTCTAGCCCGCATACGTTGCATATTTCTATTCCGCCTAGTTAATCTCTCATCAGCATCTTCATTTTGACGATACTGAACGCGTGTTTCGGCATCGTGATTCCTGCGGCGCTCATTCTCAGAAATATCATGAGAAATATTATTGCCTTGCGTTTCGCGACGTCGCGCAATAGCGACATCTTCATGTGCAAACCTACGTTGGATTACTGATCGAATTTGTTGTTGATCAGGAGGTTGCAATACAAATTGTCCATTCCTAAAAGTTGCTTGAACACCAGGGACAATATTATTGCCCCTTCCTATATTATACATGACGAACAGATATAAGATATATAGAAATAAGAAAATATAACTACCAAATTGTAGATTAACAAACTCCCAACCCTGAATGAAAATAAATTTGAAAACAAATAATAAAAAGACTCAATGTCGTTTCATGAAAAAAAAACAAAAGATGATTTTAACAATTATATACCTGGAGTAAAACTCTGAACTGTTTTTACAATATCTCAACACTGCCTCTCTATAACTTTATGCCACAAACTTTCTGCTATATAATTCGTCAACTCTGAATATATATAAAAATCATAAACAAACACTATATATCACATTTCGATGTGGTTTCATGAAAAAAAAGTAATTCAGCACTTTAAAAATTACCTGGAGTAAAACTCTGTATTGTTTTTACAACTGCCTCTCTATAACCACTATATTCTGCTATATGACTCGTCAACTCTGAATATAAATCATAAAACAGACACTTTCATTTTCGATAAACAGAGACTTTCATTTTTCGAATTAAACAGCAATTAAATAGCGGCAGATTAGATAGATTACCTCATAAACTTTATTCGTTTTCAGTTTTTTTTTCTTCTTTTATCTTATTTTTTATCTTTTTCTTATTGTAGAGCTCCTTCGCAATCTTTTTTCAATACCAAAATAAGTTTGTTTACATTTTGAACGAACACAGTTGCTATGTTTACAAAACGTTCGAAAAGATCAAAATAGAAGCATTGCATTGCTCGTTATACTAATCGTGAATGTGTTTTGCTTGGTCTAACTGCCGCTATATGACCACGATTAAGAAGATTTTGACCGTTAAAAGCAACCCGAAACAATCACTCTCTAAACTAAAAACTGGATGCACAGCGCGTATTAGGATATAGATGACAAACTGTGGTTTCAAGTTATGTAGAAAGTGACCTTGATTTAGAAATTAATAATAATTAAGCCGAAGAATAAAGAATGAAAAAGACACGGTGCAGCATTAATTTCTACTATGACATTATTTTCTATTACATGCCTCGAGCTTTTTTGGCTCTTTTAGGACTCCATTTATGGACGACACAAAGGTGCCGTGGAAGATCAATTACTTCCTTTTTACATCCTCGTTCAATACAAGCTATTCGATTACGGCAAAATCTTTTAGCAATCTTTTCCGTTGTATGTTTTTTTAACGTCACAGATTTTTCTTCAGAAACGGTTTGTTTCGCCAAATTTTCTTTCCATGCTGCAAATACCTGGGAGTAAAAAAGATCATATAATTTCACCATCTATCAAGCTAGTACCTTAATATAGTAAAACTATCTATTTATCTTATGATAGTAAAACTATCTATTGGAAATCTGAGACAGGGTATATTTTTTCAGCCTCTTCAACATGACCAGCTTCCATTAATCGTTTTAAACTCTGTTGATAAGTAACACTCGATGTTTCGTTCTTGTCATTATTTGAAGAGAAATCTGCAGCAAGGTTAGTTGCACTACTAACATCGGAAACAATTTCGGAATAAACATTTGAAACTACAGCTTTCGGAGTTGGAATAAAGAGACGACATTATCAATACCCACTATTTCAAAACCAGTATATTCTTTGTTGTGACTTTTATCCAATTAAGAAATACAAACCTTCCACGAAAAAACTTACGTATTCCGAGAAACTTCACAAGAAATCTGTGATAAATCCTATGATAACGAAATAGAAGAAAATTATTGAGAATATTTTGCTTCGTATTTAAGGTATACCAAACGACAAAATTTCATAGTCTCCACAAAATTAAAAACTACGGCGAAGTATGTGCAACCATATAATATAGAAATCGTACGTCATCGTTATACTGTGAAATATCTAAAAAGCAACAACAATAATAACAAATATATAAAAAAGAATAGACCCTTAGTCTCTCTTTGTATATGCCCAGAACTTAATAAAACTTGGCTATTTCATACCTATAAAAATATGGGCTATCGAATGATCTTGATATGGGATAAAGAAGCATCGCTGTATTGTCACTGCTGCTAAGTCTTTTCTTATTGTTCTCCTATTCTGAAAAAGTCGATATATTTTGTGGCTCTTAGCAAAATATTTCTGTCGAAATATTTTTCTGTTGAAATATATTTCTGTCAAACTATTTTGGGCCCTACCACCACGTCAAGGTGGCCACAATTCGCTAGAGTTCAATTAATTATTTAGTTGAAAAACTTACCTTAGTTAGTTTCCTGTGTTTTTCTTGAAAGTGACTGCTTTTTTTTCAACCCAGATGACATTTAGTTCGGTAAATTAGAACACTGTGAGACTGAAGGTATAACTTTAGGGATGTGAAGTTCCAATACAACAAAATATGCAGCACATGCTTTTATAAATGGTTTGGTATACCTTCAACTATCAGTAAGGATAAAAGTAAGCAAAGGTTCCAACCATTATACCTTTACTTGTTGTTCCTTAACCTCTAATTCTGTTTCTTCAATATCAATGTCATCCAAGAATTGGGTACTGCTCTTAAGGATAATATGTTATCTTATATTCACAAAACGTAACATGCTAAAAATATCAGCCAATAACTTGTATCATGCATTAACATACCGAGTTATCTTCCTTTCGACAAACATGGTCGTCGTAGCAATCCACGCAGAAAATTTTACCAATTTTATTGTCAGCACAATCAAAATATTCGCACAGCTTAATGAGATGACAATTTGTCTGGTAAATACCGCAAATAAACTGAAAATGTAAAAACATGTGTTACTTTATGGGCAGAAAATTGCCGGTAGATATTCACAGAATTTATTTCATATATAAATGACAGATCTTACAGCTGCCAACTACAAAACTTTCTTTCGCGAGAATCTCTACTCATGTAACATTCTGTTCTTAAGGTAGGTAAGATATTTAAAAAAATCTGAAGCTGCATGTACAGAAAAGAGTTACCTCAATCATTTCCATGGTTTCATTTTGGTGTTCACCATCACTTTCCAATAAATCACTTGGCTGGCTAGGCTCTTTTGCAGTCTGTTTCTGCTTGTTTTCAACACCATTGAAAGTTTCTGCATCATTGGCTGGATTAGTATCATTTAATTCAAAATCTATTCGCTAAAATGAAACAAAAAACATCCAGTTTTAGTACTAAGAATAACCGTTTTATTTGTAAACATAAAGTACATTATTTTTGAGTTGAAACATTAAGAACGTATAATAATATAATACTGGTATAATATACTGTCAATACCTGGGCTTGAATAGCTGAATTTTGACTATCAGTTCCAGATTCCTCAGAGCTAGCTTTTTTTAACTGCTCAGCTGTAAAAGAAAATTCTGAAATTCTATTCATCAATAATAATGACTGGACACTATTTCATTACTAAATTATGAGTTGATCACTTACTCTTTTTGTTAGTAAACGGCCTTTTGTATTGGGGCTGAAATATACATGCATTTCATTTTATCAACAAAAAAATCTGAGATAACAGAAAACAAGTAACAATCTTACCAGCTTCCTCCAACTCAGTCCAGATGTATCACCATAGTTATACCTAGATAACAAATTCATTTAGGAATTGTTTATGCATATTTTAAAAACAAGATATTAACACTTTATATATTTAGAAAACTTTACATACCTCAATTCCGTACCCTTTGGAATAGCTTTTGTGGCATAAAGACAAAGATAAGGCTTTCCATCATATGTCTTTATTTTCATTTGATAATTAGCAAACTGTTTGCTACTGTCATTCACATACTTCCCCAAGCGAGTCTCTAAAGTACCATCCAAACTAAATAAAATTAAAATTTGATTAGCACAGCAAAAATTATTATGAAATTATATACCTTCATAATAATATAATTTATCGATGTACTATATAGTATATTGATAAACAAAAAGTCATGTTTAGTTGGAATTTCTTTCTTATTTATAGTTTAGTGTGCTTTACTCACCACAAAGACTCTCCGTTGAATTCAAAGAAATAAAGAAAGCAGTCTTTGTACATCCTCTCTTTCTCTATCCCATCATTCTCTGATAGAATCACTCCAGGATATTCAAGAAGAAATTCGCTTTCTTCTACATTTCTTGCAGCAAACACACCAAAACCTCCACAATATTTACCTGAATGATAATGGAGTTCAGCAGTTGATTAAAAAATCAATGAAACCTTACCAATAAAATCATCAATGTACTCTTTATAAAAATGACCAGAATCCATACCACTCATGCATTGTTGTTTGGCAGTGTCAATTTTCACATCCTTCTGATAATGTGACAAGCAATATATTTTGTCCATACAATTAAAAAAACAATGCTAATAAATGAAATGTTACTATTTTAAAAAACCAAAATAACTTACTTTCCTTGTTGAATATCGACTACCACTCATAAACTGAAAATAAATAAAAATACAATTACCATTAATGAAAATACTAGGTTGAGTCAAATACAACACAATCACTTTTAAAATTACTTTTATTTCCTGCTTTCCCAACGATTCTTGAAACATTATGATTTACTTCAGTATTAACAAAATTTAAAGCGAATTTGATGTCAGTAAAATTAAACATAATTACTCAAACCTTCATTATCTTTCTTCATTGACATAACCTTTTCCATGAATGTTTTGCCTATCAAGACACATTAAGGAATGATCATATTATAGCTTTTATTTCAGACATATGGTTCAAGTTTTTCCTTTTTTTATTATGGAATGTTTTACAAAAGAAGCCCCAAAGCAAATGAAGAGTACATACGTCTTTTATCACAAACCACTGTTAACTCTCGCACTAATTTCTTGAATGAACAGTGTTTTACTACAAAGGAAATTCATAAGAAATTAAATGAAAATAACAAAAATCTTTATTAAATATACAAAGAATAGAAGTATTCACTAAAATATAGAAGTATATTAATACCTTCACTAACTGTTTCATTATCACAATTTTTTTCGCTGAAAGATATTTAAAGTTTTATTGGAGGTACAAGTTTCAACAAATTCAACACGTAATAGTAGGAGACTTACATGTTTTCGATGTATGTTGATAAATAGATTTCTGCCTAAAAAATTATTTAACATCATACATACTAATAACAACAACACTCTTTTCATTTCAAAGACTGCTGTAGTACAAAAGGAGGAAGAGGGTGATCCTTAGTATATCAAATTTTATTAGACCTGTGTACTTATGAAAGCCTAAAACTGAATTTCTTTATGCATATTCTAAGATTGTTATGCTAAAAAAACCACAAACCTTCACTCTGCAAATTCCTAAAGCCATAGCAAATAAGGAAATGAGTGCCTCTGCAACCAAGACTCTCTCAATGTACTGCTTTTTCTGTTGGAAAATTTATCATGTTATAAACACCAAATATCAATATTTATATCAGAATATTTAGCTATCAGAAAACTAAATAATATATACCAGAGTTTTTGTCACAGGATTGTCCTTAACTTCTTTTTCCAACATAAAATACTGATATTCCGGCACAAGGCTGAATAGTTCTACATCATTTAATTCTCCTACAGTTAGAACAAAAATTTATTCCGTAAGCCAATTGAAAGAGAAAAACCTTAGGAAAATTTTTGGGAACACTCATCAATCCTTCACTTCTTTCCTGTACACTCCTATGAAACTGCTTATGACGCCAGCTGAAGTACTAAAATTATGAAAAAAAGTGTAACAAAAGCAAAATTCTCAATACCAATCTTCAAAATAGAATATTACTCAACAAATAAAATGTCTCACATTTTTGGACACTATTGTCTTGATTGAAGCAGAATCAGCCACAGTTTTAATAAGATCATCTGTGATTTTAGAAATACCTAAATGCATGTTTTCAGATATGACTTAGGATAAGTGGTCTACAAAATATCAACAGCAAGTAGATAGTCATTGTTCATGTTAATTCCAATTTAATCAAAAGTCAACTTTCTCAAGAGAAGACGTTTCCAAGAACAAATAATTTCCTAAATTGAAATGGCAATTTTTAAGAAATTGGGAAACATCAAGCTTCCAACCAGTTAATATGAAAATGTTTTCTCTTGATAAAATAATGGTTTATTCCGTGAAGTCAACAACCTGTAACCAAGGCTTGTCACTGTCGTTATACAAATTATTTAGCTAAAAAACAAAACAAAGAAATTTGATAAAGTGTAGTAAAAATGACGTAGGCATATTAATTCATTAATAATAAAAACATATTATTTAAACAAGTAGAAAAAGCTTATTGAACTAAAGGTTCATCATCAATAAAGAGGTTAAAAAGGAAATTCATTTTCACCTTCTATGATAAGTTCCTGTCTTATGTCATCTTTTGAATGCTTGACTATGAGAGAAGGAGAGAACATCTATTTTACCAAGAACAAAACAATAACCAAAATAATTGCATTGTATGAAAATAATACTGGTATGGAGACCATAATGGAAAGGGGAGAGGATGATGAGGTAGTGGCAGCTGTAGGTACAGGCAATAAGCAGGACAAAAAGGTACACAGAACTAGGTACATATAACTATAACATAGAATCACTATCTATAAAATACATTGTAAAATTTAATCTTTTCAAAAATGTTGCCAATATTTCAACTCTCAGTACAGAAAAAAATGCTTACTTTTAGCCATAAGTTTATATAAATATATATAAAAAAATTTAATGAATTGAAACAACGCAACTAGCATTATGAATTATAAATTATAAAAGTCTTACCAGCAAAGCCATCCACACAAACTTTACAGACAATTAAACCATCACTATTTAATCCTGCATGACATTCCTGACAAATTATATTTTTACACCAAGCACATGATGAAACTGCTATTTCATCACAGCAAGAATCTTTACAAACCATACAATCCATGATGCTACAGTAATGAAACTATTTCAACAAACGAAAAAAAATCATCAATAGCATTATAAATATCTCAATATGATATGAGCCGGTGATACACGAGTTGATTAATAGCTTTCGACTCTTATCAAATTGTAGTTTGTTTATTAAAAAGTTGCTATATGAAAGGTGATACATGTAAGCAATTTTTCCTTTCAACACAATGTCTTCAGACAGCGAGGATGAGATTGAAATCGCAGCTGCTGCTACTTGAAATGTAGCCTCAATTAAAGAAATCAGAAACGAAATCACAAAACATGGACAAAAATTGGCTAACAAAACGTGTATTTGAATACTTTTGAATTTCACCTTGAAAGCAAGGCTGACTATAATAACTTTTTGAGGATGAGCAAGGCTTTTGATTGCTTTTGCTTCTCATTACGTTTTTTATATATCTCTCCGATTTAACATTCAATAAACTCTCTTCTTTGTACCATTCATTGATAAAAGATTCAGTAAATTCAGTTTTATTTGCCATGTTTTTATTTTTCTTCTCACTTGAATACAACGTTACAACACTATATTTTATTCATGACATTCTCATTTTCCTAAAAACCTAATTTTGCTGTACAAAAACAAAGCGTTCTGAATGGGTAGAAACAAGAAATAAATTGTTAAACTTCTAGCATGTCAGGATTTTTTTTTTCAAAAGCAACTTTTTTCGGCAATTTTTCAGTGATACACTAAGCGATTTGTCCAAAGCAATTTATCGAAAGCAATTAATCAACTCACATATCACCGGCTTTTATGATTTGACAGGACCTTTTAGAATTTCCCAACTTTGAAAAAATATTGACTTACATATTGAATGATTTTATAAAGCCATTGTATTAACATTATATTATATGTTTTGTTTAGATAAAAACATTCAATAGAACTAACTAGATTTAACATTGTTTGTTCGTTGGAGGATCTTTATTCATGTTTTTATCTTTTACTGTTCTGGTCATCACAGGAGTATTATCTGCAAACCAGTACTGACACAGTACACTACCGACAACTCTTCATATCCACTAATGCTGCAGAATGGTCATTCTTGCATGTCCGATCCAGCATTGTGGCTTCCAAACAGATGATGTTGACGTTATTGGGGCTGCGGCTATCCTGAATCTTCATGCCCATGCTCACAACAACCCGCCACCCGCAACACCATCACCAGCTTGCCATGCACCTAAACTTGTTCGCCCGAAGATCCAACAGAACTCCACTGGAGAAGATTGGAACGCATTCTTGAGGAGATGGGAGACCTTCCGCATCGGCTCAAACATTACCAATACAGCAGCTCCTACCCAACTGCTTGAATGCACCACGGAGCAATTGGGTAATATAGTGTTAAGAGCCCACCCAGGATTCACCACCAAGCCTCTTGATGAGGCATTAGCTTTCCTGAAATCGATCGCTGTTGTCCCTGTTGCCCTTGGTGTCTTGCGTTCGGATCTGTCATCCATGCGTCAAGATCCAGATGAACCATTTCGTACATTTGCAGCCCGTGTACAAGGCAAAGCGGAAACATGTGAGTTTAAAACTAACTTTGATATAACCTGCTCGCACTGTCATAATGCTCTTACTGGTGAGACCTACTATACTGACGAGGCTATTCGTGATGTGCTTCTTAATGGAATAGCTGATCTTGATATCCGACGTGAGGCTTTGAGTACTGATGGGATTCAGACAAAATCGATCAGTGACACTATTGCATTTGTTGAGACCAGAGAAACTGCTCAAAATGCCAATCCATCATCCACTGTTTCTGCCCTGTCCCAATACAGGCGCTCTTTCCGGGATAGATCCAGCCAGAAAGATCCTCGGTCACGTGTTCCTTCACCTTCGAAGTTAGACCAGTCGAAAACTGCTCAATGTCCGGATTGTGGATCTCAGTTCCATGTGTTCACTAAAAAGTCTCGTGGCTGGAATAAGCGTCCCCACACCTGTTGTCAACCCTGCTGGTGGAAAAAACATTCTCTATCAAAACCAGAGAGCGTCTCCAGTTCTATATCTGCTGCCGATGATCCATTTGGTCAGGTAACAGCCATCAACATACCGTCACGTCAACCCAGTCAAAAGACTTATAAGCTTAACCATCACATATTCACGAAAGGAGAATGGAAGAGAGCTAAAATCACCGCTCATCCTCGGGTTCCTCTCAACATCAGTATTGACAACCATAAACCAGGTCAGGTAAACATTTCAGCTGTTGCAGACTCAGGAGCACAGTCAGATCTATGGTCGCTTAGTGAATTTTTAAAAGCGGGATTTAGCATGTCTGACCTGTCACCAGTCAAGCTCTCATGCAACGCAGCAAATCTTTCTCCGATTCGAATTGAGGGTGCATTTCGTGGTATATTGAAAGGCAAAGCAAAGTCTGGTGGTCTTATCATTTGTCGTTCGATGATCTATGTCAGTCCGGACGTGAAATCCATGTACCTGTCCTATGAGACAATGCTTTCTCTTGGCATCGTTAACCATGACTTTCCATCTGTTGGCCAGTTCAAGCCTTCTGGTCCCTCCATTGATGAACCGCCTTCCCCTGCTGACCAGCCTGTCAGCCAGATTTTCGGAACAGAAGAGGACGATTTTTGTCAATGCCCTGAAAGGACGCCTGTTCCTCCTCGTCCTGAGAAACTGCCATTCCATTGCTCCGAAGGGAACAACTTCAAGATGCGTCAATGGCTACTCGAATACTACGCTGGTTCAACCTTCAATACCTGTCCACACCAGAAACTGCCTACTATGACAGGTCCACCAGTTGAAATCCACTTGAAGGACAATGTAAAGCCTGTCGCTCGGCACAAAGCGATCCCTGTTCCAATCCATTGGCAGAAACAAGTTCACCAGGATCTTCTCCGCGATGAATCGCTTGGAGTTATTGAACGGGTTCCCTATGGTGAGCCCTCAGAATGGTGCCATCGTATGGTTGTAACACGTAAGCACGATGGTTCCCCACGTCGCACTGTAGACCTTTCACCCCTAAACAAACATTGCAGACGAGAAACACACAATGCGGAGTCACCATTCCACCTTGCCAGACGTATACCTCGCAACACATGGAAGACAGTCACTGATGCGTGGAATGGTTTCCACAGCGTTCAACTCCGTGAATCTGATCGCCATCTTACTACGTTTATTACCACATTTGGTAGGTGGCGATACAAGCGAGCCCCTCAAGGTTTCTTGTCGTCTGGTGATGGCTACAATCGCCGTTTTGATGCCATTCTTGCTGACTTTGATAGAAAGGAACGTATTGTGGATGATACCATCTTCTATGACAGTGACCTTGAGGAACACTGGTGGAGAGCAATCGAATTTCTCTCGACTGTTGGTAAAGCTGGCATTGTCTTGAACCCTGATAAATTTCAATTTGCTTGTCATGATGTTGACTTTGCAGGGTTCCACATCACCAACGAAAGGATTGATCCACTTCCGAAATTCTACAATTCCATCAAGAATTTTCCCACGCCCAAATCAACCACTGACATACGGAGCTGGTTCGGATTAGTCAACCAAGTCGGCAACTATGCTCAACTCCGCGTACACCTGGAGCCCTTTCGCCCATTCCTATCACCGCGACAACCTTTTGAATGGACTGCCGAACTTGACGACGCCTTCCAGAAATCCAAGTCTGCCATTGTTGATGCGATTCGTGAAGGTGTTGAAATATTCGACCTTGAGAGACCCACTTGCCTCCGTACCGATTGGTCTAAGAAAGGGATCGGCTACTTCCTCTTGCAAAAACACTGTTCCTGTACAGATTTAACACCAGAGTGCTGTGGAGACGGTTGGCGTATCACCTTGGCCGGTTCCCGTTTCTTGTCTCCTGCTGAACAAAACTATGCACCGATTGAAGGAGAGGCCCTGGCTGTCACGTTTGCCCTAGAACAGACCAAGTATTTCACGTTGGGTTGTCGTTCCCTTACTATCGCCACTGACCATGAACCTCTCATCAAGGTATACGGGGACAGGACACTTGATGAAATCCCCAATACGAGACTCTTTAAATTAAAACAAAGAACATTACCTTGGTACTTTAACATAATCTGGGTACCAGGTAAACATAACTCTGCTGCAAATGCCACCTCTCGTAACCCGTCTTCTGATATGGACAACGTAGATGTTCCATGGTTTGAGTGTATGGCTGCTGCTTCCATTCAGACTGACACTCGTAATCTGATGTCAATCACATGGGAAACCCTGGTCGTAGAGACTCGCAACGATCCTGTCTTCATTATCCTTAGAAAGGCAATCACCCAAGGTTTTACAGATGAATATCGGACAAATCCATCAACGGCTGCTTATTGGCGGTATCGCGATAATCTAAATGTTGTTGAGGACGTCATCGTCTACAACGATCGTGTTGTTGTTCCACCTTCCCTCAGACCCATAGTGCTCGATGTCCTACACTCTGCCCATCAAGGTGCTTCAACAATGGCCCTTCGTGCCCGAGCTGTCGTTTTCTGGCCAGGTATGACAGAAGACATTGAGCATCGTCGTCAATCATGCTCTGATTGTGTCAAAAATGCACCTTCTCAGCCATGTCTACCTAGCGTTCCGGCTATCCCTCCATCAACGCCTTTCGAACAAACTTTTGCCGACTTCTTTGACTGCATTGGACAGCACTACCTTGTTGTTGGTGACCGATTGTCAGGTTGGTCAGATGTTTTTCGTTCACCCAAGGGGTCACCACAGGCCGGTTCGGAAGGGCTAATCTGCTGCCTCCGCAATTGCTTTGCTCGATTTGGGGTTCCTGAGGAGCTATCAAGTGATGGAGGGCCTGAATTCACGAGTGCAGCTACCAAGGACTTCCTATCACGTTGGGGGGTCCGTCATCGCTTGTCTTCAGCCTATCACCCAAAGTCCAATGGACGAGCTGAGGTTGCTGTCAAGACAACAAAATGATTACTCCGGTCTAACACATCCCCGTCGGGAGCTCTTGACACGGACCGCTTCTTACGTGCGATGATGCACCTACGGAACACCCCCGACCCAGACTGCAACATATCTCCGGCCGAGATAGTCTTTGGCCGGCCCATCCGTGATGCGTTTGCCTTCATCAATCGTCTAGAGAAGTTTAATAATGGCAACATCTGCCCACTTTGGCGTAATGCCTGGAGACTAAAGGAAGAAGCCCTTCGCCATCGTTTCCATCGCATTGCTGAGGAGGGGAACAACCACTCCCGTCTCCTCCATCCACTGCACATAGGTGATCGATGCTATATACAAAACCAGACTGGTTCTCATCCAAAACGTTGGGATCGCTCGGGCACTGTTGTGGAAGATCATGGTCACAGCAGCTACACGTTGAAAGTCGATGGCACCGGTCGAGTAACACGGAGAAACAGGCAGTATCTACGCCAATTTAAACCTGCATCTCCCGAGATAAGCCACCAACCCCCCCTCGGCAGACAGACCAATGTTTCCAAGACACAGCCCAATCCCTCCGCTACCATTCCTGTACGGCTACCAGCACCGGACGATGTTGTCATTGCTGATAAGGCTCCAGTTGCTGCCATTCCTGTTCCAGATGCTGTTATTCCTCTTCCTGAAGTTGATCTGCTGCCGAACCCGACTGCAATCGATGGGCCGCCTGATCATGATGATTCTTCACCTTTGAATCGGTCCTCTGTTGATGCAGGTTCTCCCCCTGCAGGAGTGAACACTAGGCCACGGCGCCATAAACAACCTCCGCGCCGTTATGAACCAGAAACAGGACTGTGGAAATGACTTTATTACATCGCAATTTGACTACTTCAAACTGGAGGGGGATGAATGATTTTATAAAGCCATTGTATTAACATTATGTTATATGTTTTGTTTAGATAAAAACATTCAATAGAACTAACTAGATTTAACATTGTTTGTTCGTTGGAGGATCTTTATTCACATATCTTTTCAAAGAAATAAAGGATATAACAAATTATTTA
Source organism: Turritopsis dohrnii (assembly GCA_027922465.2). NCBI lineage: Eukaryota > Metazoa > Cnidaria > Hydrozoa > Anthoathecata > Oceaniidae > Turritopsis > Turritopsis dohrnii. The sequence goes on along the minus strand of BQMF02000235.1, from coordinate 363,285 downwards.
ACTTCTATACTTGTCCTTTAGGAAGACTTGTAAGGTATATACCTTATAACATAACATAACAAGATTGAGTAAAACTAAAAGTCTAATCATTGGTTGTCATTATAAAAAAATCACAAGTAAAAAGAATTGTATAAAAAAAAGTAAACATAAAAGGAGCCACTCCAATATTTCTGTCCATTTCCCTCAAAGAAAGAATAAGTAACTTGTATGAGTAGTTTTAATTGAAAACATAGAAACGGGAGTCTTCATTAGATTACTTTGGATCATCAATGCCTTTTAGTGCTGCGTTTTTGTATGGGGCTGCGCGCAAGCAGAAGAGAAGATGCATCTTGAAACACTTTTTAATTTACAGAGAAAAAGCTCGTCCACAAATAAAATAAAGTGTTTGCATATAATTATCAGTTTTCTCTTATCTATTTTATAAAATTCACTATATTTCCTATAAATAAAAAACTACACATTTACCTTAAAGTTGAACCAACGTCCAGCGCACAACCTCCACTAAACGTTAATGGCGGATGAATGTTTTGCAAAAAACACCGGCAACTGATACGATATCATCCAAGTTGCATTACCGAACATCGAGGTTGCAATACCGAACAGCGAAGTTGCAATACTGAATACTAAGTTGCATTACCGAACAATGGTTGCAAAACCAAACAAAATTAAGTTGCATTACCGAAAATAAATATGCTCATCATCATCATCATTAAATGATATTAAATCTATGTTAATATCATTATCAGAATTAATTATTTGTGATGCAGGTGTAAATGGTGGATGATTATCATTAGTTTGAATATCACGTCTAAGGAAATATTCTTTAAGTAAATATGAAAAATATGAAAATGTCGATCTGCAATTCTGTATATTTATTTGTAATCTGTTAACAATAGAATCTGCTTTCAATGAATGAGGTGTGACATTTGACAGAAATATGTCTTACATTTGGGTACTAGATTTCACGTATTGGTCGTTTTGTTCTGATGTAGCTAGCGAGTAAATGACTTTTGACATGACTGGAAACGATAGGAATTTTGAATAAGTCAAATCGTCCACAAAACTATTACACAATCTCTGAAAGTTAATCGGCATTTGAAAACCGTATCTATTCTGAATGTAATCGTCAATTTCAGAAATTGGCAGATACTGTCATATGAAATCACAAATAATGCTGTTGGCACCTTTGTATGTTATTAATCTTATAAATGTTGCACCTACGGTTTCTTCGTGTCCGTAAAAATCGTGTGTATTGCTGCCACTATCCGAACATAAACGGTATAAAAGCCTGTCGATATCCGTATGAAAATAGCCAATGACCCGCGATTTTAGTGATTTCAAATAGGTTTTTAGTTTTTCGCGATTTAATCTTTCGTGTGTGATTACATTGGTTACTAAATAATGCAAATCTTCCACCAACATGATATAATTGGATACGACTTTTCGGAATTTCATTAAGAATAAACTAATTTCCGATATACTTGTCATGATATTATCTTTATCTATATCGGACATTCCACCTACTTTCATGATTTTTTTTAAAAATTGTGTCCAAGTCACACCCTCTAAACTGCTTTCGAACGTTTTTCGTCAACGTATCCATATCTTAATACAGGTGGCATATCATCTTCGTTATCGTTGTACATTTCACTGTCGATAAAATGATTAGCGATAGCAAAAATATATTTGCAATAATAATAATTCACAAATTTTTCCTCTTGTAAAAGGTAATTAGTGCTCAACATTAACCACATATCTTAATCCCTAATCCCGATATTTAATTTCCAAATTGTTGGATATGGTTTACGTCTTTCATCAAAACACATTGTAAAAATTGTAATGTGTTTTCAGACACGACGCTGCCATTTACTATAATTGAATTAATGTCGACCACAATACCATTGTTTTGTAATATATGTGAAATTATTGGGTGAGTCATGACAAGATCGAGATATTTCATTTCCATAGATTTAATTTTTAATTCTCACTCGTTCTTATTCACAGCTATATTTTCGTATTCGTTAAAGCCAGTTTGAGACAGGAAGAAATTTTTAGCCAACACATCATCTTTTTTAAGTGACGGTATTACTGGCTGATCGAATTCTTCATCCCAATCTAAATCATTATCTTCATCCCAATCTAAATTATTATCTTCATCATTTCCACCTAAATTTTGAAAAACTTCTTCTGGTTCCATAAACTGACTAAAAGCATTAACCATGTCACGATTAACATTTGAACCATCATTATCATTATCCGATTCATCGTCCGATTCATCATCCGATTCGCTTTTTGGTGGAGGTTTATCACAATGAATGGAATTTAAAGTTGTACTTAAATTACTAAGAAATTTTGTCAATTGTTCGTTATTATCATTTACATTAGTTTTCTTTTTAAGTAGATTTTGTTCTAATGGCCCCGCTTTATCATTCAATTCTACTAATTTATTTGCCAAATCATCTAATTTCGACAATACGTCATTACTAGTTTCACCAGATGATGAATTATTTGTTTGAGTAGGTGGCGGTTGTAATCCTCTTTTTAATTTATCATCTCCCAATAGTTTCTCGTATAATTTAGCTTTTAATTGACCTTTACGTTTTTTCAAATCACAATCAATTGTACCGTTAATATCGAACTTTTGCTTACTAAATACTGATGGATCTTCACCAAAATTTTTGTGACCTGTATTACCTAATGCTAAATTGAATACACTTGAATCTGTCATTAAATGTGGTACCATCACAGCACACGTTAACCCGGCATTTAAATTCGGTGAATTAGCATTTGCATCAAACATAAAGTCCAAATCTTGTTGAAAAGCATCCGCCAATTGCCTTTCCTGCATCCATATTCCCAAACAAATCGCCCAACATTGTACCATGTTGTGGCTGTTGTTCGAAATACTGTTTAATTTCATTATTACCAACTTTCCCATTATCAAACCGATCTTTTACGGTTTGAACATTAAACGGATGAAATCCGATTTGCTTAATGTTATCAGGTTGGTTAAGAGATACATATGGTAACGACTTTAAATTGTTACCAGCTGGACTATTTATAATTGCAAAATCTGGAAGGTTCAACATGACGACACAATTGTCAATAAAAGAATAATTTACAATAGTTTCATTTATACGTTGCAATGATACCACACACGATTCCAATTTCTGAAAACGTTTATGTATTTTCAATCTATCATCTTCTAACAGCTGCTGCATGTTATTATTATATAACGTATACATTTATTTTGTTCCTTTTGTGTTTCTATTTCTCATAGGTAATGAAGTAGAAAGTTTTAATGATTGCACGCATTCCGTTTTGAAAAGTTCCATTTTATTAATAAAGAACGATTTCGCAGGCCCTCTTGAGACCTTTTCAATTATTTATTTCTTAATGGCATTTTTTAAGACAAAGCAGTCTTTGTAGAACCGATATCTTATATCTTAAACGGTCTTCACCGTTCCGTATTCTATTAAAACCAACTGAATATGGAAAGACCTCATTGTTCCGCTGCGCACTGCTTATTTTGTACCCTTTTCATACAATCTTTATTAAACTAAATCATTTGTATAAAACACCGAATGCCTTTGAAAGTCATTAAAGTTATTTTGCAGACCTGTTTATTTCAGTCCATTTGAGACTGCACGCTTTTCATTGAAAATGCCAAATCGGATTGACCAATAGCCACGTGAAACCTAGCGTATAAAAGGATCGCTTTGATCCATTTCATTACTTATCGACAGAGATGTCGGCAAAACGAGTACTATCGAAGAAGAGGTGGCAGAAGGCTGTTGGTAGTGACAAAAGACCTAGACGATTGGTTTTAAAACCTAACAAGGAAGGATCATACGCTTGTCCAGTTATTTCATGCGAAAGTGAGCACTTTAAAACCCAAAGAGTAGAAAGCATGTATTTACGAAGCATGGTTGGTATTACTTTTTCGACGAGAAGCCTGACGTCACGACTGTGTTTCCTGAATTGGCTACTCGTTTATCCAATCGTGAAAAAGGAAAACGTAACTCTACTACTTCCATGCCTACGTTTGTAAAGACGTGTACTATTGGAAAATCCTTTTCAAAGTGGCTTCAAAGTCCAGGTGGAGGGGGAAAAAGTTTGAGTCAGGCCGAGCAAATTGCAGCTAAATTACTGAAGTATGCCAAGTTTTGTTGTGCAGACGTATCTGTTCTATGGGATGTACCGGAATGTGTTGTAGACTACTGCATTGGTTCATTAACAATGCTGTCCGATTTTGTGGATCACTTGAAGGACATTTGGAAATTGGGAAATTCAGGAATTATTGGTTATATGAACGCGATAACTCATACGCTTGATTTCAGGAGAAGTAATGCCGTAAAAGCCGAGAACATACCAATATTTATCGCGGCTGAAATATATCTGGATAGGGTGAAGAAATGTTTAGCAAAACAAATGCGGATTGAATGGAATACAGTGTTGAGTATGGAATATCTTGCGAGCATCAACTGTTGGGCGACTATCGAGGATATGCAAAAGGTAATTCCATTTCATGCCGACAAGTTTTCTCAAATACTCCTCAATGCAAGCAGTGCAGCAACGATTATTCCAGCACACGATTTGTCGTTTTGTACTTCTTTCGTCGTAGCCGTACTATTTTTGTTGGTTAAGGCAAATCGGCCTATGACATATCAGTATCTGACAGTGACCATGGTTAGCCAACTAGGATATGAAGGGGGCATTATCGATCAGACGAAATTCAAAACGAATCATAAGTACGGATTTGACACTCTCATAATTACAAAAAGAGTTATTGACATTCTAAATGGATACATCGCTTGTATAAGGACCAGATTAAATCCACTTTGTGACTACTTGTTGATATCGAAGAACGGATCGCAGTTGAAACAAATAACCGATGTATTTGGCAGAATCGTTTATCAAGCGATCGGAAAATACATAAATCCAACACGATACAGACAGATTATAGAAACGGAGAGTTTATCTAACCTGAACGAGCAAGAGCAGGCGATTTTATCTCGTGATCAAAAGCATACTTCTCACGTAGCTCGAATACACTACCAAAAACTTCAATCAGGCGAAGTTGCACGTCAAGGGCAACGATGTATGGAAAAGCTGATAGCGGCCGGTAAGCCAAGCATTCCTTCGTCAAGCAAAAGTTTCAACGATCATTTTACGATAACCACTGGCAATGAATCTCGCGAAAGTGCAACCAATCAAACTGATGCAAATCGCATCGTTCATTTGTCTGTCAATACTAAATCGGCACAACTTACATCGTCGGAAGAACGTATGGACATCACGACGAAGAGGCAAAGCAAGGTTTCGTTTTCGTCTACAGAAGATTCGTTTCTTTCAAATGGTATCAGGAAATACGGTCCCGGTAAATGGACAGCGATTTTGCGTGATCCAGAATATAGCTTTCACCCTTCTCGAAAACCAAGTACGTTGATGATCAGAGCAAAAACGATAAAGTTGATTTGATTTCTATCTCTCCATATAAGGTGTTACATCTACCTACTATATCTGAACCATACACGAGCTAGAGATTTCTTTTGAACGTTTACCTTGCAACAGTGAAGATGTTCTTCAAGTTTAAAAAGTGCGTCTGGAATGAATGTGACGATATCGTGTCGAAGCACAAGCTTACAGAATATGAAAAGGACAGTGTATGATGAACAGTCATAATCTCAAACCAGGTATCTCATTCAAATTTTCGGAGATATCTAGTGATGTTGGAATAATGGCGAAGTTTGTAATGTTAAGACGAAAAAAAAATTGGAAACTTCTATTACACGCTGACACCAGATACGTAATCTCCGTGAAGCTACAAAAAGTAAACTGTATGAATAATATGAAAAGAAATACACGTCTGCAGTGAATCTTTCTTTGTATTCCTGACCCGACTTGAAAACTTCTTCTGACGACTGACGTTCTATCCTTCAACACTTGTTACAAAATGTCAGACATGGTTACATCACGTCACACCTAGTTACATGTTGTTGAAAGCATCGGCAAAGGAGGGTGTTGAGAATACAATAGCTATACCTTGTAGTTCCCTTAAACTGCTTCCCTATCCCCCCTTATCCCCCCTTGTCCCTCCTTGTCTCCCCTTGTTCCCTATTTCCATGGGAAAGAAAGTTGTCTCCAAGTCGACTTAAGTCCGACTTAAAGCACTGCGAGCGCTTAGGTTTAAGTGTAAGTCAAGCACCTGACCAGTTTTTCTCTCACGGAAATAGGGAACAAGGGGAGACAAGAAGGGACAAGGGGGGATAAGGGGGGATAACTCACACACGCCCTGTCCCGTTGTGCGCCATGTTGCGCCCTTAATTGTTCACGCCCTTACGGTCTCAACTTTCTTACCCCCCCTCCCCCCCCCCCCTCTGTTCCTCCTTGTCTCCCCTTGTTCCCTATTTCCATGGGAAAGAAAGTTGCCTCCAATTCGACTTAAGTCTGACTTGAAGCACTGCGAGCGGTTAGGTTAAATTCTAAGTCAAGCACGAGACCACTTTTTCTCTCAAGGAAATAGGGAACAAGGAGGGACAAGGTGGGATAAGGGGGGATAAAGAGACATTTCAAGGGAACAAGGACACTTAATTCGAGAATAAAGGAATTTGAGGAGATAAACGAGGCAGATTTTTGTGCGTTATGCTTCGTCTTCGCTAATAACGATCGTTTCTAATATGGCTTTACTTTGAAACTTTTTGATAGGTTTCACGTCTTCTTCCTCATCTTCGTCGTCACTGATGACTATTGTGTATGTTGGTAACATCCGAACAACAAATGGTTTTCTTTCCAGTATGCAGTCATCTGGATTTTCTATTGGCACAAATAGGTCAGTGTCGTTGGAGGAATTTCCCGTAAAATCTATCTCGGTTTCTTCTTGGTGGCTTGCTCTGATCCTTTCTTCCCAGTCTGGAAAACGGTGTTTAAAAACACATTTCCTAAAAACCTTTCTTTCATTACCATTTATACAAAGCCATGCATCATACAGAGAATCGGATCCGGACCAGCCAACGGTTTTGCGCATTTCAAATACCTTCAACGCCTTATCATCCAGGTTGGGCCCCAATGTACGCCATTGCAGCATCAGTTGTAGCACGTTTTCCATGTAATGTACGTCATGTGTTTGACGCACAAAATACACATGATCGTTTTCACTTGCCAACACTTCGTATAAATTTCCTTCCAATTGGTCGGCCTCCAATACTGCGTGAGCCACGGCCTTCTCAGGTATTAAGATCGAATTATCAACCTGAGGCGAAACACTTCTCACCTGTGAATAGATACACGAGTCATCGCTCATCATAAGTGTCGAAGGATCGCAATCAAAGTCGTTGTACACTGCTCCAGTGTGGACGTCTTCCTCATTGTCCACTGTTGAAAATATAGGCGTGTCTTTCAACTCTTCGGCCAAAAAATGGAAGACATCCATGCAATGTCGGCGAAGCCAAGCTAAATGTGAAGACATTAAATTAAAATATATCCTCTAACTTGCAGTGAAGAAATTTAAAAACAATATCCTCACCAGAAACACTTCCATCTTTTCTTCTCAAGGCTTTTGTCTTGAAGACCTCAAGTCTCTTACGGACCGCCTCTCCGTCGCTGTTATCACCAAAGTCTGGGTAGATGTTTGTCGTAATGAAAAACCCGCTATTATAAATAAATCTAGATGCCTCTTTATGTTTTTGAGGCACCATAATCAAACCACCTGAAAAAAATGATAAAAGGAAACTTAGATAATGAGTCGCATGTTACAATAAATGGTCATTGAAAGACAGAAGTCACCTTGCAGAATTCTTTTTGCATCTTCACAGGAAAGACTGTTCGAGGTCCACTCGTCCATGAACATCACTTGAGATGTTTTGTTAATCACGTGGCCGGAGAATCGTCCGTCCTCAACAACACCAGCTATGTAGCGGGAAGGAATAATTCCTAAAGGTTGGTCAAAGTAGACATAAAGAATGACAAAATATCCTGAAAACACGTGCACATACGTTTGCTATGACAAAAACATCAATCGATAAAAAGCAAGAAGAAGAAGAAGAAGCTCAGTTACGTACCTTGGAACGGACAGAACCAGCTGGTTTTACCGCTATCCGGTGGTCCGACTAAACACAACTTCAGCTCTTTCATTGGAAACTTGCCGTGCATAAGTATTTGATAGTACTTCTGGTAGAACCTTTTGCGCACCACCGGATTTGGGAAACTGTTCTCCACTCCTGGGAAATGACAGTAACATGTATTGACATTAGAAAGAAGTCAGAGACTTATCAGCAATCGGGCGCTATAAACGGTTTACCTTCAATAAACTTTTTGGGATAAGGTATGACATTTTCGTCGTACTGATAACGTACGAAGGCACGCAGCGACCCTTCCAGATTATAAGGGTTCCTTTCAAACGTTTTGCTTTCAATGTTGAAACAGTAACCGTCGTTTACTTCGATGAAGTTATAATCGATCTTCAGAGGTTCGATAAGGCAACATGAACTTTCCGACAACAAGGCTGTCAAAGACGACACAAAGGGAGTTATCACGTCGGCTACATGACCGTTTCCAAGTAGAGACAGCAGATACTGCTTCACAGAACTACAGTATATGTATGTATAGACTGATTCTCCAATTTTCTTGTAAATACATCCATCGCTCAAGCCGTATCCATTGTCGGCTATTATTCTCCTCAACAAATCCACGGCTTGGCAGATTTTTGAGGTCGGTCTTGCTTGTTTGACGGAAACCGAGTCTTCATCTAGCAAATAATAGCACAAATAAATCTTTGTATCAATAGGAGTGGATAATAAAGTAAAGGCAAACGCATATTGAAAAACATGTGATTTTACCATTGTTGATAAGATTCTTTACGGAAAACTGGATTAATGACTTAATCTTGTTAATGCCCTCTATCAAGTTTTCTCTAGTCATTAAATCCAATCTTTTGCACAAAACCATTTCAGCAGGTCTTGATGATGAAAGCATTTCATCGTCCAAATCAATATTGGCAATTGGAAATCCAGAGTTCTCTGCTTTTTCCCTGATGACTTCCTTCTGGGAAAGTTGAATCAATTTGGAAGCCTTAATTGAATCCCAGTCTTTCGTACAGCAAATAAAGAAGCAGCATATGCGTCCAAAGATGTTCTGCAACCTAATGATCAAATTAGGACAAGATATGTGATTGAAAATCTCGAAATAAAAACGTCACAAATGAAGCAAATACATCTTAACTCTTCCTTTGACAATTTTGCAGCTTTCAAGCACCAAACTAGACGTCATGAATAACTTAGTCAGAGTGTTTTCGTACGACTCCAAACTACATTCTGGCCAATCGAGGCCTATCCAAAAGGATAAGCCTGGCTCATTGACGTTTTGTTCATCCTCTGCATCGGAAGCCTCTTCTTCACCGTCGCTTTCGTTTTCTTGTGTCAAGCCTTCCATCGACTCGTTGCTATCTTCTTGCAAAGGTATCGATATAGAGTCGGCCTTTCGTTTCGTGGATTTTCGTTGCATGGCCGTGAAGCACGAAATGAATGCTACCACGTTTTCTTGTTCGCTTAAAAATGAGTTGATTTGTTGTCTCTGTGCCCATATGCTTTTAAGAGAACACCCAGCTGGCCAAAGCACTCGAACAGCACACACGTTGTACTTGGTGGCGACGGGTGTAGCAAGATAAGCTTTTAAAGTGTTCTTCAACGTCTTGTTTTTTAAACATTTTCTGATTTTGTAGTTTGAAGGCATGCTCTCATTCCTCAATCTTTACACAATTACTTCAAGAAAAGGAACATATTTTTTCTTATACGGTTATATATCGTATACATTTTTTTTGTTCCTTTGTGTATCTAATTTTTAGAATCATTCAAGTATAAAATAATAATAAAAGTGCGTGTTCCTGTTTGTAAAAGTTCCTTTATATTTAAAAGGAACATTTCACGAGGCTCACTTGAGACTCCTTACATTATTGATGTGTTAATAATTCCCTTAATGACAAAACGGTCGTTGGAAGACCGACAATTTATATCGTAAAAGGTCTTTCTTGTTCTGTTAACTATTAAGATCTCGTTAAAAGAAAGGGACGACTCTGTTCCTTCACAGATTGGCCAATATGTTCCCTTTAAATAGTTCTTATAAAGTAAAAGAGATTGTTCAAATTACAGAACCTAAATGAAGAGCTAAAAACTTTGTTTTGCAGACCTGCCTAAGGCAGTCCGTTACAGCCCGCACGATTGTCATTAGGAATCTTAGATGTGATTGGCTGGTAAATTTTAATGTAGTGTCACTGAATTATCACATAAAAAGAGGACCGTGTTAGTCACAAATATCAGTAATCGACTGACATGTCGCAGAGACGAATTTTATCGAAGAAAAAGTGGCAAAAGGCTGTGGGAAGTAATAAAAAGCCGAGAAGATTGGTTTTAAGACCGAACGCTGATAGTGTTTATGTTTGCCCTGTGTAAGTGTGTGAAAGTGAACATTTTAAGACACAGAGAGGTTGCAGAAAGCACGTTTTCACAAAACATGGTTGGTTTTACTTTTTCGACGAAAAACCAGATGTTAATACGATATTTCCTGAATTAGCAACTCGCTTGTCAACAGAAGGAAAGAAAAAGAGGTGTTGCACTGCTTCGATGCCGATGTTTCTAAAGACCTGTACTGTTGGACGGTTATTCAGCAGATGGCTGCAAAGCACAGGTGGAGGCGCCAAATGTCATTCTCAAGCAGAACAATTAACAGCAAAAGTCTTAAAGTATGCGAAATATTGTTGTGACGATGTCTCAACCGCCTGGGACATACCGGAATGTGTGATAGACTATTGCGTTGGATGCGTTACTTTGCTCTCGGATTTCGTTGACTACTTGCAGAACACATGGAACGTTGGCCATTCCGGAATTATCGGCTACATGCACGCAATATCTCACATGCTGGATTACAGAAGAAGCAATGGCATTAATGCTGAAAATATACCCGTATTCATTGCCGCAGAGATCTACTTGGATAGGGTAAAGAAATGCTTAGCAAAGAAAATGAGAATAGAATGGAATACAGTGTTGAGTATGGAATATCTTACGAGTATCAACTGTTGGGCGACCCTAGAAGATATGCAAAACGTCATTCCATTTCATGCCGAACAGTTTTCGCAGATCATTCTTAATGCTAGTCACGAAACAGCAATTATTCCTGCACACGATTTATCGTTTTGTACTTCCTTTGTGGTTGCCGTGCTTTTCTTTATGGTAAAGGCGAGTCGTCCTATGACCTATCAGTACTTAACAGTGGCAATGGTACGTGAACTGGGATGCGAAGGTGGCATTATCGACCAGACCAGATTTAAGACAAATTACAAGTACGGATTTGACACTCTCATAATAACAAAACGGGTCGTTGACATTCTAAATGGATACACAGCTTGTATAAGGACTCGATTAAATCCAGTTTGCGACTATTTACTAATAACAAAGAATGGTACACAATTGAAACAATTAACTGACATATTTGGCAGAATTGTATACCAGGCCATAGGAAAGCACATTAATCCAACCCAATACAGGCAGATTATCGAAACAGAAGGTTTATCCAAACTTACCGAAAGTGAACAAGCGGCTCTATCTCGCGATCAAAAACATACGTCGCACGTAGCTCGAATACACTATCAAAAGCTTCAATCAGCCGAAGTTGCACGTCAAGGACAACAGTGTATGGAAAAATTGCTGGGGTTACCAAACGACGGTTTGAACGAACATTTGACAGTATCGACAATCAACGAATCGCACAATAGAGTTGACGATCAAAGCATTGAATTTCAAAGTTTGGCCATAAATTCTCGTGGTGATGTTACAACGAGAAAGCAGAAACCAACAGAAGGACGCATTGAAACCGTTTCAAAATGACAGAGCAAGGTTTCGTTTTCGTCTAAAGAAGATTCGTTTCTATCGTACGGCATCAAGAAACACGGAATTGGTAAATGGACGGCAATATTGCGAGATCCAGAGTACAGCTTTCATTCTTCATGGAAGCCGAGTACATTGATGATTAGAGCTAAGACGATAAAGTTGATTTGATTTTCATTGTTGGCATTTATTGATTTATTAACCATGTAAGAAATTGAAGCAAGAGGTTTTTGGTCCATTTCGTTTCTGCTAACAACAGGTAACATGTTCTTCAAATTCAAGAGGTGCACGTACACCAAAGACCTGCAAATAACATAGAAACACAGCTTAAACGAGCACGAGAAGGATGTTTTAAAAGACATGATAAAGACACACGAACTAAAGCCTGGCATCACGTTTAGATTTACCGAATTGGAAAATTGTACGGGCATAATGGCGAAACTGTCAATGCTAAGAAAGCAAGACTGTCTTAAGCTGTTTTTACATAGAGACACAACATTTATGATTGTCATTAGATCACGGCAAAACAGTTGTAGAAAATTATTTGGAAACAAATACAAAGATAGTACGTAAATAAGGACTAATTAAAATCCCCACTGCCCCACCTTCCATCTCCAATAATATTGTCTTCTACTCTCAAGCTTGTCATTCTTCCTTTGTGAGAAAGACTCTATTGGCTTTCAAATCATTTGATTTTACTTACATGTAGTTACACCTTGTTACATCTAGTTATATGTTGTTACAGTTCCACACAAAAGAAAAGTTCAATCTACGTCACTTCTTTTACTGACGTCAATTGACTCCAGAATCAGCTGATATTAGTTACAGGCCGCTACATCTTGTTACATCTAGTTACATCTTGTTACAGTTCTACACAAAGGAAAAGTTCAATCTACGTCACTTCTTTTACTGACGTCATTTGACTCCAGAATCAGCTGATATTAGTTACAGGCAGTTACACCTTGTTACATTTAGTTACATCTTGTTACAGTTCTACAGAATGGAAAAGTTCAATCTACATCACTTCTTCTACTGACATCATTTGACTCCCGAATCACCTGATATTAGTTACACGTAGTTACACCTTGTTACATCTAGTTACATGTTGTTACAGTTCCACACAAAAGAAAAGTTCAATCTACGTCACTTCTTTTACTGACGTCAATTGACTCCAGAATCAGCTGATATTAGTTACACGTAGTTACACCTTGTTACATTTAGTTACATGTTGTTACAGTTCTACACAAAGGAAAAGTTCAATCTACGTCACTTCTTCTACTGACTTCATTTGACTCCAGAATCAGCTGATATTAGTTACACGTAGTTACACCTTGTTACATATAGTTACATGTTGTTACAGTTCCACACAAAGGAAAAGTTCAATCTACGTCACTTCTTCTACTGACTTCATTTGACTCCCGAATCAGCTGATATTAGTTACTTGTAGTTACATCTTGTTACATCTAGTTCCATCTTGTTACAGTTCTACAGAATGGAAAAGTTTAATCTACGTCACTTCTGCTAACGTCACTCAATAATCAGCTGATATTTCTTACACATAGTTACACCTTGTTACAGAAAGTGACGTAATGCGTCACTTTTCTCTCTCAGAACTTGTAACAAGGTGTAACAACATGTAACAACCTGTAACAACGTGTAACTTGAAACAGAATCAGCTGATATTAGTTACACGTAGTTACGCCTTGTTACATCTAGTTACATCTTGTTACATGCTTTTGACCAATTAAGCATAGAATGGCGTCATTCCCGGCTATGTCGTCATTTGCGAGATCTCAGCTGACCTTTGCATCAGCTGACAATCCGGTGTTGCAATGACGTCAAAGTGAAAGGGCGCAGGGCGTCACCTTTCTCCCTCAGAACTTATAACAAGGTGTAACAACATGTAACAACGTGTAACAACGTGTAACGTGTAACTGACAATCCGATGTTGCAATGACGTCACAGAAAGTGACGCAATGCGTCACTTTACTCTCTCAGAACTTGTAACAAGGTGTAACAAGGTGTAACAACATGTAACAACGTGTCACTAGAAACAGCTGACAATCCGATGTTGCAATCACGTCACAGAAAGTGACGTAATGCGTCACTTTACTCTCTCAGAACTTGTAACAAGGTGTAACAAGGTGTAACAACATGTAACAACGTGTAACTAGAAACAGCTGACAATCCGATGTTGCAATGACGTCACAGAAAGTGACGTAATGCGTCACTTTACTCTCTCAGAACTTGTAACAAGGTGTAACAAGGTGTAACAACATGTAACAACGTGTAACTAGAAACAGCTGACAATCCGATGTTGCAATGACGTCACAGAAAGTGACGTAATGCGTCACTTTACTCTCTCAGAACTTGTAACAAGGTTTAACAAGGTGTAACAACATGTAACAGCGTGTAACTATCTGCAACATGTAAGTGAAATCAGCTGATATTTCAAGTGATGTCTATAGCAACGGGAATTTTTCCAAATGTAAGGGCGTGTAGACATAACTGTCGAATAGGTGGGGCTATTTTTAATGAAATTGAAACATAACACTAAACGTTTTTGTTTACTCTTCATCACTACTGATTACAATAGTGTCTGTTACATTATTCACAGATGCGAAGCGTTGTAGAGTTTCGGTGCTCGGCTTGACGTCTTCAGGTTGTATTTCGCACTCCTCGTCACTGCTGATGACAATAGCTTCATCTGGTTTGCTACGAGCGACGAAACGTTCAAAAACGGGTTTCGTCTCCATCTCTTCTCCGTTATCGTTTTTCCTTTCATCGACATCATCATTTTAAAGCGAATGGAGTCACAATAAAACTACGTAACGCCCTTTTTAAAGGCTCTTCTCGCAAAGAAAGATTACCTTTAAAACTAGCAGTATCCAATTTTGTTCCTTCTTTTAGATGTTTTATGTACAGTGAGAGGAACACATTTTTTCTTATACGGTTATATATTATTTATGTTATTATCATTATTATTTTTAATAATATTATGTTGTTGATGATGATGATGATGATGATGTTCTCAATTAAAAACATGATATTACTTTGCGTTTCATTCTCAGTTTGATGTTGATACGGATTCGACGTGATTATATCATACGATATGTAATTACATATGCCACGAATCATTGTCCAATATTTACAAATACAGTTTTTAGATTCTACCATCACTTGTGTGTTGGACAATATATTATCCAAAAATTTCCGAGCAATTTTAGAACTCGGTTCTTGAAACAGGATACGCAAATTATTGTCGTCGTCGTGTACCAATTGACGTAATGATGGTGGTAAATATTCGTTCCATAACACTGCCACCAACAGTTTCGTATCTTCTCGTAAATTACGCGCTTCCATACTGTAACAAAAGAAATTTTTCATGATGAAATGTACTACGTCTATTCAATGCAAATCCAAATCCATGCGTTTCATCAGTGGATTAGTCAAAGAATTACATGCAGTAACAGATCCGTTGTTAGTACATTTTACAGATTTATGAATTGCTTTCATCGGCACTGCTTGAACTTGAGTCGGTCCCGATTGTTTTCCTTCTTCCATAACTTCTATTTGTACTGCTTCTGCTGATGGTTCTATGGCAACAATATTTTGGGCCATGACATCGTTCCGAACGTTTGGTTTTTCTTCCAAGATTTCTTCAAAGTCCATCGACTGTTTCAACAGGTCTTCCAGATCCATTGGCACTTATGCTGGTGCCTGATGATGATGATTCTTCATTCTGTGCTGTTCGACTTGAATTGATGTCATTTTTGTAATTGTCTAATAAATCTTCTGATTTCTTTATATCTTTTTCGTACCTGTTACCACGACTAAGACTGCCACCGAGTAATTTAGTTATTTTAAATAAATTGGAATTTATATCCCAAACACCTTCCAGTCTGTCGAATTCATTGTCTCCAGATTTTTTGGGCACGTAACATCACTGGGTCTTGTGATTAGTTGTGTCAATTCTAACTTTACACATGACATTTACATCCTGTCTATTGTCTAATAATAAATGTGGAAGGTAATTTCCCGATTCTGGGAAAATTTCAACGTCTGCTTTGCCCACGTATTCCTTTTCCAAATTATTAACGTAAAGTTTGTACAGCCAAATGTTTTTTTTGCTTATGTTTTTTGTACTCCCACGCACACTCCAATCGGAAATTAGTTTGTTTAAAACGCCGGGAACTGTACCGGTTCTGAAAAGTACCATGACGTGCGAATGGGACAAGATATTTTCGGTTCTTTCGCTATTTCGTAAATTATGCATAACATAAATTGTCGTAAAGCCAGACTTGCGCCACACAGTTAAAAACTTTATGAAATAATTACTTTTGTCGACAGTACCCGTCATATCGTCCATGATTAAAATATATTTTGGCGTACGCGGTTCGCCTTTATTATTATTTGATAGTTTTCTCTTTTTTACTCCATCGTTTTCCGTTTGGTCTTTTTCATTTTTATTATTATTATTATATTGTGAAAATTCCAATAACTCGTTAAAAACAGTTTCCAATTTTTCCACGTCACTTACTTTAATAAAATTACATTGTTTTTGTTTTCGAAAACAAGATTTAGTTTGTGTTTGTCTGTCTAAACTCAATTCTATAGGTGTTAACCAAAATACAGTATCACCTACTAACATCTCCTGTTCTGCCCATCTTTGTATAACACTCGTTTTCCCAGTTCCGTTGCGACCAACAATACCTTCATTACCGGTAATAAGTGGTTTAAAATATACTGATGATGATGATGATGTCATATTTCACGAAAAATAAAATAAAATAATACAAACACCTAGTATGTTTATATATATATTAAAATAAATAAAGTTCTTATTGTTCTTATTGTTTCTTTGAGTTTGACATTCGTGCTCGTTTATGCGTTTTTCTTGTCTCACGGTAATTGTCGACATCTTTTTTGCTAAACATAAACAACTTTGGGTCAATTCCACGAATAGTAATAGTGTCACAGGCAAGTGTGATGTTCAATAAATCGTAACTGCGTCTCAGTACTTTCATATACGTATCATCGTTATATCTGAACAAAGTGCGATCGGCACTCTTTGTTGATTCATAGGCTGTCAATTTACGAAGGTTTTCTTCTCCAACCAACCTATAAATTTGCCGAATAACATGTTCAAATAACGACGAACCGTGCATACACTGGTAGATCTCATCAGCGGCCATCGCATCATCATCACCTTCATCATCATTATCATTATTATTGTCATTATTATCATTCTTCTTATCGTCAGGAATGACAATTGACAATGGCATATTTGTGGGTAATGGTGATGCCATTGGATCTAAACATACATGCGAAAACATTATTATTTTTCATCAAAAATAATAATAATAATAATAATAACATAAAGTTCTTTCTAAATGTTCGTCAAACGATTGTGATAAGATTCAAATAATTCCAGTAGTCGCTACCCATCCTGGAAGTAAAACAGGAACAAAAGATGAAGATGAAAAATAAGCAAGTGGATACCAATTAAGTGTAAAAATAGTATGCAATAGAATTTAATCGTCAACATGCATACAAACACAATAACAACATCATCTTTGTAAAAACTCCACCGCCAGGAGGAGTAGTGACACTGTGAATTATTACAGAACTTATCACAATATTAACATGTGTCAAACATTTGGAAATTCCTCCATGTTTTTTTTTTTTTTGTGATTTTTTTGAAAAAAAAAATAATGATAAGCTTGTTTGTTTACCTTTCATTACGAGGAAAGTTGGAAGAATCTTCTAATTCTTTTCTTCTTTTACTTCATCACATAACAATGATGATGTTTCAGTGAAGTCGGGACTTTGAACATCGTCTACTTCTTTAACTTCTTTTTCTTTTCCAATATTTATTTCGTCCATAACACATTCCATTATTTCATCTTCCATTTCTTTTCTTTTAATATCATCTCGAAATTTTTTTCTATAAGCCTATAAATAAGCATTGTTTGTGTAAATGTTATTACAAAAAATGCACATCTAACAGAAAAAAAAAATTGACATGTTAATAAAAAAGCACACATAAAAAAAAGCACACATAAAAAAAAAAAGCACACATAAAAAAAACCCATTGTATTAAAATAAACCATTGTATTAAAAAAATAAACATGAACATATGAAACAATTTAAAAACAATAGATATTTGTTTATGTTTATATTTTATTGTTTTAATAACTGTAGAAGCACATAAAGATTATTTTTAATTTCTATAAGTGATTTTTGTTGATTAGAAAGCAAGTTAGACAATTCGTTATTTTCTTGTAACGCTGTATTTATTTGTAATTTGACTTGATACATTGCCTCAACATTTGCACGAATGGCAAAATCATGTTTTGCAACTTCGTTATATTCACCATTCTCGTCTAACGCTGCTTCTTGATTAAAGTAGTATTCAGCTGAATTAGCAGAAACACAAGGTACTTTTCCACAAATCAAACAAACTGCTGCATCTACCATTTTTTTTAAAATACCGGGTATGGCAAAAAAAACGTCCCCAAATTTGAAAATTTGATGTAGCTTCGTCAAATGATCGTAATGATTTGAAACTTCATAGGGCTGTTTTCGCACCTATTTCTGATATTTCCTGAGAGTTTGACAGCTAAACGACAATTTTTCTTAAAGATATAGCAATTTCCCGAAAACATATAAAAAATCACTTGTTTATAGAATTGACGTCAATATCTTACTGTGATCAAAATGAAATTTTATATCAATTACAAAATTTCATTGAACTAGACAATGACAAATCCACAAATCTATTCATAAAACTAAAAGAATATGAAATTTACAAAACGTTTATGCAAAGTGCATTTTGATTGAAGAGCCGTTGCAGTCGTTTACTGCTTTAAGTCTCTCTGTAAATTGTTTCATTGCTTTTCGGATCTCGGAAAGATTTGATGCACATTCTTTCCAGACCGATTTGATTTTCCGAATCATTTCATCCTCTGAAGTAAAATGTTTGTTGAGTCTTCCCTCGTATACTTTATCTTTAACTCGACTCCAAAAATACTAGTCGAGTGGATTCGCGTCTGGTGATTTAGGGGGCCACTGATCCTTCTTGACATAACGTCGTGGAATAGTTTCCTCAAGGAAATTTTGAACTAATCTACTGGTATGGGAAGTTGCTCCGTCCTGCATATAAATCCAATCATTGCGAGGGTAAATCTTACGGATAGCCGGAAACAATTCCTTTTTCAAATGATCATGGTATCGTTTAGCGTTAATTTTAAGACCATTTTGGTTGACGAATATTGGTTTGCTTACACCATGCCATGTGAAAGCGGCGGATACCATCACTTTGATTGATTGACGATCCGAAGTGTGGAAAAGATTCTTTTCAGGCACATCCTTTTTGTTTCCTTTGTAATACACTCTGTTGTTTTGATTGTTGAGTGGTACCTGTAAAGGAAAATCACACTCGTCTTGAAATACTGCTCTTTCCACCATGCGAGGATTTCGTGAAAATTTTTCGTAAAGAGATTCGGCTCGTTCGACTCGTCTTGCACGTGTCCCTTCGTTCATTGAGGGAGCTTTCAAACGTTTGAATTGTTTGATTCCTTTCGACTTCACCATTCGTCGCACAGATCGATCCGAGATGTTCAAAATCTTGGCTATGTTGTTTGGGGTGACATGAGTTCCCGGGGCTTTTTCTTGAGAACATACCAATTCCTCAACAGCATTTTGTCTTTGTGTTGTTGTTGCCGTGATTGGACGACCAGAGCCTTTTTGCCTTTCCATTGTTGATTTTCGGTTTGCGTGACTGTTAGTAATTACACATTGCAGGGTCTTCATTAACCAGGGACGTCAGTGGCCACTGCAATGACTTCATGAAGAACAACAAAGTCAAAATGAATTCAAGAATAAACCGGGCGCTGAACAGGGAAAATGAAAAATTTCTTTTGACGTCAAATCTATAAACAAGTGATTTTTGATATGTTTTCGGAAAATTTTTATATCTTTTAGAAAAAACGTCGTTAAGCTCTTAAACTTTCAGGAAACATCAAAAATAGGTGTAAAAACAAACCTGTGAAGTTTCAAATCATTTCGATCATTTGACGAAGCTACATCAAGTTTTCAACTTTGGGGACGTTTTTTTTGCCATACCCGGTACTGTAAAATAAAATATAATATTTAAGAATTTAAAATACCATTTGTCTCTTCAAACGATAATTCTTTACAACAGGTTTTTGCATATCTTAAAATATCTTTCACATTGTCCTCTACACAATTCAAAAACTCTTCTGAAAAGACGTTCAACATGTTTGGTCGATCGAAATCACAAATGATATCGTCCAACGTTAAATTTTCGGTACGCATTCTGTTTTTCACATCCTTAAAAAATTCCTTCACATTATTGGTATTCTCATCCCAGTATTTGCCAATACAAGGCAAACATTCATATTCAATAAATTGACACATTTTTTTATCACATCTGGAAAAAAAAAGTCATTATTATTATAAATTTTTTTTTTTAATATATATACAATCATATCAGACACAATAGAAGAGTTCGTTGTATAAACAAATATATCTTTTACAACACAATTATTTAATAATGAACATCTTGCAAATAATCGGTAAAGCTATCAACGTTCGAATCACACATCTTCATCGCATATTTAATTCTTTTCACTTCATCGTCACACGCAGAAAAGAATTCATCACTAAATGGATAGTCCTCCAACTGGTTTCTTTGGAAGTAATGATCTGAAGCAATAATGTCTATAATCTCACGTTGCATTTGCTTGTAATAGCTTCTCACCTCATCCTTCCCCCACATATCATCAATTGTTGAAATATTTCTCAATTGATAAGGAGTCGCCAACGTGTATCTACTTACATCTTTAACAAACAACCAATACGGGTTAGGTACTTGTTTCTTTGTCTCATACACATCCATCATTATTTAGATTCTAAATTAACAACAAGCTATATATATTATTCACACACAATCATCTATACATAATGATCCGCAATTTTATCGACCAAAATATCGATCATGTCATAAACAATAGCACGATCTCCTTTTCTTCAAATCATTTCTTTAATTACCACACACGCCTCGTAAGCTAACTCACGAAAACTTTCTTTGTGTGTTGATCGGTTACCGCATATTTCCACATCTTATTCATGTCAATTACATCTTCATGGATTCCATTCATAACCAACGGGAATTTTTGTAAAATCATGGATTGTCAACACCCAATTGTTTCTTTCCATTATTGTTTGTTTTTAATCTAGAAAATAAACAAACTATTAAAAATAAATATTAAGTATGCAAACACAAATAAAAAAAACACAGTTTTGTTTTTTTTCCAACACAATATATCATTTATTTCTTTTAAATAAGAATAAATTTATATTTGTGAAAAAAATTTATCCATCAACTCAGAAAATCGTGTTTTCATATACACAGTCAAAGCCTTATTCATAATATTAAACTTACTAGGATCAGAATTCGATATCATGTTACAGGTATAATTTTAAGACGGATTACTATAATAGAATTTATCACCACAAAATTCTAAATAAGTGACCTCTTCCTTAATAACAGTTTGTGGAAATTTCACATAAATATAGATTCCATCTGCTGCAATCCATTTTGGCTCAATTTCATCAATGAATGATCGTAGTAAAATGCTTGTTTCATCCATTTGTGCAGCATAACCTTCACGCAAATCCTGGTCATTGCCATTCGAAATTACGCATCCATCTCGCAAAATGAATTTCTTATCCCTGATTATGAAGCCATTGACAACACCAGCTTTTTCTTCTTCTTCTTTTGTTGCTTTATTGGTGAAATAGACAAGATGCGAAAATTCATTGGATTTTTCATCTTTTACCATACAGCAATCGCTTTTTTTACAAACAGTGTAATATTCACCTTCGACCAAAATGACTTTACAATCTCTGTGACCTGGTCCATTCATTGCATCTTCGAATTGCTCAAATTTCTGCACCTCATTAAAAAAATGCCTATTACAGAAATCTTGGAATTGCATTTTTATCAACACATGATCTTTGCGAACATAACTTCCATTTCGATTTCTTTTTCATCTTGGTGGAGCAAGTGGAGTTGGCGGCGATTGACAAACGTTGATAGGCGGAGTGATAGGATCCTCATCAATAATAGTATCGCGAGAAATCGTCTTTTTTTATTTCTATAGAAGTCATCTAAAACGTTACCATAATTTTGAAATACAAAGTAATGATCACTGTAAATTATATCAAAATATTTATTTCCAATTACACAAATTACACTAATTACACTACTGATGAATTTATTTGGTGATCGAGCGTTTAAAATATCCAGTTACTTTCAAGATGAAGTTAATTTCATTAGAGCTAAGTACAGAAAAGCAGGATACCCTGATCGTTTCATCAGTAGTGTAATTAGGGACTTAAATGTTGAAAGGGAAGAAGTGATTATTCCCGAGTGGTTAATGGAAGAACGGAAGAAAATTTTCTTTACACTACCATACTGTGCACGTAATGAAGAAGATGTGAAGAAGTTCATTTTCAACTTGAATACTTGGACAAAAGAGAGGTTTATTTTTGTTGTATTGTGGACTACAAAGAAAATTCAATCCTTGTTCCCACTTAAGGATAAAACAAAGCATGTGGCATGCGTATTGTATGAAGGAAAATGTTCGTGTGGAGCTAATTATATAGGCAAGACTGTTCGGAATGCAGAAACACGATGGTCCACACAAGATAAAATTAGTACAAAGTCTGAGCCAGCCTTACACGTCGTTAAAAATGATGGTCATTCGTTCACGTGGAAAATTTTGGTGAGAGCTCCCATAACCAACTGGAAACGTAAATTGTTGGAAGCTTTTTATATTAGGTCTTACAGGCCAACTCTGAACGAACAAATCGAATCAAAAAGATTAATTTCGTTTCACAACGGTGTGACGTAAAGAAAGAATTTTTAATTGCTTCTACTGTTTTTACTTAAGCATATTTAAGGCCCTTTGGGATTTTTATTGTAACTTATGTATATATATTGTTTTATTATTAAAAACTTATGGCAAATAGATACTTCATAATGCTTAATTAAATGTTGATCCGAACCAAAAATGAGTCCACAGAGAAAACAGGAAAATCGATTCTTTACTTCTTTTCTCATCACAATCAAATCGTATATAGTTTGGTGAAATTGTAAATCTATATTAATTTACAATAAAAATCGTACTTTTTTTAATTATTTTTAATATAAAATACATATTTATTTTTCAGTTGCAACAGTAAATCTTACGACACCAACATTTGTAAGAAATCTGGTTGTGCGGTTAGATGGTAAATGTAGGAAAACACGATATAAGATGTACAAAAGAAAAACAAAGTAAACTTATAGAAATAATAAAACAAGCAGGAGATTGGGACGAGTCGGGAAACAAATTACAAAAAAAGTGATAACGAAAATCACAAAGTAATATTAATGCGCACATATGGATGTAAATATATCGTTAGAAGATGAAGATAAAGACGTTGAAAATACACCAAAGGAAATTCAATTAGGTTATTATATAAAGAAAGACAACCGCTGTGAAAGTTGTTTCCAAACACTCCCTGCAGAAGCAATCAACAGAAACAAATTACTTGCATCATATATTCGGCAACAAAAATTATATCATGATCAAATTGGCATTTTTAAATAATGTCGATATAATTATAATCGCCATTTTCATAATATTATTAAAATAATGCTTAAATTAATGAAACAATATTGACTTGATCACGAACATGACAATGTCATCATCACCACAGCACAAGCTGAAACATTTATAAATAAATATATGGAAATATATATTGTAATCACAAATTAATTTATCATTATCGTGGGCATAGTTATTGTCCATGCACGATTCATATCAAATGCAGATGCACGCATCATTGGACAGGTCTGTATTTGAATTTGAAACAACTTTATAAAATAAGAAATTTATTGCATCAAGACTTTGATATTTTCAGAATTATTTAAAAGAAACAACACTAGATTTTAATTAACGTGCTGCTTGTAACCCGTTAGTAGCCAGTCGAAATAAAGTCATTGTTTCAAATAACGTGTTATTTATTTATCAATAACAAGTTTATTGCAACTACTTACTTCCTCATTAAATATTTATAATCTATCAACACCTAACTCGTTATCATTGCTTTTTATGAGTTTACACTAGGTACCAATCTCTTTTTTGACAACTTGACAACTAGTTACCAATCTTTTTAAACTAGTTACCAAGCTCTTTTAACAACTTCAAAACTAGATACCAAACTCTTTTCACTCGGGTCCAGATTACTTTTTTGGTCATATTTTCAAACTACCATTTTCTTTGTTTCAAAAAACAATAGGGTTCATTCAAAACTTCGAAATTTCTTATGTAAATAGCGTCATGCTTTCATCTTTCGAAAAACAAAAGAAAGAAGTTATAAAGAAGTATTGGGACTGCCACCCCCCTCCTATCGACTATCATCAATAAACACTTGTTATGATTTTCCCTCAAACCGTCACATATATTTGGGAAATAACTTTTCCTTCCTCCTTCTTAAAACACACTGTAAACAAGGGAGGATCCAAGGGTGGTCAGATTGGTCGACCGATCTGGTAAAATCAAATCAAATTAAAAATTTTAAACAAGCCCAATTTAGTTTTTAGCTGTTGCATGCACTGTGTGCCGATCAAATCTTCACAGGAATTAGCCTTGAGAAGTGATACGTCATGAAACACAGTCCATACTTTTGGAGCACTCATTTTTCGATAGTCTCGGATCAATAAACGATTTTTCCGGCTGATTTACACTTTGGAAATCATACCATAAGCGAGTAGGCTAAGGACCATGTTGCCCACTTTGAGTTTTCGAAGCCACTGCATTTTAACGCATTCCATTGGTTTAAAATCTTGAAAACAATAGATTGCTTAACAATTGACCTATCAAGTCTCGGTTAAGGTGGTGGTACCCCATAAGAAAATAAAATCTCAAAATTGAATTTAAACAGGTGCAATGGTGTTTTTAGGTTGTATTAGATGAAAAAAGTTGGGAAGGCACAAAAATTAAGTTATTTCCCCCTCCCTTCATTAATTATTCATGAAAACCTATAAATTTAAGCATTTCTATAAAGAATTTTATAACAAAGATAACACAAGAAATACAAATTGTTTTTGGCTGAAACTTTTCAAATAGCTATAAATGAAGTAGGAGCATGTGTTGAGTGAAAAATAACACCCATAGCTCAGCTGAAGCATGTGCTTTAACAAAAGATTTACAGCTTTTTCTATTTTATCGGTATCAAAATTTTTTGCAGACTTCTACTAAGATTAATCCCATTATTAAGCACTTGGTACATCAAGAACATGTTGAAGAACAACTGGTGAAAATTTGAAGTCAAAAGGACGAGCGGTTCAAAATATATCTTTGTTAAGAGATCAAAAATCTCGCAAAAAAGCAAAACTGGGAAAATGCAAAATAAAAAAAAATTATGATTAAACCCTAAGAAAATGCACCACTGCTGTACGTAACACCTTCAACTTCTTTCTCTTTGTCTATAAATCATTTTCTAATAGCTCTCTGCTTCTTTCGTCTTTTTTTCACCGGCTCCAGACTTTTACGGTTCATTTCCTGAACATGCGACACATCGGCTTGTTGTAATCCTTTTAATGTCAAACGTCCATGCCTAGTTCTTTCAACAGAGGAATGAGTCCTTGCATTCCCTTATTGAAATAGATAACAGCTGATGAAATACCAGTTTCCAAGACAGTTCTTTCAACATATACACGTTTTGGTACCCTCAACCAAATGATACTGTTCAGTGATTCGTTAACATTTTGTGTTTGCGCGTGTAAACACTTTTTTAACAATTCATCGTTGCCAAGATCTTGATGTGAAAAAATGGGTTTAATCAAATCATGTATTGCTGGTGGAATAGCTATTTTTTGTTTATATTTCTCCCTGTTAGAGTGGTATTTGCACCAAGAGTCTTTCCCCATAGGGCAAAAGCGGTGTTGTTTATCAAGATCATTAGTTTGGGCACAATAATGCACAATCACTGCTATCGCTTTTTTCATACCATATAGATTCCCGACATTCTGTGTTATGGCAAGCGCAAAATAGTTTTGCATGGAGTTGATAACTTTATCAGTTAACCTTCCAGCTCCACCGATCCTTTTCCCATCACTTAGCTTCTTTCCCTTCCATTTATCAAGTAATGTCCAAGATCTTGACCCCACACGTTTTCACACATGACCAATGCATTCTGCTTTCTCTATTGTTTCTCCGGGATATGGGTTTGAGTCACATACTTCAACATAAGACTTTGAGTCACCATCCCCAGTGTATGTTAAGTACTTAAGTTTAAGTTCTCGTACTGAGCGTTTAAACATTTTAATGGCACCAGCAGGTTCCATGTTTCCTGCACTACCGGTGTGGTTTATTTTACAATCGTGATGCAGTTTCCAGTCGTTGTAAGCTGCTGTGTTTTTCCTTTTCTCCCAGATTTTGCAGGAATAACACAACTTGGTAAGGACTGCAAAGTCAATACATTTACCATCAGATACAGTAGTAACGACTCCATTCATTGAGGCATATCCTCTTTTTTGCCAGGAACCATGGACAGATACCCGTGTAGCAACAACAGCTGAGTCATCATATACGTCCAGCTTCTTTTTACGAATATCATTTGCTGCTTCTTGCATGGATGCTGTTGCAGTTTTTACATATGCATAATGCAATTTATCCTTCAATGCATGGTAGTTCTTTTTGGTCATTGGTGGAGGCATATTCATCAATAGACAAAAGGTTTTGATACTTTCGTAACCTTTGCCGATTTCTCGAAATGCTAACATCAAGCGTATGTTGATTTCTTTTGTTTTACGTTTCCTTTTTCAAGTGGTTGTGGCTTCTTCCTCTTCTTTCTCACCACTTTCTTCCTCTTTGTCTTCTTCCTCATCATCATTGCCTCCCATTTCTATCAGGGTACTCTTTCATGACAAAAAAGTTGTCGACCAGTGACACTCGTCACAATTCATCCTAAACTAATGACACAGTCCTTCCTTCTTTGAAGTCAGTCAGGACAACGACCAATTTTTAAGATAAGACTCATAAACAAGTCAGTATTTATCAAAATATTGCAATCTTTAGCAGCTACACATTCATCAGTTGTATCAAAGTTCAGATCTAATTTAGCGGCAGACGCAGATGAGACGCAGAAGATCCACAAATTATTCCAGATTTTCTGTTTAAAGAAGAAAAGCCCAAGTTATTTGTTGAAATTCCATTTTGTTTTCAAATGAGAAGATTTCAAGGAACTTTCTCAAAAAGTTTCAAGCTTTCACAAATGAACAATTTGATTTACGAATTAAGTGGATGACGAAAAAAGTCCGTACATTGTTTAATTTGAAAGATAAAAACCCATATCATTCTTGTGTAATTTACAAAGGTACATGTGATTGTGGTGCTACGTACATAGGGGAAACAAGAAGAAATGCGGTTACCTGTTGGAATGAACACGAAGACATTAGAAAAGATTCTGAGCCGGCAAAACATTTAACAAATAACATTAATCATAAATTCCATTGGACAATTCTCACAAGAGCTCCAATTTTTTACAGAGATAGAAAAAATTTAGAAGCTTCTTTTATCACTTTACAAAAGCCCACACTTAACAATCAAATTGACTCTAAGTTATTAATTCTGTTTAGAAATGGAATTACTTAAGTCCCTTTGGGGCACCTTATTTCTCTGTTGTATATATTTTATTGTTATTAAGATCAATTTAGTGTAATTATATATAATTTAGAGACGTTGTAGTATAAATAAGAAAAGTTGTTTTCATTCATCTTACTTGATAATGGAATAAATCTGAAAAGCTTCGTAAAGAAACTTTGTTGCTGTTTTAATTTTATTTAGCTCATAAAATTATTGAAGTATCAATTCTTAAAAAGTAGTTAATAGGCTTATTTTTCTTTGAAATTGAAACAAAACTGAATAAAAACTTTTAAACAACGATTCGTTTCCTGACAATAGCAACATAATAACTTACTTCCTCTGCTGCGCTAAAAACCGCTTTGTTCAAAGATTCTTGAGATATTCCACTTCGTATTTTTATATCAACTTTCTTGCAATAACGCCTTAATTACCTTCCTGACAACCCTGGATATTTGTCTTGCAGAATATGTGAACCCTGGATATTTGTCTTGCAGAATATGTGACACTTCCTCATAAGATCTTCCTTTTAATAAGTCCATTATCTCTTCTCTTGAACAAAGCCTGTCCAGTGTAGATGCCATTTTGATCTGTAGCATGTGCACGCAAAAGACTGGGAACAAATGGCCAGAACACTAGTAAATAGGTTGTTACCTTAACTGGTCCTGGAAATATTCAGAGTAAATGCTAAAACCAATATTTTATTTTAGGCAAACAGAATTTTTGAAAATTTATTTTTTGAATCAAAATTTTAAAAGTGAACAAAAATCTACTTGTAATAATCCGCAATCGTGTGCAACACATTTAACTTAGGGAGTGTTTGTTTTTGTTTTTTTTAACGATCAAAATCTTCTTAATCGTGGTCATATAGTGGTAGTTCGACCACGCAAGACACATTCACGATTACGGAGGATCTAACGTCAGTTTTCTTTAAGCCAATCAAAACGCAAGAAATTTTTTTCGCCATTTTGATTGGCTGCCGAAAATAAAAAATTGATGGCAGCGGAATCAGTTAGTAAATCCGTTAGTCTACAGACAGAAGCAGACGAAGGTGAATTTGGCTGAGCACGAAGCAAGACTGGGTGAGTTTCTTATTACAAAAACCTTTAATCTGCGATCAATACTGGACCAATATCAAGTCAGAAACAGTGTTGGCAAACAAGAAGTCTGTTTTATGTTTTTCAGCACAAAATGCTGGCGAGATTGAGTGGGAGAAAGCAGATTTCTGTGCATGTACAATAGAAACTTACTGGAAGGTAAAGAAAGTTTACAGAGGTATTTAGTACATGTTTGCAGTAGGAAAGTGTGCTGGAAAGTAAATACTTTACTTAGTTATTTGTTTAGAAGTGTTTAAAAATGGCTGCAGCAAAAGAGCAGAAAATGTTTTGTTTACTAACATGATGATGATGTGAATTGATTATTGAAAGGTATATATAATCGTCTTTTGTTTGAAGTTAAACCAAAGTTAAAATAATATAGATCTATCTACTAAGAAGACAGTTAGTATGCTGGATGAGTAAAGAATAACTGTTGTGAATTAGCCAGAGGATTTTTTCACTGAGTTTAAAAATGGTTCCACAGATGTCAATGTTCTGTCATTACGGTTGTGTTTTTTAAGGTTAATGCTTTCTCAAGGTTTCTTTTAGTTTGTTTTGTTTTTCTTTCGATATCGTCATTGTATGATTGAGTTTTTTTGTATACTTTTTGAATGTTTTCATTTGTTAAAAAATCTTTAGCTATAAGGTATAAGGTATCGATTTGTTTTCAATTCACATTTTGTATTGTTATTCAATGTTTGTTTTTGTGTTCTGCATTATGTATTGTTTTTTTTTAACTAAAGTTACTTTTATTCTGTGTATACGATATTATACTTCTTTGTTGTGTTGCCATTTGTTTCTGCATTAAATCTTCTGCACGTAAAGACATGATTTTGGTCTGAAGTAGGGCATTTTAAGTGTTGCAATGTCTGTTTCACGTCTCCAGGGTAAAAAATAAGTTTTCGAAACCTTTATTCGGTTCCGTTCCAGTGATACACATATGCATTATACGCATTATTATAATAGTGGGATGTTGGATTCTTTGGTCTATAGGTTTGCATTAGTTTTCTTATGATTTGTTTTACGTAGGAGTTACTTTGCATTTTCTGTTTATCAAAAAATAGCTTTTGGTCAATAATAGGGCATTCTACGTGTTGCGATGTTTGTTTATAATTCGCGTCTCCAGGGTAAAAATTTTCATTATGATTAGGTAAATAGTAGGTAAATATTTAATTGACCAATCCTCTCTGTCGGTTCAACTCACATTGACTAAAACTGGTAAGAATTATTACCAGTTATATTCAATACTCTACAACATGGGCAAACTTATCATCATTGCCAACGCATGCTGAACATGGGTTGATGTTAGATTTTTCATCGCAGGGAACCGTTGCATTGCATCTTCAATCGATACAATTTATTTTACATAGTGAAAAAAGCCACACACAGCGCGTGTTTTTTTTTTATGGGTTAAGATCTTCCAAGTAAAACGACTGTTCTGTGCTCTTATATTTAAAGTTTAAAGTACTTACAGCACTGATACCCTTTTTTTTCTTTTTCTTTTTTTTTGAATGAGTTGCTCCTTGCAAGGCCTAATCCACTACTAGATTAGAAAGGTGCTGGTGGTAGATTGAAATTATCTTCTTCGTTTTCGTTTTCACTTGAGAACAAAGTTTCTAAGCTCTCGAAAAAGCTGTCAAACCCCTTCAGTGTAAATGTTGTGCTTAAACCTCTAGGCTCTCTACACTTTGGGCAGCCTTTTTCCATGTCTCCTTTATACCAGCTGTCAATGCACGTTCGGCAACCAAGCAAAGAAGAAAAGGCTCTACAGGCAATAAGGGGTAGCTGAGGAGGGCAATCTTTGCAAATGCAACAAGAGAAGCATTCTGCGATCTTACTTAGTAACCCGATGTTGAGCTTATGCTTTTCGGCAGTTTTTAAAATCTTTCCCACCGATAAATTGATTTCTTTAACTTTCACTAGTATCTCTTCAACTTGCTTGTCATCCACCCGTCCAGTTCTTTTTGTTTTTTTTGGGTCCTGAAGGAGAGACAAAATCCTCATTTGCATCCTCCTCGTCGCTACTTCCTTCAGCAAGGATGTTTATGTCACCTCTTGGTACCGCAAATAACTTTCATGATCCCACCTTCCAGAAGTTGATTCCTGAATAAAAACATAGCCAAAATCATAAGTAAATCTTCAAATTCTTCTTCAAATACATTCTTTCTAGAAACAGAATTCTTTCAGTAATGTAAAGAAACAAAAATAGAAATGTACCTGTTGTTCCCTCTTCGTGGTAATATTTCATGCCATTCCTTCCTACTATCTCAAGATCATCTTGTTGCATTTGATTTCTTACACTTCTAAGGATGTACAGCAAGTTAGCTTGATCCTCTTTGTATATGGGTACATGAGTTGTCGAGTTGTGATGGAGCATGTTAATTGGTTTGCCATCGGGTCCTAAATCTGCCCTTACAACCTTAACAATTGCCAGAGAGTTTCCCCGGGGTGTATTTTGGCTGCTGCTTTGTCTATTCTGTATCGCTGAGGAAATGGGAGGTTCAAACATTGACGATTGAGGGGTTTCTTGAATGTTATCTCTCGAGTTTGGTACTTCTAATTCTATTCTCCAAGATGTCCCAGTTACGTAATCATTTGTCAAATCAAATGTCCCATTTCGAGGAAACTCGTGACAACCAGTAACAACTTCTGTCAAAGATATTCTGTTAGCATCTAATAGGCTCATGTGAAAAGGTTGGGTACACAATTTGGGTACCCAATTGGGCTACCTATTTGGGTACCAGAAAACTAAAAATCTGCCAACTAATAACACTTGATTTTTGTTCAAGGGTTTTATCAGAGTATCTAGCACAAGAAAAACATACTAGATTCAACTCACTTTGAGATAAAATCTTCTAATTTCGAAAAGAATACTTCGTTGATATTTGCGCTTTCTCAAACGGCCGCCATTTTGAATTTGGTACTTTCGGTTTTGCAGCTAGTAGAAACACAGACCCGATCCAAACTGATGTATGCGCCCACTTCTCTCAGAAAACAAAAACAAAGACTGGTTCAAATTTCGTTTTTGTGCAAATCAGAGATATGTAAAAAATCTGTATAAAACATATCTCTGTGCAAATATACTTAATAAAAACAGTTTTATGTATATTCACATTAAAGATTTTTTCAATTTATTAGTTTTTCTGGAAATACTGATTGCTATGCTCTAGTATTAACAAGATATCTTCTGAGATTTGGTCTGTAAATTTAGTTTTAAGTTTAAGTCGAGTGGACAACGAGAGTAACAGGATGGAGTCATAGCTAGTTTTTGGCCCCATTAAACAAAGTGCAGTTTATTGCAAGCGTTTCACACACCAAGAAAATACCACAGATTTGTAATAAAGGCTAGACACACACGTGTACACGAAGCCTGAATTACCCATGGGCTACAAAAAGTGAACTAGGAGGAAAAAAGGCCATTGCACAGGCGGACATTTTAAACCAATCACAATTCATCATTACATGTCAAAACAATAGTGTTGTCGTGCGATAAGCTTCGGCATCCTTTGTAAACTTTTCACTTTTCTCTTAGGTTCCTAATAAATTTCGAGTTTGTAAATCTTTTAACTAAATAAAACACCAAGTTAAAGCTTTACTTTTCAACAAGTATTAAAATTTAATAAACACTATCCTTACTGGTGTTATTTTTTGGGTAAGCAAGCGCCCTAGGTGGTAAACGGAATTTTCATTCCGGTCTGTAGTTTATATTCGGTACCCAAATAGGTAGCCCAATTGGGCACCCAAATTGGGTATCCAACCTTTTCACATGAGCCTATCTAATGTCTGAAAAGAAGTTCATATCACATTATTTAAGAAACCTTGTTACAAACAAAGTTATTTTAAGTACACTCCATCAATTAATCAGCTTACCTGAAAACTTCTTGCCAAATTAGCAGTAGTCACTTGAGATGACCTTAGGGTCAACTCACAATTATTGTAATGAAACTTGTACATTATCATCGTTACTGAACCTCCCACTGAATTTCAAACCGAAATATCTTTGTTTGCATCGCAGCACTTTTTTGTTGGGAGCATCGTGATGGAGGCAGATTAAACAATGTTATCTTTTTCTAAGTAAAACACTGCTACAGTGGTTCTTCTATGATTACCATTTTTACACGAGGAACAAGAATGTCGTGTCAGCATAAAACAAAGTGGATATAACAAGCAAACTAGATATAAAACTATAAAAGTAATAAATAAAGATGGTAGAATAAAATGTAACTATCAACACCCCCTCTTGAGGATAACTTTCTATTTTTGTCCAAAAAGAAATTGTCCAAATAACTTTAAGAGATGTTTCTTTGGTGGCTTTGTGAAAATGTCTGCCACATTGCTAGTAGTGGGGACATAGTCAAGCACGATTCGTCCATCATTGTAGCATTCACGAATGTAGTGGTAACGAATGTCAATGTGCTTTGATTTGGCATGTTTGACAGGATGAGCGATAATGCCCCTTGGTTATCATTCTTAATGATTGCTGGTTGCATTTTTCTGGGTAATAGTTCGTTTATTAGGCGTGTCAGGTAAATAATCTCCTGGCATGTGGCAGATAGCGACATATATTCAGCTTCACAGGTGGACAAAGCAACTGATGACTGTTTTCTTGATTTCCAACTAATGGGCCGTCCAGTTTTGGTGAGGCTGATATGGTATCCAGTGATGCTATGTCGGTCGTGCATTGATGATGCCCAATCTGCATCGCAATAGGCCTGGAGTCGGAGGTTGTGTGGTGTCTTCGTGAATGTCAACTTGTAATCTAGAGTAGCCTTAATATACTGAAGAACGTGCTTTAACATTGCCCAATCAGCGTCTTCAGGGCATGAGAGATGTTATGATAATTTTGTGACTGTAAAAGTAAGATCTGGTCTTGTACATGTCATAGCGTAGATCAGGCTTCCTACCATTTGACGATACAGTTTGGGGTCTTCAATGTGTGGTTTTGATTCAGCATACACATTGAGATGTTCACATGGTGTTGAACGTGGTCTGCATTCGTGCATCTTGAAAGATTTGAGAATATTTTCAAGGTAATGACTTTGAGACATGATGATGTAACCTTTATGTTGTTCGAATTTGACACCAAGGAAAGTGGACAATTTACCAAGGTCCTTCATCTTGAACTGTTTTATGTTGCTCATAGCTTTGGTTGAACTGGCTGCCAAGATGATGTCATCCACCCATGGTTGTTTTAGACTGAGAAAAGTTCTGTTCGAGAAGGTATTGCTGCAGAAGTTGTTGCCAATTTCTCCCACTTTGTTTGAGGCCGTGCAGCGATTTGTTTAGTTTCCACACTTTTCCAGGAACTACATATCCAATTGGTTGTTCTACGTGAGGTGCACATGGAGGTAGGCACTTTTTACATCCATTTGCTGGAGTAGTAGGTCATGCTGCACTGCAGCCTGCATCAGAATTCATATTGATTCCATGCGAGCAGTTGGTGAAAATGTCTCAGCATAATCGATTCCTTGAATTTGGCTGTAACCTTTCGCAACATATCTCGACTTGTAAGTTGGATTCTCCGAATCTCCTTTGATGTGGTAAACCCATCGACCACCAACAACTGGTTTTTCATCAGGAGGGTCGGTTAAATTTTAGGTATTATTCCGACGCAGTGATTTGATCTGGACATCCATAGCAGTTTTCCACTTTGCTGAATTGTCACTGTTCCTCGCTTCTTTGTAGGTCAGCGGTGCTGCTATCGCGTAGCAATAATCAACATGGTTTATGTGGTCACAGTCCGAGTTGTCTCCCAAGTCGTAATCAGTAAGGTGCTTTGGGAGAGCTCTGTCTCTGCTCGGAGCAGAGGGAGAGGGAGTTTTCACAGCTTTATCCTATCAATCGAGTGTTTGGAGAATGTGCAAACGAAAGACCCCAGATTTTTCAATCAGCGATATTATGGTACATCAAAAAGACCGCAGAACTTTATCGTCAAGTATATTTTATCGAATGAGAGAAAAATGTCAGGAAAAATTTTTCGTCTCTCACGCGTCTAGTTTGAATGAATTCACTCTCTCACAAGGTTGTTTTTAATTTGCTCTTAAGTTTTTGTTAAAATTGAGGCGTGTACCTAATTAGTTAATTTTCTGAAATTGTCAATCAAAGTTTCTGCGATTCTAGGAGGATATTTTTGCACTGACGGATTCGAAAGTTTCAAACGCAAAAACCTGCATCTCAGTCAAAAACTTTGGAACCGAAAAGATTCGAATGAAATAAAAATACCATAAAAATATGTTTTTATTTCAAAAACATATGACGATAAAAACTATTCTCTTTGATAAACATAAATACTTTCTCGTTTTACTTTCTTTTTACCGCATAAATAACATAACAAAAGAAAAAGTTGTCCTTGTAAACCTAGGCATCGAATCCGTTGAGTAGTTCCAAAACAGGATCAAATGCTCTTACAGGGATGTAAGATAGCGGCTCTCGGCAAAGTGGACAGTTATCTCCGTTTTCTTCTAATCTACCAATGCACTGTGCACAGCCCAGCATTTGTCGGCAGCATTTCGAGAAATGCAAAGGGGGTTGCCTAACTCTATGGATACATACACTACATTTCAATGATTCGTCCAATGCTTCAATCAATCGGTCGAATTTGTTTCCTTTTTCAAGTTTACTATCGATTACGTCAAGTTTCCTGTTGATTTCATCTAGCAAAAAAATCATTTCATGGAATGAAAGAAAAATTCAAAAGGCTTTTATATTTTCCTATATACATAATAGTATTTGATTTTTCCTATCAGTATTGGTTAGTATATTTGTAGTTGGTACACCAGAATTATTTTCATCCTTTCCTTAACATGTTTGTCTTATGCCTTTATGTAAACAGTATTGATAAATGATTATCTGCAGAAAGTTACTAAATGCTATTTCTTGCCTATCTTTTCCCCTTCAAAACAAACTGTTAATGAGACAAAGAATATTGACATCTTACCGAACTCTGCATTTGTTGAGGTGCTGCTGCTGGCGGTACTACTGCTGCTTACTTCGACAACGTTATCCAAACCCTCACTTGGAACGGCGCAGGCTTCTTCCAAAACATAATATCTGAAAATGAAATGTTCTCCATTTAACAGAACTGGAATTTTAACTTTCTAGTACAAATGCAAATTCAGTTTTTAATTCCATTCTTTGGGCCACTTTGAAAGTTAAAATGTAAATTCCAGAAGACGGAAACCCGTATAAATCTACTTGCTTTCAATTAAGCCCTGCAATTTATACAAACAAATTGTTTGAAAAAGGGATGCATCATACCTCTCGTGACCTCAGAGTCTTCTATCGGCATTCCGTTGGAATTTACAAGAATGAGGTTCTCATTGTGGAATCCTTCTCTGCTCTTTTCCGTTATGCTTTTAACGTTCGTGTTTTCTGGTGAAATGTGGAAGTACATCTCCTTCAGGAACTTTCCTGTGAAGAAGAAAAATGAATATTTGATTAATTCTTACTAAAATAAAGACTTATCTTGCTAGAGGTTTTCTTATAACTTGCTATCGAATTTCAGGTAGTAAATTGAGCAACAACAAAACTTTTTGCATTTGAAGTGAAACTAATCTGAAACAATATTGACCGAGGGGTAAATCAATCCAAAAAATCTCGTGCACCCTTTTGAAAAAATTCAAAATATCTAAAATATCAAATAATCATGTAATATTTTGACAAAAAATCTAAAAAAAAAACAAAACAAAAATCAAGAAAATTTCGTACACATTTTTATCGATCGATTTACCCCTCAGTATTGAAAATGGAAAGCAAATTCAGACATGTTGAATAAAGTGAAGTACAGTATTTAGAAATGAAGATAAAAGATTATTATATAATGGTATTTCTAACTCATCCAACTTTCCCCGGAACATTTGCGCTAATGTAACTTTCAGTGGGAACATATCAGGACCAGCTCGTTTCTTGCCGAGTCTGCTGGAGGAAAAAGAATATACGTCATTAACGGATTTGTCGCACAATTTTGTATAAGGAAATTTTTTGTTTTCTCTCTGTATGTGAGGACGGTGAGGAGCTCTTGAGTTTATTAAAAACTTCCACTTTGCTCGATAACGGGAGAAGTATCTCTCGAAATGTAAACGTTAAATCTCGTGATCCAAGCCACGATAAACTTCTGGATCACTGGGTCGACCAACGAAAATTCATTTAAATCCCAAAATTCGAGCTAATGTAAAAAAAAAACAAAAAAAACAAAATGAGAATACCTTGGTAGGCCGTTTGCTGTTTTTTTAAATCTGGCAAATATGGCGCTGGATGAATCGTTTTGTTGCGTTGGAACACTGATTGCGTTTTCCATGCGTTGAGTAGCAGTAGTTAATGTTGTAGGGCTCATAGGATCTCCAGAGACAATAAAAGTTGATCCACTGATGGTTGTTCCCAAAATTTCAAATGTTCCGTTTTCGGAGGGAAACTCTGTTTGTCCTCCTTCATAATCCTCAGTGATAAAAATCGACGAAGACACGAGCTAAAATACAAAATGCAGAAAGCTTTCAGTTTATAGAAGAAAACCATCTCAAAATTATTCCGAATTTCTATTTCCATAGTACCTGGTTCTCGTCAAAACCTCTTTTATTGAAAACAAGAGCCGGATGGCGCAAAACTGAAGCAGCGGCGGACGCACTCTACCCTACTTAGAGTTGATGATATGTACTGCCTAATACAATGCCACAACCCAAAACGTTACAAAATATTTCATATAGGAAGTACAGTTGTAAGTTTTTTTTCTACTGAATGGAAACATTGTTGCAAAGTTTATCAGTGTGGACCAGGCTTTAAAAAAGCGATATCAGAAGCTTATTGTTTAATGAATTTCGTTTCATTACATGCATAAGTGAGTTGCATATGAGAGAAAAAAAACAGTTGTAAGGAAAAATGTTGAAAACATTTTGGAAAAAAAAATTATTTATAAACCTTTTTAGTTTTAAACGTTTTTGACTGTTATTATTAATGAGTCATGAACAGTACTTGTGGCGATTGTTTCCGACGTTAATAACCTAGACTTGCAAAGCTCCATTAGGTAAGCACTCTCCTGACAACTCATAAAACGAAACTCGAAACCTTTATATGTCAGAAAAAATAAGACATTAAGAAATGCATGCTCTGAAATATTTCGTATAAACGTTCTCTTGTCCCGTCGTACTGGCAGCGGGCATATAAGAAAAACAACTTGCTTATCACGTTTAAAAATTGTCTCAGTCTCCCAAAATCTGCCATCGTAGTCCGCAAGTGAAACTAAAGGTGGATTTCCATAGAGCAGCATTTTGCGCTGTGGCGATAATATCGCTCTGGAAACTTTGAAGTGCATGCGCATTACATGCCAATCACCGCTGTTTCAGAAATTTTTATGAAGTCGCGCGCGAGAAAAAAGCTCCGACGCAAAGTAGAAAAAAACCAACTTAATACGGTTATTCGCTATCGCTACTACCGTAATAATTCCTTTACAAAAATGGAGAGATCTTCCCATAAGACTTCTCAATGAAACCTTCGAATTTCACCTGTAAAAAGATGAATTAAAGTTACCTTAAATACAGTAGCAAGGCGTTGTGTCGTGATCTGACTTTTTCTGAAAATCAAGGTTCTCCCATCTGCTGTTGTTCGAAAATTAAAAGATGGCTCAAACTCCATGCTGGCAATATTATCTCGTGACCTTTTCTGCAGAGTAAGTCTGCAGTCACGTGCCGTTTATAAATACGAACAATTAAGAACAAACAATCGTGTTTTTGCAGACAATGTACTTTTTTCAGACAATAGCTTTTTCAGACAATGTGTTTTTTCTTAGAAATTCATCCCAAGTATATTTTAGAATTTTATTAAATTTCTGCACACTTTTGATTCTCAAATTTCAAAACATGAAAAGTAATAAAGAAATATAATTTTCAAACATAAAATATTGCATTGGCACTTTTGATACAAGGACTTGTTATCAAATTTAGTAGAATTTCAAATTTATCAGTATTTTCAATTTCTAAATTTTGAAATTTGAAGTTTTTTGTTATTTTCGATTTTCAAAATTTAGAAAAATGTTTGGCACTTTCGATACTTCCATTATAAATCATAGGATAAAGGATATTGAACTTAATTTCAAGTTTCAAATAAGAATAATATCATGGTATTTAGCTGCAGCTAAAACCGTTTCTTAATCTAGTAATAGCTTTGAATTTACCAGGCGTTCTTGCCAGTAGGTAGCCAAACAGTAAGCAAACATGGCAGCCATAGAGAAACTTTACTCTGTCTCTGAAATCCAGAGTTTACTCTCGAGTCATACTTACGACGAAGTATCTGATATATTACGATCGAGAAATCCGGGAAGGCAGGGTTTTTCAAGACGCAGCTTAATAAGATTTTGTAGAGAGCATGGAATTTGTAAAAATAATAGTATGAAGAGTCATGAACTGGACACAGAAGTCTTCAAAGCCATATCAGAGGTACATCGTAAAAGACTTTTTTGTTCTCGGAAATATATGTTTTTGATGTGTTCATTTACATATATGTATTTTTTTTCAGACAGGTGATATGTATGGTCGAAAGATGTTGACTGGTCACTTAAGGGCAAAGGGAATGAATGTTTCTGAAGGAAAAGTGGCTTCTTCCATGAAGAGATTAGATCCTCAGAGCCAACAACGAAGAGCAACAACTGCTAGACGAGCTCTGAATCCTAAACCATATGAAGCGAGATACTTTGGACATAAATTACATATGGATCAAAACGAAAAGCTGTCTATGTATGTAGTCACACACGTATGCGCTCGCGATCGCTACTCAGGGTTAATCAATGCATATGCATGCATGCCCGTCAAAAATAATTTGATTATACATGAATACGTTTATAGGTACGTTAAACTACTTGTTCCATAAGATCATGAGTACAATTGACCACATGAACAAATACTTTCTTTCAGGCACTAGCTTATCAACTACGGATTATGGGATCAAGTACGGACTGACGGTGGTCGCGAATTTGCTCTTACTTGGCATGTTCAAGATATACTTCCCAGCAAAAGGACAAATACAAGCATTCAGCCATACAAAAGCACCAAGTCTACTGAAGTAAGTACTTAAATTGCTTCATTTCTTTCATTTTAAATTTGTATGTAGAGATGTTTGTGTTGTTTCACAGACACCCCTAATATACGAATATTACCGATTAAACATAAATATTTCAGAATCATATTATCGAGAGGATATGGGTTGAAGTAAACAGCAGAGTCAATTATCCTGTTAAGAATATTTTGAATAACATGGTTGCACAAGACCTCATAGATATGTCAGATGTAACAACAAAGTTTTGCGTATCCAAGGTGTCAATTTCAGTGTGCGAAATTGGGATGAAAGTTTTTGTTGGTGCCTGGAACAATCATCGATTGCAGGTGCTTTATATTTGTAAATCGTATTAATTTTGATAAAAGTTGCATTCTTGAAGAAAAAAATATTAAAAGCTGCAAGCCGCAATTACCTGCTAAACGTCATAACAAAGATTCGTAACAGATGTGTTCCAAGACGTAATATCGGGAGGTCAAAAGTTGAGCGAGGCTATTCTTTATTATATACAGCTAACAAAATTTTATATAAGATACCAACCATAAACAAATAATCTTAAAAAAAATGTATACAGAAAGTTTTGGTTACATTGTCTCATTCGGCGAGTGATCACTTTCTTCATCTGACTGAACACCATTGGTAGTTAATAATTCCCGTACTTGACCAATCAGATCATCGAATCCTTTCAGGATGAACGTCTTTGTCAATCCTGGAGGAGCTCTACATTTGGAACAAAATTTGTCCAATCCATGATCTCCTGCATACCATCTGTTAACGCAACGGTTGCACCCAACTACACTACAACAAGCTTGACAAGCAATAGCAGGCGGGACACAAGGTGATTTTTTGCAAATGGAGCATTCAAATGCACTGTCTAAAACATCGAGGAACGCCAAACTGAACCTATGTTTAAAGCATAGATTTGCATACTTTTCTAATGTTGAACCAACATTTGCCAATTCTTGATGCATATTCTCTAAGCTGGTCTCCAGTAAAGACGACGACACGTCACTGCCTTGGATAAGGGTCGATGATTTCTTTTTCTTTGACACTGGTTCGTCTTCTTCATCCAGCATTTCTCGTTGTCTATCAATTTCTATTTGTGGAACCGCAAAAACTTTCCGTGACCCAATTTTCCAAAATGTTAATCCTTAAACATAAATTTAATTTTTCTTTAGAAACACACACACACACACACACAAACAAAAACAGTGACAAAATATGCACCATATATGGTATTTTCTCAAAGCAAGAATGAACTGAGAAGAAAGGAATCGAAATAATGATATCGAATGCTCGTTAAAACACCTGCCATATTAGAACTCATTTACAGCAAAACAACGCAATCAAGAGATAAAACATATTGTAACCTGTTTCGTTTTTTAAAACATTTTGTTTACAGTTTTTAATCGATAAAATTGAAGTAACATCAAACAGGCTATACATGGACTGGCGGTACTTCCAAATATTCGACAAACATTTTCTAACTTTTGTATCAATTAGGGATCGAAATATGAGATTTTC
Source organism: Turritopsis dohrnii (assembly GCA_027922465.2). NCBI lineage: Eukaryota > Metazoa > Cnidaria > Hydrozoa > Anthoathecata > Oceaniidae > Turritopsis > Turritopsis dohrnii. The sequence continues at coordinate 322,029 of BQMF02000235.1, read as the reverse complement.
TAACTATCAAATATTTGCCGGACAATTTAAAAATCCGTCGGACATTATGTCTGATACTTTCGTGCATTTATAGGACATAATATCAATTGGTAATATTTTTGTAAACAGACAAGTGGGGGACGTTTCAACTCGTTAACCTCAAACACGAAAACTAAGCGACCCTCTCGGCTTAACTTTCAAGTTTGTCAGTGCCGAAACTTTAAAAACATTAAAGATCAAATTTCTTCACTTTGTTGTATCACTTACGTATTCTTCATAGTGCATATCAAACTTTTGTATTAAGGAAACACTCTCCTTCGTAGATAAAAAATGTGATCAATGGAAGAGATACAAGTGAAAATGAAACTTTATGGCGTCATTAATATGAAAAATGGGCGGGACTTATAAAAAGGATTCTTTTCAATACTCAGTTGAAAATAATTATGTAGTAAAGAAAATGCTTTTAATTTAATAAAGGAAACGTCCTGAAATGTTGGGCAATAGAAATGAAAACAAATTTATTGTCATAAATCTTGACAATGTTAAACACTACTTACTTTAGCTATCAAACGATATAAAAAACAAACGTTTGTCGTATGATAATCAATGTAAAAATGAGCAAAGCAAATGATCAATTACTATGATAAACGTGTTTCATTCATCATTGAATTTTGCATGAGTTCACCCGTGGCACCAGTAATAAACTATAACTAGCCGCCAAGGCGGCGTCGCTCGCCGCCCATGTTCAGCATGCGTTGACTTCACGAAAAATAAAATTAAGGAATTGGCAACCGAAAGTGTTACCATGTCGTAGAGCTCGAAAAACTGATTAAAAAAATTTATGGAATCGTTCCGCTACGATCAACCAATACAGAGATATCATTCTTCAAAGATTTTGATGACGTCACAGACCCCTCCCAAAAAAATTAGACCCAAATTTTTCGTCACCCCATCGCCTGTATCGCGGACCCGAAAAAACGTCAGTTATCCTAGAGGCAGATTCGAAATCAAATATCAAATATCAGTTTAAACAATGGTTCCAAAAAAACCCAAATTTCATGTGTTATTTATTTTTTAAAACAATCGTTGATCAGTACAACAATGCACTCAAAACGTAGAGAGAAAAAAACTTTTTATTAGCTTTTGTTTTAAAAACGTTACGCGCTCTAACATGGGTGCTATCAAACGTAAGGGGGAAAATGGTTTCTCTTCTTAAAAAGTTCACACGGAGGAGAGAAAAAAGGCACGTGCTAAATGAATAAATGGAACTAGCCGCCAAGGCAGCGTCGCTCGCCGCCCATGTCCACCTGCTCTGTATCACTGTATCAAATTTCCTTATAAACGGCTCGTATAACTTGTGTTCAACCAGAAGCAGATTCGAAGTCACAACCTCTGGTAAAACCAATCTTTTATCAGTGTAACAATACACTGAAAACGTAGAGAGAGAAAACTTCAACTTTTTATTAGCTTTTGTTTTAAAAAAGTTACGCGCTCTAACATGGGTGCTATCAAACAGGGGGAAAATGGTTTCTCTTCTTTAAAAGTTCACACGGAGGAGAGAAAAAAGGCACGTGCTAAATGAATAAATAGAATAAAAAAACGTTCGATCAGAACGCTTAACAATTAAAAGAACAAATTAATTTATTGAAAGAAAAGCAAAAAAAAAAACATTTTGTTTTGATATGATACTCTTTTTTTACCTATCGGTTTTTAAACATTTTGATTGCTCAAAAAAAAGTTCACCCGTCTCAGACAGTCAGGCAAGAGTTAGGCAAACCGAACATATGCTGCCACGTTCTGCCACTGCTGCTTTTTGTCCAAAATGTTTAATCAGTTAGTTTCTTTATATTTAGTTGATGTACTGTTTTCAAAGCCAAGTCAACGTGGAATATAAAACTAACAATAATGATAAAAACAAAACGTTATTCCTATTAGTTCATCAGCCAAAAAAAGTCACGTTCGATTGGGGTTGCAATGTATTTGCTTCGAACTCACGTCGCACACAAAAAAAGAAATAATTTCGCTCACAACTTAATCTACCATTTTGCGTGACAGACAAACAAACAGACAGACAGACAGAGAATCGGCTATTAATATATAGATAAAAAAACGTTCGATTAGAACGCTTAACAATTTAAAGAAGAAATTAAATTATTAAAAGAAAAGGAAAAAAAAAAAACATTTTGTTTTGATATGATACTCTTTTTTTACCTATCGGTTTTTAAACATTTTGATTGCTCAAAAAAAATGTTCACCCGTCTCAGACAGTCAGGCAAGAGTCAGTGGCAAACCGAACATATGCTGCCACGTTCTGCCACTGCTGCTTTTTGTCCAAAATGTTTAATCAGTTAGTTTCTTTGTATTTAGTTGATGTACTGTTTTCAAAGCCAAGTCAATGTGGAATATAAAACTAATAATAATGATAAAAATAAAACGTTATTCCAATTAGTTCATCAGCCAAAAAAAGTCACGTTCGATTGGGGTTGCAATGTATTTGCTTCGAACTCACGTCGCACACAAAAAAAGAAATAATTTCGCTCACAACTTAATCTACCATTTTGCGTGACTTACAAACAAACGAACAAACAAACAAACAAACAAACAGACAGACGGAGTATCGGGTATTAATATATAGATAAACTGGTTTACATTGACGTAGCAACTGAGACGATAGATTTGTTGAGAAAACAGGTTAAAATTGTAAATGCGAATAGAAACTGCTATTAAATGATTCTATTTTCAACAAGTTACTTTTGGAAATATTGTTATAGATCGTAATGAAAATTTTTGTACTGATATCACTTATTCATTTCCAGAAAATCAAAGATCGCGATTTAAAGCATTTTTTGATAATTTTACATCGCTAATATTTTATATTCAATCGCGATTCGCGTTTCGCGATCTGTTCATTATCTACCATGATGTAACAAACAATTATTTTTGAGAACTTTCAACACAAAGAAAAAAATAGTATAAGACAAAATGTCCGACACTGACGCGTTCGTGTCGGACATATGTAGTTTTTTATCGGACAATGTCCGATGCCCGACGGCTATTTCGATCCCTTTGGTTAATAATATTTTTTTATAAATCATAATCGTAAATCATACGAACAGTAAAACAGATACATTCATACATGAAAATAAATAACAAAAACGAAATTTTATTACCTCTTGTTCCTTCCTGATCAAAGTATATAAGTCCATTGTTTCCAACTAACACCAGAGTTTCATCCTCCATCTGTTCCCTTACTTTAGATTCAAGGTAAGGCACGCATGCTTGTTCTTCATTGTAGACGTTGACATGGACCGACATATTGTGTGAATGCACGTTTGTCGGTCTTCCATTTCCTCCTAAATCAGCTCGCACAATTTTCACACAAAATAATGGCTGCCGTCTGGTGGAGGAACTTATAGGTGCTACGTTGGTGCTATTAAAATTACGTGGAATGGGTGATGGTGGTGGAATAATTGGAGAACTCAATCTTTCAAATCTTGGCAACGATTCTGTTGGAGGCAAAGTAGGTTCACCAATGACGTTGAAATTATGTCCGTCGATAAAACTGCTAACATCGAATCGCCCATCTGATGGGAATTCTGCCTGTTCGCCAAATTGTTCCCGAATATATACAGTATCTATGTTTAACTAAAATCAAGCAAATCAAATTCTATGTCTCCACAAAATCTACAACAACAAAAAAGAAAAGGAAGCAAATGTGCACCTGAAAAAGGCGGCTGAGATTGGTAGCAGTAACTTGACTCTCCCTCAGTCTAACCTCAGAAAACCTTGGTTGTGTGCTGCATTTAAAAACGAATGTCTTCATTTTGACATCTTCAAACTAATAAGCATGAGCACGTTCATGAGCAGACCATGACAGGTGATGCAAATGTAGGTTGCATGTGATTTGTGAAACGATAATGGACTATTGTTCTATTCAAATAAGCAAGTAAGACCCAGTCTCTTTCAGCATGCTTCCAGTATTTCTGATAGTTGCATAACATTTTATTTTTGAAATTCATATCTCAATTTTCAATTTTCAATTTTTCAAGTTTACAAATTATTGATTATTGATTTTTTTATAATTCAGGCATCATTTAGAAGTTTTAGAATATTTACTAAAGAATATTGATTTGTCACTTTCGTGCACGGACCCTTGTGAATCCGTGTACCAAAAGTATAATTCAAAATATTAATTTGTGAACAATGAAAATTGACATTTTTATCAATTTCAAAATTTTGAAAAATGGAAAATGTTTATCGAAATTTAATTTTATGAATTCTGAATAAGTTCAAATTTCATTTTATTTTGACATTTTTTTCTTCCCGTAGATAAACAACACCTGACTGCGTGTGCTTTTTGAAAGGCTATTGTTATGTTGTCTGCGTGCTTTTTAATATGGCTATTGTAACGTTACCTGCAGCAGCTTAGATGCATATTTGGTATTTGAGTATTGTGTTTGTTGCTCTTTCATCATTTAAATAAAATAACAGATGTCTGGTGTCAAGGAAATACAATTTTCGAGAGGCGAAATAACGAGAGTACTGAGATACGACCAAATCAATGTAGCTAGAATATCTGTGATATTCAAGGTACACGTTTTATATATCATAGTTATGTTTGATATTTTACTGCAGTGTATTCTTTAAAGTTTAGCATGATAAGAATTTACAATAAACATCAAATGGAAAAAATACTGTCGGTGGTGTGATGGGGTAGCAACGGAATTTTTGAAATGTTCAAATATAGAATATGTAAGTTGTGAAAGTGAAGAAGATTGTTGATGTTTTTTGGAAAACATACCTTATTTGCATATTTTAGTTAACACCCTCGTCGATATACTTAAAAGAAAGTGGAGAATCCCCTAACGATAATGGAACCTTCGGACTATAACGTATCGAGCATAGAGAAGATATTTTTGTGGAGGGTGATCCTACCAGTGGAACATTAGAAATGCCCGCAAGAACAACTGCCCCACAGTCATCCGGTGCATTTAGAAGATATAGTGCACCGAGTACGGCGAGTAGGTTAGACATAAATTAACTTGTGTTTTAACAACTTTCTTCATTGTATTTTTGCATTTGAAACTTGAAAAGTCAATAACGTCCGAAACCTTCGAAAAATCATTGTGAAATATTCTTGATTTTTAATCACGTTTTCTATGATGTCCATGATTACAAGAAAGTCATTCAAGAAAGTCATTCAAGATGGCGTGCGAACGTGTTAGCTGCTGGCTTCTATGGTTGTTTTTATTTATGTTTGTAGCTGGAGATATTGAAAAATGTCCAGGCCCATGGAAAAGTGGCGAGTTTAGTTTAGTGCACCAAAATGTACGAGGATTATCTGGAAAGCTGCAACTACTGTCACTTATGATTTTGCAACATAATATTAAACTGTTTGCAGTAAGTGAGACTTTCCTGAACGATTCTGTTCCTTCATACTTCGTTAATATACCTGGCTATGATTTCGAGAGAAAAGATCGTGGTTCACATGGAGGTGGAGTGGGCTGCTATATTAAAAATGATTTAGTTTATCGGAGGAGGATTGACTTAGAAAACTTAAATACAGAATTTCTGTGCTTGGAAATTATTTCCCAAAAAGCTAAATCGTTCCTTATGTGTGTACTGTATCGCCCACCGAATTCGTCAACTTATCACACAAAAGACTTTCTCGAAACATTTGAAAAGCAATTATCAAAGATAATGAGAGAGAACAAAGAAGTTATTATTGTTGGTGACGTAAACTACAACTATCTCAATAAATGTAACGGAAAGCCATTCAAAGAACTGCTCTCGCTAAACAGTTTCAATCAAGTCGTTAATGAGCCTATTCGTACAACCAATACAACAGAGACATTAATCGACGTTATTCTAACAACAAAGCCTGAAAACGTATGTGACATAAAAACTGTTCCAACTGCAATTAGCGATCACGATGCAGTTGGATGTCGTAGGAAAATCAACAATACAATAGAAGTTCACGAAACAATTAGATGTCGCGATTACTCGATTACTCGCGATTTGTCAAACCAATCATTTGAGTCATACTTTAAAATAAAAGAGGTGAAAAGTGTACAGAGTTTCATAAGAGGAAAACAGATTTCAACTGTATTTATACTTCTTTCATAAAATAATCATCATATTGTTTTTCTTTTTTAAAAAATCCATCCATCAATCCATCTTGTCTAGATTAACTATTGTTCTATTTCAATTTTGTTCCTAATACTCTATTATAAAGTTTCACCCACTAAAATTATGACACAGAAGATCTTATTAAATTTCGCTAATTGCGAATCAGAGAACTTTGTATTATAAACTTATTTTGATGCATTCTTGTAAATGATTATCCAACCTAAGTGAACTTCATGAGAAAGTGCCAAAAGAATGTAAGACAATTCAAGCTGTATACTTGACTCATGCTATTCACATTTAATAGCTGGACCAAACTTACACAAAATGGTAACCTAGCTACAAAGAACATAAAGTCAACAAAATTGGTTTTGCAAGTTTATAATGTGCTTCGTATACATATATGCTTCCTCGCACAGGTAGATCTTTCTACTTGCATACTTTAGGCTCTTAGCTTTTTCATTGTTTGATTACAATTCAAATAAAAAATACATTTCAATGATTATTAGATTGCTTTGCATGATTTTTGGGTGAGACAAGGTATAAGCTTGTAATGAAAACACTTTTAAGTTTCCTCTTCCTCCTTGTGCTCCTCCATACTGCCTGAAATAAGCAATCCATTTAAACTCTTCCAAATTATCAGGTACACAGATTGTGAACACGCAACACCCAGCCATTTGTTGGTAAATATACAATAAAATCATTTCCAGAAATACTCAGCTGCTGTAAGAAAGTAGTTGTTGAGAATACCAATGGAAAGGTTCAGTGACGTAAATTTATATAATACGTAAAATCCAAGTCTGTTTCTGTTTTTATTGCTCTGAAAGACAAAGACATAGAATAAAGATGGTTTTTATTTTATTTTCAGTACAAACATAAGCATTAACTATTGACTACCTGACAGATACTGCTGACTGATAACACCAGGAAAATATAGACAACAGTAAGTATAACATATACATGAAATGAATATTCAACAATTTTGTTCTTTATGATACAATGTGTAGACTGATAAGAATTTTATCAAATACATAGTGGCTTTTGTAAATAATACAGACATATATAAATAATAGACAGTATGACAGTGGCGTCTGAAAGGAAAAACAGAGGCCCCTCTATTTTTAGTGATTTTATTACAGAAACAATACATTACAATACATTACATGTACAATATACTGATGTGACAGAAGTACTAAACATGCCTGCATTTTCTCATAAATGTCTAAATGATTGAAATTTTTATTGCGATAGATGTTGCAGCTGGTGAGCCTCCCCAAAAAGTATTAAAGAAAAATAATATGACCTATGCTAAGCGATATAAGGTATATGCCTTGATGTTAATGTTTATTTGAAAGCAATTTATTTTTACCTAACATATTCATAATTTAACAAAGTTTGTGAATGTAATAACTTCTATATAAAGCAGCTGTGGTTGGTTTAATCATGTTGATTATGCCACTTGCATGCAGCTGCTTATATGTGCTACAATGTCCATAATGGGGTAATTTTGGTTTTTTTTTTAAAAAACTCCAAAGCAGCTGAAAGAAAAATTTAATTACAATTGGTGTATTGACTCATAGTTTCTATTTAAAATCTAATTTTAGGTGACATACCGATCACAACTGAACTTTGTGCGCCCAACTTTCATAAAGGAATATTCTATTTTTTCATGAAGACCCACCATTGTACGCCATAGAAGGTACCATATAAAGAAATTATTCTTGTTTTGTCCTGTTAAAAAGAATTGATTTTAAATAATGACAATAAATCATGTCTTGTTTTCTTTTTAGCTTTGACTCAAAATACCTACCAACACAATTATCAGCGTGTATGTGTGCCACTGTTTCTCCAAATCCATGCTGTTGAAAATAGTTGTGCACATAGGATATTGTGGCATTTGCACTTTTCCCTGTTTGTACGATCTCATCAATCAGGTAATTGGTTTGCATATTGATGCTGTCGTTACAAATGCCAAATATCGCACACTTTCGTCCCGTCTTAAAATATATTGGCCCAGGCTGCATAGGATTCTGCGGATAATGCAGCTGCTGTGCGTAATCCCAGCTGTAATGAATAGAATATGGAAACGAACATGGTGCATGTTGTTGTGACACCTCAAAATTATCTGCATTTTTAATGTTGTTTTCTGCTGTAATGATTTGCTGTTTATAGTTGTCAATATCAGCTTTTGCCATTTTCAGGTGTTGCAGCTGCTCTTGCAGAATTGCAGATTTCGTGTCCTCGCTCTGGTTGATGGATTTAAACAGGCGGTTGTTGTTGTTTTGACACTTCCAACACAAATCTGCAAGAGGTTTAGCCACAACGACCCATGGAATCAATTCCAACCACAACTGACAGAAAAGGCTGTGGCTGACAAATGGCTGCTTTGATGCTATGCAGCTTTCTTTATAATACGACCAAATGCCATTTTTTGTTTTGGCAGATGAAATAAGGGAAATGTCTTGGTTGCAATAACCAGGTATCCGTCCAGGCAAGCGTACCCCATTTTCTTCGGCAAAATTTTCAATAAAGTCCTTGACATCCACTCTTACATCATGTTTGTAGGTGTTAGATGGTAAACGCCTTTTATTTCCATGTTGTCGGTTTTCTAATCCATTTTCGTGAAAATGTTTGCACAAATAAGAATACCTATTGAGAAACATCTCGTGCAATTGAATCGTTATAAAGCACTGTCAGGTACACTCAGATACAATAGACCTATCCCGAGTTTATTTTTTATCACACCCAGGTCTATTGCAGGCCCAAGCTTGGTTATACTTAGTTTATTTTACAAGAAACCAGTACACAAAAGAAACCTTAGCCTCATTTCGGTAAAAAAAAAATCTTTAAAATATCTGCAGTAAGCTGGATTTGGAACTGATGTTATGGAAATTAGCAAAGGTTTTTTGAGGATGAAATTGGTGAACTATTAAGATAAGGAAAGCTTAGCCTTGTTTTTTGGTTTCTATGAAATAAACTAAGTATACAGCTGCTTTTAAAACATATAACATTTACCTGTGTAACGACATTTTTATCAAGAAGAGAAACATATTTCGACAAACTCTTTTTCCATGCATGTGGTACTTGAGTTGTCTCATTTCTGCGTCTTTGAGTGCCTTATTAATTTGCAGGAAACTTAAAACAAACATGTCCTACTGATCATTGGTTAACTCCTGTATTGAGTCGCGACAGTTCATGCTTTCTTGATCAGAAAATTGCTTTGAACAATTTCCTGCCGGCCCTAACTTGCATCCGCATCCCCTTTCCAAGTATTTAGTTACTATCAAGGCTTCATTGCTATCTATATTTTCCGCCATCTTGCTTGCAGTGTCTTGGTGTAAACAATTTTGGCGAGTTGTTGCTATGGTTGCATAAATTACGCATACAACCAATCAGAATTACTTATGCTCGAATAATTTACATCAACAGCCAATCAGGAATACATCGAACGCCGCGAATAACATGAAATAATATCGAAGTGAAAGTCACGAAAGTTTTTTTTCGTTAGTAACATTACATTTCCAAATTTGTCATTATGGCTCAGAAGTATGCGTTAGTTCTTTTCGACGTCGATGATACGACATCTGTTTACCCATGCAACAGACTTAAGTGCGACAAACTCTCTGTGGGAGAGAAATGTGAAGCAAAGTTTTGTGGAAAATTTTACGCGGCCACCATTTTAGCTATCGAAGGTAAAAAGTTTTTTTAAATGAGTTCACACTTCCTTATGATAGTTTTTAATACGTGAAACTTTCACAGATAGCAAATCATCCCTTGACGATTGGGAGATAGAATGGCAGAAGCGAAGGGACGAAAACGAATCTAAAAGAGCACGAGTGGAATGCCTGGTAATTACTTCACTAAATTTTAAAACAAAGTTTTACGAAATACCATGTTTAACAACAATAATTTTAAAACTAGGAAAGCAGCATTGAAGAGAGCGAGGTATCGAACAACACTGGGGATGTTGCATTGATAGTAAGTGACAGCAACACTTCACCAATTGTGAAGGAACTAGTGTTATAAATTAATTTAAATTGTACTCCTCCACAGTGATCACAACAAACATTTAATATACGACTTTGTTATATGAAACTTTTGATTTAATTGGGGAAAAAATGCACTCTGTCCTTCCTAACTGTAGAGGCAATTAACACTTTCAAATTCATTATTTGGGGGTCATAACAGATAGAGTGGGAGGAGCCACTTAAAATAGTCAAGAACAAGAAAGAATTGAACTGGCATAATTTACAAGGACCTTTGTTAATTCCATAGCATTCAACTATGGCAGAAATCCCTTCAGAGGTGGCAAGTAATTCAGTCACACACGAAGTAAATAAAACAACTTCAATCACATAAAATGCACAATTTGTAAAGGAAGGTGGAGTTTCAGTTACAGAACACACAGTTAAGAGTTCACTATAATTTTTAATTCAATCACATAAAATGTACCTCCTTTTCCTGCACTTAGTGAAGTATTAAATATATGGTCCCCTAATGTAAACATTATAAACAAATGATATGACTAAATGCGCATAATCACTACATTTCTTTTCTAGATGAACAGTCTGAAATCGTATGACGAGTACCTGAAAAAACATAAAAAATCAATAGAAAAAAAAACCATCGTGAAAGTGCACAGAGAAACACAAACAGTCCTCCTTACTGTGAATGTGGCAAGCGCTTGGATAAACTGGAAAAAGCCATTGCGGGTATAGCAGCATGCGTGGAGCAAATCAAGAACCAACTTGCTCAAGCACCAACTTCATGTGACGACTCCCAAATTGTCCCCAGTGAAGATATGTCACAGCTGATATCTCAACACATATCATCTGCTCAGCAGGAATCATCACAAACATCTTTGTTTTCTCCTGTAACACAAGGAGAAAATGAAGGTACTAGTGAGGGAGATATGTTAAATGAGATAGGAGACAATGTACCACCTACCCCAGCTGGGCCATACATGAACTTGCTGCACCAACCAATGGCTCAACCAGAATCTGCCACCATGACACACATGACACCCGGACATTCATTTACTGTGGCACAGATTCTGTTCAGTTCAAACAGCTTGTGTGACTGTGCGTTCAATCTGATCAAGTCAATTTTTACTGAAGAAGAGCTGAAGTACTCTAACTTGTCTGGGAAAAAAGGGCTACGGAAGTTGGACCCAATGAAGATTAATTGGGTGAGGCAGCAGGTCATGTCACGTTTTGGCAGCAGTGGTGAAAGTTGGGATCAATGCTATGCCAAGTTGAACCTGAAATTGCGGAGTCATAGATTTCAGTTAATGAAGAGCTAGATGCAATCACCTCTAATTCAATTCAATGAATTTTTCTATACTGAAAAGTAAAAAGTCAAACAATTTTAGAAGTAGTAAAGAAACAAAAAAGGTGGTTGTATCTGATTACCTTAAGGGAATTAATTTTGACAGGAATTAAATTTCATGAGTTTTGCAAATTTTTGAAATAATCACAAAATTAAATTCCCATGAAAATATTAAAAATGAAGGCATTCTCAAAATTTAATTTTCTTGAAATTAAGTTTTCTGAGGTGAAAATTTCTTGTTTTTTCAATTCTTGTTTTCAAGACTCTCAGGACTTTCTTTTATTTATCAATTATTATTTTTGACAACTTGCAATACTCATGAAAATTAATTTTCACGAATGTAAATTTGATTACTTTGCGAAAATTAGTTCTCACGAATATTAATTTTTCACCCAAAAAATCTTGCGAAATTAAGTTCCTGCCAAAATTAATTCCCTCAAGGTAGCTTTTCCTATATCATTATATTCTTGAAATCATAAAATAATTCGAATTAATTTTTTTCCTGGAATTCCATTTATCAGAAAAGTTACAAAATATTCCTTTCAGTATTGTCAACAAGGAAAATTTTTTAGTTTAAAAAAAAAAGTCTTAACATTATCCTTGGGAGCAAGTGAATTTAGTAGAATTTTAATATGCTTAAGATTTGTATTTACTTACGTTGTAATTGTTTGAGCACTTTGATATATGAAATCAGTTTGAGAAACACAGTAGCTTGATAGTAGTTTGCTCTGAAATCTCTGTTTTCTCCTTTTTCCTGTTTCTCCTGTAATACAAAGATGGATAACAAAGGGGCAATAATGAATGAGATATGTTAGTTGAGTGAGATTCCACGCAATGTATCACCTACCCCCTAGGACCATCTACACACAATTGTTACGCCACCCATTTTCACAACCACAAACTACCAGCATTATACTTTTGACACCACTAGATTCATTCACATCAATGTCACACATACATTCATTCACTTTGCAAGTTTCAATTTGATGGGTGGAACTTTGGAGAAAACACTGAGAAAATACTGAGCACCACACATTTTCCAGAAAAATGATTCCAGCAAAAAATAAAATGAAAAGGTCCATAACATTTCAGGAAGAATCCGAACTGAAACTCCATAGAAGAAAAGTATGCTAGAATTTAAACGATATCTACAGATATGAAGATCTTCTCAGTACTACCTCTGACCACGCTTTCTCAGAACACCACGCTTCTCGTGGAACGAAGCGGAACGGAAAACTAACAGAAGATTTACCGTTTCGGTAATCGCTGGGTTCATAAACTGCTGATTAAACCCGTTTCTTTCACGAGTAGCTCCGATTGAAGGTCGCATGTCTCAGAAAAATAAAAAAAACATATATTCTTTGAAACATAATTCGTATCACACTTTAGGCATTCTTGTTATTATTATTATTGTTAGTATCAATAAAATTTAAACAGGTTTCCTAGGTAGCATAAAAGTTATTATTCAAAGTTTATCTGTATCGTGGAGGCAAAACAAGTAATCTTTTTTAACTAAAAAGCGTTTTAACGTTTTTTTAACGTAAAAAACGTTTTTTAACGAAAAAACGTTTTTAACAAAAAACGTTTTTAACGTTTTTGCTTTCGAATTTTGTAACGTTTTATCGTTTCCATAAAAACGTTTTTACTTTTTCATAAAAACGTTTTTTAACGTTTTCTTCCATTGTTTAATTATCGTTTTTAACGTTTTTTGAAAAACGTTTTATGGTTTGTTATCAAAATCCCCTGGACAGTCACATATATCACTCTCTAAAATAAAAGTGGTATGCACAATCGCGGATTATTATAATAAGATGTATTTGTTCAAAAAACTACATTTTGTAACAACGTTTCCATTTCTCTTCGTCAGGCCTCAGGTTTTATATCAGCTGCACCCGTATCATATATATATTTATATACATGTATGTTTAAAAAAACTACATTTTAAACAACGTTTCGATTTCTCTTCGTCAGGTTAACAAAATCGAAAAATCTTTTAAACGTTGTTTAAAATGTAGTTTTTTTGAACATATATTTTTTTTAAACTACAAAAATGCTGCTTTGGGAACATATTTATATACATATATATATATAAATACCTGACGAAGAGAATAACTCGAAAACTTGTATATGATGCATTAGTTTTTTTGACTTCATATATATATAAATATATATACCTCACAGCGACAATTCTCATCATCGATTTCTGGGAAAAACTCCAAGTCGTCGCCAGCAGAAATTCTTTTACAGATGTCATCTTTGAGTTTTGGACTGTATCAACTTTCTTTTGGCTGGGAGAATTTGGACCCAAATTCCATAAACCCGTATCCACGTTAAAAACATCTTTCCACTAAAGCAAAATATGTGCAAGAAAATTTAGCCATAATGATATGGATACAAATTAGTTCCACTCAGCATTAACAAGAATTATCCTCGGTCCGAGTGGATGGTATTCAACTATTTTAATATGTATGAAAACACTACCTTTTCTTCAGGTAGGATAACTGGATTTTCGTCATCATATTCCAAGATATCATCTTCAGTAACACCATCAACACAGTCAAATGTATTTGCGATCATTTGTTCAAAATAAAAAGCACGAAAGGCATCCAAATGTGGACAAAGAACATCACTCTTCTGTAGATATTTGATATTACGAGAATAACCTTCAGACATTTTGCATACTGACGAACTGCATGATACGATTGTTTTCGATGTACCAGACACATTGAAAAGTGTAACGAATGCAGTAGAGCAGCTGGTTGTTACACAAAAACGATCAACACTTGATTTAGAGGGCAACAACACAACAGCATTGACGACTTGTGATTGTGCATTACGAATTTTTTCCATATTTATATAAGACGGAACAGTTTCAGAAGTGACTAACAATATTTCATGCAACAGCCGACAGTGACAGCAGGATGAAACTGAAATGTCTTCGGGTTCATTCGTAGAAAGAATTGTTGCATAAGTAGAACAGTTGCATTCAGCTGCAATCTGGTCATCATTGACAACTGCTGATACAATAGCAAATTCATTTATCTAGACAAAGTCATTGAAGTTAGCCTGAAGTTAGCAAAGGAATCTTTTCTTGCAAGAAAATGAAAAAGTGTTTGATTCGAAAACCAGATCAACACGTACAAGGAAATCACCACTCTCACAGTCATAAGAATTCATCACGACAACATGTTTATATTGCCGTCTTTTCTCTCCATATGATCGTAACGTTCGCCACAAAAATATTGATACAACGATACTTTGGACCGTGAAGTCTAAATGTTGTAAAGTACAATAATGTCAACACAAACAAATGAACAAACAATAACCTATTCCCTAATTCAACGTAGTAAAATCTTTATACTTGGATTTTGACTCCACTGCCATTCATATCACTTGTATTTTTTTCTTCCAATACATTAATCTAGAAAAATTAAACTTACATTCAATTCACGCCAGCGCTTCTAACAATTATTTTAATAACAAACCATAATAAACATTTTAACCACAATACAAAACCACTAGCCAACACTAATATTTAATCGATCAATAATGTAACCACTAAAACGATTTATGTCGTAAACACATTGTAATCAAGTGTAATGAGCGTTCAACTTGTCACTAATATCATTTCGAAAATATGATTTTCTTCATTATGCATACAAATTAATCAACCCTGGTATCATACAACTGTAAAGAGCGTGCCGGAACTAGGAAAACCTTAATACCAACTAAGACCAACTAATTCACATTTTTGTCAGTCTTGTAAAGCATGGTCACATGCTAAGTGTAATGGTATTGAATCTAAACATCTGTAAGACATTTGGCTCTGTAAATCGTGTAGACAGGATGTTTTCCCATTTTCTGACAAAAGTTCCAACGGCCCACAACATAGTCAAAATTTAAGTAGCCTTAAATCTTTTTTTACAAAACTTAACAGCCTTAATACATTTGGTTCTCTACATCAAGATGAAATCATTGAGGGAGTTAGCCATATCAACTGTAAATACTATAGTATTGAAGACTTTAAATCTATTCCCTCTAAAGAAAATTTTTCTTTTTTTCATTTGAACATCTCGTCTTTAGAAAAACACTTTAGCGAACTTTCCTCTTTATCAGCTTTACTTGAGCATTCTTTTGATATCTTGGGGATTACTGAAACTAGACTACATAACAATTCATCAGGTAATATCAACTTTCCAGACTATTATTTTATGCACACAACCTCGGAAACTGAAGTGGGTGGGGCAGGCCTTTACATCTCGAACAAATTGACATGTGTTCCTCGTGATGACTTTTCTACCCTTCTTTTCTCAAGTGGCTGCCTAGAATCGGTTTTTTGGCATCCTTCAATGGAATTTGAAGTTTTTAATGAAAGTTTTTTGTCACCTTTTCTGAACAAAGTTTCTAAAGAGAATAAACTTTGTGTTCTTCTAGGAGATTTTAACATTAATCTTCTGAACAGTGATTGTATATCTTCACATTCTAATTTTCTCTTGGTTCATATCAATTTTTACCATATATTACTCTACCAACCCGTATTACTAGCCAATCGAACACTTTGATTGACAATATTTTTTTGTCTGCAAACAGTTTTACCTCAACTTCTGGTAAACTCACTATTGGGATCTCGGACCACTTACCACAGTTTCTTTTTCTTGATTTAAAACTGAAATCTATGTCTTCTAAGCCAAAAGGTATGGTACGAAACTGGTCTAAGTTTGATCAAGGAAAATTTTATCAGGACTTTAGCAATAATAATTGGGATGAAATTCTTATAGTCAAAAATAATGACTCTGATGCATCTTTCAACGCTTTTTTCTTGTTCTTTATGACAAACACGTGCCTTTGACTAAACTCACCAAAAAGCAAGCTAATTTACAAAGTAAACCTTGGATAACAAAAGGACTTTTAACGTCCATGAAAATTCGAGATAGTATCCTAGGTGACATCAATAATACAGATGACCCTGGTCTGAGAGATTTCCTTTTCTCCAGATATAAGTTTTATCGTAATCGTATCGTTACTCTTTTGCGCCTTAGTAAGAAGCTTTGTCATAACAGGTATTTTGTCACTAACAGTAATAATTTGAGAAAGATTTGGTCTGGTATTAAAGAAATCATCTCAGTTCAAAATTCTAAGACGAACAGGATATCTCCTTGCTTGTAAAAAACTCTGTTACCTCAGATCCTTTAACAGTTTCAGAGACATTTAATGAATTTTTTTCGTCTGTTGCCTCCAAAGTCCGTTCTAAAATCCCTGAATCAAAACATCATTTTTCCAAGTGGCTTAAAAATCAAAACCAGCAGTCCATTATTATTATTATTATTGACTAATATTTATACAGGATAAAACTCCTCAGTTATAAAAATATATACAAGTATATACATTATTTACACTGTTATTCTGGAGGTCCTGTTTGAGAAAATAAAAATACAAAATATTTATAGATTTTTATATAACATTTAAAAATAGATAAAAGAAAAAAAGAAAAATGAGAAAATGAGAAATAAAAATGATAATAGGTACAAATGAGTAGGACATGCTACCACATTATCAACTAGAAAAATTAAATTAAAGGGGGAGTAACTTTGATATAGAATTGAAGCCTGATTGTTGTAGCGAAGGAGGGCTCAGAAAATTCTGAAAATGTCTAAAATAAATTTTTTACTTTTTCTTTAAATCTTTTACAATCAGTCTCAGATCTTACGTCATGAGGTAAAATGTTGAATTGTTTTCCTCCTTGAAAATAAAAACCTTTTTGACCAGCTTCAAGCTTCACTTTTGGTAGTCTGACCAACGCGCCATTATTTCTCGTAGATATTTCTGATTTTATGACATCGAAATAGTTTTGAAAATTAACACACACATTTCCATTTAGACACTGGTGAACTAATGTTGCAATACGTTTTTTATGTGCAATTTCCACTGACGTACCTAACGGTTCTCCTACAATTCTTTCAACTCGTGATTCAATTCGCACAATTCGCTCTTTTAGATAATGTGGAATATTACCAAATATAGCAAAAGGGCAGTATGTTAGTATGGGCAGTATCATGACTTTATAAATTGACGATGCTGTTTTAATGTCCAACAATGGTCGAATTTTCTTTAGGAGATTAACGCGAGCTGTCGACTTTTTAACACATTTATTGATATGTTCTGCCATATTCAGTGATTCATTTAACGTAAGTCCTAAGTATTTGTAGATTTTTGTGTAGTTGATTTCGACATCGTTTAGTCGAACTTTGAGTGGTGGTTTTTCTCGTATTTTATTCAGTCGCATTTTAGTTCCAAATAAAGTCACTTCCGTTTTTCCGCGTTTGGTATTAATTATCATTTCGTTCATTTCAAACCATTTTACCACAGATTTAAATTCATGATTAAGAGTCTGTTCAATTTTCTGTACGTCTTTATTTGAATAGAATATGACTGTGTCATCTGCGTACTTTATGATCTCTGCTTCACGAATTGATGATGTAATGTCGTTTATAAACATAACGAACAGAAGTGGGCCCAGAATAGACCCTTGCAGCACGCCGCAGAAAATTGGTTGGGGGTCGGAAAGTGTCTGATTGTATGAGACTTTTTGATTACGATGGAAAAGATAATCCGTGATCCATTCTTTTGGTATTCCATTTATCCCAAAATCAGGTAGTTTGTTAATAATTCCTGCATGGTCGACGGTGTCAAACGCTTTACTAAGATCGATATAAATTGCACCCGTAAGCATTCCAGTATCCATGGCTTGTCTGATTTTATCCGTAAACCAAACTGTGGCAAGTTCTGTAGATCATTGCTTTCGGAAGCCAAATTGACTCGTTGATAATAGATCATTCTTTTCAAGGTGACTAATTAACTGATGATGCACACATTTTTCAAGGATTTTGGATACTGCGGGTAAAACGCTGATAGGACGATAATTGTCATAGTTGTTACGTGTGCCGGATTTATGGACTGGTACTACTCTAGCATTTTTAAAATCATCAGGCACTATTCCAGAACTCAGTGAACAGTTAATCACGTGTGCTAAAGGCTTTGCAATGGCATAAGCGGCATCTTTTAAAAATAATGATGGAATTTCAAGTCCCACGGCACATTTACGTTTCAGATTTTTAAGGTGAAACAAAACTTCTCGATCATTAACAGCCCTAAAACTAAAGTTTGGTTTTATGAAAGTTAATGTTGATGGCGATGGTTTCCATATGATATTAGCTAGCGCGAAAGCTTTTTGCTTCAACTTATTTGCAATGTCCGAGAAGAATGTACAAAAGCCGTTTGCTATATCATTCGGTTTTGATGATGTTTCATTGTCACTTGTGCAGAATGATATCGATGTATTTACAGTGGTAGCATTCTTGGTAGGAAAAGCTTGCTTGATTGTTCTCCAAAACTGTTCTGGTCTATCTGATGTCTCTTTAAGTTTGTCGTTGAAGAATGATTTTTTGGTTCATTGAATTCCATTTTTAACGAAATTACGTTTGCGTTTGTATGCATCCCAGTCAGATAATTTGTTAGTTTTCTGGGCTTTCCGATGAAGTTGATCAAGATTATTCATTAATTTTTTAATATCTGCCGTCATCCAAGGAGATTTATTTCCTTTCACCTTTTTTGTTATAAAGGGTGCGTTTTTATCTAGAACACCTTTCAAGATGTTTTTCATAAGGGACCAATTGCGATTTGGATGGTTCTCTTCATACACAGCAGTCCAATCTTCAGCTAGCAATTCATTGTTTATTGTTTGAAGTCATATTTACGATAATCACGACACCGGATAGTTTCATACGGTAATGATAAATTATTAACTTTTCTAACGCAAGCTATAAAATCATGGTCGCTGAGTCCTGCGGGGATAACGGTTTTATAACTAACTAGCCGCCAAGGCGGCGGCGCTCGCCGCCCATGTCCACCTGCTCTGTATCACTGTATCAATAAACGTCAAATTTCCTTATAAACGGCTCGTACAACTTGTGTTCAACCAGAAGCAGATTCGAAGTCACAACCTCTGGTAAAACCAATCTTTTATCAGTGTAACAATACACTCAAAACGTAGAGAGAGAAAACTTCAACTTTTTATTAGCTTTTGTTTTAAAAAAGTTACGCGCTCTAACATGGGTGCTATCAAACGTAAGGGGGAAATGGTTTCTCTTCTTAAAAAGATCACACGGGAGGAGAGAAAAAAAGGCACGTGCTAAATGAATAAAATGAATAAAAAAAACGTTCGATCTGATTAAAATAGATTAAAAGAAATCGATTAAAACAAATTAAGACAACTATTATGACAAAAGCAAAAAAAAAATATTTTGTATCATGATACTCTTTTTTTACCTATCGGTTTTTAAACATTTTGATTGCTCGAAAAAATGTTCACCCGTCTCAGACAGTCAGGCAAGGATGCGTTAGGATACATGGTAAACCGCACATGCTGCCACGTTCTGCCACTGCTGCTTTATGTCCAAAACGTTTAATCAGTTAGTTTCTTTGTATTTAGTTGATGTATTGTTTTCAAAGCCAAGTCAACATGGAATATAAAACTAACAATAATAATAAAAGCAAAACATTATTCCTAATTAGTTCATCATAGTCCGGGAGCTAGTGGACAGTTTTTTCAACCAATTGACAGATGAACCTCGTGAAGTACCGACGTGTCAAGTTGATTCGCGCGTAAAAAGTAGGCGTTTCTCGAGCCAAACATTGTAACAAGATGGTAGCATCAACGAGAAGTTCACAGATAAATGTTGTCAATACTGTCGAAGACAAAG
This sequence comes from Turritopsis dohrnii, assembly GCA_027922465.2. Taxonomy (NCBI): domain Eukaryota; kingdom Metazoa; phylum Cnidaria; class Hydrozoa; order Anthoathecata; family Oceaniidae; genus Turritopsis; species Turritopsis dohrnii. The sequence goes on along the minus strand of BQMF02000235.1, from coordinate 301,837 downwards.
CTGATACTGTAGAAGATACTGATACTGATACTGTAGAAGATATTCCATCTGATGAGAATGAGGTATTTCACGACTCGATAAATAATTTTATTCACGATGATCAAGAAATTACACTTGAGATGATTTATTATGAATTGAGGATTATAAAATCAGATTTATATTCTAAGATTGACACAGTAAAAGAGGAACTTTTGATAAAACTGCAAAATGAAAATACTGCTCTCAAATCTGAAATAAGGGAACTGAAATCTGAACTGTCGGAAAAAGATGTAATCATTCAAAAGATCCAACATGATTTGAAAGTATTTAAAGACGAGAAAGCAGACTATGATGAATTTATTGAGGTAGAAATAGACACCGCGGAAGTTCAGCAATACATAAGAAGAAACAACATAGAGATTGTTGGAATACCAGACTCAGTCGGTGATGAGGATTTAGAAGATAAAGTTATCAAAATAGCCAAGGCAGTTGATATCAACATTTCAACAAATGATATTGAAGCTTGTCATCGACTTCGAAAAAAACCTAATCAAAAAGGCCCTAAACGCACTATCGTTCGATTTGTAAACAGAAAATTCGCTGAAAAACTTCTCAAGAAAGGTAAAAACTTCCGTTCTCATGACATCTATAAAAAAGCTGATCTTGCCGACAAAATTTACATCAATAACAATCTTTGCAACTATTATCGTTATCTCTGGGGAAAAGTTAAAACTCTCCATCAGAATAAAGTAATCGATTCATTCTGGGTTTTTAATGGTACAATTTACATTAGATTTCTTGACTATGATGAAGTCATGAAAATTACGCATCTTAACGACCTTCTAAGTAATTTTCCTGAACAAAAAGAACTTTTAGAATAGATTCTTTTTCTCTATTAATTGTTTTAAGACATTCTTGATACTTTATTTTTTTTTTTTTTTTTTTTTTTATTACAAGTTTTGGCTCGAGAAACAATTATCATTTTGATATCATGTCTGTTGAAGTGGATAGTGATCCATGTTCTATTTGTGATAAACCAATTAAAAGTGATGCTATTTTTTGTAACTTTTGTGAACACTGGGTTCATCCCAAATGTAATCGTCTTAGCACTAGTGATTTCAAAAAGCTCATTGAAACAGATGATAGTGAGGCCTGGTTCTGTTATAGGTGTAGCTGTCTGCTTTTTCCATTCAATGCTGAACCTGAACCTGAACCTGACCCGTCTTTAAGTACTCTTTCCTCCCAACACACTTCTCAAAATTTTGACAATCTGGAAATGTTAAATTGTAAGTATTATGATGAACTTTCCTTTAAAACTATGATTTCTAATTCAGCTATTTGCAATACCTCTTCTTATTCATTCTTCCATTTAAACATCAATTCTTTAAATTTACATCTTGATAGTTTAGAACTTTTTCTTGATTCTCTTAATTTTGAATTTGATGTAATAGGGGTGAGTGAAACACGTATTCTATCAACTTCTCCTTATAGTCCTGTAATTTCTAATTATCAATCTCATGTCACTGTTACTGAAGCAAACCATGGTGGCACCCTTCTCTTTATTTCCGATAAACTTACATCTTTTAGAAGACCTGATCTTGAGAATATTATGTATGCTTCAAAATTATTGGAATCAACATTTGCTGAAATCCAGGTAAAAAATAAGCCTAATATTGTAGTGGGATCAATATACAGACATCATGCCTTATCACCAATTGAATTTACAAATAAGTTTCTTCTTCCCATCTTAGAAATTGTCAATCGCCAAGGTAAGTTACTTGTTCTCTTAGGTGATTTTAATTTGAATCTATTAAGTTCTAGTGAAAATTCTGTCACTAACTTTATTGACACTTTAAGTAGCTTTCTTGTATTACCATATATCAATTTACCTACTAGGATTAGTAATAACTCACAGACACTGATTGATAACATTTTTATTTCTCCCCATTCTTACAAGTCCATCTCAGGTAATTTTATTTTCAGGCATTTCTGACCATCTGGCCCAATTTGTACTATTAGATAAATCAAACGAAAAACAAACCAATAATATCCCTAAAACTTACAAAGATTGGAAAAACTTCGATGCTGAAAAATTTAGAAAATATTTTCAATCAATCAACTGGGATTCCTTCATGAAACTTGATGCAAAAGATCCAAATGTCTCTTTTGATCTATTCTTTGATAAACTTAATTTTCTCGTAGATCAATTCACTCCCACAAGAGAGATGTCCAAAAAACAAATCCTTGATAAGACCAAACCTTGGATAACTAAGGGTATACGTAAATCAATACTTAAACGTGATGTTCTTTTAAAAAAATTCATTAATTGTAAGAACAATAACATCAAAAATGAACTACACATTAAATATAAATTTTATCGTAACACTATCGTTAAACTTATAAAAACTAGTAAAAATATGTATTACCTTAAGGGAAGAAATTTTCGCGGGAAGAAAATTTCGCGGTTTTTGGAAAAAACCGCGAAATTTTCTTCCCGCGAAAATTTTAAAAATTCACCGACCGCGAAATTAAATTCCCGCGAAATTTTTCGAAATTTGTTCACCGCGAAATTAAAGAAGAAGACTTTGATAGAAACGCATTTGACTTCATTATCGATGATGAATGTAACGAGTAATTAACTATTTAGAAAGACTATTTTTTCTCGACCGCGAAAATAAATTCCCGCGAAAATTATATTTTTTTCTGGACCGCGAAATTAAATTCCGCGAAAAAAATCGTTTTGATCAACCGCGAAATTAAATTCCCGCGAAAATTTCTTCCCTTAAGGTACAAAACATTCTTCGAAAATAACATCAAAAACTCAAAAAAACTTTGGAAAGGCATTAATCCTTCACCTGATTCCTGTTTTTTTAGAGCTGTAACTCATGATGAAATGCTTAAAACTTTCAAAACCCTAAACCATTCCAAAAGTACTGGTGACAATAGTATTCCAAGACAAATTTTTGATTGTGTCCCAAATGAACTTGCTAGTGTTTTATCATCTTTAATCAACCTAACTTTTGAAACAGGTATATTTCCAGACACTCTTAAATTAGTCAAAGTAATACCTGTTTTCAAGAACAAAGGTTCTAATCTTGATGTGAATAATTATCGGCCTATTTCACTACTTTCTAATATTGATAAAATTTTTGAAAAATTGGTTCACACAAGACTTAATTCCTTTCTTCTTAAACACAACCTAATATTTAACAGACAATTTGGATTTAGAAAATCACATTCCACAACTCAAACCTTAATTACCCTTACCGAAACTATCAGAAAATCACTTGATACTGGACAATTTTCTTGTGGGGTGTTCATTGATCTGCGAAAAGCTTTTGATACAGTTGACATAAACATCCTGTTACGCAAACTTGAACTCTATGGTATCAGAGGTAAGTGTAAGCGTTGGATCCAATCTTATTTAACTGGGAGAAAACAGTATGTGTATCTAAATGGTAAAAAATCAGATTTTAAGGAAGTTTTTCACGGTGTTCCTCAAGGATCAGTTCTGGGACCTTTGCTGTTTATCATTTATATTAATGATCTCCCTAACTCTCTTATCTTTAGTGTAGCTACTTTATTTGCGGATGATACCTGTATTCTTTATTCAAATTCCTCCCTTAAGGTTATAGAAAAACGTCTTAACTTAGATCTAAGGAGACTTTTCAAATGGTTATGCGCTAACAAGATCTCTCTGAATGTTCCTAAGACAGAAGTCTTATTATTTCATGGCTCACATAAGATTCCCAACTACAATATACGGCTTATACTAAATGGTCATCCCCTTGATCTCAATGACTCAGTCAAATATCTTGGTGTTCACTTAGATAACACTCTTTCATGGAAAAAACACCTTGAATTGTTATGTGTAAAATTAAGGAAAGCAAATGGTATCATCTCTAAACTTCGACATTTTATCTCAAGATCTATTCTTCTTCAAGTTTATTTTTCATTCTTTGACACTCACATGAGATATGCCTGTCAGGTTTGGGGAAACTCACCTTGCCTTAGAATCTCTAGACTTCAGAAGCAAAGTATGAGATTGATTACCTTCTCTGAATTTAACTCTCCTTCATCTATTTTATTTCGTAATCTTAAAATTCTAAAATTCTCTGATCTAGTTAAACTTCTTAACATTATCTCTACTTTTCACATACTCTCTAACTCTGCACCTCCAGCTCTAATTAATACTTACAATCTATGTAAATATCCACATTGTCACAACACCAGGGGTAATTTATTGGGACTCTTATCAAGACCTAAATGCAATACCACTAAATTTGGTTTAAACTCTGTTATCTATCAGTCTGTTGTTCAATGGAATGAGTTTCAGTTGCATTGTCCAGAATCAGACCTATCTAGCATCTCTAAGCACAACTTAATCTAACTCTTCAAAAGCATCACTTTTATTAACTATTGATTTTTCGCAAATTAGTTTTTACTTGTTTATGGTAGTCTATTGATCCAACTGTTAAATGATTGGTGGCCATACCCTTGTCTAGCCTTTGGCTATATGTATGGTCTCCAGCCATTAATATTATCATACTTTTATGCTGATTTGTAATGTGCTTCTTTAAAATGGCAAATAAACAATTACTACTATTACTACTACTACTACTATTCAACCCATTTGGTGCAAAAGGTTTGACCCTTTAAATAAGTTGTACACATAATTAGGTCTAAAATTTTGTTTGTCAGCTGCTGCGCTTCCGGTGGGTGTGGCCAGTGCACCAGGTGCAAAATAGTCAAATTTGCAATGAATTATGTCCATCGAGGTGCATGATTAGTTTTTGGTGAAAAAGAACCTTATGAACCTTAGCATTGAAAATATGGCAAATCTGACCAAATTTTCCGGGGCTAAGGTGTGGTCAGATCATCATTTTGAAAATGACCCTTTTTGAAGTTATGACAACCCATTCAGTGCATAAATGAAACTTGACAAGGAGTTATGTTGATGTATAAACTTACCAAAACAAGCGAATCTGACCAAATTTTCCGGGGTAAGGTATGGTCAGACCCCCCGCAAAGCTACAAAGGGATACGTTAATTTATCCCATCAAGTGCATGCATGATATTTTCATGGTGAGTTATCCGAACCTTCGTGAGTACGAAAACAATATAACTTACCAAATTTTCCAGGGGTAAGGTGTGGTCAGATCATCATTTTGAAAATGGCCCTTTTTGGACCTTATGGGTTGAAGTTATGACAACCCATCCAGTGCATAAATGAAACTTTACAAAGAGTTATGTTGATGTACAAACTTACTAAAACAAGCAAATCTGACCAAATTTTCCGGGGGTAAGGTGTGGTCAGATTAGAAATTGCTTTAGAGTTAAAAAATACGCAATACCTGATGTAAGACCAAAGGTAAGCTCGTAAAATTATCTATGATGTAGTTACAATAATTATGAGAACACTTTAACAAATGGAAAAGGAATGTACACACACATAACAAATTTGTACTTGATAAAAGATATCTATTCAATAATATCAATTGATTGTACGTTCTGAGGTTTTAGCTATTTTCATCAGTGCTCGTTTCACCATCTGTATCATATTCATTATCGGTGTCAGATGTTTCGGTTTCCTGTACGTCTTCCTCGGCAACTAAAAAGATAAGTTTGATTACATTTTTGTTTCTTCATAGCTTTCTAATCTCCCAGATTCAATCCAAACTGACTACATCAAATATTTAAAATTTAGAAACTTTGGGCATCTTTTCAGGCAAAGATAAGTAAGAAACACCTATGAAATGGTTCAAATAGATACCTTCTTCAATTTCTTCGTGCTCTCCTACATCTTCAGCCACTACATCCAATGTTCTTGGCGATGATTCTCCTTCATACCAAATTATTTGATAGCCAGTATCTGTTAAACTCCATCCTTGCTCTAAGGGATTCATGACTGGTTGAAACGAGGATGTTGCTGAAAGCCATTGTCTTGCAATCAGATGCGTTCTTTTGATTTTCTGATGAAGAACTTTAGCACAAGGTGGTAACAAACTTGCATCCAGTTTTTTTACAAATGATAATCTTTCAGTATCTTCTTTCTGCTTGTACTTGCCTAGAAATAATTGTGTGCGAGCCTCATCAACTGAAGTGGTTTTCTTCATGCCATACATTAAACAAACAAACTTTTCCATTTCTAAGTAAACACTTGCAGGTAATTCTCTTTCCACACCGATTCGATAAAATGCATCCTGTATTTCTTCATTTTTCTCCAGGGTTTTGAATGGTCTTATCTTTCCCTTTCCACTGAAGGAAGCGGTATAATCACACCCTGTAAATGCATGAAAAGCCGGTAGTGCATTGCAAACTTTGCTTCCCAGAGTTTGATGTAATTGGTTGATGCTTATATGTCGTAAAGTATTGTTTGATTGTTATCCAACCTCCATCCAAATTTTGATTCTATCATCAAATACATATTTGCACCCTAGCAAAATTACCAAGACATCTGTATCTACAGTGCGCAAAACAATGCTTGAGGGAGAATCGACATTTGCTAAATGATAAAGCATTCTCGTGTCAGCTTCTTCGTGACCGTTATACAAACAATCCATTTCTACTCTTTCAACTTTATTGTTTTCTACCTTGAACCTGAAGCATTCATTTCCATTGTTTGCATACAACGTTTTTTTTCCAAATAGACGAGTGTTTGGATAACCCAGAGAGATTTGAAAAGCCAATAGCAAGACAGAAGACAAGTACATTTGCAACTAAGGCTGGTCGTAAAAGGTTATCATCAAAGGATGGGAAAATAATTGCTGCTTGTATGGTTAGAGATGTTTTCGGAAGTTTACTATCATTGTCTTTAGAGAAGAAAGTTGATATTGCTGAGGTATTAAAATTCCCTTTGACTCCTGTACCTCTTTCTCTGAGTCATGTTAATGGAATCATGCAGAAAACACCAAAATCATCACTTTTGAAGCATTTAGAATCACTTGTTGTAACGGAAGCTCCGATTACAGTTGACGTTACCATTATAGATGCAATGTTCTTCTTACATCTTCAAAAGAATTTACCATCTTCATATGGCGCTGTTGCAATGTTTCTGCTGAAGAGAGTAATGGCTAGTAGAGGTAGCACCATCCATTTTGTTTCCGACAAATGGTCACATCCTTCAATAAAAGATTGTGAACGAGATGCTAGATCTGCCAATGAAGTCTCTTATCAAGTGAATGGCTCTGCTCAAAAGCGTCCATCAAACTGGCTTGGGGCATTAAGAAATTCTCACTTTAAAGAATCTCTCATTGCTTTTTTGGTAGAAGAGTGGAAACATGAGTCCTACGCTCAAGTATTTGGAAAGAAAACGTTGTATGCAAACAATGGAAATGAATGCTTCAGGTTCAAGGTAGAAAACAATAAAGTTGAAAGAGTAGAAATGGATTGTTTGTATAACGGTCACGAAGAAGCTGACACGAGAATGCTTTATCATTTAGCAAATGTCGATTCTCCCTCAAGCATTGTTTTGCGCACTGTAGATACAGATGTCTTGGTAATTTTGCTAGGGTGCAAATATGTATTTGATGATAGAATCAAAATTTGGATGGAGGTTGGATAACAATCAAACAATACTTTACGACATATAAGCATCAACCAATTACATCAAACTCTGGGAAGCAAAGTTTGCAATGCACTACCGGCTTTTCATGCATTTACAGGGTGTGATTATACCGCTTCCTTCAGTGGAAAGGGAAAGATAAGACCATTCAAAACCCTGGAGAAAAATGAAGAAATACAGGATGCATTTTATCGAATCGGTGTGGAAAGAGAATTACCTGCAAGTGTTTACTTAGAAATGGAAAAGTTTGTTTGTTTAATGTATGGCATGAAGAAAACCACTTCAGTTGATGAGGCTCGCACACAATTATTTCTAGGCAAGTACAAGCAGAAAGAAGATACTGAAAGATTATCATTTGTAAAAAAACTGGATGCAAGTTTGTTACCACCTTGTGCTAAAGTTCTTCATCAGAAAATCAAAAGAACGCATCTGATTGCAAGACAATGGCTTTCAGCAACATCCTCGTTTCAACCAGTCATGAATCCCTTAGAGCAAGGATGGAGTTTAACAGATACTGGCTATCAAATAATTTGGTATGAAGGAGAATCATCGCCAAGAACATTGGATGTAGTGGCTGAAGATGTAGGAGAGCACGAAGAAATTGAAGAAGGTATCTATTTGAACCATTTCATAGGTGTTTCTTACTTATCTTTGCCTGAAAAGATGCCCAAAGTTTCTAAATTTTAAATATTTGATGTAGTCAGTTTGGATTGAATCTGGGAGATTAGAAAGCTATGAAGAAACAAAAATGTAATCAAACTTATCTTTTTAGTTGCCGAGGAAGACGTACAGGAAACCGAAACATCTGACACCGATAATGAATATGATACAGATGGTGAAACGGGCACTGATGAAAATAGCTAAAACCTCAGAACGTACAATCAATTGATATTATTGAATAGATATCTTTTATCAAGTACAAATTTGTTATGTGTGTGTACATTCCTTTTCCATTTGTTAAAGTGTTCTCATAATTATTGTAACTACATCATAGATAATTTTACGAGCTTACCTTTGGTCTTACATCAGGTATTGCGTATTTTTTAACTCTAAAGCAATTTCTAATCTGACCACACCTTACCCCCGGAAAATTTGGTCAGATTTGCTTGTTTTAGTAAGTTTGTACATCAACATAACTCTTTGTAAAGTTTCATTTATGCACTGGATGGGTTGTCATAACTTCAACCCATAAGGTCCAAAAAGGGCCATTTTCAAAATGATGATCGGACCACACCTTACCCCTGGAAAATTTGGTAAGTTATATTGTTTTCGTACTCACGAAGGTTCGGATAACTCACCATGAAAATATCATGCATGCACTTGATGGGATAAATTAACGTATCCCTTTGTAGCTTTGCGGGGGGTCTGACCATACCTTACCCCGGAAAATTTGGTCAGATTCGCTTGTTTTGGTAAGTTTATACATCAACATAACTCCTTGTCAAGTTTCATTTATGCACTGAATGGGTTGTCATAACTTCAAAAAGGGTCATTTTCAAAATGATGATCTGACCACACCTTAGCCCCGGAAAATTTGGTAAGTTATATTGTTTTCGTACTAACGTAGGTCTGGATAACTCACCATGAAAATTTCATGCATGCACTTGATGGGATAAATTAATGTATCTTTTTGCAGCTTTGTTGGGGTCTGACCCCACCTTACCCCCGGAAATTTTGGTCAGATTTGCCATATTTTCAATGCTAAGGTTCATAAGGTTCTTTTTCACCAAAAACTAATCATGCACCTCGATGGACATAATTCATTGCAAATTTGACTATTTTGCACCTGGTGCACTGGCCACACCCACCGGAAGCGCAGCAGCTGACAAACAAAATTTTAGACCTAATTATGTGTACAACTTATTTAAAGGGTCAAACCTTTTGCACCAAATGGGTTGAAAAAACTGTCCACTAGCTCCCGGACTATCAGCCCAAAAAAGTCACGTTCGATTGGGATTGCGATGTATTTGCTCTGAACTTACGTCGCACACAAAAAAAGAAATAATTTCGCTCGCAACTCAATCTACCATTTTGCGTGACTTACAAACAAACAAACGCACAAACAAACAAACAGAGAATCGGCTATTAATATATAGACTAGCCGCCCAGGCGGCGTCGCTCGCCACTCATGTTCAGCATGCGTCCAATTCACGAAAAATTAAATTAAGAACTGATAAAAATGCATGTGATGGTTTTAACACGGATAAAAATTTGGAAATGCTGACTATAAGGGTGAGCAAAAAATGTCATAGAGTGTTCAGCAGAAACATAAATTCTCATGAAAAAGTGTTGACAATACTACAAAGATAGCATCAACAAATAAATAAATAAATAAACCAAATAAAGGTTACCGTAATGCTTCGATTAGACGCCCGGGGCGTTTATTAAATTTTTTGAATTTTTAGGGGGGCTTCTATTCGAGGGGGGCGTTTAAAAGAGGGGGCGTCTATTGAATTTTTGTGAACTCTTCTTTTTCGTAAATATAAACTAAATATAAACATCGATAAAAAATATACGAAATTAAACTTCAAGATTATCGTCAATGAAGACAAAGTTTCCAACTGTTAGTTTAAAATTTAAAAAGAAAGGCGTCTATCGCAAATTTCCATATTTTTATACAAAATGAAAACATTGAGGCTGAAACAATGCAATGTAGTAGTTCTACATGCCTTAATTAGTGTGTCTCTAGAGAGGGGCGTCTATTCGAGGGGGGCGTCTAATAGAGGGGGGCGTTTATTTAAAAATCTCCTGAAAAGGGAGTGTTTAATCGATACATTACGGTATCTTTAATCACTTTTGTAAAAGTGTATATCGACTTCGTTAATGGAAATGATAATTCTCGGTGAATAGTGAGTGCATTGCATCTACGTACGCATGCAGTTGGAATTATCGGATCTTCCGAAAAGTGCATTTTTAAAAATTGATGACATATCATTCGTAAGCGAAACCAAAGAATCTAAAAAAATAAATAAATAAAGTTAAGGTTGAATTTAAAATCCGAAATGTGCAGCCGACAATATATCTTCCAACTAAACTTTCATTCACAATTACCTTGACAATGCTATCTAGACTATAGTAGATACTGGTTATCCATAGGATACTGTCAGGAAAGGTTTTTCCCATGAACTACCAACACCAAGTTGACCTCAATACTATACTATAAATCTAAAGAATCTGAATAAATATAAGTTAAAGATAATGAATTAAGTTAGTCAATTTTGTCAGTTAGGAAAGATTTATTTATTCATTTACATTTCGCTCCATTGTTCTATTTCTGCTGACATCAGCATATTTCATTCATTATCTTTAACACGGACAATAACCTCTTTATCCTCAATAAACTAAATGAACTAACTTTAAGGAATAGTTATCTCTCAAACTGACAAAGAAGTTTTCTCTTAAACCATAACCTGTAATGTCATTTCACAAAACATAGTGAAATAAAGATCAAAGGAAGTATGTATTCCAACTCTACCTGAACTCTCATTTAGATAACAACAGACTTATAGAATAAGATTCGCAAGTGATTTGTAACGACTAAATAAAGAGTAATCCGTATATAACAACATATTTTTTGTAACTAAATAAACTACAATAACTAAATAAACTAAAATAAACTAAAATAAACTATGGTATGGAATTACCATACACTCGACCGCAAATGACTGATTAAACAACCCATTATTCCCTAAAACACAAATTAGAAAAACTATTCGGAAGCTTAAGTAAGTGGGCGCTAATCAGCCATTCACGGTCTAAATTTAATTTGTTGGTTCAGTTCACTTGATTATTTTTCATTTCGAGAATTTGATTATAGACATTTTAAAACTAATTTTAATGAAAACTGAACCTGAGTGTATGGTAACTCCATACCGTATAAGGGATCAGCCCTCACTCAAAAACAGTGAGGACTGACCCCTTATACTTCATCTCATAATGAATGTTTTTTTTTATTTTTATTTTTTTATTTTTTTTTTGTGGGGGGACGTAACCCTCCCGGTCACAGCCCCCATATTTCTTCCATATTTGGAAGGCCCTCCTGGACTTCGAGCCAGGATGGACCTTCCGATAATTGATGAAGTCTTGTCTTGTTACTAAAATAAAATTATAGAAAGTCAAGGAAAGTTAGGAAGTTCAGTTAAGATAATAAAAAACCAAATAGTATGGCTTATATGAAAAACTTCACAACTCACAACGTGTGGTCTCTTGCGATTCTAAACAGGAAGATAAAATTAAAAATGCAAATATCATCAAGTCCCTGTAAAGAGCCAACATGTATTAGTGAAAGTAAACGCTTACTCTGGCCACTTGCTTGGACTAACTGCCCTATAACATAAAAGAACCACAGTGTAAATACTACATCTATTGAAGTGCATTCTACATGTTAAGAAGGGAAATATCAAACCACCACCATTTGCGCCATTCTCCTTATCTATGAATGAAATAAAACGAAATTACAATAGATTGACAGTAATATCCAAAAGACAGCAAAAAAAATATGAACTTACCTTCTCTAAGCAAATCCTCTTCTTCTGAAAGGAAAGGAAAAGTATCAATAACCTAATTACTACATTGATGGTATTCTAGTATTTATAAAGGATTAAGTCCTTTTACCTTTCTTGGATATATCACCAACTAAAATATAAAAGAAAGTAGTTCTAAATAGACAACCCTTTCTTTTTTGTATATATTAAGTTTCATTTGATAACTTACCACCATCTTCTTCACCGTCGACTTCAACTACAATAAGAAAGACATTCATTAACCTCATAAATAATCCCAAATATAACGAAAAGAACTAAATAGTTACTTTTTTCCACAAATGGGTTTTTGGAAACTAAAATAAAAGAGTGACAAAATCATTTTTTATTCTTATTTCAAAATGAAAAAAAGTAGAAAGATTATTACCATTTTGTGCTGAGGCAGCCATTTTAATTTTTTACTATTATTAATTCACTAAAAGAAAAAAAAACTAAGGATTACACTTCCAAAAAGACAACAGGATGAATGCCCTGACTTTTGGTTCATGGTTTGTGCATGCAAGGACAAAGAAGACTCTAAAAAACCAAAATAAGAAGATATCTGTTTCCGGTGAATTGATAAAAAGCATGCACAACCCATGGTAACAGAGTACACGACGTGAACGTAAGTCAATGGGACTTGTACTCCACCTAAAAAAAACAAATGTACAGAAACAAAATGTTTTTTAGGTAAAATAGTTCAGTAACAATAAAAGCATATCATCTATTTTCAGCACTACCACAAAGTAATTGTCTGTGATTTAACAAAATAGCACCACTCAATCCACCACTACAGTTGAGCAACACAATGTCACATAGTTGGTATACCAACTTAGCCGAAAAGCCGCTTTTAGACAACTGCAATGATAGTCACTCTCCAAATGAGTGAGGATATCAAAATGCTCACCGGAAAAGCAGTGTTTTCATTTCCGGTATTTTTGTAACTCACTCAACAATACAATACTTTTGTGGATATGAAAAGATGAAAGGAAAGATATGCAGAATTAAGTTACTGTAATACTTGTGGAAAGACAACATTTTGAGTATACATCTTTCCATTGATATAACCTTGTTTCCCAGTAGCAGCAACTTTGATTTTCACATTATCAAATGCCTTTGCCCTGGAACATGCGACATATAGCTGACCGTGAGAGAAACACGGACTCTGCAAAAACAAACCAATTTTATTAAATGTTTGACCTTGACTCTTGTTAATAGTGAAAGAGTAGGCCAAACGGATAGGCAATTGTCTGCGTTTCAATATAAAAGGCATACCTGTATCTGAAGGTGACAGTTCAACCCTAGGTATGAAAATGATTTCTCCAACTGCTGACCCTGTCAAAACTTCAGCTTTAATAAAATTGCCTGAAAGTTCACGGATAATAAAGCGTGTGCCATTACAGAGACCCTTCCTGATATTAAGGTTCCTCAAGAGCATAATAATAGCCCCAACTTTAAGCTTCAAACAATGAGGAGGCATACCTGACGGCGTGATGCTATTTAAAAAATCAAGCGGATAATTTTGCCGCTCGTCTTCATCGTCACATACCACCTCATCAGCACTGTAATAACAAACTGCATTTCCTGGCAATCTGTCCAACACCTCATTGTTAATGATTAACGATTGCTCGTTTGTTGGTGTCAAAATAGCTGTGGCGGCATATTCGTGATGTTCCAAACCATCATACATCACTGATATAATAGAAGTGTTTTGGGGAACAACGCAACAATCAGGGATTTCGACTGAGCCTTTAGCAGGTTCATTTTGTTTTGTTGGCAGTTCACCATTACCAAGTTGTAATAGCCACCTACAGAATTCTTGTTCTTCCGGCCTGGCTCTCATGTTCTCGGTAAGTGAGTACTTTACCACTGATGCCCACAAAGCAGAACTTGTCAAGCAAACTTCAATAACATCAGTTGGTTTTGCCTTCTTCACAACTGGCAAACACTGACGAAAATCGCCACCCCACAAAAGTACCTTTCCACCGAAAAGTGCATCACTACCGCAGATGTCACGTAGTAATCTGTCGATAGCATGAAAAATGTGCGTAGACACCATTGTAGCTTCATCAATCAGAAACAGGTCAATACTCCGAAGGTATTCTGCATGTTTAGATGTCGGGGTTATCTTACATACGCTGTTTTCTAAAACAGGAACAGGCAAACGAAATAATGAATGCAATGTACATCCACCAGAGAGTAAGGTGGCTGCAATACCTGTATATGCAGCAGTTGCAACTTTCCAACCTCTGGCTCTACATGCTGCAATAACATAGTTATACGTAAAAGTTTTACCTGTGCCAGCTGGTCCATCCAGATAAAACAATGTTTCAAGTTGTGCTAAACCATTACGCATATTTGAAACAGCAGACAAAATTGCATCAGCCACAGCTACCTGCTGTTCATTAAGCTGAGGCCTTACCTGTTGTGCCCTGTCAATGTAAACATTTACATCCACTTCTTCCTCGGGGATCTGTTGAACCAACTCTGGAAGATTAAATTGAGTTAAGGACATACCGAATTGTTTCAGGACATTATCAATATAACCCAAAGCTCTTTGTTCTGCTTGGGCAAGAGCTAATGTTCGAGTGTAGTCCTCACACAGATGCTCCTTGAATGTATTCCACAACTCAATGGGATTGGAGGGTTCGCAGTGTGTCAAAATCGTGACAAACAGCTGTCTCATCTGTTGGGGCATTTGAAAGGTTGACGCCTCTTCCAATGTGTTATGCCACTCTTCATCATCTTGTAGAAGACCTCTGGCAATACACGCTTCTCGGAATGTGTCGTAAACCACTCCATTGAAAGTACGCAGATATTCGAATGATGTGGCATCTGGAACATGCAGCAACAAAACCCGAAGGAAAAAACGTTCTCCTTCTGATGGACGGGCATTGTATAACCGAGCGACAATCGGTTTGAATGTCTTTTTTCGTTTTTGCCATTTTTTCTGTTTGTCATGAAAGACATAATGATATGGAATATCTGAATAAAGAAACTGTTGAGCATCAGGATCTTCCACATTCAGCTTAAACCATGCTGTTAGGTGACTATCTTTCAATGCCCCTTCAGCAGCTGCCTCTTCCTCACCAGCTCTAAAATAAACCTGATGACAATTAGGTAAATGAACAGCTAATCGTTTGATAGTGTGGGATTTATCATTCATGGAGAACTCGAAAATTCTCCACAATGCTTCCGGTGCACTGACATATCGAGCATCTAGAAATGTTTTAATTTCGTCATGCTCCAGACATTCATTAATCTCAACATTAGCATGATCATGTCCTTTGTAAACGTATTTAAAGAGATATTTCACACTTTTTATTGTGGTACATGCTTCCAAATTTATGTGAGCATTGTATTTTTTTGACAACCACGGGCAGTATGGTACAACCCATTGATTATCCAAGTCCACGTTTTTGACCCTCACTGTACGACCATCGTTGCGTCTGCGATACATTGGATACCCATTTGCATTCATTTGGGTTGCATCACAGAATGGCTTTGGAAAATTCTTGGTACAGTTGCCATCATCTCCCATGCAGACTGAATTAGGATTTGCATTCCCACAGGGACCATGAATCATACATGATCTGATGATGTTATGTAGCTCTGGTTCAAGTTCAGGATCTGGTATTTCAGCAGAAATTAAGCTGTCAATATCATCAGCATTCTGCAGTTTGTCCTCTTGAGCTAAATGGATAAGAATATGTGCATGAGATAAAGAACGTTTCTGAAACTCAATAACATACAGGTGCGAAATGGATTTCCCCAAAACACCATTTTTAGTAATATCCTCTAAGAGTGATTTCAATTTCAAATTAAAAACACGTGCAACCAAGTCAGGTCGATAATGTGCTGGCTCATTATCCAAATTTTCAGTAATTTCTCGCCATTTGGGATTGCACGTGAAAGTGCAAAACAAATCTGGTTTTCCCATTTTAGTGACCATAGCCATAGCATGTTGATAATTTTGTAGCATGGCTCTTGGACCACCCTGAAATGAAGAAGGTAGAATTACTGGTCTGCCTGCATGAAGGCCATGATTTTCTGCAACATTGGCAAGATGATCAATAAGGCCTTGATATTGTTCAACCCGAAGAGCTGCCTGGTTCATCCGTATGAAATGCAAACGATTAGCTTCAACTTTACAATAGCTATCCACGGCATATTGTTGAAGTAATCTTTTACCTTTTAAGATGGGGCTAAACGCGTCTCTAAAGGCAAACCTAAATGTGTAATATTGCAGCATGGTCGTGCGACGTTGCTGACCTACTGCATATTCTGCTACATGAGGAATGTCAGAACTCCAACCCAACTCTCCTCTTGGAAAAAATACAGGATACACCATTGGATCGATATTAGGTGATTGCGCAGGCAAATCCTGCAATGGTCTATCTCGAGGGTAAACAACAATGTCTCGAGCTAATGGTGGTGCACCATCTTCACCAACAAAAACAGCTGCGACTTCATCGTGATGAGGTAGATTATACCGGCGGCGGTCACCCCCACTTCTCAAGTGCATTCTTACCTGAAAATCAATAGGAAATTATCAAAAGCAGTTGAAAAAGATCATTGGAGTATAACTATCTATTTGCACTTACCTCAGATGGGTGACGATTCTGTTCATTTGCGAGTTGCAATTCCTCCGCCTCTACCTCACCCATGTGTTTATATGCAGCTGCATATGGACTCTCCCTTAAAATGATATCTTGCAAAGTTTGCATGACTTCAGGGGAGCAACCTTGATTTTCTGGTCTTGCCATTCGCTCGTTGAATGCATCCATACCATCATAAATATAAAGTTGACCATAGGATGGAGGAACACCTGGTGGTGGGTGTAAATTACCCGTTCGGTGACATACCTGGCCATTTATACGAAAAACTGGTGGACCACGACCTGGCGGTACAGCCAATTTCACACCCATGGAAGCAAAAGCAACGGAACTGTTGAACTTTCGAATATTTTCTTGAAAGTTCTTTGCTTGATTGTTATTACCTAATAACAGATCTTTAAGGTCATTAGGATAATAAATGTTATCTAAATGAACTTTACCATTGTGACAACACTTAAAATTAGTTTCCGCAGCAAACATCTTGGCACCACAAAATTGACAGATCTTGTCCATGGCACCAAGATAGTGTAACTCAGGCATTTGGCCTTGTCGAGCAGCACGATGCAAGGGTTGATTAGCCCGCCTAGCCCTCATGCGACGAACATTCGCATTTCGCCGAGCTGATCTCCGCTCATCGTCTTCTACTTGACGATGCTGAGCTTGTCTTTCCGCACCATTGATTCTCAGACGTTCATTATCTGCCTGAATATCTGGTGGCTGGATATTAATGTTTTGCTGAAGCTGTTGGCGCCTTGCCTCAGCCACATCCTCATGTGCATGCCGACGCTGAATAACAGAGCGCATTTGCTGCTGATCAGGTGGCTGGAGGACAAACTGGCCATTTCTAAAAACTGCTTGGAAGCCAGGAATAATATTAGTGCCTCTTATATTAAACATCACAGTTCAGAAACACTAATAACAAAAAAAGAAAGAAATAGCTACCAACTGTGAATAAACAGCACAAATCTAGGCATAAGCAGAATCAAACTGACTAATACAAAATAAAAACAGAGAAATAAGTCGAAACTGTGATAATAATCTTCAACAAACCTTTCTATCTAAAAACTAACGTCTTTTCAACTAACGTACAAAAAACGAACCTGGAATGCAAATAGAAAAAGTGTTAGAAGACAGAAAGAGTAATAGGTTGTAAACATAAACAAAGGATAAAACAGCTCTTGGGAAAGGATAAACCACCGTAAAGTTTACCATTTTTAAATTACTATGAAACAAAGATCTCAGAGATCTCACCTCGTTGACGTATATTTTGTATGTATAAACAAATCAACAAACGATCAACAGGGCAGCAACCACAACAAACAGAATGATCTAATTAAATAAGAAAACCATCATATATCAGCCAGTAAGTAGCCTATTTTAAAATTTCAAACAAACGGTTTACCTGATCTATCGCTTTTGATAATACAAACAATGTATATTTCGCAATTTCGTATCTTTCGCAAGCGTCCTTAACTGGAAAATTAAAAATTAATTTGTTTACGTTCTGAACGAATTGGTTGCTATAGTTTGCCCGATTCTGGAAACCAATTTTGATTGGTCAAAAAGCATTCACGTCAATCAAAACAATCAAAACAATCAAAACAATCAAAATAAATGCGCATTGTATAGGTTTCCCGAAAGAAACGTCACACTTAGATGACGTATCATGTACACGTGTATACTGATTACGTAACTTTAAGAAGTGTCTCTCGGCTTCTACCAGGTATTATGCGCATTGTGTTGGTCTCCCGAAAGAAACGTCACACTAACATTACGTAACATTAAAAAAAGTGTCTCTCACCTCTGCGTGGCTTTACGACGAAAAGGGAAAAAATAAGAAGGATTTGACCGTGAGAGAAAAACCAAATATATCACTCTCTAAAATAAAAGTGTGACACACAGCGCGGATTATTATAATAAGATATTTTGTATGTTGTTTACGTGAATAGAGTCAATTAGTGTCGACGAGTCATTAGTCACGCGGGTTGGTTTACAGAGAATCTGTTTAAAACCATTTTTTTGAAACATTTCTTTGATAATTTCATGATCATTTTTACTTAAATAATTAACATTTAAGTCACCCAATATCAAAGTCTCTTTAGATTCTTTATCAATTTTCTGTAATGTCTTTTGTAATAATGAGTTGAAATATTTTGACTGATATTTTGATGAATCAGGGGGTTTATACATAGTTCCAAAAAGTATTGGTTTGGTGTTCCGCAATCTAATTTCTATCCAAATCGATTCAATTTCTTCACATTCTAGGTCTTCTCGTCTGATATAATCAATACCATCTCTAATAAACAAACCTACACCTCCACCTTTACCGGATTTACGGTCCGATCTTACGTAAGTAAACCCCGGTACATCGAAAACAGCATTATGAAAATCTTTGTTTATAGACGTTTCTGTTAAACCAAGTAAATCAAATTTATATGTAAATAAAATATCTTGTATTTCGTCTATTTTTCCGTACAATCCTCGAATATTTTGATGACAAAACTTTAAACCCTTTTTCTTCATAAGATCTCTAAAATCACTTTGTGTTGTTCTCGGCCCAGGATGTATTTCCACGTCTCCACATAATAATATCATGAGAGACGCAACAGATTTCTTTTTGTAAGTTATGGTAAACTTATTTCTGTGGAACACACTGATTAAATGACTCTCAACTCCATCATATAAATCATCCAATTCCAAGGTTAAACTAATGCCATCAGATGTCGTATAGTAGGCTCTTTTAACCATGAAAAAACCAAAAATATAAAACAACAACATTACGAACTTAAACACGTCCGCTCGATCCGCCATCATGGACATTAAAAGCAAACTTCTTAGCCAAGAGATTTTTCTCTTGTGTGCAGTCGTCTTCGTTTTGTTGTAGTTTTGTCAGCTCCCTAATAGCTAAGAACGTGCGAAAACATTAAGAAAAGTTTCATCTTTCTTAGTCCCACAGATCCTTCTGAAGTCCAAAACATCTTCAATTCTTTTAGTAAAAGCAAAGTGTCTGGTCCCAACAGCATTCATTTTAAGCTTCTTAATCTTGTTTCAAATCAAGTTTCTGTTATTTTATCAGAACTCATTAATTTGTCTTTCGTAACAGGTGTGTTTCCTTCAAAACTTAAAGAAGCAATGGTTGTTCCAGTTTTTAAAAATAAAGGGTCTCCACTAAGTACTGAAAACTATAGGCCTATTTCACTACTATGTAATATTGACAAAGTTTATCAGAAACTCATGCAAAAGAGGCTTGTTCAATTTTTTGAAAAAAGCGATTGTCTTTATCCCCTACAGTTTGGATTTAGATCTAAGCACTCAACATCGTCTGCCTTGATAAATTTCACAGAGAAATAAGAAAAGCTCTCGATTCTGGTGAATATGCTTGCTCTGTTCTGATAGATTTACAAAAAGCGTTCGATACGGTCGACCATAATATTTTATTTTCAAAACTATATTCCTATGGTATTCGAGGAGTAGCTCTTAATTGGTTCAAGTCTTTTTTATCAAATAGATCGCAATTTGTATCTGTTTCTGGATCGAAATCGTCCATTAAGATAATTTTGCACGGTGTACCCCAAGGATCAGTGTTAGGCCCACTTTTATTTTTAATCTATATTAACGACCTACACCATGCTATCCCTTTTTCTGTGGTAACTTTATTTGCTGATGACAGTATGCTTTTAGATCGGCAAAGCTCATTAAAGTCTCTTGCAAAGAGAATGAATATTGACTTGAAATGTTTAGTTAACTGGTTGAACGCCAATAAGATTTCACTAAATTCAAAAAAGTCTGAACTACTTTTATTTTCACCAACACGTACACCACCTTTATTTGATTTCAAGGTTAAAATCAATGGTACTAGACTTTATCCTAGTGACTCTGCAAAGTATCTAGGTGTGATCATTGACTCGAATTTAAACTGGGGTGATCACATAAGCTTTGTTTGCAAAAAGTTAGTTAGAGCGAATGGTGCACTAAGTAAGCTGCGACATTTTGTGTCGAGAGAAGTTCTTTTATCAATATATTATGCATTATTTCATTCTTATTTGTCTTACTCAGCTAATGTATGTGCTTTAAATCAAAATTCAACGAAACGCATTATGACTCTTCACAAAAAATCTGTTAGAATTATGACATTTTCAGATTTTAATGCTCATTCTCTTCCCCTTTTTACTCAACTTAAAATTCTTTCTTTTCATGATTTTATCAAGTTTTGTAACATTGTCTTTATGTATAAGCTTCTGAACGGCAATGTACCTTCTCCGTTGTATGACACTTTTGATTTAGCTGATATTACTCGTGATTATTCTCGTCCTCGAAGAGCGAAATCTGGTATTTTGCGTCTTCCGAAAGTTTCCACCGTTAGGTTTGGAGATTACTCTTTAACATACCAATCAGTGGCCTCTTGGAATCTTCTTCAGAAGTACCTTGATGTTGATGATTTGTCAACTTTATCACTTAACAGGTTGAAAGACCTAGTCAAATTATATTTTTTGTCTTCTTACGTTTAGTTGGTACTAAAATTTTTCTGTTGCATGTACAGTATTGATAGATGTTGAATGTTTTCTCATATTTTTAAAATAAGTAAAAAATTTAAAAAAAAGCTAGTTATTTTTAATTTTACTTTTATTTTAGTTGTCACACAAGGTGTTTTGTAGCATTTTGTTTATTTTTCATTTTTTTTAGCTTTTTACTTTTTATTTGTTTATTTGTTTGTTAAATTTTGTAACATTTTGATGTTTGTAACTTTTTGATGTGGTGGCCCTTCCTTCGTTTAGATTAATTCTATTGAAGTGGTCTCCACTTATCTGTATTGAAATAAATTGATACTTACTTACTTACTTACTTACTTACTTAAGTTAACAAATGAGAAATACACATACCATATCATTTGTTTCTTCATCTGTGAAATTATTGTCGCAATTTTCTTCATGTTGCAATTCTTCTTCATGCACAATCTACAGAAGGAAACGCAAATTCGTATTAAAGTTCTCCAAGAAGAAGCCAGCATCAACATACTCCACAAATAAAGAAAATGGTGACTAACTTGTGTTTTAAAATATCCAATAACCTCAGCTAGAGACCTTTTACGAGCCGCTTTTTTTACTGGACGTTTCATAATGGTCTTTGGATAGCGTATTTGCTTAGGACCAACGAAAATATCAAAAAAACAATCGTGTACTATTTCATATGGGTTATCTCTGAAGTGCCAGGCCTGTATGATACGATTTCTAGGTGATGATGGGTATCTTCTTGATGGTATAGAAAACTTCTGTTCGTGTTTAACCTACTTATTACTTTCACCGAACCATTTCCATTTGTGGTAGTTAGGTAGTGAAGATAACATGGCAAATTGATCTTTCAATGATAGTTCATCGTTAGAAAGATATTTAATGTTCACAGCACTTTTCAGAATACCAGGGTTACTACGAAATTTTATTATAGATTCTTCCCAATCTTGTGATGAGGAATGCGTGCAAAGAAAATACCTGAATAGAAAATTTATGCTTTACAAGTTCTTATTTCTAAAATTTTTTAAATTTCATCATCTTAACGAACAATGAAAATTGTGTACGAACCTTTGCTTATTTCTACCATGACTGTCAAATGATTCTTCCCATTTCTGCCTATGATTAATCACCATGCATATTAGGTATTTACAGTCAATAGCCCCAGGGTTCATTTCATTAAGAACTTTATTCAAGTTTATGTTGACACCATCTTTCTTTTCGTATATTTTCCTTTTAAATGACTGATAGTCTTTGGTATCTAAATAGTGAAAAGCAATAGCTATAAGTAACAAGCTCTGACAAAACATCATGGCATGTCCAAACAATGTTAGGACCTTTTCTATAAGATGAATACAGCTGTAATTGTCGCTTCCTTTCAAAATCAACATCCTCGGGAGTATATACTGCATATGGCAAGATTAAATCTTCCTCAAATTTCTCAGCTGCAACACTATAGAAGAAACCACTGAAAGCATTGTACTCAAAAAATCTTGCTATGTAAGCTTCTTTATCATCTACCATAACCTTGAGTAAAGCACAATAAAAAATGCCATCAGTAGATTCAGCT
This sequence comes from Turritopsis dohrnii, assembly GCA_027922465.2. Classification (NCBI taxonomy): domain Eukaryota; kingdom Metazoa; phylum Cnidaria; class Hydrozoa; order Anthoathecata; family Oceaniidae; genus Turritopsis; species Turritopsis dohrnii. The sequence continues at coordinate 279,083 of BQMF02000235.1, read as the reverse complement.
GCAGCCAGTTCTAGCAAGGAGTCTTCAGCTGACATCAGACTACATTTTTTGTTGAAATATGACTCCATCAATGATGATGTTATTATGACTTCCATATCTATAGCCTTTTCACACTTGACCAAATTTTCCATTGCATTCATAACAATAGCATTGGCATCTATAACAAAAAAGTTTTAAACCTGGACAAAACATTTAAAACATTTTCAGCCTTCATAAAATTTTAAGATGGAGGAAACCCCTGAATATTGCATTCACATTACCATCAAAAGGATTCATTATAACTATAATAATGCATAACAATAACAACAATCTTTTTGCCTGTACTGAAAATGAAAATAATTATGATGCAAGGAACTTGTATATATGAAGTAATTCTTCTTCTAAGATCTTTGCTTTAATACCAGTGTTGTGAAAATTCTAATAGATTCTTCTCATTTTCTATACCCTCCCTAAAACTGCTTTGCATTTTTGACAGGCGCACTAATTTTGCCAATTCCAATTTTTTTGAATAGAGAAAGATCGATTATAATGAATTAATCAAGTACCTTCAGTGGTGTTAGCAACATTTATATATCTAGAACTTGGTTCAATAACATTTTCCCCTACAGACTCACCAATGTCCTAAATATATACAGAGGAAAATCAAAATATGCAAAGGAAAAGCTGTGCCACTGTTGAAACAGTTAGAAAACAAGCAATTCTATATACCATATCAATTGTACCAACAACATTGTCATTGGTATTTTCAAGGAAAATATCAGGTTTGTGACTAGATTCAACACCGTTCTAAATGAAAGGAAATACAAGAATATAAAAAACCTTCCTAAAAATAACATCGCCTGTGCAAATGATATATATTATGTGCAACATTATGTGCAACTACTGCAATTAAACAAATGATTTGATATACCATGACAAATGTCTCAACAACGTTGGAAACATCAATTCCATCTGCACTTTCAACAGTCCCAGATTGGACAGCAGTCTACATAGCAAGGAAATAAAAGTAACTAGATGGATCAATCCATCTGTATTACGTAAGATCATAACTCTCCCTACTTGTTCAAGATTTGGCTCTATAATAGTTTTAGCATATGTATGATCTTCCATGACAACAGAAAACCTGAAGAATGATAAAAAGAATGAAAATTACAAGTCAAATACACATTTATATTAACAGGAAGCAATGTTCTGCTTTGAAAGTCTAACATATTTATGAATGTGATTTTAAATGTGTGAAAGAACAAAAACAAAACCATGAAAACCATGGCAACCACAAAAAACTTTATTATACTCTAACTTCCCGAATACACGTCACTAATTGTTCAGAGAAAAAAATCCAATCCAATTAAATATTTCAATTTCGTTACATGCTTAAGATTGGCTGCATTAAGTGAAGAAATCTCAAAAGTACCCCCTCCCCCCTCATCCCTACTTACCCACCCACCCCCCCCTTATTCCATCCCCCCTTATTCCATCCCCCTGCTTATTAAAAATTACGAAATTTTGAAAAGCCCCTGTTTATTCCGCTATCTATAAATAATAAAAAGGTGCAAAAACTAAGGCCTAAAGGAGAATCATGTCGTGAGAATTGTTCTGCTGCATAAATGAGAAATTTTTATTACCTGGATTTCTTTTTCAGAGCAAGACAACCATTACTTTCATGGATTCAATTCTCCGAACCTGAAGCACAAAATCAAATTCTTAAGAATCAGCTACTACGCACAGAAGAAGAGGTTCCAGAAGAAGAAGATTCTAGAAAGAAAACAAAGAAAAGAAATGTTCAGTATAGTAGTCTTGGGTTGGGGGGTTGGGGCGCAGACAAGGAGGGATAAAATGACAGTGGAAAAGATTCATAATAAAAAGATTCATTATAAAAAGTAACTTCCTCAGACATTCCAACCCTAGAGAATCTGATATCGGGAGTTTTGCTAAGTTTAGTGACTACCCGAGAGCCAACCATGGTTGGGGTGGAGGTGGGAATTTTGGAATATATCTTTGTCTAAAACACCGGAAAATGCCATTTTGAAGAATAATTTTGAGATTTAAACTAGTCAGCGATGAGCAACACTAGACTGCCGCCATTAACCATTTCATTGAACTTTTAGAATTCTCCAAAATTTTCCTTTCAATTTTGCTTTCGGATGCTTTTTTTAATTTTATTTTGTTATCATTTTGTGTCAGAAAACATAAAGCAACCCTAAAAACGAGGTTGGTTTTCATACGTTATCTTTTACTATAATGCCGGCACCGACTAAACAGCAAGCAATTTGTAGCAGGCGCTTGCTTGTCGCTTTGCTTACAACACTATAGTGGAGTGATGTGGTGAACTGCGAGCTTGCCATTAAAATTTGCACACTTTGAAATATTGTGGCCTATTTATATCCTGATATCGGGAGATCATGTGGCTCATCGGGAGATCGGGATTAGCATCTTGAGATCGGGAGTCTCCCGCTCATATCGGGAGAGTTGGAATGTATGCTTCCTCGTATTTCCTGGCCGCAACATCACTTCATGTTTTATTACCATTCATCACAAAATCTAAATTCGCTCGGTATCCAACGCATGCTGCCTATTCCATACCTTTCCCGCCATTATGAATCTAAATCAAAACATTTATGACGTTATTGACCATATATGGCATATTTTAGATGGTCTGAAATTGTTAGATAAACACCCATTCATTCATTACATTTTTGTTCTTTCTTCATCTACTTATTATTATATTGATATTTCTTACAGAAACATTAGCCACTTCAACTGAAAACGATGTCGAGGAATTAAACAAAGACAATTCAGGTATGTGCATAAGAACAGAACAGTATACATCCATCCTGTTTGGTATTTTTATTTACCTTTTTAATCTGTATTTTGATTGTTTATTGCACATTTAAACTAATAATCTGTAGGTAAAAAAAGTAATTACAGGATATTTTATATTTGTTTGAAATATGATATGTTGAAATAATATAATAAAATAATATCTGAGGGTACTGTTTTTCTCTGTTATAAAATTCAAAATAAAACGATGTTATGCTATTCTTAGTATTAATGAATATTTAGACTCTTCAGGAGATTGGTCAGTTCATGCCGCTGCTGAAAACCGTGCCTTACAAAGTGCGGAAAGTAAGATATTTTATCGAAATTGTTTAGTATCAGCAGCCATGGGCACCCTATTCGGTAAACTGTAAGCGATATCTATCGGAATACGCTGATCAACGGAGATCGGTACTTATCAGTTTACGCTAACGCACTGTAGCTCTGGAGATAGCGGAGTACGATAACTCTCGCTTCCGCTCATGTCGTGTCTGTAGAGACCGTGCTGACACGGTGAGAACATCAAAATGGCGGCTGCAAATGCGGTTGATCATGTATTGTTGGTTTGGTGAACAAAAAGACGAAGTATCTATGCATTCTGACGCTTTAGAATTTTTTGAATCTAAGTTTGAAGATTTCTTTTCACATTTTATTTATTTGATGTAGTTATTAACAACTGATAGTGTCCTGTTTTTATTTGCTACTGTGGTTATTTGGTGGGTGATGTGTGAGTGTGTTGTGTGTGTGTGTGTGTATATATAATTTTACTTTTGTTGGTGTTTTTGTGGTGTGTGGTGTGATATGCTGTTTTGGTTGGTGAAAAAAGAAATATTCGGTTTCCTTTTTGTTGTTTAAACTTGATTTTTAGTCTATGTTTTTGTTTTTGATTAAATTAACCTCTTCATATTGTATATGTATATATATATGTTTAACTTTTGGGGCACTATTTCCTTATCGTACCCTATATAGGATTAGAGGTAGGGTTAGGGTCAGGGTTAGGGCTAAGTTTAGTGTTAGGGGGTACGAAAAGGAAATAGTGCCTTTTTTGGTTGGTCATCATTATGCCTTCTTTAAAAGTATAATATGATCTAGGAAGATGCCACTCCTAGCTTAACAGTTTCTTATATATAAGCAAAAAGGTCTAATACTGTAAATTCTTCCTGAATATAAACAGTAAATGGTATATTTATTAAATCAAAATGATTTTATTGCATACAGTACTTATATTATATATGTACTGTATGCAATAAAATCATTTTGATTTAATAATATACAATTACTTACAATTACAAATACTTCAAATTAAAGTCTAGTACCATCCGGCTTCTAAATTACGAATAACTTTCCTAACACAAAAAGGATTACACACGAAAATATACATCCATACTCACCAAATGCAGGCATAACTGTTGGGAGATCAGTCAAAGCTGAATTTGAGTTATAGTTTTGATTGACAGTGTATTATATGGTGTTCTTAATTTACACACAGTGGCTGCTCAGAATTAGTAAGGCTGTTAGTAAATTAGGCAGTGAGAGGGTATAAAATCTCCAGATAATGATCTAAGAATTAGGGTTATATAATTGGAAATGAATTAGAAAAAATGACACTTAGAGAACTTGAAGACTTGAGAAAAGCAAATGCCACTTTTAGAGCCAGTAAGTCCAAACAACAAATAACACGTGAATTATACAGTAGATGACTTTCTGTCATTAATCATGGATGAAATCATCAATGACTTCTAGCATATCCTGAGCATGACTTATGTTTATATGATATATAAACGTTAAAACTAGTTTCTGCTAAGAACAATTTCAATAATAAGAACATAAAAGGGCACCAAATGAAGAGTCCAAAGAAGAATCCAACAAACATTTCCTTTTTTCTGTTATATATTTATATACTAAAAACTAATGACAAATGAAGTTCTGTTTCAGGCACAAGGATTTCTTCAACATTTGCCTAATAGCAACATATTTTTTGATGTGGGTTCGAGCCAGTTATTTTCATAGTTGTGGAATATTAATTTACAAAAACTTGTCTATATACACTTGCCTTCAAATCAGCATACAAATACAAGGTCTTAGACCACTATGCTATATGCACTTCTCCATACTTTGATAAATTTGCATTGGTAAACAATAATACAAGATGTTTAAGATTCAGGTTTCAGATTTGGATCGAATATACAGACAACAAAATTATTTTATAATGTAGAACCTGAATCAACAAATGATCACTCACATGAATGGGATTCACACTGGATGCCTTGATTAATAATCTATTATTTCAATATTTTCCCAAGAATCCTCTACCTTGAAATGCACACATGGGATGTCATATACAGCTGACTTTATTAAGAGAGACATATGTCATTACAACCTTCATGTATGACAGCCAAGTTTTAGTTTTAATTTGCAAAGATTTTAATGATGTTTGTTTTCTTTTAATATTTTATGCTAATGTAAATACTTTTTCAATGATCGTTTTGGAAAAAGGTATGCTTTTCACAGCTGTAATGATGGGCCTAGACGAATTGTTTTAGACTTTCATATTGTAGCTCAAAGATAAATCATAATTACATGATACATAACTTTTAAATCAGTTTTAATTTAGGGTCAAAGTTTTTTTCTGGGACACTATTTGCACCCAAAGATTTGTTGTTTGTTTGTTTTTTTTTAGAATGTTTTGTAACAACTCTAACAATCAAGCAGAGTGAGACGTGTAATGCTTTTTGAGGTAGGGTGTGAGCCTGGCTTTCGTTTGTTGCTGTTATTTTTGTTTCTTTGGACTGTGAATACCACAAATTTATTTTATGTTATGTGGTAATAATAACATTGAAAAGCCTCTTTTTGTTGATATGGGATGGCAGCCTGGCCAGCTCTCCTTTGCTCCTATTATACATTTCTGTTTGACAGTGAAGAGCATAATTGTTTTTATTGTGACAACAGTGAACAACACAATAATAGAGATATATACTTTCTTTCTTTTATATTATATTTCTGCAACAAAAAAAGTATATTTACACACATGACTGCATATTGAAGATTTACTATTTACGCACCCCAATTAATTGGATGAATATAAATTATATAGTCAGTTTCTTTAATTTTAGTCAAAGCTTCTTCTGACTATGATCTCTGATAGATTGTCTTTGATTGGAGTTCTGCCTCTCAACAATATATGCTATCAATTGAATTGAAGTATTGATTTTAGTTTAATTGTGTTAAACCACAGTCCTGCAAAAGAAAATATGTGACATTACTGATTACTGAGAGTTGTTGCTAATCAGTTAATATATCAGTTGCGTTATCAGACCATTTCAATTATTGTCTCGTATCCTAAAATGTTCTCCAAGTGTTGGGATTGTCCTTGTAAGATGTCCTGGAAAAACTTCAAAATAGCCCTTGAAAAGTCCTGGATTTTATCATTAAAAATCAAAAGCATTGTTGAAACAGCACAGTATTGAGGTATAAACTTTCTCTTGTTTGATTTTCTGATGAATGACGAGTATCGCTACAGCCCTGTTTTAACGACCAACAAAAATCTGCCATCATAACTTCGTCCCTATCGTCCTTGATATCATTCTTCCATTGTTTTAATATCTTGATGAAATCTTTCTTCTTACTCACTCACGTCACCTAAATTTTCTGGAAATTTGTTTAATAGCTAAAGGGAATATGTACCTTAGTACTCATGTTACAACCAAGTCCATGGAAACTTTGAATTAAACTGTGAATTATTTATACGTAATTGATGTGTTACACATTTCCAAGGAATTTTTTGAGGACTTCTGTAAATGCATTCTAGGCTGCTGCTTCTACACTGTTCTTTGAATTAACCAGATTTGTATCTTTACGTAATTTTCTACTCTGTGGTCCACCGAAAATACCAGCTTTCAGTTTTTCATTGCCCAGACCAAGAAAATACAATGGTTACAGACGTTCTGTAATCTACACTCAGACAGTGGTAAAGTCAGAAAAAAAAGGCAGAATGACAAGAATATAAGAATGTGATAAATGAACTTCAGAAACGAAAAATTAGAAAACTTTTTTAAAAAAAACACCTAATAAGCAAAGTGAAGAAAGCATAAAAAAAGTTTTGCCAATATAAACTGTTAGAAGTGTCCAATTTAAAAGACTCAAGTGGTATTTAATTGAGATAATAAACAAAACGTATGATATTTGTTTCCTAAAATTCGTGGATTTGGCTAAAATTTGAAAAAACTGAAAAACGATATCAAAAACATGGTAGGAGTTAGCAAAAAATGGACTTCATTTTTGAAATCAGCGTGAAAAAACTACTTATGTATCTGGGGCAAATTCTTTGTTGGCCTGTGTAATGATCAGGAAGCTAAAGAACGAGCTTTTAACAAAGTCGAATCATTTGCAATTTCATTTTACTCAAAATGTAGATAACAGACAATCATTTGTTTTCTTGTTGTTTTTACCCTAATTTTTAGGTTTTTCCGCACTTATACAAGGTTTGATAGTTGTTTATGCTTATTAACACTCAAGCCAAGGGAAACTTTATGTTGTTCTTCGTTATATATATATATCTACTCTTGATTATCTTTTGATGGTTTAATATGTTTAAATAAAGATATGTTTACTGTAACAGGTCCATAATTTGGGAATTGTCCTAAAGTTGTCCTAACGTTTTAGTCTTTGTCCTAAATTTTCTCAAATTTTGCCCTAAAATGTCCAAAAATACTATCTAAAATTGTCCTAAATTCATAAAAAAATTACTTGATTTTGCTCTGGGAGGTCTGAACTAGTTGTAGCTTATATGCTTTTGTTTTTCCTTGTGTCAGTAGTGTCAGTTGAGCAGATATCTATTTAGATAGATATCTTTCCTAGTTTTTCCACTAATCTCCTCGCTGTAATTTGCAATTTATTTATATGGATTGCAAGTGATGAATTAAAAGGTCTTTATTTAACATTGCTTGCAGTATAGTACATAGCTATACTTATATGGTGATCGTCAGTAACTAATGCTAGGTTGTTGTTGCTTTTGTTTCAGCTACAGTTTGTTTTTCGTTTACGTAAATTTCTGTATTGTGTTTATCATTTTCCCGAAAGTTATTCACCAAATAAACATGTCCTATTCTGGGGATCGCAATTTTTACCCAGGTAAGCAAAAGGGGTTATTTCAAAGCGCACATTCTGTAAACTGCTTATATTATGCATTAGCGGAATGCAGTAACATTTAACTATGGAATTTTCTTTTGTTAATGGCGTCTCTCGTATCTCCAGGTAAACCTTTCAAGATGCAAGGATGTAAAAGATGATAATGAGAGGTATTAAACTACTTAAATTGTTTTTAATGTTATGTTAGTTATTTTTGTCAATGATTTTGTTTGAAGATCCAGGAAGAAACGTGGTTATTGAAGTTTATAAAGAAAAGAAAGCGGGAAATAAAATGCGATCTAGTGGATGAATTGGGTTCTATTGATGTAGTTCAATTGGAGTTTCGAAATACAAAAGAAATGTAATTAGTATCATGCCCATTTAAAGGTTGTACACACATCGGAGACGAGGTGGATCGCGATTTTGCTGACACTTACCCTTATGTTCCTGAGAACGTCGTGAATTATTTCAAGTCCCATCAAGTACACTATTATCATCGTCTCACCAAAATATTTCAATCCGGCCAAACAATACCTTTGCCTTGCAAGATTTGTCATAAGTAAGTTGACAGATAAAAAAGTTGTAGTAATAGGTGTATCAGATGATCATTTTGTTTTGACACACAAATTACATGTTTTTAAACAACCATAGATATTACGATAGTCTATCTATGCAGTTTCAGAAAGCACATGGAATCGAGGCTGAGCAGCTAGAAAGCGTTACCTCCCATGCACGAACGATCAACGAAAATTTTCGTCGGTATCGAAGGCAAAGTTATATGATAGAGAAATTCCGTAGATGTTTTATATATTATTTGAACCTCTGCTAGGCAGAAAATGTCGTGGTGGAAAAAGAGTTACGCAATTTTGGACCTTTTCATTAATCACTTTCATTACTTACAAATATCGCCTCGTTTCGAAACATTATGATTATGACGTTCTTTTTCATGACAACTGTGATCATAAAAGTTTATAACCCTCATGCCATCATATCGTTTTATCATGCTAAGAAACGTCAGTATTATGATGATTAGAAACGAGGCGATGTTAAAGATCAAAAGTTGAAGTAATTTCCAGGAAGATTTTCTGATGCGGCATCTTCTGTCCAGTTGAAATTAAACTTAGCAGGTTCTTTTTATCCTCGTCACGTGAAAACACAGAAGTTGCTTTTTTAACTATATTGTGCATCAAGTTTGGTCAAACTTTTGCAACAATTCATCTTTTGCGAGTACTCTAATTTCTTCTGAAGTTTTCTGCTATTTTGAATTTTGAGTATTTTTTTAGAGAACTAGTTTCGATTTTCAATCAATGTTATTTGAACTTCACTTAAGACAAGAAGACATTTGAAAATATTTTCGCTTTAATTTTTCTTCCCCTTTCTCCACAGTCGTTTAAGAAATTTCCAAAAAGTTGGATAGGTGTTTTTGAAAAAAATATGTATATACCTAGGCTGTTTAGGCAACGTCGTTGGAATCTTTGTGAGACTAAAGTTAGGTAATTTTTCTTCAGTAAAACGTGTTCTGATTTCATGCTTCAAACTGAAGGCGTGCCAATACTTGCGGCACGGCACCAGTTAACTCCTCTTGTCCATGCTGTACCCAACTAATCTGAGTGAAATTAAAAATAGTTTCATCATCTCTTGGAACATACCAGAGACATTTTCAGCTTCTATTACAGATATGATATCTAATAACACTCATTGATGGTTACCATTACACGATATCCATTTTTAGGACCGTATAATACTACATCATTATACTACAAGTCCCATTGACACTCCGTCACCATGAATTGTGTATGAAAACTTTATAATGTTATCAAAGTTGTCCTAACTTAGAGTTTCAAACAATGAGGGGGCATACCTAAGGGTGTAATGCTATTATGAAAATCAAACGGGAAATTTTTCCGCTCCTCTTCATCATCACATACCACTTCATCAGCACTGTTACAACAAATTGCAATCACAATTTTTGGTCAATTTTTTTTTTCAAAATGTTATTAAAAAGATATTGATTTAAAGCCCTTCGTTGACAAGTCCCATCATGCACCTCCAAAAAATAAGCACATTTGACAAATTCTATCTTTAAGACGGCATAGTACTACTTAAATATGTGTTTGATGAAAATGCGTGTTTGTTTTTGAAATGTTAGTTCGCTTTGGATGCAATATCCTAATCTTCACATGCACCGAACGTTTTCGAACTTAAGTGTTATTATAAAGACATTGATTTAAAGCCCTTCGTTGACAAGTCCCATCATGCACCTCCAAAAAATAAACACATTTCACAAATTCTATCTTTAAGACGGCATAGTACTACTAAAATATGTGTTCGATTAACATGCGCGTTTAGTTATCTATTTAATCATTTAAAAACCGCGCTATGGCTTAGTCACTAAGAATACAACCTCGTTTAAAAATTTTAAATATCCCACTGTGAACCAAGTAATACATATATGTAATTAATAAAACAATAGAAAACATAGTAACAAAGCGAAACTTGATAACAAGGCAAAAGTGAAAATCTATCTGATTGTTAAAAACGTCCTGTCAGGGAATTTCGCGGGAGTTGCTTACATTATACAACCAAGAGAGAAGGAAATTTGTTCGCCGTGCTTAAATGGTCTTAACAACTTTCTGTTGTTTTTAGGCAATGAGAAAACCTAATTTAGAGATGCAACAGTTTGGTGAGCTGGCGAAGTTGGCTCAAAATTAAGTCTTATTGAGGAAATAATCTTCTAAGTCTGCTTTTGGTAAATTATCGGCGAGTTCCCAGGTGCAAGTTTTATAGGCAATCCATTTGACTAGATATTGTTGGCACCCTTTGCCTTCCCTTCGCTCTACAATTTTTTCTACGTAACCTTCGTCGTTGCGAGATTTTTCCAAAACTTCACGAAGGGTAACAACTTTTCCCGCTTGATTCGGTACAAGGTCATCGACTCCTAGCTTTTGAATGTCACTATCAAGATCTGCTCGTTCTGTTTCATCGATAGCAATAAAGGGAGTTGCTTTTGTTTTTTTCTTCGCAGGAGGCTGTTCTTCACGTGTATTCCGATCGTCAAAAGCAAAATCTGCATTTTCAGTGACGACAACCTGTTCCAGAGGCAGATTTGCTTCCGGAGTAGGTGTTGGTGCGTCTGTTTCTTTGGTGACTGCAAAGAAATCAAAACAAATCCTCCGAGATATTGACTACGCACGAAAAGAAACTTCAGAATGCTATGGATACCTGTGAAAGTAATGTAATCTATGTTCCTCCTTAGGATTTCTAGCTCCGTTTTCGAACAATTACTTGGCTTCTTGAATACGAAACCCGCTGGAAGACCGTTGACTACTACTATTCCATCTTCTATTTGCTTATATGGTACTGTTGTTCGTTTCCCTCCAGTGGCTAAATCTATGATGTATGAGAAAATGGATTCTTCAGAAAGACTTGAATTCAAACAGAAAAACAAAACTAATCAATGCTTACAAATTTTTTGGTTCAACAAATTGCTCACTTCCTTGCGTAAGTGTTTTGTTTCTTGAGCTGATTCGATAGTCTCACCTGAACAAACAAGGGAATTTGTCTGTATAAAGTTTAAAGTTTTATCGTAGTAATTTGTATTAATTTTCAAATATCTAGCTCGACACCGCCATGATTCATAGTAAACATTGAAAAATATACATACCCATCACATGTGATGCAAAGCGCCATTCTAAATCATTTTGAGAATCCACAAAATCAATTCCTTTTTGTCTTCCATATACCGTCACTTTATTACCCTTCCTGCCAGGATCTATATCCATGACGAACAGTTCAACACCCATAGTTTCCATTTCACGGCACTAATAATAATAATAACTAGCCGCCAAGGCGGCGTCGCTCGCCGCCCATATTCAGCCTGCGTTGTATGACCACCTGCTCCAAATTATTGCCCTTTAAAACCATTGATAAGACTTCCTTTGCTGCTGGCTTTATCGCTTAATAAAGCTCGTTTGCACGTGAAGAGAAATACGTTCCTGGTGTTTCAAATCTTGCATGCTATTAACTCAGCCGTTCATTGTCGCGGTCGCATTTAAAATGCTTTACACAATGCATTCCGAACGTGAACTTCACGTGGTTTTTATTTACGATTTTAAACCAATCAAGTATCAGTTTAACAATTCACTCAAAACGCAGAGAGAAAAAACTTTTCAACTTATTATTAGCTTTTGTTTTACGCGCTCTAACATGGGTGCTGTCAGAAGTAGGTGAAAAAATGGTTTCTCTTCTTAAAAAGATCACACGGGAGGAGAAAAAAATGCACGTGCCAAATGAATGAAGTGAATAAAAAACGTTCGATCAGATTAAAATAGATTAAAAGAAATCGATTAAACGAAATTAAGACAACTATTAAGACAAAAGTAAAAAAAAAATATTTTCTTTCATGATTCTCTTTTTTTTACCTATCGGTTTTTAAACATTTCGATTGTTCGAAAAAAGTTCACCCGTCTCAGACAGTCAGGAAAGCGTTAGAATACACTGGCAAACCGCACATGCTGTCACGTTCTGCCACTGCTGCTTTTTGTCCAAAATGTTTAATCAGTTAGTTTCTTAGTTGATGTATTGTTTTCAAAGCCAAGTCAACGTGGAATATAAAACTGACAATAATAATAAAAACAAAACGTTATTCCTATTAGTTCATCAGCCAAAAAAAGTCACGTTCGATTGGGGTCGCAATGTATTTGCTTCAAACTCACGTCGCACACAAAAAAAGAAATAATTTCGCTCACAACTCAATCTACCATTTTGCGTGACTTACAAACAAACAAACAAACAAACAAACAGACAGACAGACAGAGAATCGGCTTTTAATATATAGATATCTTATTATAATAATCCGCGTTGTGCATACCACTTTTATTTTAGAGAGTGATATATTTGTTTTTTTTTCACGGTCTAATCCTTCTTATTTTTTCCCTTTTCGTCGTAAAACCACGCCAAAGCGAGAGTGATTTTTTTGATTTTTCGCAATTAGTATATGCTCCTCCGTTTTGTTATTTTTGGCTTGCGCAGTGGAAATCAGCCGAAAAACGTCTTTGGAGGAGTGCGAGCAATGCAATGTTAATCGTTCGAAATTTGTCAACGATCATTTCGTGAGCAAGAAACTTCGCGAAGAAGACGTGTTTCTTTTTGTATACGAATATTTTAATTTAAATTTGATTGTTTTATCAAATCGACGAAAGAACTGACGAAGAAACACAGGTTTGTATGCACGAAGGTATTGTTATTATTATAAAACGTTTTATTATCGGGTAGCACGTGTAAGTGAGTTAGTTGTTTGTTTACAATGTTTGTTTAGATATACAGAAGAAGTGCAGTGAAGTTTTTAAAAATTAGCTGCAGAAAGATCGAACCAACAAAAGGTATTATTATAAAGCTTTTATTTTATTTTCATAAAAGAACAAGTTAGGTATATGCATTTGTATTTAAATGTATTTAAATGTTTGTTTACGTTTTAGTTATCAAATATCGCTATACAGAAGAAAGTGTAGTGAAGAAATGCAGAACAAAATGATGTTTCTTTACACAGTAAGGAATGGTTTTAATTTAGTTTTGAAAGATTAAATACTATAGCTTTGAATAGATATCTTATTATATGAGTTCTTTCGTTTAGTCGAATCGAAGACGAGAGTAATTTGTTTTGGTAACGCGCGCTATTATTATTTTTATAGTTAGCAAAGAAGATTTGATTTGATTTATTTATTTACAGATCAATTAAAAATGGTCCCACAGCTATGACTGTTTTCCTTTCTCATGGCTGTGGAAGTAGGGAACGTGTTATGCTGTAAAATTGTATCTATTGACGATGTTTGATGCTTTGTCTGCATGCCTTTCTGCCAGCCATTTATGCCTTTTGTTTTGGTTTGCTTAAATATGGTTGCAGTAGTAGTAAGTATTGTAGCTGTTCTTTACTGAAATCTTTTTCTTTTAGGTCAGAAAAGAAAAAGTGTAGCTATTTATAAACGAAATTTATAAATGTATAAATGAAAATCATGGTATGTTGAGAAGGTTATTTAAGAAAAGAATGGATTATGTATTTCATTGCGATTGTACTACAAAAAAGAAGCATTGCTGGGGTATATTTTTCTTCAGTTTATATTTGTTTACGGCATTCATTATTTTGTGTTATGTTAACTGCTACATACATACTTGCTAGGTATATAAGTTTAGCATTATGTTTTTATTTGTTGCTTTTAATATCTTCTGGGTATTCAATTATGGTTTTGGTCAAAGCAGGGCATTTTGTTGTTTCAATTATTTTTATTAATTTGATGTTTGGATGTGTATGCCAGGTAAAAGTCTTTATTCTGTTCAGCTCCAGTGTTGAGTGAACCCGTATTGACTCACAGTATCGGTTGACTTTATAGACCAAATTTTGTTTTTAATTTTTATCTTTAGGATAAATGCGTACTTGAATTTTCTTTTTGTTTTTTCTTTCTTTCTGTTTTATTTTTTATTTCAATATTGTTATAGCATGTTAAGGTTTTCGGTATTACAATTCAAGTATTAATTTTTTAGGTAATAATAAAAAAAGCATAAAGAAATGAAACTCATGGTTTTAATCATGACGTTGATGGTTTTGGGAAGAACAGACTACATATCATTTCAAAAATTCATTAATGGTTGCAGTCGAGTAGTAACTTTGGAACAAAAGAAAAAGTTGGAAGGTATCAATTTGTTTTGAATAAACATTTTGTAATGTTTGGTTTCGTATGTCTGGCTAAACAGTTCTGTGTTATATATTGCCATTTTTTTTACATTAAAGTTACTTCTCTTCTGCGTATAGATATATTATTCTGAGCCATGTTGCTATTTGTTTCTGTTTTTAATCTTCTGAATGTAAGAAATGAATTAAAAAATTAATGCCTGTAGAAACTTTTACACGAGTTAAATTTCACAACACAACGCATACTGAACATGGGTGGCGAGCGACGCCGCCTGGGATGTTTTTGAGTTGCGATTCTATGATTTATTTTTTCGTCACGGAGTATGTACACGGAAATGGTGGATTTGACCTAATGTTTTCGAAGTTAAGTTCGGTAAAAAGTTTTTACCCGGGATACTAGTAGCAATATATACGAGATACGATCAAACAACATGTGTGGACTCTTTGGTTAGAAAATATATACGTTTATATTCAAAACGAAGGTCGAATTTTGACAAAACAAATACAAACCAAAGTTTCAATCTTGTTTCGTGTTTTGCGAATATGTGAAATTTGTGCATCTGTTGGAAGATTGCTAAACACAGGTTTTTCCACTTCCTTTGCTTCACTCCGATACTCTTCCTTTTCCTCATCAGTTAACAAACTCCAAGCATGATTGCTTTCTGCTATTCCTACATCATTTTCTAAGTTGAAACGCAATTGACTTTTAGAAAAAGATTTCAAAATGAATCCTCAGAAAAATCGATAAAAATGTTACTTTATAACTGTTTGTCCGGAACTACATTCTAGGTTTATGTTAACATAGGTTTTACGATATCACCAAAACTGAACATACCTTTCATGTATTTCTTTCGAAAAATATCAAATCCCGAAGATCTTCTTCCGGGAATTTTGGTTGGTTTGACGTTCTGGTTTTTTCTCCTCTTGCTATCAATCCAATCCTAATAATAACCATAGACAGGCAATTAAAATTGATATTTCGAAAGAAGCTAACCGTCGTCTCGTCTCCACATAAACCTTTTTAACTTACTTTTATTTGCGATTCCCTTAACCCAGTGTTTGCGACGGCATCTTGCAAAAGAGCACGCGCAGTCACATTATCAGCTTTATAGTTGGTCATGCCCTTACAATAAAGGTTCTCTAAAATCTGCAACTGTTCAGGAGTTTTCTTGATATTCTTCTTTGGAGGCTCAGTCATAATGTCAACTACGAATTTATCTGTAATAATTACGGAAACATCGAGTGGGAGTTAAATCAATAAAAAATGTCCGACTTGCAAGAAAGATTTGTGTAACTCTGTTTTCAAGAGCAAAAGATACAATTCGGCCTTATTTCAATAAGATATTTTTATAAACTGGGTTTCCAATCATCAAACAGTAGAATGCCCACAACTCTAAACTGGTAAGTGTTTCGTGGTCCCTTCTTCATTTTATTGACGACAAAATTAGTTTTGGTTAACTCTAATTTTAGTTTAGTCGAAACAATAGGAGTTCCATAGTGATTCGAGTCATTGAGATTACGTTATATTCAAATATTATACCAAAGTCATGTCAAGAGATCGCGAAAAGCTCGACCCGATCTACGAGAGATATGTGGGAACACTCACGTGCAATGACTCGAAGTTTGGTACAAAAACACTGCATCCTGGGAACTTTTACTGTCTCGCAAACCACAAACTTTACGCAAACGTCTTGTTAAGATCACGAAATGATTGACCCGATCTGTCAAAGATAATGTCAGATGACCCGACTTTGCCGTAAAACAGGCTTTATCCGCGAGAACTCTTTTGAATAGTATAAAAAGGCGAGTTGAACTTATCGCAAAACAGCACATCTACACGAGAGGCGAAACTGATAACTCACAGCACACACAATAGACTCCTTTTGTTCCAACTTCGCCTTAAGATAATAAAGAGTGTAGTGGTGAATGAACAAGTAATTCAATTTTATTCGCACAAAACAAACTCCATCAAAAACTTAGAAGTCATATTCCTTGTTTTAGACATCACTAAAGAATGAAAAGAACCGAAAAAAGATAGAAGTTATAACATAACAATATATAGATGAAATAAAATATAATACATGAAATAACATGTCTGGACGTGTCTCAAAAAAGTTATCGTTTTTCGGGGCGATAAAAGGTGAAGGACTACTTCAACCGCTCAACAAGAAAGCTCTGTCAGACATTAATCCTAATTTCAAGTTATGAGCTAAGCAAAGTGGATCGAGTCTATTTCCATCTGGGGTTACATGAAAAAACAAACCCTACCAATCTATTAGATTTTAAAAAAACTACTACATCTATCCGTTTAAGTCATTATCATCATCAGAGTCATTAGATGAACTATCGCTGAAGTAGGATATTTCAAAATCTTCCTCTAGTTCTCTGTTCTTAGCACGGCTGAACAACTCGGTGACCTCCTGCAGAATAGAGCGTTGTTCTCTTAACTTTTCGTGCACAATGACCTTCAAGGGACCTTCAATGCGTTCTAAAAGGTCAGAAAGCATTGCAGATGACTCTTGAAAGTAATTCATAGTGCTTTCCATTTCGAAACAAACCAATGACCGCTCTTCAATTGCACGGCATTTACGAATATAACTTTGTATCAAGCTAGCCTTCACGGTCACTGGAACTTTGGAGGTAAGATTTTCCTAAGAACGTGAAATGGAAAAGTTACAACTACTACAAAAGAAACCCTTAAGAACATTTTACTTTAAATTCGAGAAAGAGCTTACTTCTGGTGACAAAACATCCAAATATATTCCTGCATTAACATCTAATACGTCTTTGTACAATATGATGGATGGTGATGTTAAGAACTGTTTTCTATCCTCGTTTAAGCATTCAACAAGAGCTTTCATTTCGTTACAAATCCTATTGATCTGATTAGATAGCCTGGTACTTATTGATGAGCCATCTGTGAACAAAAGAACAATTAATATGACTAGTGAAAATACATACTGTTGTCAAAGATCAAAACCACTACGATATTGTGAACGAACTGAAAATCAAAGAAACCTGCATATCTTTTCTTCAACGATAAAAGCATCATTCTCTCCGACGCTCTGCTATGCAATGTTTCCACGACTTGCTTAATGTTCCGTTGAAGAAACTTGCGATGCTGAATTTGATAAGTTCGAGACGCCACCATCCACCGTGTTGTTACACCGTGGGTGCGCTCAAAAACCAAGAGAGATGTGTCATATCTAGACAAAAATAGAAGTGAGGCAAATTCACTGTATTGCAATGTTTAACATTTATATTAAGCTGTGATATACAAAACTATAAATTTTTCAGACCGACTTATTCTCGATTTACGTTTAGCAATTTCCGTGATGTTCGCGCTAACTGACAATAACGATGTTTCGTTGTAAAACTTTTTTAGTTGGTTATAATAATTCCATTCCCAACCATCCTCTAAAATATACAACAGATAATGTCATTCTGTATTTCATTAACTCAATCACGAAATGTCACTTCCCACCTTCCGAAACAACATTTTTCCATTTCACTTTTGATTCTTCCTCGTTTTTCCAAGCCTTCAACAAATCGTCAGTTACACAAACTAGAGTATCAAAATGAACAATATATGTTGACAAATATAGGTTATTAAACAGATAAAAAATATTCTTACCATCAAGTCCATTCGACAATGACCCTATTTCTTCGATGCTGGTTTGAAATATGGCATTCGCTTTCTGGTACCAACTAACTAGAGTTTTCCCTGAAAAGAAACGCTTTTAAGTTATGGAGATATTTGCAGAAAAATATAAAGTTTCAAAAGATAAAAAGGCAAAAATGTTAAATGCATCAACCCATACCTATTGTCAAAACTTTAGTCTTCTTAAAATGATTTAACGCGTCACACAAAAAATCAGTACGGTGAGCAGGCGTCATTTCTTTCGTTATTTTTGAAAACAACCTTAAATATGACCACAACCTTTCCATTAACTCACCATCCATCAGCCCAAACCCATCCAATAGGCGGATGGAGTTCTCTACCTGGTGTCAAAACGGTTTCATTTTGTCATTGCAGTACTAATGAATCATAGAATAAAAACACGTTACAAATATAGTAAACTACGATACTCACCTGACAATCACCTTTGTGGCCATAGGAATGAAAAACTGGAATTCCAAACGTGAAAGTCGAATATTTCTCTAGGGTACCCTTTTTCTGAAATCGGGAAAAGAAAACAGACCTTAATAAAATGTATCTAGTTGATATTTTGATGTGGGATATAAATATGAAAAAGAGTATGTGAATGTTTAATTTCATATTTTACCATCAGGGAAAATCTTGATGGTACACTTACTTTTCTAAAGTTTTGTGTCAATGTGTCATTATGTCATAAGTCGTGTTCATAGTTCATGTCAACTGCATTCAGTCAGTGAAAAAGAAGGAATACTGTCGACTACAAAAGAAATTAACAGTTAAAGAATCCCATGACCACAGAAATAAACTTAATAATTTTTATACCACCAGATGTCTTTTTAGGACACATGCAATATCATAGATTATATGGACATTGATATTTTTTCCAGAAAGCTCTTTCTGAAGCTGATTCATCATCATTACAGCATACCCAAGTCTTCAAGAAATCAGAAGTATAAATTTGGAAATGATTATCAGTTGAACAACACAGGAATATTTTGAACTAACTTTATTAACTTGGTAAAAAAACAAACCAGGATACCTTTCTCCATTTCGCATGTTGAGAAAAAGTTTTGGAATTTCATGCCGACAAGATAGACCAAAAACACCAGTTACACTCAATTTTGAACTTTTTCTTTTAGATCTGATGTGATTGGCAGCCTGGAAGTTGTTACAATCCTACAAGTAACAAGTATAACAACAACTTTTACAACTAGTAATTTTACATCACATTACTGTGGGCAGTGCATTTGTACTTGTAAGTGTCACCTTGTCTAAATGTTTATCGTCATAAGAAGCCATAAACTCTGTTACTTCTTCATCAGGAATAAATAATTTTCGATCATCAGTTGCTGCTACAGTTGAATTAGATGCTGCATTTTTCAAAACAAGTCCAAAGTTTGCATCCATGCAATAATATACTTTTCCATTATCCTGAATTTAGATAGCAGTTCAGGATACATATCTCATTCTTATGACTTTTGCAGAATATGTAACTGAAATTTAAGGTACACTTAGAGATATCTAGACACACCTTTGGACAGGCAGGGCAAATGTCATCATTTCCAGTAGCTTTTGAGACCCATATCTCTTTCAAGTGACGTTGAAATAGTCGATACTGATCAAGTGAATCAGTTTGCATGAAACGTGTTAACACCCGTTTCTAAGTAAGTAAAAATAGTTATTAAGAACTAGCTAAAATAAAACCACAACTGCAACATGAACTATGACAAGAACATCCACTGTTTTGTGGATATTCAGAAAACCATCCCACAATCTTAAAAAAAGATACATGCAAATAGCATGCAAAAATTAATCACAAAATACCAATGATGAGTTATACACTCCAGTTTTCCATGATAATCCATCAATAAATGATGTAAACGAGATTTTCCCTTCAAACTGCAGTGACATGAGCATGTCAAGGAGTTTCATGGAGACAGCAGTAGATGGTTTAGTTGGAGTTGATGGCCACAAGTCATATTTGATAAGAGTGGCCATTTCTGATTCACATGCACAGAGACAAACGTCCACCTCTGTAATGACACCTGAAAAATAACCACAATATGACTATGTTTAGAGAAAGGTTCCTTCAAAAGCAAAGCTTTTGCAACAAAATCATTCACAATTATCTGTGTGCATGACTTATTTTGTGACATGCAGATGTATTATGTTATATTCCAAATTGTATTGATGATATTTACCTCTTTCAGAAACAGTAGTAATGGAACGCCAGTAACCTTTGCTGCAAATTCCAACATGTGGACTGATTAATCTGCTATGGAAGCTGTATGGTGTAATTTCGAAATTAATCTATGAAAGTTAATTATAATATTATACATGTATACATCGATTTTTTTAGGGTTATATAGGTCATGCCACTCAAACCATTTCCACAACATATAATTTTTAGGATTTTTAAGAGCATTGCAATATTGTTGGCTGAAGATTCAACACAGATTGAATTTAAAGAAAACAAAAGTTTAAATAAGTGAATTCAAAAAGGTCTTATACGAAACTCACATTATCTTTAGGTTATTGAGTTTCAGTATACAGATGTTAACTTCACAAATTATAGTATTAAAATTGGGTTATACTTACATTGGAAAGATTTGTTTATTAAAACTAATACATTTTTGGTGACTTGGAAAGCAAAAAGCTTTCAATCATGGTGTCATTAAAGGGCAAAACGTCAAAATAAAATTATCATTCTAACAATGCTTTTATTGAGGAAAATAAACCATACATACTGTAAGTTGAACGGCTTCGTGAAAAGAAAAATTGGTGTGCGCTTGATCTATGCATTTGTAGCAGTAAGTAGATAATGGACCACAATCATAACAGCAAATGCAGGAATCTTTGAAACCATCACCACAAATTATGCAACAGCATTTCATGAGCATTTCATATTTTGACATGTACTTCTGACAGATGGATTCTTGCTCAACTTCCCAGGAACCAAGTTCCTTTTCTTTGATCATTTCATATCTACGTTTTTTTATTGTCACACTATTTACCAAAAATTCTAATATGTTGTGCTCTTCACAATCAAATTCTATTGCACCAGTAGAATTTGATGTGCTTGGAATATCGGAAGCATTTACAGAAGCTACTGTATTTGATACAGCAGGACGAGGGTAACTCAAAGACTTATATAAAGTTTTAGTTTTACCATGACGAAGAGTTGAACGTACAACTCTTGCACCTTTTTTGGACTTTCCAAATGGCATTGGATATTATGCTAGTAAAAAATTTCTAAAATAAACATAGCACATCCAACAAGACAAAATAAGTGATATATAAGTAGGAAAACCACTTTTTTATGAAATCCTAAGGTTAAAGATAGGATTCAAGATTAGTAAACATAATAAAACATAACATAATCAAAACATAACTGAGACCACATCATTTCAAATACAATAGCTGCCAGATTTAAGGCTTTTTGGTCTATATAATATAGTTATATGCAAAATGTTTTTTTATAGAAGAATTGCTTCATATTTATCAATGTCTTGACAATGTTAGTCCAAGATCATAGTGCAAACATTGAACATTTGTAGAATATTATCATCATTATTTCAATATTTTATCACGTGTAAAACAGTAAAAAACTTAAAGTACTTGGTGTACAAGTCTGTAGTTTAGGAGATGTAAATTGGAGACCAGAAAATCTTTTGCTTACTTTCGTTTCAACTCGAAGTACAGTTTGCAACTCCAGGCGAATCTATGGTATATAATATATGAAATCTTATCTTCCAACATTTCCTATCTGTTCATGGTTTATTCTCGTTCCATATTTTAAATCTACTTCAACTAAAAATTTTAAATTTTGAAATGAAAAGATAAATCACAGCACACAGCACACAATATATATTGTATTAAATACAACATTTTTTATTTCAAAAACAGATTCTTTGCTTATGAAAGCTACCAAATATAACTTTTGCATGAATGGTTCAAAATAAACATAACCCATACTTTTCCACCCAATTTTGTTCTTATTTTTTGATACAATTATATATATACTGATTGGAATAATATAAATCAACAATAGAAGATTTCTAAAAGGTACATTATTTGTTTTGATGTTGATTATCACTATACTATATCAAAAAAATAAGAAAAAAAAACACTCCATCTTTGCCTAAATGTGATGTTTGTGTATGTCTTAAACAATATTTTCAAATAGTCAACATTGTAGACACTGCAATGTCTTCAACACTATAGACGATTCTGTTGTGATTCAATGTTTGAATATGTCTCAAAAGATTAGCTTACCAATATATTAGACCAGTTAGACTAGTTTCTCAGGATATTGTGAAGAGTGTTTTTACATAAGTAATATAATGTGTAAGTACATGGAGAGAACAAAAGGATTCAAAAACAGTCTCCATACAGTTGTTGCTCGTCAAAAATTTGTTACTTATTATAAAAGCTTTATTGAAAAAACATAACCAATCAATGCATCAATTATATGGATAAAACCTGACAACAGTCATAATCCCAGCTACCAAACAAATTTTGTGTAACCACGAATGGAAATTCACATAAAACAGAAAATTCAACAGAAATATGCTAGTTTTAAATCCCACATGGTCTACAATAATGGTGGAAGATTGAAATCGTTCCCGTCTTTATTCCCCGTTCCTGCAGGTTTAATACGCGGGGGTTCAACTGCTTCCAACTATTATCGTATTCCGCTATCTCCAGAGCTACAGTGCGTTAGCGTAAACTGATAAGTACCGATCTCCGTTGGTCAGCGTATTCCGATAGATATCGTTTACAGTTTACCGAATAGGGTGCCATGGGACTAGGAGTTTGTGGACAGTAATCCCACTATTTTTGAACCATAACCATATCTATTATTCACTGCAAAAAGTGGCATACACCACAAATCTTTTAAAAAAAACTTTCACTGAGGGTATATGTCATTTATATATGCGTTCATCTACTATATATGCTCCTGCTTCCGATGAATCACGCGAGGAAGGACTCAAAATTGTTTCTAGCCTCATTGGTAAGAATTTTATTTATCATCAAATTTCCGTACTAACTAATGTTAATTCCAGCAAAACCAACCTAATTTTGATATGCAATACTATTATTCTATTGTTAACTGAATTATTTCTCTTTTGAATGTGAATGTAATAGGTTTGGTAATTTCACAAGCAAACAGAGTCGCCAGGGGACCTTGAAAACCTTGAAAAGCTTTGAATTTAAGAAAGTGACCTTGAAGACTTTGAATAACCTTGGAAAGTCATTGTTAATGACCTTGAAATTTTGGAAGTTTTTCTTTCACAGATTTTTTTTCTGTTAATTGTTTTCAGTTATACTCCTTCAGCTACAGTAAGAATTGTCATTTT
Source organism: Turritopsis dohrnii (assembly GCA_027922465.2). Taxonomy (NCBI): domain Eukaryota; kingdom Metazoa; phylum Cnidaria; class Hydrozoa; order Anthoathecata; family Oceaniidae; genus Turritopsis; species Turritopsis dohrnii. The sequence goes on along the minus strand of BQMF02000235.1, from coordinate 255,436 downwards.
AACCATCTAATAATTTATACTTGGATAAACTCACAATCAAAATGTTACAATTAACACAAGCCTCAGGTTTGGCTAAAAATACAGTCTGAGGCTCAAATCATTGTTCCAAAAATTGAGAGCGTTCAAAATTAATGAATGTTCTTGTAAAATAAGATAAAATAATAAAATCATGATCTGAATTCTCTCGCTGGTAATGGTTTAGAAGTTTATTGGTTGTTTTTTTTCACCTTCAATAAATGTGCGAATGGTTCATTGCGGAACAGCAACCATGCTTTATACCAGTTGTTTTTAAACAGATTGATTTCTATTTTACTGAAAGTTCCATAAATAAGAACAAAAAGAGGCTGAAATTTGAAACTGTGAAACTTAAAGTGAAGAACAAAATAATCCTAATAAGTTAAACAATTTTCAAGAATTCTGGTGGTACCTACTTTTTTCAGTAGTGTGGGTATTCTGTTTCAGTGTTGCTTTGATAATGATTGTAATATAAGCATCTTTTTATCATATAGCTTGAATAAAAATAAAATTAGCAAAAGAGTATACTTTTAAGTGAGACCCTTGCTGCTAATGAAACCCAACACTTTAGACTGATTGCTAAAGATATGCATTCTTCTGTTGATCACTGAAAGATAAGCAGAAATTTCGAAAAACTTTGATGAGATAATTTTGAATCTAGAAAATAAGGCAATGTAAACTGGATGTCCTAGCAAGATTTTAGATTCAAAGTTTAACAGTTTGCTACCTCAAGTTTCATGTTAATGGGAAGCTGTAATTGCATTTTTTGTTTTTCCGCAGACACAGGGAAACAATTTTGACAGCATCACTCTTTAGATATCCTTTTAAATATAGGGTTCATAGAGATTGAAAAAAGATGTTCAATATGTATTAATATCTACTGCATCGTTTATGTGAAAAGTACTTCTGTTTTTTTATAAAGTTTTGCATAAACTATATGGTCACCACTTGATATTGCAAATGTATATGTACTTTACAGTTTATATAGTTTAATGTTTTTTCTCATGTGAACCCAAGACAAAATCAGCCAGCTCGCTTTGCCAGGCTAATCTTTCTCCATTTGAACACCCCCTTAATTATTGAACTTGCTTATTACTTTTTTCAGTGAAATTGTTTGAATCATTCGATTTTTTCCCGGAAATGACCTTGAAAATTACTAAAAAAGGCCTTGAAAGACCTTCAATGACCTTGAAATAGTAATTGAATTTCTACTGGCAATCCTGCGAGAAAAACCAAAGGGAAATAGTGTATTTCCGCAAACCTTCTTATTCCTAAAAAAACTCTGAAACTTAACCCTGTTCATTATAGCATTATCAAAGAAAAACCTGGTGCCTGGTAATATTGTGGCCGTTTACGCACAACCAGAAGCACACGAATCCTTTTGGTTAGTTCGGTTGACTGCTTTGGGACGCAACAAACTGGATGGTGTATGGTTTAACCAAGTCTACCCTAATGAATATAAGTCAGACGAGCGTTGCAAGATTTGTTGGGAAACATAGTTCGACCGAAGAAAGCTCTCTCTCTGCATTACCTTGACGAAGAGGCTACTTCTTTTTTAAATAGTTTATGTTCGTAGCCAACCATAACCTTTCCTTCAACGTGATCGTACCATCTTAAAGTTCCACAACTTTAAGATGTACATAGCCAGACGTGAATTTCCTTACAATGATAATCGATCAGAATTCTTTATACTAACGAAAAGCCCTGTAAACTGTTGTGCTTCTTTGCTTCGTTGTGTTGTGCATGAACTGTTCCTTCCGCAAGTCGCGAACTCCCTATCCTATTGAAACTCTTGTCCGAAAATTATTGAGCATGGGTTTTGTGTATATTTGTGATTACTATCTGCAAGATTCAAAGATAATAATTTCCTAATAAGTTCCTTGCGTAATTCATTCCATTAAAGAAGCATCTGCATGAATCGTGTGACTGTTGTGTTTGTTTACTTTCTCTGTCGTCAGCCGTAGTTATTATCGCATCTCTTGTCTCAAATCAATTTCTTTTTTCACCGTAAATCTTAAGATCATGTGATATGTGTCGTAGCCTCTCGAACACCAGTTTTTCTGTACGTTAAGTGAAATGAGAGCTTTTTCACAAGTATTTAATTGGAAAACGAGATAAATTTAGTTAGCCTAACTAAAGATTTAATATGCATTGTCTCATTTTTCATGCTTAATACTTTATGAGATAGAAGGAACTTGGATAGCTTGCTTGGCTGTTATGCTTTTAAGAAGATAGTGTTTGATATCGGGCTGGGTTGATTTAAAGCTTGCTGGACGTTAAAAGCATCAAAATGTGTTGTCTTTTCGTATCCAAACCTCTGGATTCAGATCACCATCATCTGAATGCACGTTCGTCATTCCAGTTTGTTTTCCAGATATTTAAAAACGTCAGAGATAACCATACACTTCGCAGATATAATTTCAAAGTTCACGGTAACGGTATCTGATTAAAAAGGAATAAATTATTTATATCGCAACGAAAACGTCTTTTCGAAATGACTCATTTTCCCCCCTGGAATTGCGAGATTTCATGGGTAAAGGTTCCTCAAGGTTTGTCTGTCGACCCGATCACCTCATTTTTGACGAAAATCAGTTCCGAATTATTATTTCCTGGAATTGTGAGATTTCCTGGGTAAAAGGTCGTGAACGTTTGTCCGTCGACCCCATCACCTCATTTTTGACGAAAATCGGTTCCGAATTATTTTTTCCTGGAATTGTGAGATTTCCTGGGTAAAAGGTCTTGAACGTTTGTTTGCGAGATATGCAAAGTTTGAAGTTTGTTCAGATGTTATTTCTAACAACATATCTTCCAAATGGGAGTCAGTCATAACAATCTTTCCACCATGAGCAGCATGTTCGTGACTGTCTACGCAAAACCAATTTTGTTTGCCCGCTTGCAACAAAACGCTCTTTCGTCGATAATGATAATGTAAAACGAGTTTACATCAGTGGCAGCAGTTGCAAAAAAGTTCGCCAAACAACTGCCACCGTTTCCAACTACAAAATAATTGTCCTCATGCAAGATCTTCAACTTTAAAGGTAGCAAATTGAAGGCCTTTCCGATGTCAATATTTCCATCAAGGTTATGGAATTCCTAAGTCATGTTAGCAAACTCTATCGACCCACAAAACAGAGGAAGAAACCTTGACCAGAAATGTTTAGTCGGAAAATCTTTCAGGATATCTTCGGTGACCCAACACCCAACCAACAAAGATATTAGCACACATGCATTGCTACCATTAGCTCCAGCAAGCCTACTTTGACAACATAGTGCTGGCATGAGAACGGTGGTAATGCCACACTGATCATCGACCACCTTGAAATTCTCCAACAAAAAACGTTCAGCACTGTCCAAGCCTAACTCTGATATGAGTTTTCCATCCAATACAACGGCATTTTCGTTCCCATCCGACAAAGAATCTTCCTCTACTTCTGACCCATCCATGTTTCTATAATCACCACATTGTTCTTCCAACTCACTCTCGTCAGCTTCTGTTGTGTCCATCAGATCAACTGTTAGTCGCGAACCCAACAAATAACCGAAAGCTTGTATGGCTTTATTAACACAATCGTGGTAATATGACAACCCCTTTGAGATAAGAGCCAGCTTTTCTTCAGTCACTCCAACCTGAAGACAAATAAACGTACTTGCGAATGAGTTTACCAAAGACTAATTAATATCCTTATATCATTTATATCATATCAGAATTTTTAAGGAAAAGTTTGTTCTTGTTTTTAAAAGAATGTTTTAATAACAGAATTAAAAAGACTCACACAACTATCGGGCGGTTGTTGACTAGCTGCAACTTCTCTAACCTCTTCACCACTGTTAAAACACAAATCTAAAATCAATGGAATGGTTACATAATTGTTTGCATGAGATGTAGAATGCAATTATTTTCCTTGCACTGCAGTTAGAAATTAGTAATGTCAATAGCGTTTTTACGATATTGTTACCTAGTTCTTTTCTTATTTCTTTTAATGCTTTGATTTTTGCACAATAAAATGACAAACAGCTCCTCATGTCTGTTAATAACAGTTCCAACTCTTCTTCAAGCCGAACCTTCGCAATATGGGCTTCTACGCATAACCTTCTGTCTGCCGCTAAAGGAAGCATCGACAAAACAAGGTTAATTTTCGTTTCATACAAATCTATGGAATTACAAACAGCACAACCTTACATCTTTGACATTGTACTAGAGAGAAAGATTTTCATACCTGATCCAACCAGAAGTTGATCATCCCTGTTCAACAACCAAGGAAATACTCCGTTTTCACATTGTAATAAAAAAGCGGCTACATCGATAATTGCAAATAAGGCGCAGTATTCTTTCACTTTCTCCTTAAATAATTTCGTATGCGATGCTAATTTAGCACGCAGAACATGCCGTCTTTTACTGGTGTCTAGTAACGAGATAGAGGAAAACTTTTGATAAGTCGTTGCAAGCAGTACAGGTAAGTAAGTTATTTCTGCGATGTTCTCTGTTGTTTTTTCACGCCAAGAAGCAAAATTTTAGATTTGAGAAAGTCTGAACTTATTCACTTTTCCAATGTAATGTGATAAGGAATACAAACCTGCTATTTTTTTATGTTGGCAACCCAGACAGTCTTTTCCAAAACTAGTTTCTCGATGTCTCGATGAAAGAGAGGCTTCCATATTTGCTCCTTGATGCTTTCATATACACTCTCCGCCGGAGTTGGTTGCTCCATAGCTAACAGTCTCTGAAGTTCCAGTTCTTTATCTTTTTGATCAAATTGCAAAAACGTCCAGTATGATTTTTTTTAATCGTTTAAGGAAAGTGCAAATCCAATGGCACTTCATTTTCTCTCAAGTCCTTCTTGAGTAATAGAATCTTTTGACTCGCCGACAGCTGAGTTTTAGTTTTATGACTAACAACGCCTGAATGATATTATACAAAAGCTGTTAAACATAAAAAATTCCATTTAAATAGTATTATCAGCCACAATAAAAGAAAACACCCAAAAGAATATTAAACCTAACAAGAATGTAAGAAAATGTGTCCGTTCAAACTTTCGTTTACTCAAAAACTAATCTCTTCAAAAGTAATTCAAACATCTTGAATAGATTTTTATCACGATACGATAAGAGACCTTTTTGTCCTTGCAATTAGAAACAACTACATACCTGAAGCCGATAACTTAATGTCTTTGATCCAATGTTCAACGATTCGCTCAAAATCGTGTAGACCAGTTTTTTGCTTTACAGATTGCACAGTAGTTCTGGCTTTAACTAGCTGAGATTGTGTCTATTGTTAAGAAATTATGTAATGGATATAAGATGTTTTAGGAAATATAAAATGGTGATAACACAAGGTAATCTGTGAAGTACCTATTGAAGTAAAGTTCTACTAACCTTTTTATATCTACGTAACAATTCATTTGCATGGAAGGAAATCTTTCGTTTATTCCAACTAAGCATCATTTCAGTAATGGTTTCTTCACGGTCTATAGTAAAATATTGCTATTTTTTATTAGATATTATTGCAAAAACACATGTACTTTATAGCTAAAAACGAAATGCATACTTTCTGGTGTTCTTGATTTTGTCGTATTGGCACAACGGGATAAAAAACTGAATACTTGTTCGGTTTCTTCACCAGTAGATTTACCAGTACCTTTGGTCCACTCACCACTCCACAGAACCTAAAGATTCATTTTCATTTTTAACACATTTGATACAGTAGATGCTAGCCAACAGATAATGAAAAGAAGTAACATCCTATTCTAATTCTAGTATATTTGTCAAACTCTGTCTCAAGTTACTGAAGATGTGCGAAACGAACATTAAAACAATGTCTTGCAAATGCAATTCTTGAATGACTTTAACCAGTATAACATCTTTTTGAATAAACTTAGGTATTAATCTCCAAGTTCAGAATTGCGCACCTGACAATCAAATGAGTGTCCCTTCGCATGCATAACTGATAAGGCTGGCTTAATAGATGTATAAACATTTGAATCGTGGTCTTTCACAAATTTCCATAGCTTACACATCACATCAGCAAAACAATATGACACATTTCTGCTTAGCATGAACTCTTTCATTAAGTACAGAGGGTAGCCAAACAATTCACCCTGAAACATATTTAATGCTTTCTGGCCTATATAATGCCTGCAGGATGTCAAATCATTGCCAGTTTCATCCAGAGAATGAGTTTTTTGTTTGACATTTCTCGCAGCAGTCCAAATACCACCGCACCGGTTGTCAACTTCAACCTAAAATTATGATGAGATTAATATAATAATTAACATGATTCTATTGTAGAGACAATTTTAATTTAATCCGAACTGACAAACATATTATGTTCTGCAAAAGTGAGCACTTGATCACTTACTGCATTTTTCAATTTATACCCAACAGTACCATTCAACTTCTTTAAATATTCGTCTACAGCTTTATTTTCAAAGAAAAAGTAGTTTCCATAATATGATAGCCTCTGGCCTCTAAAAAAGCAAATATATAACAGGTTACAAAATAGTGCAAGGTCAATACATGATGATGATATATCTCTTAAACAAAACTTCTCAACTTACTTTCCTGAAGAGCGGTAACGATACAATTTGCAATTTCCATCCACATGTGCACTATGCTGCTTAACTTCACAAGAAGGACATTCTAGCCAATTCTTTTCCTGAAGTGTATCCTTTTCAAAGCGGTAAAAATTCCACTCTTTGAATGCAGCAGAAAAATTGTTTGGATTGATTTTACCATCCTAACAGACAAAAAAACAACAAAAGAACTGATGGTTCAGTAAAAGTTTTTTTTCAATAATCTCATTTTTTAATAATTTAAATAGCAATTACATATACCCTTTTTTGTTCAGAACCGATGTCAAAAAGAGCTATTAGAAAACCATTTGCAGAGCTACCAGGCATTCTTTTTCTGAATGCATCCCATGTCATAAAAACCTCTTCTTGTATTAAACAATGTATTGAAACAGGACTTCCAGGCCAATACCCTGATTTCAGCACACATTCCAGATTGAAAGGGTCATAAATGGTCTGACAGTGCTTGCAATAAATTTCGTATTTATACAAATCATAGCGACCTATAAATTATGAACAGCATGAACATCACGAGCTAGTGAGGAACCATATTTGGTAAGGTTTGATTAAAAATTTCTTCAAAAATATCAAAAAAACATTATGTATATACAAATATAATAAAAGAGAGAAACTTTGCGTTGAACCTTTCAATGTAATTACCACACATGTTTCCTCAGAATAGCGTTTGATCATGTCACTGCGGTGGCATTCCTTGCACTTGTTGTATTGAAGCCACGGTACTTTAGCTGTATTCAAGAATAATTTAATAAACTTGTAAATACTAAAGATACTGATTATAAAGAAATAAAATAAAAAATTCTTCACAAGAAGTTGCTCACCCGTTTCTCGTATGTTCATGTCTTCATCAACTGCTTCTATTGGCAACAGTGGCTCCTCATAGCCATTGAGAAAACATGCTCTATCATGCAGTGGAAAACTGGCGTGGACAATATCATCACAGCTGTAGCACAAGTTTGCATGGAAACAATTTTGACATTTAATTATTGAATCCCGCTCATGACAAACATCACATGAACCAGAAATACTCTCACGAGACAGCAAAATGTCCATAATATTTGCCCTATTTCGCCTCCAATTTGCGTTACATGACGTAGTTATGTTAGTTAGTTATCCCTATTGGTTCTTGAGATATTTCCCCAAAAACGTCGCGTTCGATTAGGGATGCAATGCAATGATTCCCGTGATAGATTAAAAAACTGACGTCACGGCACTTGCTACTATATAATAATCGTTAAAAAAACGCATGGTCTAACGAAAAAATGACCACGATTAAGAAGATTTTGACCATATAAAAACAAAAAAACAAACACTCTCTAAAATAAAAGTGGTATGCACAACGCGGATTAGTATATACTAGCCGCCAAGGCGGCGTCGCTCGCCGCCCATGTTCAGCATGCGTTGACTTCACGAAAAATAAAATTAAGGAATTGGCAAACGAAAGTGTTACCATGTTGTAGAGCTCGAAAAACTGATTAAAAAAATGTATGGGATCGTTCCGCTACGATCAACCGTTACAGAGATATCATTCTTCAAAGATTTTGATGACGTCACAGACCCCTCCCCAAAAAAATTAGACCCAAATTTTTTGTCACCCCATCGCCTGTATCGCGGACCCGAAAAAACGTCAGTTATCCTAGAGGCAGATTCGAAGTCAAATATCAAATATCAGTTTAAACAATGGTTCCAAAAAAAACAAAATTTCATGTGTTATTTATTTGCACTCTTAACGTAGAGAGAAAAAAACTTTTTATTAGCTTTTGTTTTAAAAACGTTACGCGCTCTAACATGGGTGCTATCAAACAGGGGGGAAATGGTTTCTCTTCTTAAAAAGCTCACACGGAGGAGAGAAAAAAGGCACGTGCTAAATGAATAAATAGAATAAAAAAACGTTCGATTAGAACGCTTAACAATTAAAAGAACAAATTAAATTATTAAAAGAAAAGCAAAAAAAAAAAAAAAAAAAAAAAAACATTTTCTTTTGATATGATACTCTTTTTTTACCTATCGGTTTTTAAACATTTTCATTGCTCAAAAAGAAAGTTCACCCGTCTCAGACAGTCAGGCAAGAGTTAGTGGCAAACCGAACATATGCTGCCACGTTCTGCCACTGCTGCTTTTTGTCCAAAATATTTAATCAGTTAGTGACTTTGTATTTAGTTGATGTACTGTTTTCAAAGCCAAGTCAATAATGTGGAATATAAAACTAACAATAATGATGAAAACAAAACGTTATTCCTATTAGTTCATCAGCCAAAAAAAGTCACGTTCGATTGGGGTTGCAATGTATTTGCTTCGAACTCACGTCGCACACAAAAAAAGAAATAATTTCGCTCACAACTCAATCTACCATTTTGCGTGACTTACAAACAAACAAACAAACGCACAAACAAACAAACAGAGAATCGGCTATTAATATATAGACTAGTATCTCGCGTAAAAGTTTTTTACGGCTTTAATTTCGAAAAGGATGTGCAAGAATCCCACATTCCCGTGTGCGAACCCCGTGACGAAAATTTCAATTACGGAATTGGGACTGGAAAGTGTACCCAGATTGTAGAGCTTGAAAAACTGAGCAAAAAAATGTATGGGATCGTTTCGCTACGACCAACCGTTGCAGAGATATCGTCGGTCAAAGATTTTAATGACGTCATAGCCGCAGTACCAAATAAAATTTAGGTCCAAATGTTGCGTCACCCCATCACCCGTGTTGCCGACCCTAAAAAACGTCAGTTATCGCTATTGGTTCTCGAGATATTTCCCCAAAAACGCCGCGTTCGATTGGGGATGCAATGCAATGGCTCCCCCGTGATACGACAAAAATAACTGACGTCACGCCGCGTGCTATTATACTAATCGTCAATTATCAATGGTCTAACGAAAAAATGACCACGATTAAGAAGATTTTGACCGTAAATTATAAAAAAACACAACACTCTCTAAAATAAAAGTGGTATGCACAACGCGGATTAGTATATACTAGTATCTCGCGTAAAAGTTTTTACGGCGATAATTTCGAAAAGGATGTGTCGAAAATAGGTGACGAAAAATTAAATCATAAAATCGTGACTGGAAAGTGTTCTCATGTTGTAGAGCTCGAAAAGCTGATCAAAAAAGTGTATGGGATCGTTTCGCTACGATCAACCGTTGCAGAGATATCGTCGGTCAAAGATTTTAATGACGTCATAGCCGCAGTACCAAATAAAATTTAGGCCCAAATGTTGCGTCACCCCATCACCCGTGCCACCAACCCTAAAAAACGTCAGTTATCCCAATTGGTTCCCGAGATAATTCCCCAAAAACGTCGCGTTCGATTGGGGTTGCAATGCAATGATTCCCCCGTGATGCGATAAAAATAACTGACGTCACGCCGCGTGCTATTATACTAATCGTCAATATTATCAATGGTCTAACGAAAAAATGACCACGATTAAGAAGATTTTGACCGTAAATTTGAGAAAAAACCAACACTCTCTAAGTTAAATGTGTTACACACGCACGCGAATTAGTATAAGTAGACTAGTATCCCGTGTAAAAAATTTTTACATGTTTTAATCGATGTGAGCTGAACAGAGAGAGAAAGGCTTAGTATAATGAATTTTAGTATGATATAGTTCCTCAATTGTTTGGAATGTAGAATGTTTAGAATGTAGTATCCCGTGTAGAACAGCGTGTAGAACACGGGTTTTAATTCATCAAAAATAAAAAACGCCTTGTGCGTCCACTTTTTTCACTTTTTACCTTACAAATTGAAGATGCAATGCAATGGTTCCCCTTGATTAAAAATATCTAACGTCAATACAGAAAAAAACACTCTTCACTCTTTTAATTAATAATCTCTAGGTATTCCGGCTAAAGCATATTTAGTTCAACACTGGAGTTATGAAAAGAAAAAATTTTAATCAGAATATCTGAAACACATCAAAATATTCGTATTAAATCTTTCACGATACGATATATGCAGTAGTAAAAATAAATTGTGCGTACAGGTAAACAACAAAAAGATTAAAATCGCTGTAACTGTTCATGAAATTCACACCCCAATGTAAATAAAAGCCAAACGCGAAAGTCGCAAAAGTGTCAAGATGTGAATTAAAAACAATTGCGATTTTCTTCACGAACCCAGAGCGTCATGATATTCATTTCTTTGTTTGAAAAGTAGTGACGCAGAAACCCTATTAATACTATAAGAAAAACAAAACAAACAAACAAAAAGGTTCTAAAGCGTACTTACCCTAAAAACATAAATAAATCTTCGCGCAATACTTTCGTTGTTGTCTCGCGAATAATCAAAACATTTGAAACGATTAATTGCAATGTAATGTTTTCCCCTATACTAATCGTAGAAAAATATTAACCGCCATGGTCTGACACTCCATTGTAAATAAGTGACCGCAAAACGACCCGAACTTTTAGAGAGTGAAAGCGTGAAAAAAAGCGGATGCACAGCGCGTATTAGAATATAGATAGACTAGTATCTCGCGTAAAAGCTTTTTACGGCTTTAATTTCCAAAATGTTGTCACGAAAATAGGTGACGAAAAATTAAAGTACCAAATCTCGAAAAGAGACCGTACCCATGTTGTAGAGCCCGAAAATCTGATCAAAAAAATGTATGGGATCGTTTCGCTACGACCAACCGTTGGAGAGATATCATCAATCAAAGATTTTGATGACGTCATAGCCGCAGTACCAAATAAAATTTAGGCCCAAATGTTGCGTTACCCCATCACCCGTGTTGCCGACCCTAAAAAACGTCAGTTATCGCTATTGGTTCTCGAGATATTTCCCCAAAAACGTCGCGTTCGATTAGGGATGCAATGCATTGGCTCCCCCGTGATACGACAAAAATAATTAACGTCACGCCGCGTGCTATTATACTAATCGTCAATTATCAATGGTCTAACGAAAAAATGACCACGATTAAGAAGATTTTGACCGTAAATTTAGAAAAAACACAACACTCTCTAAAATAAAAGTGGTATGCACAACGCGGATTAGTATATACTAGCCGCCAGGGCGGCGTCGCTCGCCACCCATGTTCAGCATGCGTCCAGTTCACGAAAAATAAAATGAGGAATTGGCAATGATAAGTTTGCCCATGTTGTAGAGTGTTGAATAAACTGGTAAAAATTAAATTTCCCCTGGAGACATAAAAGAATCAAACATCAAAATAAAAATAAAAATTGGAACATCGAAATTCTCGATATTCCCTCTTTTTGACCAAAACCAAAACACACGCAAAACTTTTTACCAACTATTTACCTAATCATAATGAGAATTTTTACCTTGGAGACGCGAATTATAAACAAACATCGCAACATTTAAAATACCCTACTATTGACCGAAAACTATTTTTTTGATAAACAGAAAATGCAAAGTAACCCCTACGTAAAACAAATCATAATAAAGCTAATGCAAACCTATACACCAAAGAATCCAATTATGATAATGTGTATAAATGCATGTGTATCACTGGAACTGAACTGAATAAAGGTTTTGTAAAATTATTTTTTACCCCGGAGACGTGAAACATTGCAACACTTAAAACGCCCTACTTCAGACCAATATAAAGCAAACATAATACAGAACACGAAAGCAAACATTGAATAACATTACGAAATGTGAATTGAAAACCAATCGATATATACCTTGTTTCTTTCGTACCGAAGATACATTGGACAGAATTTTTGAAGTCGATAATCTGTTCTTCACCAACCATCAACATCATGATTTAAACCATGAGTTTCATTTCTTTATGGTTATTGTATATTTTATTTTGCTTATCTAAAAGAAAATAGATTTTGAATGCATAATGGTTTAAATACCTAATCGTATTATGACAAACAAACAAACAAACAAAAGGGAACTTCGAGAACATATATTAAACTTAAAAACAATAATTGAAGACACAAACTTAATAATTAACATACAAAAAACCTTCACATACTATGACGATATTGAAAGAAAGCAAAACAAACTAAAAGAAACTTCAAGAACACATTTACGTTATGAATAATAATTAAAAACACAAACATTTTTTAACAAATGAAAACATTCAAAAATTATACAAAAAAACCTAATCATACAATGACGATATCGAAAATAAAACAAAACAAACTAAAAGAAACCTTGAGAAAGCATTAACCTTAAAAATAATAATGAAAAACACAATCGTAATGACAGAACATTGACATCTGTGGAACCATTTTTAAACTCAGTGAAAAACTCCTCTGGCTAATTCACAACAGTTATTCTTTACTCATCCAGCATACTAACTGTCTTCTTAGTAAATAGATCTATATTATTTTAACTTTGGTTTAACTTCAAACAAAAGAGGATTATATATACCTTTCAATAATCAATTCACATCATCATCATGTTAGTAAACAACATCTTCTGCTCTTCTGCTGCAGCCATTTTTAAACACTTCTAAACTCTTTACTTTCTATATTTCATACCTGTAAACAAATAACTAATACTTTATTTACTTTCCAGCACACTTTCCTACTGCAAGCATGTACTAAATACCTCTGTAAACTTTCTTTACTTTCCAGTAAGTTTCTACTGTACATGCACAGAAATGTGCTTTCTCCCACTCAATCTCGCCAGCATTTTGTGCTGAAAACATAAAACAGACTTCTTGTTTGCCAACACTGTTTCTGACTTGATATTGGTCCAGTATTGATCGAAGATTAAAGGTTTTTGTTCACCCAGTCTTGCTTCGTGCTCAACTAAATTCACCTTCGTCTGCTTCGTGCTAAACTGTCTGTAGACTAACGGATTTAATAACCGATTCCGTTGCTATCGATTTTTGATTTTCGGCAGCCAATCAAAATGGCGAAAAAAGAATTTCTTGCGTTTTGATTGGCTTAAAGAAAACTGACGTTAGATGCCCCGTGCTATTATACTAATCGTGAATGTGTCGTGCGTGGTCGAACTGCCGCTTTATGACCACGATTAAGAAGATTTGACCATTAAAAAAACAAAAACAAAACACTCTCTAAGTTAAATGTGTTGCACACACACGCGGATTAGTATAAGTAGATAAACTAGTATCCCGGGTAAAAACTTTTTACCGAACATAACTTTGAAAACATTAGGTCAAATCCACCATTCCCGTGTACGTACCCCGTGACGAAAAAATAAATCATAGAATCGCAACTCAAAAACATCCCAGGCGGCGTCGCTCGCCACCCATGTTCAGTATGCGTTGTGTTGCAAAATTTAACTCGTGTAAAAGTTTCTACAGGCATTAATTTTTTAATTCATTTCTTACATTCAGAAGATTAAAAACAGAAACAAATAGCAACATGGCTCAGAATAATATATCTATACGCAGAAGAGAAGTAACTTTAATGTAAAAAAAATGGCAATATATAACACAGAACTGTTTACCCAGACATACGAAACCAAACATTACAAAATGTTAATTCAAAACAAATTGATACCTTCCAACTTTTTCTTTTGTTCCAAAGTTATTACTTGACTGCAACCATTGATGAATTTTTGAAATGATATGTAGTCTGTTCTTCCCAAAACCATCAACGTCATGATTAAAACCATGAGTTTCATTTCTTTATGCTTTTTTTATTATTACCTAAAAAATTAATACTTGAATTGTAATACCGAAAACCTAATCATGCTATAACAATATTGAAATAAAAAATAAAACAAAAAGAAAGAAAATTCAAGTACGTATTTATCCTAAAGATAACAATTAAAAACAAAATTTGGTCTATAAAGTCAACCGATACTGTGAGTCAATACGGGTTCACTCAACACTGGAGCTGAACAGAATAAAGACTTTTACCTGGCATACACAACCAAACATCAAATTAATAAAAATAATTGAAACAACAAAATGCCCTACTTTCACCAAAACCATAATTGAATACCCAGAAGATATTAAAAGCAACAAATAAAAACATAATGCTAAACTTATATACCTAGCAAGTATGTATGTAGCAATTAACATAACACAAAACAATGAATGCCGTAAACAAATATAAACTGAAGAAAAATATACCCCAGCAATGCTTCTTTTTTGTAGTACAATCGCAATGAAATACATAATCCATTCTTCTCTTAAATAACCTTCTCAACATACCATGTGTTTCATTTATACATTTATAAATTTCGTTTATAAATAGCTACACTTTTTCTTTTCTGACCTAAAAGAAAAAGATTTCAGTAAAGAACAGCTACAATACTTACTACTACTGCAACCATATTTAAGCAAACCAAAACAAAAGGCATAAATGGCTGGCAGAAAGGCATGCAGACAAAGCATCAAACATCGTCAATAGATACAATTTTACAGCATAACACGTTCCCTACTTCCACAGCCATGAGAAAGGAAAACAGTCATAGCTGTGGGACCATTTTTAATTGATCTGTAAATAAATAAATCAAATCAAATCTTCTTTGCTAACTATAAAAATAATAATAGCGCGCGTTACCAAAACAAATTACTCTCGTCTTCGTTTTTCATCCAGTAGCGTATAAACTAAACGAAAGAACTCATATAATAAGATATCTATTCAAAGCTATAGTATTTAATCTTTCAAAACTAAATTAAAACCATTCCTTACTGTGTAAATAAACATCATTTTGTTCTGCATTTCTTCACTACGCTTTCTTCTGTATAGCGATATTTGATAACTAAAACGTAAACAAACATTTAAATACATTTAAATACAAATGCATATACCTAACTTGTTCTTTTATGAAAATAAAATAAAAGCTTTATAATAATACCTTTTGTTCGTTCGATCTTTCTGCAGCTAATTTTTAAAAACTTCACTGCACTTCTTCTGTATATCTAAACAAACATTGTAAACTCACTTACACGTGCTACCCAATAATAAAACGTTTTATAATAATAACAATACCTTCGTGCATACAAACCTGTGTTTCTTCGTCAGTTCTTTTGTCAATTTGCTGCCTAAAACAATCAAATTTCAATTGAAATATTCGTATACAAAAAGAAACACGTCTTCTTCGCGAAGTTTCTTGCTCACGAAATGATCGTTGACAAATTTCGAACGAAGAAATTGCATTGCTCGCACTCCTCCAAAGACGTTTTTCGGCTGATTTCCACTGCGCAAACCAAAAATAACAAAACGGAGGAGCATATACTAATCGCGGAAAATCAAAAAAAGTGTTCTCGCCTCTACGTGGTTTTACGACAAAAAGGGAAAAAATAAGAAGGATTTGACCGTGAAAAAAAAATAAATATATCACTCTCTAAAATAAAAGTGGGATGCACAAAGCGAATTAGTATAATAAGATAGACTAGTAACCCATGTAAAAATTTTTTACAGGTTTTAATCGATGTGAGCTGAACAGAGAGAAATGCTTAGTATAATGAATTTTAGTATGATAAAGTTCAATTGTTTGGAATGTAGAATGAATGTAGTATCCCGTTTTGAACAGCGTGTAGAACACGGGTTTTAATTCATCAAAAAAAATAAAAAATAAAAAAAAAATACGCGCTGTGCGTCCACTTTTTTCACTTTTTACATAAATTGTATAAATTGAAGATGCAATGCAATGGTTCCCCATGATTAAAAATATCTAACGTCAATACAGAAAAAAACCCTCTTCACTCTTTTAATTAAAAATCTCTAGGTATTCTGGCTAAAGCATATTTAGTTCAACACTGGAGTTATGAAAAGAAAAACTTTTTAATCAGAGATCTGAAACACATCAAAATATTCATAATAAATCTTTCACGATACGATATATGCAGTAGCAAAAATAAATTGTGCGTACAGGTAAACAACAAAAAGATTAAAATCGCTGTAACTGTTCATGGAATCCATTCTCCAATGTAAATAAAAGCCAAACGCGAAAGTCGTAAAAGTGTCAAAATGTGAATTGTAAACAATTGCGATTTTCTTTACGAACCCAGAGCGTCATGATTAAAAACCATGATATTCATTTCTTCAATCGCGTATTATTTGAAAAGTAATGACGCAGAAACCCTATTAATACTATAAGAAAAACAAAACAAACAAACAAAAAAGTTCTAAAGCGTACTTACCCTAAAAACATTAATAAATCTTCGCGCAATACTTTCGTTGTTGTCTATTGTTTCTTGATCTCGCGAATAATCAAAACATTTGAAACGATTAAATGCAATGCAATGTTTTCCCCCTATACTAATCGTAGAAAAATATTAACCGCCGTGGTCTGACACCCCATTATGAATAAGTGACCGCAAAAGCGACCCGAAATTTTAGAGAGTGAAAGCGTGAAAAAAGCGGATGCACACTCGTGATTAGTATATAGATAGCCGCCAAGGCGGCGTCGCTCGACACCCATGTTCAGCTTGCGTTGTGTATTTAACTTGTGTAAAAGTTTTTTACAGGCATTAATTTTTTAATTTATTTCTTACATTCAGAAGATTTAAAACAGAAACAAATAGCAATATGACTCAGAATATATATTTATACGCAGAAGAGAAGTAACTTTAATGTAAAAATAGCAATATATAGCACAGAACTGTTTACCCAGACATACAAAACATTGAATATCATTACAAAATGTTAATTGAAAACAAATTGATACCTTCCAACTGTTTCTTTGTGCCAAAGTTACATTGGACAGCAACCATTAATGAATTTTTGAAATGATAGTTTGTTCTTCCCAAAACCATCAACATCATGATAAAAACCATGAGTTTCATTTCTTTAACGGTTTACCTACCTTAAAAATCTTACCTAAAAAATATTTCAATTGTATAAAAATGCAGAAAAAGATAATCATGCTATGGTTGAAATAAAAAACAAAACAAAAAACAAAAAGTAAATTCATGTACGCATCCTAAAAATAATTAATTAAAAACACAAATTCAATGATAGAATTTGTAAAGGTTTTTGATTGGAAAGTCTATAAAATCAACCAATACTATAAGTTAATGCAGGTTCAACACTCAACACTGGAGCTAAACTAAATAAAGACTTTTAACGTGGGATACACAACCAAACATCAAAATAATAAAAATAATGGAAACAATGAAATGCCCTACCAAAGTCATAATTTAATACCGAAAAGATAAAAAGTAACAAATAAAAACATAATGCCAAACTTATATACCCAGGCATAGTACGTAAATACATTAAATACATGTAAATACATTATTCATTCTTCTTTTAACTGACCCTCACAACATCATAATTTAACCATGTACTTCATTTCTTTAATGGTTTATATATTTTCTGACCTAAAAGAAAATGATTTCAGTGAAGAACAGCTACAATCCACACTACTGCAACAACCATATTGCAGCAAACAAAAGCAAAAGACATAAATGCCAGACAGGCAGAGAGACAAAGCACCAAACATCGTCAATAAAATTTAATAAAAAGAAGACATGGTTGAGATGAGATAAGACAGCATAACACGTTCCCCATTTCCACAGTCATGAGAACCATTTTAATTGATCTGTAAATACATAAATCTTCTTTGCTAACTAATGGCGCGTGTTACCAAAACAAATTTTTACTGCGCTCCCACTCGTTTTCGTTTCTTTTCAAAACAAACTTAAAATTAAAACCATTCGTTACCGTGTAAATAAACATCATTTTTTTCTGCATTCACTGCACTTCTTCTGTATAGCCACATTATTTGATAACTAAAACGAAATAAGTAACCCTGAAGTGCTGGATACATTCTTCCACTCGCATTTCTTCTTTTTTTTTCCACTGACATAAACCATTCACTGTGATTTTACGTTGTAAACAAACATTTAAATACACTAGACGCCAAGGCGGCGTCGCTCGCCGCACATGTCCACCTGCTCTGTATCACTGTATCAATAAACGTCAAATTTCCTTATAAACGGCTCGTACAACTTGTGTTCAACCAGAAGCAGATTGGAAGTCACAACCTCTGGTAAAACCAATCTTTTATCAGTGTAACAATACACTCAAAACGTAGAGAGAGAAAACTTCAACTTTTTATAAGCTTTTGCTTTAAAAAAGTTACGCGCTCTAACATGGGTGCTATCAAACGTAAGGGGGAAATGGTTTCTCTTCTTAAAAAGATCACACGGGAGGAGAGGAAAAAAGGCACGTGCTAAATGAATAAAGTGAATAAAAAAACGTTCGATCTGAAGCGCATAACAATTAAAAAAGAAATTAAATTATTAAAAGAAAAGCAAAAAAATATTTTGTTTTATGATGCTCTTTTTTTACCTATCGGTTTTGAAACAGTTTGATTACTCGAAAAAAAAGTTTACCCGTCTCAGACAGTCAGGCAAGGATACATTAGGATACACTGGCAAACATGCTGCTATGTTCTGCCACTGCTACTTTTTGTCCAAACTGTTTAATCAGTTAGTTTCTTTGTATTTAGTTGATGTATTGTTTTCAAAGCCAACGTAGTCAACGTAGTCCTTGGAATATAAAACTAACAATAATAATAAAAACAAAACGTTGGTCCTATTAGTTCATCAGCCAAAATAAGTCACGTTCGATTGGGGTTGCAATGTATTTGCTTCGAACTCACGTCGCACACAAAAAAGAAACAATTTCGTTCACAACTCAATCTACCATTTTGCGTGACTTACAAACAAACAAACAAACAAACAGAGAATCGGCTATTAATATATAGATAGCCGCCAAGGCGGCGTCGCTCGCCGTCCATGTCCACCTGCTCTGTATCACTGTATCAATAAACGTCAAATTTCCTTATAAACGGCTCGTACAACCAGAAGCAGATTCGAAGTCACAACCTCTGGTAAAACCAATCTTTTATCAGTGTAACAATACACTCAAAACGTATAGAGAGAAAACTTCAACTTTTTATTAACTTTTGTTTAAAAAAAGTTACGCGCTCTAACATGGGTGCTATCAAATGTAAGGGGAAAATGGATTCTCTTCTTAAAAAGATCACACGGGAGGAGAGAAAAAAAGGCACGTGCTAAATGAATAAAGTGAATAAAAAAAAACGTTCGATCTGATTAAAATAGATTAAAAGAAATCGATTAAAAGAAATTAAGACAACTATTAAGACAAAAGCAAAAAAAAATATTTTGTTTCATGATTCTCTTTTTTTGTCGGTTTTTAAATATTTTGATTGCTCGAAAAAAAGTTCACCCGTCTCAGACAGTCACGAAAGCGTTAGGATACACTGGCAAACCGAACATGCTGCCACGTTCTGCCACTCCTGCTTTTTGTCCAAAATGTTTAATCAGTTAGTTTCTTTGTATTTAGTTGATGTATTGTTTTCAAAGCCAAGTCAATGGTGGTCCTTGGAATATAAAACTAACAATAATAATAAAAACAAAACGTTATCTCTATTGGTTCACCAGCCAATAAAAGTCACGTTCGATTGGGGTTGCAGTGTATTTGTTTCGAACTCACGTCGCACACAAAAAAAGAAATAATTTCGCTCACAACTCAAGCTACCATTTTGCGTGACAGACAAACAAACAGACAGACAGACAGAGAATCGGCTATTAATATATAGATGCATAATAAAAGACATCAATACATCTTACTCACTTACGCATGTGCTATTAATCTAAAATGCAACAACAGTAACAGTTTAGCAATAAGCACGATTTTAAAACGTGTTTTATAATAATAAACCTTCGTATATACAAACCTGTGTTTCTTCGTCAAATTCACAACCGAGAATGAAAACCGTTTGAAAGCAACGAACTTTTTGGAAATCGTCAGCCAATCAAATGATAACTCACTTACAATACAATACAATAACAGTAAAAGTACAATTATTATTAAAACTTTCTCGTTTCTTCTTCAAAAGAGCAGCAGAAATGAAGAACCTTATTAACGAACTCCGTTGCTATGAATTTTTCAGCCAATCAAAATAGCGCATTTCAAGAGTTTTCCTTTATTAGCCAATAAAAACGATGAGTGCCGGGGTTTCCCCATATATAAGATCCTTGTTCAAAGCCACCGTTCCCTCATTTTGATGCAGTAGGAAACGGTTTCATTTCGGCCTTTTTATTTGGGCATATAAGCCCATTGGCGAATGGACTAACTACCGCTATATGACCACGATTAAGAAGATTTTGACCGTAAATTTTGAAAAAGACCATCACTCTCTAAAATAAAAGTAGGATGCACACACGCGAATTAGTATAGCGCGATATGTGTATGTGCAATTCTATTAAGCATTACAGTTTTATAGTCTCACGTAGTAGGAGCAGTTGCAGAAAAAATGAAAGATGTATCCAAAAGATGTAAACAGCGATAGAATTAAAAAAAAACAACGAATGTACATACAATGAATATCAACATCCTGTTCACTCTGTGGAAATGAATCTTCTGATTCGTTAGTGTAACTTAATTCATCTGAAATAAAAGGAATTAATAAACATTATATGCATTATATAAAATTATGAACAAACCAGATTAACTTTGTTTTAGGCCCAGAGTATATTCATAGAAGGAATGACTTAGTCTTCTATTTCTCTTGAAAAGAGAAAATAACAACCAACCTGTGGAATGTCTGGCAGTATGTACATTTTTCTTCTTATACTTTCTGGTAGGTACGTTCCTCTTCTGTGTTAAGCGATGGCCAGTCAAAGGACATCTTTTATAATGAATGAACCTGGGCTTTACACTTTTTTTTGGAGATTTTAATAAATTCTCCAAAATCTTTGAAACACCTATAAGATGAAATATCCTCCACAACAAATGACAGCCGATAACTTAGAAAATATCAAATAAATAAATAAAAAACAAGTTTTAAAATGAAGCAGAAGCTTTTCGTTAAAACAACATCATCAGTGCTATGTTACAAGTTATATGAAAAATAAACAAGTAAAAAACTTAGAAAATATGGTGACACAATTTTTTTCCTTTCAGAGTGTTATGCCAGTACAATTTTAAGTCTTTGAATGAATGAATGAATGAATAAATGAATGAATTATATTTGTATACATTAAATAAAAAAACTATGTTGCATGACAAGCTTTCAAATATTCTCTTCATCAGGTCCTGATATTCTTATTGATCTAAGTTTTATAATTTATGTTTATGCTTAAAATTCTATTAGTATATACATAATATATACTCGAAAATGTTCAGTTTCAAATCACACAACATCTTTTTTATATACTTGTTTCAGTTTTAATTTTACAAATTATACATATTTTGATTTTTCATAATGACTGTCAAAGTGTATTACTAGCTTTTATGCTTTGAGTAAACTTGAAATCAAACTAGATGTATGAAAATACAGATATATACTGTAATTATTCTCCCTTGGGGATCATGAATGTTTTTAAAGAGTAAAAGGAGTACATAGCATTTGAGTAATCTAATAAAAATATGCACATATGTATTTCGTAGACAATGTCTTTTGATCATTAATGTAATTTGGATATTTAAGCTTTCATTAATTATATCACAGGCAAAAAAAAGCAAATGGTTATATATACACTATACAATACACATAGAATGTCACTATATATATATAAATCATAAGATAAGGACTCATGAAAAAAATTTGTTGACACTTTATGTGCGGTGTCCCCATTTAGTGTGTTTCAGTTTTGTTGTTGTTTATGTTTATGGTGATGTACTGAACTGAAGGAGAAAATACCAAAGCAACATCATTTATTATAATACACACACAATATAATATTTAGACATTTACATGTCTTTGTTAATACAAAATGGTGTTTTTTATCAGACGTTACTAAAAGATAATGGGAGAAATAACGGCTCAATCAAAGTTAAAATAATTTCTAAAAATAAAATTTTACAAATCAATGAATTGAATTACCTTTTTTCCCATCTCGTTGCGCAGACATCTTTATAAAATTCAAATTATCAACCAAACATCACAAGTGTTTATAAGCAAAACGTCACGTATAAAGTCATATATATACACAAAATTATAAGACATAACAAGAAGTATGAACTATTTCAAAAGCGTATTTAAAACCATGCGGACTACACTCCTACTGCCGCCATGTCGCTGAACTGAGAGGTTGTAAATAGCCTCTGTAGTATAGATACTGCATTCCAGTCTAGAAAAATACTATGATATTCGTAGTTTAAACGCAGAAAGCAAATTTTATGATTATAATAAATCTTTCGGTGATAACATGTTGTGTTTTATCTCAGTGGTATAGAGATAAGCACTGGATCATATCATATACAAAATACTCATCATTTGATTGGCTTCATTCCAGGTTCTGTTTTGGAAAAGCTGCAACAAATAGAACAACTTGTCAGCAATTCGGTTGCGATTCGATGTTTTTCAAGTGACGAAAGTAAATTGCTAGCTACAGCCCTGGAAAAAATTTCACTAACATCCATAATCAATGATTGTGTTATGTGTTTAATCTGTTTGGATTTGGAGACTTCACCTGTGGTTATCTCGTGCTGCTGCAAAAGAATAGTCGCGTGTAAAACATGCAATGAAGGATGGTTGGTTCGTTCTTGTCCACACTGTAGACAGGATGATTATGATGTAGTAGAATTAAGTTGCTTTGATGATCTACTGCAACGATGTCGCTAACTTAGCCAAATACCAAACGAGGACGAATAGTTTTTCATTGTATGTATAACAAGTTTTTATTTGTCTGTATCTTGCAGAATGTTATGTTAGAGAAAGATATTACAAAGAGCTACAATATTTTACTTCAATTTGTTTCTTAATGAAATTCAAGTGAAGTGATTTTTTCACAATGTGTTTTTAACCATTACAACCACTCTTCTACTTATACGCAAAATATTGAACTGTCAATATCATATCGTCTAATCATTAAAATTACAATCGAAATGTTAAATCAATAAAGTATAAGAGAGCATTTTCAAACAGTGCCGGGTTACTGATAACAATGCCATTGAATATTTGTATGAAATCATATCTTGAATTGAATAATTGTGACCTCTGATTCACCTTAGCAGCATCTCCTTCCAAGGGATCTCTGCCAAATACTGGAAATTCTGTTAGCCTTCCATTATGTATGTGAACGTACAGATCTTTGGCTTCTTGTGCTTCAGGAAAATAACTTTCAGCAATAGGAGTAATTCTGTTTGTTGAGCGATAAATATTTTGCGGAACTCCTCTTCCTAAAGAAAAGGACCATAATTTAATAACCAGTATTTCAAAGTTCTAGCGTTAATATAAAAATCACAGACATACCAGGTATTCTGTGACGATTCCACGAACCAACCACTCTTTCAAATCCAACTTTTGCTGTTTCGCACGTTAGATATGATACGCAAAATTTATGAGCGTCGCAATCCATGTTAATGATACCATCATTATCTAATGTCACTAGTACATGTTTGATTGGGTAGTTGACTCTAGCGTTAACCTCGGGCCAAAACCTCTCAATCGGTAAATTCTGTATAAATATTAAAAAGTACCGAAGAATAACAGTTAACATTTTTTTATAATAAAGCCACTCAAGAAAGCTATCAGGACTTTTTTTGGCTATTTTACATGCACTTCTGAGAATAATTTGTCCCTTCTTTGTCCTTTCTTTCCAGATAAAACCATACATGGTTTCCAAAGTAGCGAATCAAACATAAATATTCTATCAATAAAAATTTTAGTAAGGACGTATTAAATGTCATGGAAATTACCTGTAAACTTCAGAGTAAATAATAAGGTTATTTTTTACTGGCATCGTCGCCCATGACACAATGAAACGACTGTGTCCGTCTGTAGCTGCAACGTGAGTGGCACCATACATCTCTAGCTTCTCGTTTTGATCCATGTGAAGCTTGTGCCCGAAATAGTCAGCCCTATAAGGAATCGGATTCACTGCACGCCTCACGTCATTTCTTCTTGATGCAGCTGCTCTAGGAAAAGCTGTTCTTAGCGCGGCTGCAACCCTTCTTTCAGACATATTGAAATTGGTCTTGTACTTAATATACCCAGTCAACATCTTCCTTCCATAAGTATGACCAACCTGAAAAACAAAAAGTAGAACTGATTGAAGGTACACCCTGTGATAATATATTTCATCTAAGTAAAATAATGCTGTAACTACTAAAAGCATGAATAAAATAGGAGTTAAAGAAGGAAAAGAAAAATCATTTTACCTCGGAAACTGACTCCTTGACCAAAGAAGATAGGTAATCGTCACTTAGTCGAGAAGATAAGCCGTTTTTCCGACAAAAAAGCTTTATTGATGGCACAGAGAAGCCTCTCGTGCCGGGGAATCGCATTTGTAACTCGTCACTAATCTGCTGGTAAGTTAAACCTCTTTGAAACATGCCAATTAAGTCATCCACATCTATGTTATCCATGCTTGCTTCACGACACTCTATAGTCTACTACTTGAATGCATAAAGAAATTGAGAGTTTATGAGAATATTTCCATTATTGTTCAAACATAATAGCACAATCAGTCTTTTGTTTCTCCTTTCCTGGGTTCGAATTCAAAATCTATTTTAATTTGAATTAAATTGAAAATTGAAGATAAAATTGAAAAACCATTATATGAAAATATGAAAATGTAAACGTTTTTCAAAATTTGGAAATTGGAAAAAAGTGAATTTTCATTGTTCAAATATTAATATTTTGAATTATACTTTTGGTACACGGATTTTTGTGAATCCGTGTATCAAAAGTGCCAAGCATTATTTGATATTTGAAAATTGAATCTTCAAGAAAAATTCTATTTTCGTTTTTTCAAAATTAAATTTATTCAAAACAAATTGAAATCGCGTTTTTTGAAAGCCAAAAAATTTAAAATATATGTCTGTGCATCAAAAGTGCCAAAAAACATTTCAAAATTACAACGAAAAAATGGATAACAATGCATATGTTTACGACCACATGAGCTTTCGTTTAATGAAACAAAAGGCGATATCAGACTTACTTCTTAGGCAATCCTGTAACGTCAGATTCTACCGATAGTTCGCTGAGGTTTGAATGATGAATAGCATTACTGTTGAAGACGTAATTCACCTTATTGAAAATGGAAAAACGTATAAACAGATCAGTGATACCCTAAAACAATGCTATACCGGTGAAAGAGGGTCTTCACTCCGGTCTGTCAAGAGATTCTGTGCTGAAAACAAGCTGTCAACAATCACTTCAATGGAAAAACTTGAAATTGAAGTTACTAATGCGGTGAGTGAGGTATTTTATGCATTCTTACATTTTTGAACGTCACTATTCACTCATTACGATATTTTTAATGTGTTTTTGCTTATTATGAATAAAGGTTGGTCCAACGTACGGTCGAAAAATGATGGCTGGCTATTTGCGGCAGAAACATTCTGGGATTTATTTATGTATTTATTTATTTATTTATTACGAATATTTATAAAGGATAAAAAGTTCAAAATAAGATATATACAAGATATATACAAATTCTGTTCTACCACTTTAAAATCAGAAATTTGTTAAAAACTCTTTAAGATTTGTCTTAATAGGCAGTTCATTGAAGGTTTTCGCCCCGTGAAAGAAAAAGGTCTTTTTTTGTAGATTCAAGTCTTATTTTTGGAATTCTAAGTAACTGTCCAGTATTTCGAGTATTGTTTCTCATTATTTCGAAGTAGTCGTGAAAACTCTCACAAGTATCGCCATTCAAACATTTGAATACGTTTACGCACACTTTTTTCTTCACTACTTCGTCAAGCTTTGGTAAAGTTGCTTGCCTGACGATCTTTTGGGCTCTTTCTTCAAAGGAATGTATCTTTTTCTTTTGAGTATTGCTCGTCTGTGATGTGATGATCGAACAATAGGTAAACAATGGTAACAACATAGTTTGATAAATCGCTACTGCAGCTTTCACCGTTAGCTGTGGATGAAGTCGTTGGAGCAGGTACAGACGACTACACGCTTTCTTGTAAGTAGCAACGGAGTGATCAGTTAAACTTAACGTCTGATCAAGATTCAAACCAAGGTATTTGTATTTGGTGGTGCAATTCACTGATTTACTTCTATACGTAATGTTGAGATCAATCGTCATTTTCACTTTATGAGAAGTCCCAAATGTCATGCATTCAGTCTTACCAGATTTCATATTCATAATAAACTCATTCTGTTCCATCCAATCAGCTACTCGTGCAAAATCAGCTGATAGTTTTTGTTCTAACTCATCGTGGCTTTTCGAAGACGTATAGATTACGGTATCGTCTGCGTACATCAGGATTTCACACTCAGTTGAAACATCGGAAACATTATCAAAGCTCAGCAAAAACAAAAGCGGCCCCAGTATCGACCTTGAGGACACCACTTGTGACAGTTTCCATTTGAGACATTGTATTTTGGAAATTTACAAATTGCTTTCTGTTGAATAAGTAGTTGATGAAAAACTCTTTCTTTGTGTCGTGAATTCCATAGTTTGGTAAGTTTGAAATAATTTGGCTATGACTTAAAGTGTCGAAAGCCTTGCTTAAATCAATGAATATGGCACCTGTTAGTTTACCTTCATCCATGTTTTTTCTGATTGTGTCTACAAATATTGTTGCGGCCACTTCAGTATTACGTTTACTTCTGAACCCGTGTTGATTTTTTGATAGGAATTTGTGACTTTCGAGATGACTCATTAGCTGGGAGTGGACACAACGTTCTAGAATCTTTGAACACAAAGGAAGGACAGTTATTGGTCTGTAGTTGTCCATTGAGTTTTTCGCTCCACTTTTAAATACCGGTGTAACTTTTCCGATTTTGAAGTCCTCAGGGACTACGCCTTGTGTTAAACATAGGTTAATAACGTAGGTTAACGGCTTGGCGATGTTTAAAGCTATATCCTTTAGGAAACCTGGTGGTAAGTTGTCGACACCACAAGATTTCTTACGCTGGAGTCGCTTTAGTTGCTTAAAGACGTCGTTTACAGTAACTTGTCTAAACTTGAAAGTTGTAAAGGTTTTATTTCGGTTCTGAAATGGTTTCGTCCAGATGAAGTTTTTCAGGAGGATCGATTTTGATTTGAGATGAGCAGCAATTCCAGAGAAAAACGTACAAAATTTGGACGCTATGTCAGATGGTTTAGAATACGGGACATCGTCAATCACAAAGGTTTTTGCTGAAATTGATTTTTCCTTCGTCGGAAAGATGTTTTTAATTGTTTTCCAAAATTTTTGGGAATTACTGGCCGAGTCATTCAAAAGCGTTCGGTGGTGTTCTTGTTTAGCTTTCCGTACTAAGACATTCGTTCTGTTGCGTTGTTTTTTATACGCTTTATGATCTTTGTCCGATCTTGTACGTTGGAATTTTCGTCTGAGAGAATCGCATAAGTTCATTTCAGCCTTTACATCTTGATTGAGCCACGTTGACTTTTTTCCTTTAACACATTTCTGAATTAAAGGAGCGTGTTTATCAATAGTCTTTGTTAGAATTTCCTTTAACGCTTTCCATGCCTTGTTGGCATTGTTTGAGATGTAGACTGGACTCCAATCAGTATTAGAAAGTTTATTGTTAATTTTTATGTGATGATTATACTAGACATTTTAATGTTATTGATTTTTCTCTTGCAGCCAATAATGTCGTGGTCACTCAATGATGATAATAAGACATCAGCGGAACAAAGGTTGTCAGGACGATTTGTCAAGATAACGTCTATTAATGTTTTTGTGTCTTTCGTTGTTCTCGTAGCTTCGTCTATAATTTGATGCATTCCTTGGAGTGCAATACTTTCCTTTAATTGTGTATGCGAGTCTTTTGATAGATAATTCACGATTGGAACGAATGTGAAAATCGTGTTTAAAATACCCTTCGGCGCGAGTCTGTCCCCAGAAACGGGAAAGTCGCGCATGCGTACCAAAATCATGATGAAGATATTTTACTGACCGCTTAGATGGTAACTGTTTTTTTCTGTTTTTTCTTTAAAATGAATAACATTGTAAAAACTACAACCAATTAATACAAGAAATAGTAAAACAACGATGATAGTGATTTGGATATTTATTACAATTTATTTATTACAATATGATTCTGTTTACATGAACCTGTGTTTTATCTTCCAACCAAGCATGCTGTCAAAACTTAAGGAAAAACGGTTGATGAAAAATAACATGCACCAAAATGACACCACAGATTCTAATTTTCCGATAATCAAATTCATATATCTCAAGTTCATATGTGCGTTCTTTAAGTTTTAACGTGCGAGCGTTCTTTAAGTAACGTGCGAGCACATAGCGTGAAACAAAATTTTTAATGAGTGAAAAAAAAAATGACGACAATTCTCGAGGAAATAAAGCGCTTTGATAGGTACACGCTTTTCTTTTTATAAGAACAATTTTATAAGAACACGAGCCTCAGATTTGGCCAAAAAATAAGAACAAAATAAGAACAACCTGAGGCTCAAATCAATGTTTCAAACATTAAGAACAGTGTGAGCCTCAATTTTCTTGTAGAATAAGAACAATTCATGATGTGAATTCTCTCACTGGTAAATGGTTAAGAAGTTTTGTTATTTTTTCACCTTCAATAAATGTGCGAATGAGTTATTACCGAACTGCAACCATCCTTTTTATCAGTTGCTTTAAAAAAGATTTATTCTTATTTTGCTGGAAGTTCCATAAATAAGAACAAAATAAGGCTGAAATTTGAAACTGTGTTCTAAAAGATAAGAACAAAATAAGAACAATTCAGGCTGAAAAAGGCTAAAAAAAATAAGAACAGCCAGCCTCAGGTCAGATTTTACTGGTTCTTATAAAAAAAAGCGTGTATCTGGCTAGTTTTAGTGAAGACGTGGAAAACGTTTTGGAAAAAAAACTTAAAAGCGAACTAATAATAACAATTTCATGTGGTCAAAATCCAAATTGTTGGCGACATGAATATTTTGTAGGTGGAAGAAATGAAGACATGTGGGTTTTGGAAAACTTTGATAAATTTTCTGGTTTTAGTGATAATACAAGTTATTATTATAATGCGATTATTACTTGAATCTTTTCCGCAAACCCCCCAAAGCATGGAATTGGTACACGCTTTCATCATTGTAAAGAGAGTCGCCGTTTTTGACTTTGGATACGGAAGTTTCCGGTCGCCTGACGAGTCTTCAGCTGACCATGGCATTGAAGGTCAAGAAGTTGAAGAAGTTCAATCTGAGGACTTTGGTGTTTCATCTGAGCTTCCCCAATGAGCAGGAAGAACGTAAATCGTAATAATGTGTTATTTTCATTTTTTTACTTTTAATCCTTCACAATTTAGAAAACCGTAACTTAGTTCATTCTGCGCTGTCATAGATATAGTGAATAATCAAAATAGTTTTTCTAGTGTTAAAGCCAGCGGAGCTTACACACATGATCCACGGATACAGGAAGGGCGATACATTACTTAAACCCGATTAATAATTACGTCATATTTCGGATTTTGAGTTTTGATTTTGTCATTTTGGTGCATGTTATTTTTCATCAACCAAGGAAAACGGGCTTTGTTGTGAATTGCACACAAAATTTTGGTAAGTCAAAGTTAAATTTTTAGAATTCTGTAATCTGTTCAGTTTACCCAACGCTATAATTCGTTAGCAAGTGCGGCTTTACAGCACAAAACTATTCCTATACTAGCTAGATACTGTAATATTATACTAAATTTGAAACACAAATATCACAGTAAAGTGTGCAAAATTTATTGTACCTTGAAAGTTTGTGCCACTCAACGGCACCAAAGGTGTTTATTACTTAACCATGTCTATCGAAAAAATCGTTCAAGGTTCTTTTAATCAATCTCATATCATGTTTGGTGAAAGTGCTGGTCGGCAATGTGTCTGCTGTAGTCTGTATGCAGTTTCTTTCACAATAGTGAAATCCCCAGGTCATTGGACCTCCAATGATTTAGATCTTATTTTGAAAAATGGAGATAGATTGTATAAATCTTTGAATAAAAACACATTCTTGGCAATGTCTGATTTGCCAAATAGTTTCCCAATGTTTGAAGGTGGTTCGGAAATTAAAATTACATATCTCAACTCTGAATTTGGCTTTTTAAATTACGGAACTGTTCCAAATTTTTTACCTTTCAATAACAACAGAAGTGTAGATGGGATTCTTCTTATTCTCAAGGGTGTCTGTGTTTCTTTAATTGGTCGTAAAAATTGCATTTACTTAATGGATTCTCATAGTCAAGACATTCATGGTCAACCTACTGCTGATGGCTATTCAGTGTTGATAAGATTTAAGAATAAGGAACAATTGGAAAAGTACCTTCATTCTACTTATATTCATACAGGAGATGAAAATATTCAATACGAATTTCAATACATAAGTATTCAGCGTGAAAGTAAGGAAATTGATTTTGCTGCATCATATGTGAGAATGAAAGACTGTCTGAAAAAATCTCGTAAACGTAGGGCCTCAAAGCTCAATAAAGAGAAATCTTGTAAACGAAAAACTTGGAGACTAACAAAGAAAAAGCTAGCAAATATAGACAATCTGATTATTTCAAAGATAGTGATCGGAAAACAAAAAGATGAAGACCATAGTTATTCTACTAGAGTTGAAGCTTTTCAAAAAGCAATATATGATGGCCCATATTACATATGTGTAATTTGTAATCGGACTCTTTATCGGAAAACTGTTAGACGTTATTATGAAAATTTGTGCAAAATGAATGTTTCCCAATTAGATACTGCAATCCTTAGCTATAATTCTAAGACCTATATTTGTATAACATGTCATACATACTTGAAGAAAAATGAAATTCCTCCACAAGCAGTATGGAATAAATTTGGAAGTTGCAGATCTCTCTTCCTCAATTAGAAATTTGAATAAGTTAGAAAAGATCTTAATTTCAAAAGAATATTATTTAAGAAGATTGCAATCATGCCAAAAGGACAGCAGCTAAAAATAAGGGAGCAATTTGCAATGTTCCAATACAGGTGGAAACTGTAACAAATTGTCTTCCCCGTGGTATGGATAGTAGTGGATTGCTATTTGTTAAGCTAAAGAGAAAATTGTCTTACAAAGGTCATGTTGTTTTTGAGAGTGTTCGCCCTGGACTCTTGAATGAAGTTCTCCAATATTTAAAAAAGGTCAACCCTTTTATTCGAATATTTTGATAAATGTTGATGACATTACTAAAGAGTTACTTTGTCTGCATGATGTTGATGCCCTTGTAGAACAAAATGAAATTACAATTGATATTGAGGATGACATAGAAAATGATAATCCATTGGGTGAAAATTGTGCTAATAATGATGAAATGTGTATGACACCTAATTTCCATAATCCTGATGATGAAGTATTACACATCGCTCCTGGTGAAAATAAAAACCCAAGTCTTTTTTTTTGGATGACTTTGTTGAGGAATTAGCTTTTCCATTTCTTTTCCCTAATGGAAAACATGGCTATAAAGTATCAAGATCAATCAATTTAACTCCAGGAAAGTACTTTAATCAGCGTTTAGGCACATTATTCTCAGCGTTTTGCATCTAATGCAGATTACATTTTCTTTGCACATTTTGTGTTACAGCAAATTAATTTGTATAATCAGATGAACATAGCAACAACTAAAGTCAAAGGTATGATAACAGCCAGACAGTTGCAAAATGATTTTGAGGAAACAGTTAACAAATTCATTTGTGAAGATCAGGGTTATCGGTTTATGTCACCAATAAAAGGAACTTCTGCTTATTGGAAGCATTTCCTGTTAAATGTTCTTGCAATGGTTAAACAGCTGGGGTTACCATCTTATTTTTAACTTTGTCATGTGCAGACTTGAAGTGGGATGAGTTAGTTGTGATAATAGCTCGGTTGAATAATATTGATATTGATAAAGAGAAACTTGATTACTTTCGCCGGTGTAACATACTTAATCAAAACCCTGTACTAACAGCAAGACATTTTCAACATCGTGTTGAGTGCTTTTTTAAGGAGATGCTACTTCACAGTAATGGTCCTTTAGGTCAAGTAATAAATTATGTTATAAAAGTTGAATTCCAATTCAGAGGTTCTCCACATGTTCATGCTTCCCTTTGGGTTTCTGACACCCCTACACTTTCATCTGAAACAGCTGACCAATATGTATCCATTATCAATCAAGTTGTTCGGACTGATCTGCCTGATACAAATTCTGAGCCTGAATTACATGAACTTGTTTCCCAGTACCAGGTGCATAGACATTCTAATTCATGCAGACAGTACAAGAATATACCATGTAGATTCAATTATGGACGATTTTTTACTAATCAAACAATAGTAGCTGTGCCATTGCCTTCTGATATGCCAGACTCTGATAAGTCCAGGATTTTGTTGAAACGTAATAACATTTTAACTAAAGTAAAAAATTTCATCAATGAATTTTTAGATCCATGTAAAACTGATAGTTTTATGAAACATATATCTATCGCAGAAATTCTGGAAGGCCTGAAAATATCTGAATTGGATTATTATAATGCTTTACGAACTTCAGCAAATCAAGACTTCGAAATTCATTACTATAGACCACCGAATTCATGTTTTGTTAATAATTACTTCACTGATGGTCTGTTAGCTTGGAAAGCAAATTTAGATATTCAGCCTGTTTTTAATTATTACAAAGCTGTTTCGTATATGTGTTAATACTTTTCTAAAGCAGAATCTGAGTCATCTATTGCAATGAAAAAAGCTTCGGATGAACATGGAAACCTTAATTTGAAAGACAGAATGAAAAAACTTGCACTGGCATTTTTATTTCACAGGCAATGTTCTTTGCAAGAAGCAGTGTATCAAATAATGCCAGAGTTGTGGTTGCGAAAATGCTTTCCTGGCATAGTATTTGCTAACACTAATTTACCAGAAAAACGTTACAGAGTTTGTAAATCAAAGGCAGAATTAGAGGAATTACCTCCTGATAGCATCGATGTATTCAAGCACAATAGCTTAGATCGGTATGTGGATAGACCAAGTAAAACCTTTAAGGGTGGCAGGTATCATATGATTGATGACCTTTGTTATGCTGAATTTTTGGCATATTATATCTTAGACAATAGAAGCTCTATAAAAAATGATATACAACCTGAAGTTTTATTGGATGATGATGAAGAGTGTGACTCCATTTTATGTTTGCCGAAATCTGTCCCTTTGATGTCTTCTAAAGGAAAACTTAAGCGTAGGAATAAAAAACTTGTTGTACGTTATCACAGTCCCAATCCTCTACATCAACCAGAAGCATATGCTCATCATTTATTGATGCTTTTTTTACCATTTCGAAAGGAAACTGATCTACTGGGAAATAATAACTCTTACATAATTAAACTCAATGAAGTTGAAGTATTAGATATAGTAAATGCAAATAAAGTACGATTTGAGCCATGGGGAGATTTGGTTGACACTGCTTTGATGAATGCTGATTTTGTTCATCACACTGATAGTTTTGCTCAGCAGGAAAATGATGATGTTGAAGAAGAAATTGTTGATGACAATGAATATGATGGTGAGCTGGCTACTGATCCAAATAATGATACACTGGGGTCTAGTACAAGCTTTACCCCATCAAGTATAAATCTTTTACCTGACAATGATATTAATGATCTTATACGTTCTTTAAATCAAAAGCAGCGTGTCCTATTTGAGTTAGTGCATGGATGGTCTAGAACATACATTAAAAATTTATCAGCAGATCAACCTTCTTATTTTGTGGCTACCTAAATGTTGCTGATAATAAACATTTGCTCATGAATCATGTATTATTTTTTTTTATAGCTAAAGACAGAGACGATGCTCATGAAGGTATACTTGCTTTATTTTATATTCATTTTGGATATGTTTGAATATAAATGCATTGCAAAAAATAGTGTGTAATTTTCTTTAGATTCCGTTATTGCATATATCAGCAACGTTTCGCTGGCAAAAAAATCGAAATCCAACGTCAATTATTATAACCTGATATTTCAAACCAAAAACGCTACACACCAAGAAGTCAGTTACCGTGCAGACCTTCATGAGAAATTCCAAGAAGCGGAACTAAATAAATCCCCGGTCAAAATTAACAAGTGCAAGTTTAAAGCAAATTTCCGTGACAATAACCGGCAGGATATTGAGGTGAACTATTTGTTATTTATTTTCATATTTCGCACCTTGGTAGATTTCGCTACTTTGTGGTTACAAGTTTCCATTGTGATTTTCAGATTAACCGGCGTACAACAATCGAAGATGTGAAACGGGATGTGAAATTTGCTTTTGCAGATTATAAAAAGCCCGTTGCCAAAACACAATCGTTGAAGTCCATCAAAGATGACGGGTATGACAGAAAAGTTGTTTCAACCGAAGGCTTCGTCATTGTTAAAGACTTCCCGGTATCGGTTATCGATATGATTAAGTCGACAAAACGCCGCGAATACTTCATTCAAGATAACGTAACTATGGTCCTCAGTTTGTGGAATAGCAAGATTGAAGATGTAAACGAAAATGGCGTTTATCGATTCGAAAATGTGCTTGTGCGAGAAATTGACGGCGAAAAAATATTATCCACCACATCTGATACTGATATTACGAAAGTTGGAAGCAGTAAATTGAAAAAATTGCCGTTACCCTTTTCATTACTTACGGAAATTCCATTTCCGTTAGCTACCGTTGTCATCTCGAATCAAAATAAAAGATGTCCAAAATGCGGAACATTGGTGACAGCAGCCAGAAGAATGGAGAATCTTTTCAAATGTGAAAATTGCAATCTTTCTGCAAAATACTCCACGTTGCCTACATTGCGAACCCTAGCTGTAACGTCAGAATTCGATCCAGATGTTGCCATAACACTTTTTCCTCCGCAAGTCAAGGAATTCTTGGAAAAGCATGCTACCTTTGACTCACCTTCTGTCAGTGAAGACGATCTGCGAAACGTTCCTGGAAGATACTCAAAGTGTATTGTTGGTTAACCATAAAAACATTTGTCTCGCCATCAAGTAATTTTCGAACATTTTGTGGATATTTGTGGATATTTTGTTTTTAACGAAAAGGATTATTTTCGTCTTTCGTTTTTCGCCTTTTGTTGTTTTTTCACATCCTATCGCAGTTCCCATGATGTTTTTACTTGCAGTATAAGGAAACTAATCTTATAGGCACGATCAAAAAGTTGGGAAATCATGTTTACGTTATTTTATTTTGTTGGTTATATTTTTTTGTTATTTTGTACAGGTATTATGTTAGAAAATCATGGCACAAAATGAATATGACTGTTCTTTAATTTCCACTTCTTTTAAAAAATTCGTATATTAAAAAATATTAGTGGTCAGTTTTAACCTTCGAGTAGTGAATGAACAGGCTATACACCGGAGAAACAACTCGCATGCATTTAGGTTTTTTCGGTCCCAAGTTGCTATGTGTTAAAAGACTTTTATTTAATTTTATTTAATTGCTGCCTGCAATCCTATATGCGATACCTCTGGATTTAAATAGGCTTTGCTCATAAGGGAATCGAGAAAACCGCGCTTATCAAAATGCACTTATGCACATCATGTAAACGCCCCGGGAATGACAGGAAAATGTTGCCGTGAAGAAGTGATGAAAAGATCAAACAAATATCTTCATATGTAAATGGCTCTATAAGGGGATTGTGGGGGTGGTACTTGCCATAATGATTCTATTAGGCACCTCTTTCAATGACAACAAGAAAACAAAGTTGTGGCTAATGGTTCGCGCGGGGTGTAAAATACAAAATAGAATAAACATTCCTAGTTCTTGGGTTTTATTTAGACTAAACAAATCCATGTTTGCGTGAAACGCAATAAAATTGCAATCAATTCACTTGAATTATTTTGTTTTTATTTTTTTGCGAACAACATAAATTATTCATATTATTCATTTCAGCTGCCATCGGTCAGGTGCTGTTGTCGCACGTGAAATTTTTGATTGATTTATTGATCACAAATAACAATCCATCAACAAAATAATAACCATTTTCCACGGTCAGGTGGTTCTTTGTAACATTATATCCGTCTTAAATTCCTCATGCATTATACCATTACACGTGCCCAAAAACTTTCGGAATAATACATTTTAGAAAATTCTTTTATGCAGTTATTATTAGATTTATTTGTCTAATCATATGGAAGATAATAAAAAAAATTACCTTGTCCCGGCCAACCGACATTTCGTCTTTTTTGCGGGGATCTCGCTTGAGCGAGGTGGTGTTTTTTCATCTAGTCACAATT
Organism: Turritopsis dohrnii; assembly: GCA_027922465.2. Lineage (NCBI taxonomy): Eukaryota > Metazoa > Cnidaria > Hydrozoa > Anthoathecata > Oceaniidae > Turritopsis > Turritopsis dohrnii. The sequence continues at coordinate 218,814 of BQMF02000235.1, read as the reverse complement.
ATCACGTCTGGTGCCGGGAAGAGATAATACTTCACGTGTGCGCAATAATTACAATTTTCATATAAACAATAACATTAAAACTATCCCGGGGTGATTTTCACCCCGGTAAGAAGGGCCAAAAATCATCACAATGCAAAAACTGTCCGGAAGCAATTTTCATCCTGCCCTACTGGGATGAAAAACTCCATATGATCAGCTCACCCAATGTAAACATCGAAAATAAAAACAACTACTGTCACGTTTTAATGACTTGATGTAAACAAACACCAAAAAATTCAGACGTTTCCGATATCAGCGTAAACTTGGTATTGACATAGTTATCCGAGTAACTATGGTATTGATGACAATCGTGTTAGTGCCATAAGGCTCTTGTTTATGTTAATGGACACTTCTGTTTACTTTGCTGTTTGATTTTCTTAGCTTTTATATCATTGTTTTTATTTATGCAAAGTGTTTCCCGTGAATGTTTAAAAAAAGTATATGTAATCGGTGATTTCGTGTCCAAGTCCATGTCCAAAGAGTATCAAAGGCTATAGAGAAAGAATCACTCACTGGTCAATAAGTTACTGGAGAATTTGAACGATAGTAACCATGCCGCCTTAGAAGAATCATGTGTTCCTTGGGATGATCATTTGCCATTAGCATTAGATGATTACTAGTATCCCGGGTAAAAACTTTTTACCGAACTTAACTTCGAAAACATTAGGTCAAATCCACCATTCCCGTGTACGTACCCCCGTGACCAAAAAATAAATCATAGAATCGCAACTCAAAAACATCCCAGGCGGCGTCGCTCGCCACCCATGTTCAGTATGCGTTGTGTCGCAGAATTTAACTCGTGTAAAAGTTTTTTTTCAGGCATTAATTTTTTATTTCATTTCTTACATTCAGAAGATTTAAAATAGAAACAAATAGCAACATGGCTCAGAATATATATTTATACACAGAAGAGAAGTAACTTTAATGTAAAAAAAATGGCAATATATAACACAGAACTGTTTACCAGACATACAAAACCAAACATTACAAAATGTTAATTCAAAACAAATTGATACCTTCCAACTTTTTCTTTTGTTTCAAAGTTACTACTGGACTGCAGCCATTAATGAATTTTTGAAATGATATATAGTCTGTTCTTCCCAAAACCATCAACTTCATGATTAAAACCATGAGTTTCATTTCTTTATGCTTTTTTTATTATTACCTAAAAAATTAATACTTGAATTGTAATACCGAAAACCTAATCATGCTTTAAGAATAATGAAATAAACAACAACAAAAAAAAAGAAAGAAAAAAAAAATGAAATTCAAGTACGCATTTATCCTAAAATCAATAACTAAAAACAAAAATTTACCCAGAAGATAAAAAGTCACAAATCATAATGCGAAACTTATATATATACCCAGGTACGTAAACGATTACCATAACACAAAATAATGCATAAACATGATAAAATATAAACTTAAGAAAAATCCACCCAATAACGCTTCTTTTTTGTAGGACAGTTTCATTGCACAGTAATAACTAATGAACTTCTGAAATACATAATCCATTCTTCTCTTAACTAATTCTCTCAACATAATTTAAAACACCACGTGCTTCATTTCTATTCAGATGAAAATATTCAAAAAACATATAAAAAACCTAATCATACTGTGACGAAATCGAAACAAAAACAAAACAAACTAAAAGAAACTTTGAAAACATATTTACCTTAAAAATAATAATTAAAAACACAAACGTAATGACAGAATTAGTATAGCTAATGAATTTTTAACATATGAAATGTGGAGCCATTTTTTATTTCCAGTTCAAAGCTCCTCTCTGGAAAATTCAAAACACAACAGTAAACATCCCTTTTATCCCTAATTTATCCACTAATACTAACTGCATAAATTTTAACTTTACCTTTCAATACCAATTCACATCATCATGATGATAAACAATAGACGGGTTTCGTGTGACGTATCATGTTGTCGTTCCCAGTCCCATGCGCGGTTTTGGAGGCAAAAAAACATAAACAAACACGGAAAATGTATGAGAAATATCGAATAGACCTCTAAATATACACGTAAAACTTAGCCATCTTTGTTATTGAAATTCTAAGAGCAACAAAGCCTTGTAAAATATTGTTTTCTTGCGCTCGATGACTCTGCTTCGAAAAAAAATTGGCATTCATAAAATTATAGTTGATCAAGAAAAAATATCGTTTGATTGAAAATTTTGATTCTCCCTATCAGATTTAAGTATTGCTTAACAAACACATAAAGCTTTTCAATCTTTTTTAATCATGTTTTGAAAGTGTGGTTACAAAAAATAAAAATCTTCCATTTCCAAACACGTGCGTTCGTTTTCAACACAAAATTGTGTGGCAAACATACTCTGGATATTAGAAAAACTTAGAAAATGGTGATAAAGCACAGTATGTTAAAAAATTGACTCTCGGCAATGGTGAACTACTTCAAGACTCATACAACATTTCACATGGTTGGGTTTCTGTTGATCAATTACCAGACGTTACTTGGCCAGACACATACAATTACCTTATCAAAACACCCAGTGAGTTTAGGATAGACGAATTGAATATGTCATTACAGGCTTATAATTTCTTTATATCTACAAGATACAAGATATTTACATATATGATATGAAAAGCCCAAGCAAATTCTACTGTGTTAAGACATCAGGTTTTACTAATGAAAAATCAATGCTTGTAGCTAAAAGATTGAATTAGAAATTCCGGTGCAGAAAGCAATTTTTTTTATTCTTTGAAACATGTTTGTATCAAAACACATTTTCATTCTTGATATTGATTATAGCTTTCTTCAATCTGTAATTTTCTTTAATGCTGCGTCGAAGATCAATTCTATATTTTGAAAGCATGGCATTACTACTATTCAAACCATGTTTGGTTGATTGTAGTTCTTCATTCGTAGCTGCAATCTTCATTAAGGCTGTCCTTGTCTAAAAAAAATACAATGTTTGAAAAACTTTAGCAAGACCAACAAAAATTAGAATGAATGTACAAAAGAAATTTTCACCAGCTCTTCACTTAAAAAATAAGATATCATTGCTGATCACTGTGTACAAATCAGATGTTCTTTTTCAAGTTAGCAAAAAAAATACTATGACGAAAACATTAGCAAAAATGGAACTTTCCCCCAAACACATTATTCATAATTAAATCTCTTCTGACCTTCTACGATATAGATTTTCATCATTGTCATCAAAAGTCTCCTCGTCGTTATGATCTTTGGGTACTGGTTATGGCTGAAGTCTTCTTTTGGTTATGTGTTCATACCTTTCAGTCTTTTGGTGGTCTGTATCAGAAGAGTTCTTGGAAAACACGAAGATGGATTACACTTGTCATTAGACTTTTTGGCTATTAAAAAGAAAATATTAACACTTCATAGTTTGTTTCACACGATAATGGAAAATTGAAATCTTTATTCATATGTCCATTGAACCTAAGCCAAATATATTTGTTGTGTTATGCAGTATTGACAGTGTGTTGAGGTACTACAAACTAGAATAGTTGAGAAAAAATTAAATTACAAAGCTGAATTTCCTTAAAAAGTTGAAAAAATAAGATTTAGATTACCTGATACGAAGTGAGCACTGCATAATCTAGCATTTTCAATGTCTGCATCTGTTTAAGGCCACTCATTTTTCTTCAGTTTACTAACCCATTACCTTTCCTTTTGATCATCTCTTTTCTTTGGAGGAAAGCGATAGAAAATCAACTCAGAAGAGCTTGTTTTTCTGTCTGTACATCCATATGCACAGCACGAACTTCGAATAATGATATATTTTCATACACATATGAAAAAAAGTTGGAAATTACAAGTAAGTGAGCATTTATAACCTTCGCATGTACTGTTTCGCTGCAAAAATGGTGGAGGCAATCAATTTGTTTTGCCTCCACTTTTTTGCGCATGCGCGTTGCGCTTCGAAAAATGTAAACACAGAAACCCGTCTATATTGACCATCTCTGTAAAGCCATTATCAAACACTTCTAAACTCTTTACTTTCTATATATACTTCATACCTGTAAACAAATTAATACACTCGATTTACTTCCCAGCATAGTTTCCTGAAACTGAAAAACATAAAGAAAAAGATTTCAATGCATAACAGCGGCAGACAGTGGCGGCAAGCTCTCCTCTCATGTTGCTTTCTAAACTTCATAACTGTGGAGCCATTTTGAAATAAATAAATAAAAGAACAGCCAGTTCGTTACCAAAACAAAACTGCTAGTAGGGCATGCAACTTTTTGATCGATTTAACTCTGTTTTTACTATCTCTTAACGCTGTATTTATAAATGCGTTTGACTCATGTACTTACGTATATTACTTTGTATCTTTTCCAAGTGTTTTCCCACGGAAAAAAGTAAAACCATTTTCACCAATGTAAACAATAAACATCACCCTTTCTGCATCCATTTTTTAACAACTTCACTTCAACTACACTACTTCACTGCTGCACTCTCATGATAACTATAAAAAGAAATACGTAAAATCAGCACACGTTTCTATCGTAAAAATAGATTTTCTTCCACTCGTTCTTCGTTTGGTTTTCCTCTCTCTGAAAAAACCCATTATAGTAAACAAACAACCGTTCAAAAACTCACTTACACGTGCCACCTGTTCTTCTATTAATCTAAAATACAATAACAGTAAAGTTTAACAATAAACAGTTTTATAATAATAACAATAAACAGTCTTATAATAACAATATTTTCGCATGTATACAAACCTGTGTTTCTTCGTGAAAATAACAGCGATAATGAAAATCCGTTATTAACGACCGAAATTTTTGGAATTTGTCAGGCAATCAAAACTGCGCATTTTAAGAGTTTTCCTTTATTAGCCAATGAAAATGATCAGCGGGGAGATTTCCCCATATACTAATCGTAAAAAAACGCTCTCACATCTACGTGGTTTTACGACAAAAAGGGAAAAAATAAGAAGGATTTGACCGTGAGAAAAAAACCAAATATGTCACTCTCTAAAATAAAAGTGGGATGCACAACGCGAATTAGTATAATAAGACTAGTATCCCGGGTAAAAACTTTTTACCGAACTTAACTTTGAAAACATTAGGTCAAATCTGCCATCCTGTGGTACGTACGCGTCACTCGCCACCCATGTTCAGTATGCGTTGTGTCACAGAATTTAACTCGTGTATATAAAAGTTTCTTTTCAGGCATTAATTTGTTATTACATTCAGAAGATTAAAAACAGAAACAAATAGCAACATGGCTCAGAATAATATATTTATACGCAGAAGAGAAGTAACTTTAATGTAAAAAAAATGGCAATATATAACACAGAACTGTTTACCCAGACATACGAAACCAAACATTGAATAACATTACAAAATGTGAATTGAAAACAAATTGATACCTTCCAACTGTGTTTCTTTCGTGCGGAAGTTACATTATACAGCAACCATTAATGAATTTTTGAAACGATATATAGTCTGTTCTTCCCAAAACCATCAACGTCATGATTAAAACCATGAGTTTCATTTCTTTATGCTTTTTTTTATTATTACCTAAAAAATTAATACTTGAATTGTAATACCGAAAACCTAATCATGCTATAAGAATATTGAAATAAACAACAACAACAACAACAAAAAAAAATGCAATTCAACTACGCATTTATCCTAAAAACAATAACTCAAAACAACAAAACACCGTAATAGTAATTGTAATACTGTAATACCGAAAACCTAATCATGCTATAAGAATATTGAAATAAACAACAACAACAAAAAGTGAAATTCAACTACGCATTTATCCTTAAAACAAAAATTTACCCAGAAGATAAAAAGTCACAAATAAAATCATAATGCCAAACTTATATATATACCCAGGTACGTAAAAACGATTACCATAACACAAAATAATGCATAAACATTTCATTGCACAGTAATAACTAATGAACTTCTTAAATACATAATCCATTCACATCTACCTTATGAATAATAATCAAAAACACAAACGTGATGACAGAATTTATATATATCTAAAGAGTTTATAAAAAATTGAAAACAACCACATTTTTAATCTGAGTTAAAATCTCCTCTGGCTAATTCACAACAGTTAAACAACCCTTTATTCTTATTTATCCAGCATACCAACTGTGTTATAACTAAATAGATTTATACTATTTTAACTTTAGCTGAACTTTAAACAAAATGGGATACCTTTCACTGCCAATTCACATGTTAGTAAACTAAACAGCATTGATCATCTTCTGTAGACATTTTCAAACACTTCTAAACTCTTTACTTCTATATTCATACCTATAAACAAATTACTAATACTTTATTTACTTTCCAGCACAAACATACATAGGTATTTATAAAACACTTTCGCTACCATTTTTTTTTAAGTGAAATACATAAAACTGCTCTCTTCGTTTGGAAAAACTGCTAAACTTTCTGTATTTTCCAGTAGATTTTGTACTTTTTGGCAGGCAGACAAAAGCATCAAGCATCGATATAAATTAGATACAATAGATACAATCAGACAGCATAACACATTCCCCACTTCCACAGCGTCATGAGAAATAAAAACATTCATAGCTGTAGGACCATTTTTAATGTAATAATAGCGCGCGTTACCAAAACAAATTTCTCTCGGCTTCCTTTTCATCCAGCAGCATATACACATTCTAAACGACAGAATAACTGAGACATCCACTCAAAGCTAAATCAATTAATCTTTCAAAACTAAATTAAAACCATTCCTTACTGTGTAAATAAACATGAAACTGCATTTCTCCACTGCACTTTCTTCTGTATAGCGATATTTGATAACTAAAACGTAAACAAACATTTAAAAACCTGTTCTTTTATTAATCTAAATTATTAAACAATAAAAGTCTTATCGTTCTGCACAGCCAATTTTTAAAAACTTCACTGCACTTCTTCTGTATATCTAAATATGATTTTTCATTGTAAACAAACGATAATAAAACGTTTTATAATAATAACAATACCTTCGTGCATACAAACCTGTGTTTCTTCATCAGTTCTTTCGTCGATTTGCTGCCTAAAACAATCAAATTTAAATCAAAATATTCGTATACAAAAAGAAACACGTCTTCTTCGCGAAGTTTCTTGCTCACGAAATGATCGTTGACAAATTTCGAACGATTAACATTGCATTGCTCGCACTCCTCCAAAGACGTTTTTCGGCTGATTTCCACTGCGCAAGCCAAAAATAACAAAACGAAGGAGCATATACTAATCGCGAAAAATCAAAAAAATCACTCTCGCTTTGGCGTGGTTTTACGACGAAAAGGGAAAAAATAAGAAGGATTTGACCGTGAAAAAAAAACAAATATATCACTCTCTAAAATAAAAGTGTGACACACAATCGCGAATTAGTATAATAAGATAATTCTGTATCTGATAGTTATGATAACAATATAAGTGTTGACTTTGAGGAGGAAACTTTTGATGTGCTTGAATTGCCTACCTCATTAGACGATTCTGCTGAAAGTGACTCATTAAATGATCTGTCTACTGATCTGGCATTGTGCGCAGTTAAAAATCGCTGCACACAAACCTGTGTCAATCAGTTACTTGCTATTCTAGCAAAGCATGGGCATCAAGAGTTACATAAAGACGATCGCGATCCTAGGAATGTTGAAATTGACGAAAAGTGTGTGGTAGAGAATATGTTTATATTGGCACAGAGAAAGGCATAAGATCTGAACATCGGAAATTTCCAAAATCGATTCAATCTTTAACAAATTATTTTCTAATTCGTAAACTCAAACGAAAATAACTTTATTTATTATTCAGTCACTTTCTTATAGTAAAGTCAGTCTAGAAGTGTACAGTGCACAAGTCATATAGCTTTACATCTACATCATTAATAAATACATCTATCATTATAGGTAATGCTAAAATCAGAAAACAATGCCACAAAATAAGCGTCTCGTACAGTAACAACGGTCGCAACTGTGCCGAATACGAACAAGATGCCCTTACGGGCAGAAAGATTTCTGCAAAATCTTTTGAAGCATGAAAAATGAAATATGTTATGAAATTTATAAAATTCGACAGAAAATGTTGAACGACCTAGGTGGGCTCGAACCACCGACCTTTCAGTTATCAGACAAGTCCACTAGCCAACTGCGCCACGGAAGTACGTGTATTTCGTTATTGTATTATAAAGCTTTTTTGATTCTTCTGTTTACAAAACGTTGAGAATTTATTTTCAGTAAGAAACGATGATCACAGTCCAAGATAGTTATTAGTTTCTTCTACAAATTTTCTTTTTTAACTGAAAATATGTTTTATGTCTTAAAATATATTTAATATTGATCAAAGAAACATTTGTAAATATATCGCTGACATGCCATGCACGGTGCTTTGGTTTCATGTAAGTGCACGCACGAAATTTCAAAAAACCGCTAGGTTTGGACAGTAAGAAAAAAACGAAGAAAAAAAAAACGAAAGCCGGTTGTAATAGCTTTCTTGCTTTCGCAGAAATCTAAAAACCCCTTCGTGTGAGGAAACGTACTCATGGAACCATGCAGCAGTTACTAGCTCGCCAAGGTTACGAGCAAAATACAGACATATATACATAAATTGTAAGTCCAGTAAATCTTAAAATTATTGCAATATATCCCTACATTGGGAGGGTGGGAGGGACAATTCTATCGACGTGTGATTAGTTAAGCATGCGCACGGTATATATATACATTATATACTAAGTCACGTGACAAGATGACGTGTAAAATAAATTCATTGATGTTATTGTAAATGCTAATGGAGTTCCCCTTTATAAATAAACCAACACTCAACTATGGCCAATTTTAGGATTTATCCAAGGAGGAGGAAGACCTTTTATAATTGCACTTTTTTGTGGACAACATAAACCTAATGATAGCTCTGAATTTCTTCAGGATTTCTTGAGAGAGTATCAAAAATTGAAGACAGTTAGATTTAAATTAGATACAACGTCAATGTATGACGCATCGTGTGATGCTCCTGCAAGGCATTTTTTAAAGGGCGTGAAGGGACACACGGGGTTCTATGCATGTGAACGATGTGTTGTTAAGGAAGAAATGATAAATCACAGAATGGTATTTAATGATGTGGACTGTGATAAAAGAGTTGAATCTGTATTCAATAATTTTGCTTACAAAGACCATCAATTAACTTTCTCGCTATTATCAGAAAGTGTAAATTGTGTAAAGGATTTTTGTCTGGTTTATATGCATCTAGTATGTTTAGGTGTGGTGAAACGCATGCTAACATTTATGAAAGAAGGGCCTAGAGTATGTAAGTTGTCTTTTGGCCAGTTGGATCGCATTTCCTTCAAATTGCAACAACTTAATGGATTGATGCCAAGTGATTTTGCAAGACAGCCTAGAGGATTGAGGGAATTGAAAAGGTGGAAAGCCACAGAGTTTAGACAATTTCTCCACTACACTGGACCTGTTGTTTTAAAGGATGTCATATTCTGTCACATGATAACTATCCTCATTTTCTCACCCTTTCTATTGCAATGCATATTCTGTTGGATTCAGGTGTTTTAAAACGTGTAGAATACCTTTCTTATGCCAGAGACTTGTTAATTTTCTTTGTGGCAAATTCATCAAAGTTTTATGGTTCAACTTTCGCAACTTACGCAACTTTTCGCAATACACACAGTTTGATACATATACATGAAGATGTGAAACACTTTGGCTTGTTTTTAAATGAAATTTCGTGTTTTCCATTTGAAAACTATCTTCAAACCTTGAAGAAGTTTGTTAGAAAATCGCAAAACACTCTATTGGCCTCGTAGTGTTAATGTGAAAAAATACTTTAAAGAAAGACAGGAACCACAGGAAAATTGGAATCGACACGAGTTAATCAAAGTGAAGGTTCAGGAAGGTAAATACACTGAAATGTTTTTTATACTTTTAAAGAATTGGAATTTTTGAAATCTTCATATATAACTATCAATTAGTTTTGTCTGCACTGATTCAAGGAGTGCCTGTGAAGACTACGACTTCATATCAGTAGATGAAAGAAATATAACTCGTAATAAGATTTCCTTATAAACTGAAAAGAATTTGTATAATTTGATTAATATGTCAAGTTATTAATGTTTGGTTGCTTTTTTTAAGAACTCGCTCCTCCTCGGAAAAATGCAAACAAACTGACTCTCAAAAGCGGCATATATATGAGTAAAATCTTTAAATGTAACCAGTATTTGCATTTCATCATTTTGAGTTACAATTTTTAGAGCTTCCCGTTCCACCAAAAAAAAAAGATTGAATTTAACCACAATTTCGCCAAATACATCACCTGTACGAAGATCACCCCGGCTACAAAAATCAATAGATGTAGTTCCAAATAAGCATGTGTTTGTGTCATTAAAAAAGAGGTTAACTTTAATAGATTCATTAAGTATATCACCAGTAAGTAGATCACCCCGAACACATGTGGCTCAAAGAAAACAAGTGTCTCCTGACAAGGACTCTGTGTTTTCAGTGAGTTCAAGTCCTGATAGGCCATCTGCAAGTTCACCCTGTGCTCTATGACCAGTTCGAACACTATTTTGCACTGCTGAAACACTGAGACAGTCACTGAAAAGTCCAGGTACACTCATAAGAAGGAATGATGCTGCATTTAATAAGACCAAATATCCTTTAACTGAATCAGGTAACAATAGTAGTAACTTTATTCAGTCCATAGGTGTCATTTTAGTTTGGTAATATCACCACTAAGTTTTCCTGAATGAAGTAAAAGATTATTTTTTATTATTATTAATTCTTTATAGTTTCAGAGAAACGTCTTGCATGCCTTGATGGAAATTAAAAATAAATGTCTAAGACAACCAGATAGTCAATCAACTTGACTTCAACGTGACTTCAATGTTGTGAAAATAGAAGCATTAGAAGAATTTGAGGAATTTGAAAAAGAGTTAGCTGATCATAAATCCTCATACAACAATCTGGTTAATTGAAAACATGCTACCACTGATTAATCTGAAGTTGAAAATTGAAAACCTCAGTGCAAATTTGAAAGAAAAACATTTTTTTGCTCTAGGTAGCACAATTTTGGTTGGTTCGGTTGGGAAGATGTGCAAGAAGTCACGAAGAATGTAATGATAAAGTAAGTAATGAATGATGGTTTTTCTTTGCTTTCACATTTTTTCTTACTAAATTATCATATCTTCTACCATCTTCAGATTGATGTTATATTCTGTCCTCTCACATTTCAACATGAAAGGGAAAGGAAACAAAAAAGGGATAATTAGGACGAAGATTGGGGATGCCATTGTTCAAATGTTTCATATTATTATATATGTTGTGTATTCTAACTTTTTTTTAACCTTTGCAATTTTTTATTTAGCTGGTGTGATGACAAGCAAGAAGCAGGCTTCTTGATCAGAAAAAAATAAATTTATGGCGAATATATTAAAGTACGACCCTGATCGTGGTGGTGGCGGTGGAAGAAAAACAAATGACTAATTTAACTAACATATTTATTGGACTTATGTTAGGTAGGTTGGTTGGAATTTCACCATTTTTACCAAATTGAAATTGTTAAATGGACCACATCTTATTTATTTTCAAATGCTTCTAGTATATTTCTTTTATTTTATTTTACATATTTTTCTATTTAAATGTTTGTGTTATAAAAGTGATTCATAAAATTGTTCACGCCTCTAGGCTTTTAGATCATATAATAGATTAATATAGATTCTTATGTACATATTTTGTAAAGGTATTTGGGCACATTTGTTAAAAAATCACTGCGAAGGAATGCATTCCTATAGAAACATACACATAATTTCAATGAAAATGCTCTTTGTCGTAGTGACTTTGACATTTTGCCCACTGAGATTTAGTATTTATTTTTGTGTTTTCAGATTTCTACTTTTATTTTTGATAAAAAAGATTCAAATCATGATTTTTATAACGTTTCGCTCATTCCTGAATAGTGTTTCCACTCATGTCCTTATGAAATTTTATAATTTAATGACTGTGTCAAAGTTTACCTGGTGGGTCGAAATAAATTCAATGGAGTAATACAAAGTTGTAATCACGTTGTTATCGGACGTCGGGAAACAACGTTGTCGCGATTTTCATATGCAACGGTTACGCAACGTCAGTGCAAAAACAACGTTGCGGTGCTTGCTGGGCTTATGTGCAACAGAAACACCTAAAATTAATTTTACAAGAATTCTTCACATAGATAAACTTAAAAACATTTGCATCAACTTCATCAAACAGATTAGATATTGCTTAATGGATTGCAAGATGTTGGGTAAATTGCACTAAAATAACACGTGTTTATTTGCAGGTGCAAATGCAAATCCATAAATCTTCATCGAACAAATATTTGGAATAGACCATTGCTCGTACTTTCGTTTGTGTCGCAAAATAGGTCGTTACCATATATTCTGAAGAGAGCTCCATCCATTTCCATCGCGCCATTGTACAATCGTGCATCTTTCACACCAGCCTGAAGCTCACCAATACTTTTACAATTTGTACCCAAGATAGAGTTGTCGTTTTCTGTTCGATAAAAACTCTGACATGCATGAGGTAATGGCTCGGATGTCACTTCTGTAAGAAAGTCCACCACTTCTGTACCAATCGTTGCTATGTCAACTGTTCTGAGATGTAAGTCTGGTGCAGTGCAAAATATTCGGATTTGTTTGTAATTCATGACGTTTCTCAAATCACGGAGTGCTGCACCATATACATGTTTAGTTTCTTGATAGGTATGTCGAATGTCATGGTAGTCTGGTGTGGAGTAAAAGTCTGGTCTTTTAGCTGTATTTAAACGCGTGATCTCTGTCCATCCACCTTCAAGTAAACAGAAGTTGAATATCAGTTAAAATTGTTGCGTATGAATAAGTTTCTTTCAGCAAAAATATCTTATAAAGGAAATGAAGAGAATCAATATTATCTATATTATACAAATCCGTAATCATGTGCAAACATTTTTTTTAAAGTACGGTCAAAATCGTGGTCATCTTTAAGCCCAATGACCAATCGATTCAGAATTTAATATCAAGATATCTTTTTAAATGATTCGCAAATTCATAAGCATTATGATTGGCTAAAAAGTTTTTTACGTCGTTTTGACTAATTGCGAAAATCGAATAACCGTGACGACAAAATACGTTAGTAAATATCATAGCCTACAGACGTCTCATATGTAAAAGAGCAGGTCACGGATGGTACGAAGATGAATTTGTTATTATTAACCCTTTAGAATTAGTAAATACTACGACTACATAATAACAATAAAAGTTATATAGAACCAAATGGTTTACAATCATGTATCCTAATTTGAGAGGAAACAAGTTAGAGTAGCTGTCGTCTGCTGAATTATTTTTTATTTTTTCGCACTATAGTCAAGATGAAATGAAAGATATTCTTAATCTGAAGATGGACTAAGAACTTAAAAGAAAAAATTTTAATTGATCTTCAAAAATCATGCAGCAACTTTTCATTCGATAGTCTTGTAAACGCAATATTATATCTGTAATCTACACAAATTTTTATTTCCGTATTGCATCTTCCGCCATCAGAAATTGAATCCAAATCATCTGGAAGATGTTTGTTAAAGATAGTTTAAATAAAACATAGAAATGTGCAAAAGACACAGCCGTGGATATTTTCTTTTGCTCTGTTTTAAGTGGATTCTTCATTATACACTACCGTTTGTTTTGTTTGCCTTAGCACTTTAAAAAAGCTTCTGCATGACTGGGACAGTTAAAAGTCGAATACTTGATTAATTAATTGATATTCGTGACATTGTCACAGAATTCGTCGCTTCATTTTTAATTTCTTAGTTATTTTTATTTTTAATCCGAATGTTGGAATTTCCTCTAAACATTAGTGAAATATTTCAATAGCTCACATTATGGCTTACAGATGAATTTGCAATAGATTGTTACTTTCGGAAAATGTAGAAATTTTCAGGAGATATCTAGACAAGCACTCAAAGGAGTCTAGTTAATTCTGAGGCTAGAAAATATGCCTAGTTTATGGTTATTTTTAAACATCTGAGTTTAAGTATGCTTATGGATTAATGCTTACAAAAATAAATGAGTGTAGATCACAGAAGAATTAATATGATGTTTAATTGATTATTGACACATACCACCATCTGTAACCATGTCACAAAACACAGTCATTCGTATGCCAGCTAAATTTATCCAGTAATAACCAGATGTGTCATATGGCGCTTCTTCTGTCAACTCAAGACAAGATCTAACGGAAACAGCAGTCTTGACTTGTTTCCAATCGGCGAGACCTAATAAAGATATTAGTGGGATATTACTGCATCATAAATGCATTATGATTTTTAAATAGGTTTTATTAACCCTATTAGGATAAGCTTTTTGGGACTTTGAGGAATTGTTGTGAAAGTGAAGGTGAAGAAATATTGGTGAAGGTTTTTCAGTGGATGGTATATAATGGATGATATGATCTAAGTTTCCAATGATGTATCACATGACTTGCCTTCAAAAGAAGAAAAAATGCTACTTTTTTGCTACTGACATTTTGAAACAACGATGAAGATGAGCAAATATTTTTCCAAAACTTTTCTTTTCTTCATAAGTATTAACTATAGCCATAAGTAACAAAACGGTGGCACCATTTCAACTCGCAATAAACAAAACCAACAGATCTAAACTTATTTGTCCAAAATATAGCATGAAATTAATCAAGCCACACGGATGCAATAGACCTTTCCCGAATTTCAGTTTAAACACTGAATTGTGGCCGAGTTTCATATCTAACCTCGTTTTTATGCAATTCATTGTTCCACTGATTTCATTACTTTATAACTTAATGATAGTCTCTATTATTCCTAATTCCCATTCCAATAATTAGAAGTAGCTAGAATATTAAAAGTGAGGTTAGACACGACAACTCGACCACAATGCATCGTTTAAACATGAATTCGGGAAAGGTCTATTTAAAATAACTGAGACTTAACTAAAAAGCACTAAAAACACTTTCACACAAATCAAAAAAATGTAACTATGAATAAGTATTTTTAAGCCAAAAGAATAAAAACTCCTTCTTATAGATATCAAAATATTATAAAATCGAAAAACCCGGCAAAAAATATGGCATTTTAAACTTTGATTCAAATCAAAATAAAGCAGACACGCTGCACTTATTACAGTTTCATGTTCTTATATGTGGCGTTTATTCAAGAGAGGCGGTAATAAGAGGGCTACACTAAAAAGGGCAAATACTGTTAGAACGAATAAGAAATAAGTTAAAAAGATAACATAAAAAGTTAACATAAAATTCTGATGATGATCTCTGGAAAGTGAGGTCAAAATCAAAATATGACGAAGCTTCTGGTGGTTTTTTTATTATTTGGATTTACTCCATAAAAGGAACTACTTCCATGAATCTTGCTAGATCCATGACAGATCAAACGATATGGTCAATGTCAAATTATTCTTCGAATTTGATGTTTCAAATTCCTCTGATGATATTTTATTGGATCAAGATCCGTTTTTTTGTAAAGAAGAAGTTAAATACGAAGAATACATATATAATGAATGTATACATTCTATCAATAAGCAACCATTAGACTTGTGTTTGAATGTATACATTCTATCAATAAGCAAGCATTAGACTTGTTTTTGTCAGCAAAAAATTCAGGGTCATAATAAAAAATGGAAAGGAACTTGGCAGGTCGTGGCAATGCTTTGACACATCTTTAGAACTCCCTTAGAGTTAGCGGCTTGATCAAGACATTTCGAAGAAGTACTACGAACAGTCCTTGGTAAAACAGTGATTAAAGGAATAACACAAGAAGGTGTCTGCTCTCATGGGCTGGATAGAAATCAGAAAGAACCTGCACATCAAGCAACCAAATCTTCATAGAATATCAAACCGATGTTGCCTTTCTAGATGATCAATCAAATGCTTTCTACTTGAATCAACCAAAAAGCGGTTGTTCTTAATGTTAAAGCATGGTGTTCTGTGTAATTAACTGCTACAACTACTTGTTATGACTTCTTGTTTAGTGAGGCAAGAAAATTGTGTTGTAAACCGAACCACCCAGGTGGATTCATTGGCAATACCTACATACACAAACGGCTTGATGCCACCGTGGAAGATGATGATGATATCAACAGCAAGAAATTATCAAATGTAGGCGATATTGTCCGCGTTGATAAATCTGAACACATTGCAAAAGAGTCAAAGGAAATCTTCCAAAAAACTATTATCGCCATGGACTAGGAAAAAAAATTACATTCATTTTTGACAAAAGTAACTAAATAAATTTGACTTTCTTAGTGAAACAGAAAAAACAAAACCTAATATTGTGTACATCGTTTTCACAAGTGTATATGATATGTATTTGCTGCCAACAATAGAAAACGTTGGAGGATTTCTCAGGCCGACTGATTTGGCAATGTATTATGATCTCATCCCTGCATTGACAGAAGGTAACATAATGAAGCGACACTTCTCTTTCCTACCTGACCTAATTGGTTTTTTGGGTATGCAATTAGTCGTAAAATGACATAAGAAGAACGCCAGAACGCCAAGAAAATAGATCATTAATCAAAGTAAAGAACTTTTGCAGTGCAACCCGTCAATCAAGACGGTTTTTTTGGGAATTATTGTTATGGTGAATTACGATGAGCTTTGCAGCATTTGGTATATACAGTTTTATAGTAAAAATAATCATAATGATTGGATAAATAATAAAATAATTCAATAATAAATAAGTCCTTTCCGTTTTTAATCGCACTGTAATTTGTATATTCTCTTCAAGTCACTGCAGCAAACCATTACAGAGCAAATTATACGAAATTGAAAGTATGATAAAATTGGTGAATTATTGATTAATGTCAATTTCCTAAGGTTGTTCTAATTTTTATATGTAAGCCGGAAGAAGTAAATCTACGACGAATTTATTGCTTTAAAGAAGAACAGGTAAGCTGCTAAAGAGCTGCCAAGTTATTTCTTATGTACATGTTCCACATAATAATACGACAAACCACTCTGTTCATCTTGAAATAGTAAAAACAAAAAAAGCCTATAAAACGTCCGAAATAATAATCGCAACTCCCTCAGATAACTGTGTTGATGCAACACAAATTTAATCGCGCACGTCACGACTATGAATGAAATGGAATAATTAATGCGTGACAACAATATAAAGTCAGAACTGCAATTGCCAAGACGCTGGTAGTAATATTTCTGATGCGTTGTCTGCGGTAATTAAAAAGATCGCAAGCTGGTGTCATCTTTAGATATTTGTCATTTTAACCTGCTCAAATTACAGGATATTCTAATAACTTACCTGATTGGTACAAACGTTCAATTTGACCCTCTGTTAAGTATCCATACCACACAGCAAAATCGGAAATGTAACAGCCAAGGCATTTAATTCTTCCATTATCTGTACCTGAACTTGTTTCGCTTTTAGGAACAGTATCTGTTCGAACTGACGTACCATTTACAAATAACTCTAACAAAAACCCCGCTATAACAAAAGGAAAGCTCAGAATGATATTCGTATACGTAATGTATGAGTTTCACATATAAAACAGAAGTCCTTCAATCCCTGTAAGTTTTGAAATATCATTCACACAACCTGTGAAACCGATTCGCTTAAATGAGTAGTTCACTCAAAAAATCAAAATTTTGAAATTACTTTGGCCTAGTTTTCAAGATATTTGAATGACTACCCATTCTTTTCTTGCTGCTTATGTGAGAACAGGTCTATCACAATTCCCAAAATATAACTTGTGGTTAACATGGAGAATAAAAAGATATTTGATAGAAGTGAACCAAAAAATTGTATTGCCCTCGACACTATTAAATCTTTTACAACCAAATGATTTAAAATACGTTAAACTTTTTTAAACAAACTAAAGACCTGATCTATTTATGATCAAATCTGCAAAAGTGACTGCCACATTTAACATCAGGACCTTGCTTTTTGTGCAAACCTTCCAAATATTTCCAGAAATGTGATTTTGGTAAAATATTTAAGCAAACATTACATGAAATTGTTCATAACTTGGATTAGTAGGAGCAGAAAAAACTTAGGCAATTCAAACTTGAGCATTTCAAAGACTTTAATCCATGACAGTTAACAAGATGTTACAAGAAGAGAGTGTTCGCAATTCAAACATAAAAGAAAAACGTTCAAATAATCCCATTGATAATATAAATTGAATTCACAAATTATGTTAATGCGCTTCTCTACAAGTTACGACTACCCTCTAGTTCTGCCACTGTCTCCATGTTACCACTTGATTCTTTTCATGGAGTTTATAAATAACACAAATGTACACGAAAAGACAAATGACACAACAAAACTTTGTTAGAATCCGTATTACAAATCTCTCTTTAAACACGATATCTTGTGTCCTACAACATATTACAATCCAAATTTTCACAAGGCTTTATTGGTCTCATATATATAGGTTATTGGCTGGATTCTAATCAGAGGCGTAGTTAGGGTCAGTCAAAAAAACCTGGAGGAGTTCAACATTATGATATTTCTTTTCATTCTTACGTGTCGATTAGGTTACTTGCACGCTTTCCTTTTCTATCCTAAATGACTTAACTCTCCTCCACAAATTTTGACTGACCTCTGGCTACGCCTCTGCTAATGATCATCCAAAGTTTGTTTTCCTGACATATGTATCCCAAACTGAATCATTGTGCCTCCATCGATTTTCAGAGGTTTTCAGTGGAAAAAATCTTGATTATTTTTTGAACAATGTCATCTTTTCCAATGTGAGTTTAACACTAATCAGTCCCACACAGTGATAACTTGACAGACCATTGTACAGTGACCAATAA
The DNA here is from genome assembly GCA_027922465.2 of Turritopsis dohrnii. Lineage (NCBI taxonomy): Eukaryota > Metazoa > Cnidaria > Hydrozoa > Anthoathecata > Oceaniidae > Turritopsis > Turritopsis dohrnii. The sequence goes on along the minus strand of BQMF02000235.1, from coordinate 199,973 downwards.
TTTGATACAGTCTGGAATTCACCCAATTGTCCATGATGTTTATACTTTCAGTTTGTTTCAGTGTGTAGACAGATGGGTCAATTCTCTCCACGTGAAGTAATTTGTGCTTTATGACAATTTCATTTGTTTAGTGTTTTCAATATCTTCAACTTTCAGTGTAATATTTATTAAATAAAATGAACATGTTTCATGCATTTATTGATAACACGTACCAGTAATACATACATACATTTCTGATTTGATATTGAAAGATTTTTTCACAGCACAATTTTGTTCAAATCAAATCTTCATCTTTTTTTTCTAGAATTTTTCACAGAGTCAGCTAAACATCAATATTTCTTCTATATGGAATGTTCTCATGATAATATTTCGATTGCAATATGAAATAAAGACAGGAAAGAAGTCTTAAATTCTTCTTCAAATTTTCTACGAAGCAACTTCTTCAAAATCGGTTGGAAAACGTTTCACGTGCTCTCTGTGCATATTTTACGGACTTGATAATAGAAATTTTGAATTGGATTAAAATGGGCAATTTTTAATATAAAACGGATTAAATAACTAACTAAGTATTTCAAAGGTATAAAATAGTTAACATTTTTGTGAATTAATATTGAAAGTGGCTTCTTTGTATTACATTTAGCATAGAGTTTTGGGTCTGTCATTTATTATTCGGAATAAACAAACAATCCGAAATCCGAACGGACTTTCCGAAAACGGCAAAAAAGTGTTACATATACAGATAGATAGAATGTGTAAACCAAACAATTTCCTACGCTTAAAAGCGCGGAAATTGAATAAACTTTGGCGCACTCTATTTAAAGTCACGTTAGGCAAAGAGAAATTGATTGTTTGTGTTATCAAAAAGTTACAGCATTAACTGAAGAAATGGAGCTGCAACAATGCGTTACGCTCAATGAAGAAGTGCTCTGGTATAAACGAAGCTGTTCTCCAAAACGTTATTGTTGGTTTGCAATGACTCATTTACTTGTTGTTGCCTGTTCTAGCAAGGTAGCCATTGTTTCTTCATAACTGTATGTTTTGGGAGTCGAAAAAGACATTCTTATTGCAGTTTTCAAAATAAAGGTTGTTATTACAATTAGAAATCGTGCACCAACCCATTTTGAAATATTTGTTTTGAAAAGTGGAAATAATTTTCTCTATGTTTTCATACTAATGTACAATGTTCTTTTCTTCATATGAATGTGAGATCTGCTCCGATGACGTCAGAAAATTTAATAACTTTAAAACCCATTCAGAAAAGCTAACAATAACAGGCATTTAAATAGACGACATTGTGAAAAATCAAAAAAGAAAGATCTTTCCATGACTAAGTGATATATACTGCTTCTAAATAAATTGAGATAATTTTTTTTATTTTTAAGTGAACCACTCCTTTAATATTTTTCAAAACGTTTTTCGCTTTTAGTTTTCTATTTCTTATCAATAATGAAAATTGTTCCTTGCCTTTAAAGTTGGTGATAATCTTTAGTTTCAACGACTCTTAGGTATAATTTTTCATTAAATGAAATATTGTACAAATTTCCTGAAGTCACTGCAAAGGAGTATAATTGTATTGGCAATATCATGAATTTGAGGGAAATTTGGAATTACAATTTTTTGTTCGTTTTCTTTTTCAAATTATTTTTAGATCTACCAGAGCGTATTTTATTATTTTATTTATTCTTTATTTTCAGTTGAATATAAACTATAGTATACAATATTAATCAAGTCCAACATGCAACAAACTACATAAAAACGATAGAAGAAATATAAAACAAACAAACAAAAAAGAAATAATAATAATAATAAGGAATAAAAGAAAATATGAAGGTTAAAAGCTGAAGCGTATTAATTACAATTTTTGCATTTGCAATATATTTTCTGTCCATTCAGTACATGCATGAACTTAGACAGGTCCTTTAATTCCCTCATGATTGAAGTTAAGTGATTCCATGCTAAAGAAGGACGAAATATGAAGAAATTCAGGGCTTTTGTTGTTTTTGCTTTAGAAACAAAAATAGAAGAACCTTGTCTAAGATCGTACATGTTTCCCTTTAAGATGAAATAATCTCTCATAATTTCGGGATTTAGTTGATTACAGGATTTGAATACCTCAATGACCATTAGCTGGATGTTCTTGGTGTGGATGTGAATGCTATTGGACATCAATAGTAGCTCATTTAATGAGTATGCAAAAGTATTTAGCTTTGCACATAGGGCCTTGTGATGAGTTACATTGATCAAATTATGTGCCCTTTTGCTGCAGAACATGCACACCAAGGAGCAGTAGTTAAACGGAGACATTATGTACGTAGAGTAGAGAAGATCAGCTTGCTTTTGAAATAGATAACCTCTTATCCTCATTAAAACCTTTGATTTATTGGAAGCCTTCTTACAGACGTCCATTATATGAGGATTAAAACTTAACTTGTCGTCGATAGTGACACCTAAAAGTGTAACTGACTTAAAATTGACGATGTTCGAAGAACGCACATTAACAGTGATACTTTCACTTTTGGTACCCAAGAAGATTGCCTGAAATTTATCAGCGTTTGCAACCATGCCATTATTCATGACCCAATCCAAAGCAATTTCCAGGTCATTATTTAAGCGTTCAAGAACAGAACTTATATTCTTACCACAGACGTACGTGGTATTATTGTCAGCGAGGTTGCAAATATCTTCTTGTATCAAAAATAAAAGGTCGTTAATAAAGATGTTGAATAACATTGGGCCAAGGACTGAGCCTTGGGGAACGCCCATAATCATCTCTAAAAATTCACTAAAAAGAGAACCTATGCTGACTCGTTGATTGCGACGACTTAGATAATTGTGCAAAAGTTTGAGTGATTTCATACCAAACCCATAAGCAGAAAGTTTAGCTATTAAAAGGCTATGTGGCAAACAGTCAAAGACCTTGGAAAGATCCATCAAAACTGCCCCCACAATGCCGTTTGTGTTTAAAGTTGATTGCCATTTTAAAAGCATATTGATCAAAGCATACTGACAACTGTAGCCTTTACGAAAGCCACAGAGCTACTTTGGCAATCAAGAGTTAACGAAATGGTTCAGCTGATTGGCAATCAATCTTTCAAACACCTTCGACATTGCAGGAAGCAGACTGACGGGTCTGTAGTTTTCCTTATTGGTTTTACTGCCTTTTTTATGGACGGGGATAATATCAGCAAACTGGGAAAAACGATTCCTGAACTATGGTGCCATTGAAATCTTAGTCAAAGCCCTTGCATAGTCAAAGACACCCAACTTTAGAGTTTCAATTAAGATATAACCACTGACAGATTTACCAGAATTCAGAGACAGAATTTCCTTTATCATTTCAGCTTCTGTGATTGGACGAAGCTCAAAAGGTGAGGAGATTCTAACTTTGGATTTAATAGCCACTATGGATGGATGTATAGCATATTTTGCAATAGCTGCAGAAACGGGGTCAAAGTTTTCTGTCACTGAAGTTTCTGGAATATCTGAGATCGAAAGATTTTCAGTGATTCTATTTAAAAACGAATTAAATACAGATGAAATTTCTCCTTCGTCGCTAACAACATCGTCATTTTCGACTAACAGAATATATTCTTCAGTAGTTCCATGCTTCGTTTCAAAGTAAGGTTTAACAGATTTCCAAAAGAATCCATTGGAACGCATGGAATCCCTGAAGTAAGATTTCTTTGCTTGTCTGTTCAAATTCACTACTAAATTCCTCTGTTTCCTGTTACGTGCCATGTCCTCAGGATCTCCAGTTTAAACATCAATAGGAAAATTAAAATCAAAAAGATGATGTGAAGGAATGTTGTTCTTCACATAAGTTAAAAGACCACCGTTTGGCATAAGACGTCAAGTCGATAGGGCATTTTAAAGCTTGGGAGATAAAATTGAGATTCGGGAAATGAACTATCGAGATTAGTCTCCCCAATCGACAAGATATCTGCTAGACCTCTTAAGTATGACCCTAGCAAATTCAACTTATTCCTAATCGAGTTGATATTTATGTATGAAAAAATAACATTACTTGGGTGTCTACAACGTATATCTTTCAGGCGTTTCAGGTCGTAGTGTTGATCGTATATCTTTTCTGTGTGACTTGCCTCTATAATTGTTCAACTTTGAATAAATTGCTTGATGTTCTTTGCTAATCGAGGGATTCCGAATCTCATATTTAGATGCAACTTTTTCTTAGCTAGGCAGCTGCTGTCAATATTGTTGTTATCAATCATAACTAAGCCATAATCATCACAAATGTCTCGAAAGTCCTTGTTCAATTTTTGTCGTCCAGCATTAATGTTTGGTACATCCTCACGTAAGCAAATATTAGAAAATACAATTTCAGTAGTCGGAGAAGCTTCTTTCACTATATTGATCAAATTAGTGACATTTTCCTTTGTATTATTAATATTTTTCGTAAGGTCATTAGTTCCTAGGTGGAATATTAACACATTAGGTTTCTTGTTCGCAAGTGGTTTAACGAAGTCCAACATGTCATACGACGTAGCTCCAGGAAAACTTCTAATTGAACCATTATTATATTTTGAAGAGACACCATTACTGTCGAGTGAGTTTAACATTGAATCTCCGCATACAATAACGTTTTTTCTACCTTTAGATTTTGTTTTTTCAATGTTCCCCTTCGGGAATGGGACTTTTTTAATTGTTGTATTATCTTCAGAGCTTTTAAGTGAGAGATAGTCATTATGTTTTTTCATTTGCACGGCAATTAGTTGATCATTGATCAATTGTTCATATCTAATACTACTGTTATCAATGGTGACACTTTCATCGGCTTGTTTAGTCGAATTAATTTCTAAACTTTTGTAAGAAAAATTCTGCTCGTCACGCGACAATGATTTTGTCGCAACAAGATTATTTATGATAGAACTTTTTGTTTTTATTTCTTCCCTTAAAAATTCAACTTCACCTCTCAAATGGATCACCAATTCTTCTAGGGTCTCTGATCTCTGCCTTTTTTACCGATTTTCTATCATTTATTGTTGATTTTGTGGGAATTTCTTTCTTGACCGTTCTAGTAACTTGGATAAAACATCATCATACAAACTTATCACAGAGATATTTCCTTCCATATTTCCATATTTTGATAATTTTTCTTCCATTTTATTAATCTGACTTTTCGTAACAAAGAAAGAAAGTCTAGAGAAATTAATCCCAAATTTCACAAATAACCATGTTATTACTAGTTAATAATAAAGTAAGTAATCTGCTTAATCTGTTTTGTATTTTGTTGCTGAAACATTATTCTTTTATGAACGTTTATGAAAAATTAATGAAAATGTCAATTTGTCATCAGAGAAGCCGAAAATAGATGCTGATTTCAGCCTTTGATCTATTCAATTTGGCAGAAATTTTCAGATTTGTCGGAGGGCAATTTCAAATGGGTGGGATAACTGAGATTAATTTCCCAAAAACGTCAGTTAAATTTCAACCAATCAAGTGATTATTATAAATAAGACACACAATTTGATTGAAGATGCACTTCTTTACAGCGACGGTTGACAATTTTATCCACTTAGTAAAGCTTGATTTCAATTATAAGTCATGGTCTTAACTGTTTAGTGTCAATTATTTTTTACATTGATGTTACCTTTATTTGCACTAAAAGGGTAATACGTACCTTTTCCTCTCCAACGAATCGCAAAATGGGTCCAATAAGATAACTGGTCAAAATTATAATTCAGTGAGATGTAATAAATATCTGCAGACGATATTGCATGAACATGTAAAGTTGTTGCACCTGACACCGTCTTAATTCTTAGCCTCGTTCCTAAAAGGAATGAACATCGTTATTTGTCTTCAATACCTTTTCAATAGTTTTTTTTCAATATCTTTTCGAAGAACAAATATTTTGGCAAACATTACATGTTAATAGATAGGGCATGGAAAGCTCTTTCTTGTGATATAAAATTCACAATATTTTATTAGACATGCAATGAAAAATACGCCTTGAAAGTTGGTGGATAAGACATTTTGATACACACTGCAGTTTAATTGCAAATATAACCATGAGATTCATTTGCAAAAACAAACATATGGCTACTCATCAGAATGAAATGTATCAGAGTGCATTGAAAATATTTTTATACATATACAGCGTGTCAACGAAAAAGTGGGCACCTGGTTTAAAACACTAATAACTTTTCAAATTTTCACCAATAAAATGCCGTTTTTATACCGTTGGAAAAAATAATTTGCGAGCTTTCCAAAATTATAAGTTGTTATTTGAAAAAATTTAAATTTGAAAGAATAATGACTATTTTTTCTTTCGACACGGTTGTTAATTTTGTAATGATCAATAAAACAAACCTTTAAGGAACAACTTACTCTTTTTGTTGCGTTGAAACAACCGCTGTTAGTGGTGTTGTGATAAGTTTGGCAAAAAATAATTTGAGTAGGCACACATTTCTTAAGTTTTTTATTATGATTTAATGACTTTGTATTACCAACGCTTTCCCAAAATCTTCGTAAGCAAAGAAAACCCCGTTTTTTATAATCTTCGTAAAAGAATTTTAGAAATGAAATTTTTATGTTTCAAGTTTGTAAAAAAATATGTGTTTTCTACTTATAAATGCAGCTTTATCACAATATCTTAATTTTCCATGTTACTCGATATTACTTGATCATTATTGATCTAATTGCGTGGTTTCATGGAAAATCGATTATAGTTCCCCAAAAATTTATTTTTCTATTAAAAGATTTTCTTTGTTATTTCTTAATCAAAGGAAATTAACAGAAGAATTTGTCAACAATGCATTTCTTTTTACAAAACAGCAAATTAAGATTGTACAGCATTTTCGTTACTATGCTACTATGAAAACATGTACTTGATTGGCACTTGAAAAATTATCTTACGAAGTCCTTGACGAGTTCTGCCTAATTATGGCCTATTTAACTCTAGCATTTCTTTTACTTTATGCGCGATTTAAGAGTTTACTATATGGAAAATTCACAATCCTTGAAGACTTTAATGTGGTTTGCCGAATTATGACTGATTTTGCTTGTATTAACAGGCTTTAATACGCATGCGAAAGTTCCAGGCTTATTACACAGCTACCTGATAGCACTCGAAAAATTAGTTAGGGGAGACCTTAATGTATTTTTCCTAATTATGGCTCATACTAGCGTTGCTTACTGCGTATGCCCGATTTTTCTGTTTTATTATGATAGCCCTTGAAAAGGTAACCCGGTGAAGAACTTCATGTGTTTGGCATAATTATGGCTTATTGCAACGTTCAAGGCAATTACTGCATTTGTCTTAGGTTTACTAAATTTGTTATTGATTTTTACTACAACAGTCTGTAAATTAAAGAAAATAAAGATTCTGTGCTGCCCATCTTGTTACTGCTGTTGAGCAGTAAAGTAATTTATTTAAATTATTAAATTTATTTAATTTGTATTTACTGTGTGTGTGTGTCCGGCATTATTTTCAATCGTTTTTTGTAATCTTTCCCTGTGGTATTTCCGTCACGTTAGTGCATTTTGTCATCACTCTTTCGCCTTTGTTTAGTGTCACTTTAGCTTTAGTCTTTTGTCATTTTTCAGCTTTTTTTATTGTTATTTAGTGGAGCGTTGTCTTTAGGCACGTTAGGTTTTATATTGTGTTTGTTACATAAGCGTATGTGAGTTTTCTGTCTTGCAGTAAAGTGATGTGCGAGGTATGTGCTATGTGACATGTATTTTAGTGAGTATTTGTTTTATGAAATTTATACATATTTTGTTCATTTTGTATTCCATTTATGGCATAGCGTTTCTCTTTCTATTTTTCATGGTATAGTCTTGGGTCGGGCAGTGTATTTGTGGAATACTTTTTTTTCTTTTATGTTAGTCTATACGTTTCTCAAAGTTAGTTTTAATTTTCTATGTAGCCTCATTTATATGAATTGAATTGAATTAGGAAGTTAGAATACTGTCAGTTTGTCAATTGAGTTTGCGTCCAGATGCATGTGGTGATTTGGCTATAGACGTATATTTTCATGACCATACAGACTGAATGTTTTTAATATGTGAATTACGACGGTCGTATGTGTGAACACTTTTTCAAAATTTCATTTGCTAAGTTTCATTTGTTCTTTTGTAAATCTGTATGTAAATTTGATTATGTAGAGCTGTAAGGTTTAGCTGAGTTAAAAAAAGGTTGTGTTCGATGAAATTGCTTCCCATTATTACAAACAATAAGTAAACTCGGAAAGCTTTAGCAAGAATGAGGATTTTAGCTTGACAGTGACGAGATGACCTGACACATGGTCAGCTCTTTAAAGAGAAATATTAGTCACAATTAGGTCTGTATCAGCTATTGTAACTTCTCAGTCATTTTTTAACTCCTCGGCAAGAAATGTAAGTGAAAGCGTCTATATGTTAATAGCCGATTCTCCGTCTGTCTGTCTGTCTGTCTGTTTGTTTGTTTGTTTGTTTATCTGTCACGCAAAATGGTAGGTTAAGTTGTGATGAGAAATTTTTTTTTCTTGTGCTCGACTTCAGTTTGAAACCAATACATTGCATCATCAATCGAACGTGACGTTAAGGGAAAATTATCTCGGTAACTAATAGAGATAACTGGCGTTTTTTGAAGTTCACAATACAGGTAATGGGGTGACGAAAAATTTGGGCCTAATTTATTTGGAGGATAGGTGTGTGACGCCATCAAATTCTTTGATCGACAATATCTCTGTGGTGGTTGGTCGTAACAAAACAATCCAATACATTTATTTGATCAATTTTTGGAGCTCTACAACATGGGCACGCTTATCATTGCCATTAATTTTATCTTTCATGAAATCTGAACTAGATGACACAACGCAGGCTGGGTATAACTTTCTTGAGGGAAGGGTCTGTGACGTCATCAAAATCTTTGAACGATGATATCTCTGTAACGGTTGGTCGTAGCGGAACGATCCCATACATTTTTTTTATCAGTTTTGCCAATTCCTTACTTTTAATTTTCGTAAACTCAGCGCAGGCTGAACATGGGCGGTGCACGACGCCGCCTTGGCGTCTAGTCTATATATTAATAGCCGACTCTCTGTTTGTCTGTTTGTTTGTTTGTTTGTTTGTTTGCCACGCAAAATGGTAGATTGAGTTGTGAGAGTCATTATTTCATTTTATTTTGTTCGACGTCAGTGTGAAACTATTCCATTGAGACTCAAGTAGAACGCGACGTTTAGGGAAAATTATCTCGGTAACCAATAGGGATAACTGACGTTTTCTGGGGTCTGCGATACAGGCGATGGGGTTACAAACAATTTGAGTCTAAGTTTTTGGGGCTCAGGTTTGTGAGGTCATCAAAACTTTTGATCGCCAAAATCGCCGTAACGGTTGGTCGTAGCAAAACGATCCCATACATTTTTTGATCAGTTTTTTGAGCTCTACAACATGGGCACACTTATTATTGCAATTCTTTAATTTTATTTTCCGTGAGCTTAACGCAGGCTGGACATAAGCAGCGGGCTTTGAAAGAATCGTGGATCTGCATCGGAGAGATCGCGGAGAACTTAAGCAAACTAGGGGGTAAATAAATGTAAAGTTCTTACCAAAGAAATGGCGATGACTGCATGAAATTGTAATATTTTTAATTGAATTATTTGCAAGTGAGAAATGTAAGCAAAATTCTCAATTAATATTTTTACAATACTTAATAATGACCTTGATAAAATCCACTTTTAAGCTTTTGTCACCCCCATATTAGTGCCATGGCGATAGTGTCAACAATCTTTTGAACAGTCAAACTTTTTTGGTTTTCTTCGTGCGAGATCAAAGAATTAAGTTGAGAAAAAACGATCATTTTCCTTGCCTAAAGACAACAAAGGAAAGTTGTGGTTATTTTGCCCCCTGCTGATGATCTTCAACAACGTCGTCGCATTAGAAATGCTCAACGAGAAAGGAGATACCATGCCAATCAAAGTGAAATTCGTGCTCAATTGAGAAGGGAGAGGGATGCACAAAATCAAAGACAGCGACGGGCTAATGAACAACAATGAGCAGCCCGAACAAGCTGCTTCACGACTTGGGGCACAAGCTCACGGAGGACAGTTGCTTAGAGAAAATGAGCAACCTGAACAAGCTGCTGCTTGACGTGCGGCTGATGCTCAACAGCACCAAAGAGCATATGTCCGAAACAGACGAGTGTGCAGGGCTTCGTTTTTAAATGCTGGACGGATTGATATTGAAAACAATAATCTACCTGGCATTCATTCTTAAGGTGAATTTAGTGTTTTATGTGAACATTGTGGAGCAATCAAATTCAACCGTGAAAATAGTTTTAAATGTTGCACAAATGGAAAGGTACAACTTCCAAATTTATTATATTAGCCTCCTGAGTTACGGAATCTTTTACTTGATGATTCTGCTCTGGGTAGACATTTCCGTATGTGTATTAGAGTTTATATTAATGCATTTAATTTTGCTTGTCTGTCAGCTAACTTACGTCCGCCTCCAGGAAATGGGCTTCCATGTTTTAGGATATGTGGACAACTGCTACATAGGTATGGAGCACTGCATGCTAATGAAAACCAAGTGCGCATGTTTAGCCGACTTTATATTATCGAAGCTGTTAATTCACTTGACATGTGTATGCAAAACCCTTCCAATGCAGACATGAGGGAACAAATACAAAATGTGATAAATAGAGTTTCATCTTATGCCGCAGCATATCGCAACTTGGCTCAGGTCGAACGAGAAGAATAAGAAAGGGCATTTATAGAAAATAGGCCAACCTCTATAGTGGGTATGTATATGCGAGAAAGTGAAGAATGGAGGAGATACAATGTTCCACATCACATAGAAGTTGCAGCAATTTTTGTTGGTAACGATGGTGCACCTCCTGCTGGTAGAAATATTGTAGTTATCGAAGAGATCAGCCCTTGTGTAATATTCCCTACACATCTATAAACATTGACTCAATGATGTATCCAGTGATTTTTCCTAGAGGTGATCCTGGATAGAGACCAAACATGAATCACGTACAACACCATGCAACTGAAAGGCGAAATAAAATTACATAATTGCAGTATTATATTTATCGCATTGCCATTAGGCGTGAGTTTTTTGCTTTACATTTAGCTGGGAAACTCTTTCAAAAGTTTGTTGTTGACAGCTATGTCAAAGTGGAAGGAGCGTGACTCGACTTCTTACGCCAGAACCAAGAGCAATTACGGGCGACTAGCTACACGGACTTGATGGACTATTTAGGGGAAGCTGCTCATGAACGAAACCTTCAGTCAGTCACTGATGCATCTCAAAAAACTGAAACAAAATAAGTTCTCTTGTCGTGTTTAATTCAATTCATCCCTGGGCAGTATAGACAACTATTTCATCTGAGTACCGGTTTTACTAGTCAATTAGTTGATTTTGCTGGTTATTTCTGCTGGTATACCATTGTAATTATATAGCGAAATTACACATTTCCCTTATGGTTATCAATACACACACAATAATTGATAAAATTCTCGCAGCCTTGGGGAAATATGCAGCCGCATATTTCTAAATCTTGTTTGCTTTTGACAAGGAGGCAAGTGTTAGTGGCCTGTTGGAGTCTTCACAACTCTCAAGGCAAAAATAGTCTTATTAACACATAGTGTCTATATAGATGATGCCATGGCTGAAATGATTTGTTCATAACTAGGAGCTACTACCCTCAACACCCCTTTTTGGGAAACACAACAAAATATAATCTTTTACCGTAGATCTACAATTGGTATTTTTAGTTTTATCTTGATATGTGAATGCAGTATAGTATTAAGGATTTAGCAATTTGTTAAAAATAGTCTGAACGAAAACCTTCTTTTTTGAAAAAGCATTTGTGTTGCTCTTCTTTCCTTTTTAGCCAACGGACGAACGTGACAATAAAAACAATAAATAGTATGCTAACTAGTTAAGTCACATATTAATTCTCTTTATTCAAGTAAAACATTCTTAAAAAACTTCTATGATATGCAGAAATAAAAATTTCTTTTTACGACAAAATTATTGGGTTGGTGGAGGCCATAGCCCCTTAGCCACCCTGCTCCGTGGTTGCCGAGTATTTGATCACATCAGCAACAAGTAGAGAGTTGCATGCTTATTAATCATCTGATAGATAATTGTGTTATTGGAAGCAACGTACTTGGAAAGTAATACATTAATTTGATTTATTAATTGTATAGAAATGTCTTCTTTGAGAATACCTAGTAAATGTTGTTGGCGCTTATACTAGTTTTTGTGTTGTAAAACTTGTTCACACTTTGATTTGCTTATTCGCAGTTTATTTTGAGGGCGTTTATAGTATATAGTAGCAGCAATTGAAGTCAAAATTTTTATCACGACGAAACCATTGCATCCCCATCAAAGGTAGCGTCTAGGGGAAATATCTTGACAACCAACAGGGTTAACTGACGTTTCTTGGAGCCCATTTCGTTCTAAACTTTGATCAAACATATTTTGGTTACGGTTGAATTCAGTAAAAGCTACCATTCATTTCTACCATCAGTATTTTGAGCTCTACAAAATTGGTATACTTTCCGTGCGTAATTCTGTGATTTTAGTGATTTTTGCCTTTGCTTTCGAATCTGAAACCCTTTAAAAAGCTTTTACACGCGATGTAGTGACATAATATTACTATGTGAACTCAATGTGTGTTTTGGTTATTTAGCAAGAATTAGTTTCACCGTCACTTTAATTATTATTTAGAGAAATCGCTATTTTGACTTCCTGGAGCAAGATGTTTTTAGATTCTCCTTTACAGTTCAACATTTTTCAACTTGGACAAAAGCCCTGACGTTCCACTCCAATGGCTTCTTCTTTCAAGTACATTCGGAATTAATATTCTGAACTACTGATTATGGGGCACCATACTAGACATTGCTATGTTTTTATCTAACCTATCCTGTATTTTGTTTACAGATTGTGATTTTACATATTTATGTTCTATTATGTACAAAAAACAAATGAATAATCCATTTATATGCACAATGTGCTCATACATAAGCTAAACATTTTTTAACAGGACTGTGTTTTATACACGTGCGCATCTTCAAATTTTTATTGTCATTATTTCATGGAGTATTGGCATGATGCATTGCGTGTTTTTCTGCAAATTACCTTGAATACATTAGCGAAGCGTGATGAAAATACATCAAAGAATCATGGTGGAGGATAAATCAGCCAGCATGCGTCACCAGAATAGCTGGTGAAGCGCTAGGAATTCTTGGCAACTATGTTTCTGATGACTCCAGAAATACCAATTAAGAAACAACTTCTAGTATGGTGCAATCGAGACTGCCTTTCTCAAATTCTGGTAATTCTGTGGTTGCAGAGTTAAACCATGCATTCTCTTCTCCTTGGCCAAGAACAAAATCAAAGACAGTTCGACGAGATTCCTTTCAAACAAGCAAAGTCAAGTGTAAAGGTAAAAGGGGACCCCAGATAGTTTTATAAAGATGTTGTTTTATTGCCAACTAAAGATTGCGAGAGTGTACCAACACATCAAGTTCGTTTTAATCTTGTAATGGGTTTGTTGTGCATGCTTTTCCAGTAGACAAGGAGTGGGATGAACAGAATCTGAAAATGAAATTGATTGATCTATTTACTGTAATTTCTGAAATTGAATTTGACTTTATTAAAATATGTTATGGGCAGATAATTATGCCTAAATTATCTGCAGGTGTGGAGTATTCTGTAGCTCGTGTATTAGCTATATTGGGCTAAGGAGCAATATATATACGTGCAAAGGAAAATTTTGTGCCTTCAAAATATCGGAATAATGATAGCAACACAGATGTAGATGAATCAATAAGTTTATAAAGACTCAAAAGAAAGCCACAATAAAGTGTTTCACGACAGAATTTAGTTTTTGAGAATAACTAGCAGCGATCTTGTTCATTTTCTTCATTACATCACACTGATGCTATTGCAGAGACGTTTCGTACTACATAAATTGATGCTGACTTGCAAAAAGCTCTTCAAGAACACGCTAGTACTGAAGGGGCAGCTTTAGCATTGTCGACAAAAGATCCCACTTCCATAGACTTGTATGATGCATTATCTGAAGATGGTGAAATTCTAGAAATACCTGCACTTGATGGAAAAAAAGGTCAAATTGAAAGGGATCTTAAAAAGATTAAGCTTTGGAATGTGCATTGAGAAGGAGATAAAGGTTGAAGAAGATGACATAATAAGATTTTTATTATTACAAAGATCTCGAATTTAACCCACGTAAACAATTAAGAGTTTTATTTAAAGGTCAACCAGCTGCAGAAACAGGTGGTGTAATTAGACAATTCTTCTCAATTTTGTTACAAAAGCTGATAGAAAACTTCTTTGAAGGTGGCCACTGCAAATTTCCAATCTACAACCCAAACGTAGTTTCCTTCACGATTACCAAATATTTTGGTATTATTGTTGTTCACAGTATTGTACAAGGTGGACCAGGTTTTCCTATTTTCAGTCAGGAGTTTACAAATACCCAGTCACAAGTGATATGTGAGCATCAATGGATGAAGTCACTATTGAAGATTGTAATCCTGCCACAAAACATGTTGTTGTCATTGAACGTTCAATCTATATCTCCAAATGCTCCCCTTTCCTATTATAGATTGTTGAAGCAGCTAATCTTGAAGGTCTTAGTAAAAGTGTACATAATACAATTCTCGATAGTGGTATGACTATAGCTCTGAATGTAGTTGTTCTTTAGATTATTATTGTTTGGTTGACAATTGCTCATATCTTATTAAATAGCTTAGTTGTTTATTCTGCCAGATATAGATTCTAAATTTAATCTGATCTATGGCACTGTTTTTTACCTTAATCTAGGTAATGAGCGGATAAATGATTGTGCACGTTCGGGTTTTACTGTGAACAAAGATTTAAGATACCATTTTATAGAATTTTTGTTTTAATATTGCTAACTTACGGCTTTTTTTGATGGTTCAAAAGACTTCTTATGGTAACTTTTGAAAGCCAAAAACACATGTTTTATTTTGTGTTGTTGCGTTTGTGCATTTTTTATGCCAAGGACGATTCACCAATTTCGTATCGAATCTCAAAACTTTTATTTTTTTATGAAAATAAAAGCATAACATTCTGTTTAGCATATGCCTGTACAATTCTGACACTACATAATTATGTTTTATAGTTCCTGGAATTTAGATGGCATTCTTTTTAAAATCAAGGCTGTCTTTTTGTTATGTATTACCTCTTCAGTTATGTGACATGAAAGTAGAGGTACAAATATATTTTTTATTATAACTTTTATCATCTTACATTTTGCTCTACAATCAAGAAACTTCTCAGTTCCACAAAGGTCGTCAAAGTTTTCGTTAGCATATCGGAGAAGGTCTTCGTGTTTTGCTGCCGATAATAGACCTATGCGTCATATTATAAAACAAGTATTAGAAACATTAGCATAAATATTTTTTATATGCAAGGTATACAAAACAGTTTGGAAAGTATATAACAAACATGCACAACGTTTTTAATAGAATAATACTATTTGATTACGAACGTAATAACGTCCAATGTAGCGCCCCATAGCTGATATCGAAAAAGAAGAAGAAAAAGTAGCTAAAACTTGAACGTGAATTGCAGAAAGCATAACATTCATAAAGTGATAATGAGGTGTTGCGAAAGGGTGGTTCAATAAATACGTAACGCTAATGTGGTGGGTGGTTCTTCGTGTTTTTCGTTATGCTCGGTTACGGTAAATAATGGGTGGGTGGTACTTTATTTAGGATAGTGGCATAACGGTAAAAAATGAAAACAGTCGTAGAAGAAAGGAATAACGCACATCACCCCTCTTAAAATTTTTTCCCAACCAAATATAATGTAGACAGTGCCTTAGTATCAATTTTGAAATTTTGAAAGTCTGTTTGGTTGAAAAAGAATGTATAATGCAAACAATCGTAAACCACTCACTGTTTGTGTGTTGCTTTTGACTTAAATCGTGCTCTTTGTCGTGGCAATGCAATGGGGGTCTGAAGAAAAAACTATACGGATCGTGATGAAGTGGGAGAGTTGTTCAAAAGATTCAAATCTAGCGTTACGTTATTACTAAATAGCCCCCCAAAAAAGAAAGCATCAAACAAACAATAGTTTCTATTCAATTTATTAAAGGGGCCTTTGGCATTAGTTTGAAATATTAATTTTTGTGGGATTGGAGCTGCAATAAATGATATCTCGAAAACTTTGAGATGGGATGCAAAACGTTATCACGCCTGAATTTCTACAAAGCTATCTCACTGGTAAAAGAAATATCTCATTGCTGGAAGACAAGCTTAATCAATCCCACTTGATGAGATTATTTTATAAGAGATCACATTTTCATTTTGTTTTCGGTTGACCCATTTGATCCAACAATATGTCCTCCATAGTAAGTATGTTCAAATTTAACCAGAAACAATAAATAAATGTATAGGAACTGCCAACAAGAAAGAGTTAGATGATTACGGAAACAGTATAAATTATAGTGTACCAATAGCTTTTACCTTGATCATCTATAGTTGAAAATACGTTCATCCACTTTTCTTCAATTTCGGTGATTCGCAGCCAGAATGCAACATGGAACATCATATTATTATTAACAGAGTTTACGTAGCTGAAAAATATAAAAAGAGCGTCCAATTTCCATTAGAAAATAGCAACTGCCTCAAAGAAAATTAAAACTAAATGAGTTAAATGAATAGACGGGCCACTTTTTAGTAATCATTTCCTACCGTGACATTCGATCATACATATAATACTTATATTTGAAAAAAAAAACAAATGCTTTTTATGCGAGTGTTATCGCTGATAGCAACTGAAATTCTTTATGTCTTGAACGATTGAAAATTAGAACCAAGGAAAGCAAGCAAAAGGTACCTTAATTCCTTAAAAAAACCGATGTTAAGTGGAATTGCCTTTGTTTGATGCAGTACATTTCCTCGTCCAAACTGATCCAAAGCTATATATGCACTAGAATCAAGCAAAGAAACTTTTGACAGTCCATTCATATCATTCCCTCTTGTGTATGGAGTAGACTTGTCAGTTTTGTTGAAGAACCGGAGTGGTATGTGGATGTTCGGTTTAGGTAAGTGATAGTTCCAATCTAAAAACAGTATCGACGTTAGGCTTTTTTATCAGCTTCAATTGATCTACAGTGATTGTTACCTTTTACCTTAATTAATAAGTTCAGACATGAACGCAAAGGATTTGGTGAAATGTGAAAACATTTTTGTAGAAGGAATGCAATTCTCAATATCAAATGATTAAATTCTAATAGTTATAACACTACAAAATTATCTGGATAATGTCCAAAAACCTTTATCAGGAAATGTGTCCGTCAGTATACTGAAAGGTTCATGTGAAATTGTGAGATCGTACAAGGACGTTGGATATTATCATTGGTTCTATTATTTGACGAAGAAATTTCTGGTTTATTTACATTCTTCTATTCAGCTGATATTATTGCATTGATACAAATAGTGCCTCTAGCCTCATCTTATGTATCTTATTATAATTATCGCGTAAAGTGTGTCATACTTTTTTTTTTAGAGAGAGATATATTTCATTTTTTTTAACGGTTTCTTCTGTGTTTCTAATGTGCGCGTAAAACCACATTGCTAGTCACGTCTATATATTCGTATAAAATACAAGTCAATGGGCTTACATACCCAATTAAAGAAGGTGAAACAAAACCTTTTGCTTCTACTTTAAAATTTGGGAACGGTGATTTTGAACAAGGATTCGTCAAGTAAGATTACACAAAAATCTGTTTCAGTAGCGTTGGCGTGACGTCATTTTTTTTATCGTGATCACGGGGGAATCATTGCATTGCATCCCCAGTCGAACGCGACGTTTTTGGAGAAATATCTCGGGAAATTATTGGGATAACTGACGTTTTTGGGGTACGCAATACAGGCCATGAGGTATAAAAAAAATTTGGGTCCAATTTTTTTTTCAGTAATGCGGCTATGACGTCATCAAAATATTTGATTAGAAAATATCTATCTAACGGTTGATCGCAGTAAAAACATGGGTATACTTTCAAGTCGCGATTTCGTGATTTGATTTTTCGTCACCTTCTTTCGACATGGGTTTTTTTTACATTCCTTTCAAAATTAAGGCCGTAAAAATCTTTTACGTGAGATGCTAGTTGCATTATAACTGAATCTCGAAACCAGCCGTACATTTCAAATGACTTTTATGAAAGAAAGTAAACAAAAAATTGGAATTGGTGGCAGTATTTAACTTGTAAACTCATTAAATTCTACGACTACTTTGATGGTGGGTGATGATGTAAGGAAGATTTGACTAATAATTGATCAAGTTATCGCAGTTAGAAGTTACCTTTCTCTCCCTTTTTTCTGAAAATTGCAATGGTGTAAAGTGCAAAAGCATTTAAAAGTTAAAAGATCTCATTTTTACCCACAAAAAAGAAACGAGGTATTTAATAAAATTGTTGGATTTCTGTGAATGCAATAAAATACATTTCAATGGTCTCTGATTCTTTTCCTTCATCTTTTCTGTCTTACGCTTTGTGAATCTTGGATTCAAACAGCTCATGTGCTATCAACGGAATTACGAATAGTAAAAAATTGAAACATATCCCAACAGTCCGTAAATTAAAAACAAATCTTATAACGTCATTCTCTGCCAACAGTTTTTGGATCATGTATATATATTTTTCCTGATTAAAATCTTCGTTTACTTTTTGTGCTTACAAATGTTTTCATAATTAGGATGTTTTACAGTACATATCAAATATTTAAATTACGTGATTCACGTACATAATCATTATGATATCTGAAAGGTTTAATATAAATCAACCTTACTTTGCGTCCCCAAAATAAATCAATTATTTCTTCATGTACTTTTCATTTTTCTAAAACACATACGTCTTGATAAAGCTGAAAAATGGGCTCTATACTGATATAAATTTTATTGACAAATATTCATTCAATTAAACACGGTTATAATTCTTGGCATATTGTGTGTCCACATAAAAGCCTACTCCAGAATTTAAACAGTTATGATTTTTCAAATATTGATTGGATTATAAACATTTTTTGTACCAGCACGTAAGATTTTCTTCTCTTTCTAAAGATATAGTTTTCATTTTTTAGGGAAAAATATTTCGGAAGTTGTCGAAGATGGTATCATGAAAAAATGACATTTTCAGTTAAGTGTCAATTAAAGTGTCAATAAGTAGAAATCATTAAAGGATGAACAAGCAATTAAAATACAAAAATGCTGGTGTTACATGTTAGTAAAGATATTTGACAATTTTGTAAAGCTGGTTACACATTTCAAAACTTATTTCGTGACTTAAGTTTATCCACCTTGCCACTTCTACATTAAAGAAATTGTGCTAATTACTAAAAAATTAAAAAAGGTTTTTTGATGCTTAAGGATGCAACGATCTTATCAAAAAGTTTAATTTTTTCGTTACTATTTTAAAAATAAATACTATATCATTGGAAAGCGTGTGAAAATATCAATCTAATAGTAAAAAATTGATATCAAAACAACTAATTTTTAAGAAGTTAAAAGTTAAAAGGCTTGAAAGTTGCGACTCGCTTTTATGTGGACATACAGCAGTGGCGGATCTAGAGAGTATGTCGAAATTTGTGTAGGAAAGCATTAACATAATTTGTGAATTCAATTTATATTACCAATGGGATTATTTGAACGCTTTTCTTTTATGGTTAGATTGCTAACACTCTCCTACACAAATGTCGACATACCTCTAGATCCGCCACTGTACAGTATATCTATATATATAATAAAATTGTGTATTCTGCAATTATGTTTACAAAATGCACAGGGTGTGTTAGTGTACAGTGGATATCTAAAAAAAGTCACACTTTGAATGGGACTAACTTTTTATTTGCTTGATTATAATTATATCACTCGATGGGAAATTTTATAAATTTTTCAAATATTAAAGTTTTGGAAGGTGGAAAAAGTCAGGAAAGAAGAAAAAGCAATGTTTATTTTTATTTTATGCTTCACACTTTTAACTTTATAAAAGTCCAAGGAGACATACTGTATAGATGTTATAATAAAAATCATTCAATTTTAAAATCTTTCGTTTTTCATACTTCAACTGATTGTAGAGAAATCCTTACAGCTTTAAAGGCATTTGTTCACATACTATGTAAACTGCTTCTTATTCTTAGTAATCCGGTAGAAATAAGGTTTTCATTGCATTAAACCAACTATGATGAAGCGTGATTTTTTTGAGTGGCTTGTTCTTCTCTGCTTGCCTTACGTATTTCTCATCACCTCAAAACTAAAAAAGTCGAATGATCCATTTCAATGTTAACTATCATATCATACATAATGTATGTAACTATTCAACGGTTTGATTATGACAAATCTTTTGGAATCCCATTGGTTCAGGCAAAATTTGTGACATTTCAAAGATAATATTCCTTGGGTAAGAAATGGGCAAACATTTATCACACATTTTTTACATGCTTCCACGACATACTTTCCACACCAGCAAACACATGCACGCATGATGGAATTTACTATTAAGATAAGCAAACACTATTCTCTCCAAATCTCTTAATTACCAAGAACATTAATGATAACTGTCATAGTTATAATCAATATTACACGTAGTCATTCTTGTGTGACGCATACAGACAATAAGAAGACTTAGAATTGCGTTTCTATAAATGATTCTCAAGTTGAACTCCAAAAAAAGAACACGAGATTTCTTTTTAATGTTGTCTTTAATTCCACATTTTTTTGTCTGAATTTTACATGATTTCAAGGTTATTGAATAGGATTCCAAGATGAAATATGTCCTTCTTGTGCCTGACCCTGAATCTGTAGACCAAATGTGACATTTTGAATTATTCGTAAAATGTCGAAAAGCAGTTTCATATCAATTAAATAAAAGAGTTCAAAATTTGTCTATTTCATTTCAAAATTGGCAGGGATTTTCTGTATACATAACCACTTACCGGAATATACGCGATTGTCATCTTTCACGCAAGCAATCATGTGATGAACATCGAAATCAATACATGGGCCAATATTCAATGAAATCCATGTACTGTTGTCTGCATCCCATTCGTAAATGTAATTATCTTCAAATCTTGCATATATAACATCATTGAAATTAATTTTAAACTGCACACAATTCCCGGGTCTTGTAGTTAGCCATGTCCATTTCCATTCACTAACTGCCACGATGTCTTCGTGTTTTACTACACATTTACAATGAACTCCAATAGAATAATACATTCCTCTGTGCATCTGTATGCCTTTAACAGGGCCGTTTGAAATTTTGGTCCATTGAAATGTGCTCAAGTCACCTATAAAATCAACTTGAATTCTTCATTATTGTTCCGCGCACTAAACTTGCTCTCATACATTTTTGCAAAATGTTTTTTTTAAAAAAAAACTAGAAGCCATTAGGCTTGAACAATTTCCGCATCAGCCCTTGAGAAAATTGCTTAAGGCTAATTTTAAAGATATCTGAATGACTTGTACACTGACTAATAATTTGATACAGTCTGGAGTTCATCAAATTACTCCCTGCTTTAATTTATTTAACTTAATATTGACTGCTTTGCAATTCACTATGATGTTTCGGGGCCAGAAAAACAGTTCACCAATATCTTACGCATGATGTTTATTCATGAAATTTGAAGAACTTTCGAAATTTGGTCCAAATTTGGCCCAAATTGTCCAATTTTAGTCAATTCTGACAAAATGACTGTCAAATTTGAAATCAGCACCTTTCAAATGCAATCCATGCAAAATTTCATGAAATTTGAAGAACTTTCGGAGTTTGGTCCAAATTTGGCCCAAATTGTCCAATTTTAGTCAATTCTGACAAAATGACTGTCAAATTTGAAATCAGCACCTTTCAAATGCAATCCATGCAAAATTTCATGAAATTTGAAGAACTTTCGAAGTTTGGTCCAAATTTTGGCCAAATTGTCCAATTTTTTTTTTTTTTTCATAAGTAAAAACTAAAAGAAAACAAGCATAAAAAACTAAAATGGCAAGAATAGGTGAAGGTAGGCTCAGTAGCGTGAAGATGAAAATATAGGCCCGTTTGAAAGGAGATGCATGGGAAGGCACTAGCAGACACTAGAAAGGCAAGTATAAGGGCTCGATCAAACTGCCAAGACTATGCTATATTAGCTTCAAAATAATTTAAATATATATCACCGTATCAGCAATAGTGTTTTGTTTTCTCCAAGGGACTCTTGATCCTCTCACACACAATATAGTAGATTTAAGAATTTCAAACGATAGTTTTGTTCGAACCCATGCAATGATATCTGAATAGTCTGCGCTTTGTTTAATAGAAATTTTCCTTGCAAGTTCCTGAATTAAGTTTTGACACTCTTTGCCCATTCCGCCGTTCGTACCCATCACAAGTGGTGTAAATGTCCCACGTGTTCTACGTGAATAATCCTGTCATTGTATGATCTCTTTTTCTCACTCTCTTGATGTTTAAAGATTTCAGACGTTTCTTGACTTTGGTAACTTTTGGAATTAACGTGCGTAATACGAACATCGAAGAATGCCGTTTGTCCAAAGCGCCAAAAGTCGTTGGCCTTGATGTCTAACCTTGCATCGTCGCTCGTTATGGTAGACTTTAAACGAAATTGTTCCTCTGTGACAAGTAAAAGATGGGGTTCTGCTTGTACATTATGGCAGACACGGTTGAGCAATGACGTCAATAGGTCGCGAATATTGTCGTGGCGCTTTGATACAAATCCACCCTTTTTACAAGACAAGGCATGATTGACAGAAAATGTATCACCACAAGCACAAAAGCTGGGAAGCTCACTGAGTGGTAAGTTATAACGAAGTCGTACAGCATCATTGAATTCCCGTTTATTAAGATTCAGTCCTTGTTCAGCAAGCGGAATAGCATTCAAACATGAACTTGCTCCTTTATCACGTGATTGATAGATGAATGGAGCCAGATCGGCAGGAACCGACAAATCAACACGATTGTCCAATTTTAGTCAATTCTGACAAAATGACTGTCAAATTTGAAATCAGCACCTTTCAAATGCAATCCATGCAAAATTTCATGAAATTTGAAGAACTTCTAAAAATTTGGTCCAAATTTGGCCCAAATTGCCCAATTTTAGTCAAATCTGTCCTAAGTTCCTAGCATAGGTCAGTCATTAACTATTCTGAATAAACAAACAATCCGAAATCCAAACGGACTTTCCGAAAACGACGAAAAACTGTGACAGATATAGATACTTAGATAGAATGTGTAAACCAAACAATTTCCTGCGCTATAAGCGCGGAAATTGAACAAAAGCCATATGGCACAAGGCGGTAGCAGTGTTTCAACTCGCAATATCCGAAGCAAATAGATTTAATTGTATTTGTTTGAAATTCTACTTAAATTTTATAAATTTTTGTCTCCTAATCTCCTAGACCAAAGATACACTGATGCCGCCGTATATTTTAAATGGTTCGTAACTGCAAATCAGGCTTAACCAAAGTAACTAAGCAGCCTGCAAACAAAAGAAATATACTAAACATATTTTATATTAAAATTTGAGTTCTAGAAGAACATATGTATGAGCCATCAAAAGAATCAAACAAAAAATAACAAACTTCTTCGACAAAAAATCATCAGAAATACTGTGTTGTAAAATTTGATAAGAAAGAAAAAAGTATACAAACCTTAGCAAACAAGAAATAAATGAAGAAATACTTTGAAAAATTGAAAAAACAACTACTTCGATAAGTCTTAAGGTTTACAGTTTACTGAGATCTCAAAGATCAGGACATTATCATCAACAGAAACATAAGTTAAAGTTCTAATTGTTGCTTGAAATTTGATGCATTCGAAGTTCTCTTCTTTTTGTATCTTATAAGAATAAGGTCTATGCTGTTGTGAATAAGTGGTAAAATACCAAATGTAATGGTTGTTTTGATAGTTTTTTAATTACTTTACTGCCTACGTTGCTTACAATTTATTTATTTTCACTATTTGTTTGCATACTCGAAATCACAGTCTAAATGCCATTTCGGCCAGAGTAGGAGGAGTAAGAGTGTGTTAGTAAAGTATCTCTTTTTCACTGCTACCTATATTATAGTTAAAGCTGTTAATTTCGTACTACATTTACGTCCTCCGCTAGTGTTTCTCGTATTTATTTTCGAGGTATGTTCAAACACGATGGCTATGCTCAGGATTTTAATTCACCTCCCTCCATTTTGCCCCCTGGTTTATTTTCATCCGCACGCTATTTCGTGGGGACGTAAAAGGACTCTTCAAACAGTAGTTATAAAATAGCAGTTTAAAACACGAATGTTCCGGCAAATATATTAAAAGATTATGAGAATGGTATTTTAATAAAGTTTGTTATAGTACCTTTGTATAATTGGTTTGCTCCAGTCACACACATCAAAAGTGTTGCTGACACATCTATGTATTCACAAAAATTTGTACTGAATTTGTGCAGTGAACCACCCGATTCTTTATATACGTCGCGATTATTTGTGACAGTATAATAAATGTTTGTATTTGTTGCGTAAAAGCGCTTATGACCTTGGCTGCCATCAAAAATAAATTTCCACTTGGAAGATGTCATATGTGGCTCTTTCTGGTGCTGAAAAATACCTTGCCATTACTGTCTACCATAAACAGTGTGGCGTAATTTTTATTGATGGTTATTGTTTTCACATAAGGATGAGTGTGTGGTTCCAATTTAGTTGGAACTAAAAAAAAAAGAATTTACAAACGAGGTAAAGGTATAGGCAAACATTATTAAAATCTGTTCGGTTAGTAGGTGAAATAAGTCACTTACATAATGAACAATTGCAAGGCAATCGAATCAAACCTTCGGATTGACATGAACATGGATAACAAGATTTCTCGCGGTAACACGTGCTTACACTTTCGTCAGTCTAAAAGTGTAAAAATTTGACGCTATTACTCCTGTTCCTAATATTATGTCAAAGGATTCATAAACATGACTACCCAGCAGGCATTTCAACGTTGTATCAACGTTGGTTGGAATTCCAACGTTGGATAAATGACATTAGAATAACGTTGAAGTAACGTTGGAATTCCAACGTTGGATAAATGACATTAGAATAACGTTGAAGTAACGTCGGTTTTCTGATGTTGATCAAACTACGTTAGATCAACCTTCGTTTTAATCATTGCCGAAGACTTGTGTTTTTTTACTCCCCGAAAGACTTTCGAGAGGGTAGAGATTTCGTGTCTATAAGATGAGTGGAAGGTGGGCAAGGCAAGGTGATCTTTTTTAGAAAAAAACATTTCCTGTTTTTATCGCATAATTTTATTGTCTATATTTCTACAAAGGACATATTTTTCGCTTGTACATCTTTCCCTTAACTTTCTATAGCTTTCCATTTTCTTTTTGGTTGTTGAAGTACTTTTCGATGTGCGCGCGGTTTTTTTGGTTGTTTTCCCGCCAAATTATGAAATAATCCAATGAAATTGAACTGAACTGAATTGAACGAGAAAAATATTTCACACGCACTACAGGAAAGATTCACCAAGCGGCAAGGCTCATGAATGTGTGGTATCTATCTTTTTTAAGTTTTGTTTCGAATTAAGAATTGATGTTGAATATGCCAGGAGAGCTATCGTTGAGCTATCATAGACCTGAAGTAAAGAAATTTTTACAAAAAGAAAATTCCACTACAGTAATTTTTTTGTTGTAGTTGTCGTGAAATCATCACTGTGTATATTTTAGATCAAAATGTTTAACAGGATTCACAAAAATATGCAACTATTTCCCTATAAAGTTGTGAAATTTTATTATTGTGTGTACATTGATAACCATAACAAAAATGCATCATTAAATAATTACAATGGTATAACTATCATCAACCTTGTACTCAGATAGATTTTGTCCCTAAGCAGGAGAGAATTGAGTTTAATACCAAAAAGAACTTTTTTGTACTTTTTATGAATTGAAGATGTTCATGGTCAAATTATGAATTTCCCTTACACTTTTTGAGACCCAAATGCGACATATTATTTCCTATTATACAACTGAGTAGTTTTTTTGCACAGCACAACAACTATACAACGCTATTTCCACGGCCACTTTTAATCGAAATTTTTCGATCGAAAATTTTAGAGAACAATTTCTGCTAGAAATATTTCAATCATAGAATTTCACATAAAAAACTTATTGGAGATTAACAATACAGAAGTTAGTTCGAAAGCAACCACAAGTAGAAACCGTCTGCTATAATTCTTTTTTCTAAATTGTGCGACAGGGATCCTGTCGAACAATTTAGAAAAAAGTGGGCAAATTTGTTGAAAAAGCACGGCGAAGGAGTGCATTTCAATAGAAATATACACACTATTTTAATAAAAATGCTCTTCGTGGGGTCTGAACGAAAGGCGGTCAAAAACGAATTCTTTGAAGAAAATTTATATGATGCGATTACAGGTGAGATACATTAACTTTCAATGATTTAAGGTATAAGGGAAGGTAAAAAATTATCGATCTGAATGACCGTATTATGAATTGAACTACATCACTGAAAAGTACTTTTGTTTTAGCCGCTGTAATGGATACTTTCAAGAAAGTTACCAAAGCAAGGTTCGTCTTATGATTATGGACTAGCTGACACTGGAATCCATTTCAGATAAGGCTGCAAATGATGAAGTAGACGACGCGGGAAATGACATCGACAACGACGACTTACAAGATGATTAAATTTTTTTGATCTATTTATTTAAGTAGTTATTGTATGATGTGGAACAAGTATTATGTGAATATGTTCTTATAATAAGACAAAAAAATTTCAGCGTGACAATGTTTTTTGTGTGTCGGTTAGTTCCTTGGGTTAGCCACTATCAAAGAGAAAAATCTGTGTCAATGACAACATAAAATTACGAGTCTACTCGGCTACCACTTCAGACAATAAAGTGAAACGAAGCTATTTTAATTCGGATTTAAGCATTATCAACGTTGAAACAACGTTATTCTACGTTGTTTCAAAGTTGCTATAACGTTGTAATCTGACGTGGTTTCAACGTTGAAAATCTGACGTCGGATTTTGTTTCATTTTCAACTATGAATCAACGTTTGTTCAACGCTGGACAACGTTGATACAACGTTGAAATGTCTGCTGGGTAAGTTCGATTTCTGTTAATCGAAACTTATCTTCTTACATGATAAAAGTCAGTGGATAATGTCAGTGTTACGAAAGGCTTCGTAAACGAAAATACAAGTTTTAATGTGTGTTTGTTTGAATTAATATAAAAACTCTTGCCTTTCTGTTTTCTACTAAGATAAAGAAACATAGGTTAGTAGATGTCCTGATACTATTTGTAACAAACGTTGAATGTATTCAATGAAAATTGTCAAAGAGCTGATGAAGCTGTTCGTGCTGCCTCTTTTTCGCTTCTTCTAGCTTAAACACGTTTGAATTACTTGTTCCCACAATGTGTAGCAAGCGTTAGGGAGATAACTGAGTAATTGGACGGCAACTTAAGTAAACATTGCCATCGTTTTTCGTCATAATTTTTGATCGAGTTTTAAATATTTTCATGAGTAAAGAAAAGTGTTAGCAGAGTCACAGTACAGTCGACATTGCAAAATGAAGATTGAAAAAAGCTAACTTCGCTTGTCAGGGAATGCTAATTATCTTCTTAACATAGATTGTCTTTCAGAATGTTGAAAACGAAAATTTCAAAGCTAACAACTTACAGTATCTAAGTACACAAATCCATGTCGTTGAACAAAGTCGTAACTTTCTTTCATGGATCGATCTTCAGCTAATAACTCACAGGTTAAGTTGCTGCTGTCTTCATAATTCACAGATGAACAATTGTTATTTCGTAAACAATTTCTTACACATAACCCAACACTCTTAACTCCATAATCTGTTTTAATGGGAACAGATGACAAAGCAATGCCCTTAGGATAATGATGACGAAACAATCCATATTTTTTTATATATCCTCTTCTGATGACACAAACACTAACAGTCACCAACACAAATAAAAGAGTTACTTGCGAATAGGTTTTCATTATACTTTGTATCTTTTTTCTTTCACCTCTTGCGTGCAAACCAAAGTATAATATAAAATCCTTTTCTGACATTCTTTAGATGTATTATGAATTTGTATCTAATATGTTACCAATGCCATTGAAGAAAATACTAAAAACTCCTAGTTAACTTTTTCTACTTGAATTCATAACGGTGAATACTTGATTTTTAATAAATGACTTTCTCTATGAATTGTACAAATGTTACTATTTTACCATGAAAGTTTTATATTGGATTGTTAGAAGAGCAATTCCATTATCTTTATATTTGTTTAAGTCATGAACAATAAATAAAATCTTCTTGACTAAACTTGGACTATTATTGAAAATGAGCCCAAGGGATATCTCTAGTTAAAGGAATCACCTAAGAAAAGATGATACAATTACTTTGACGTCCAAGTCCCGATCTAAATCTGCTCTTTCCCATATATAATCAGGGATATGTTAAAGCGTAGCTGGATGCAGAGCGAGATTCGACAAACAAAAATGCTCATTGAATTTCTTTTGTTTTAAGAAAACAAAGACGGTCCTATGTGTGTTGTCAAAAATGGCGGCCAAGCGGCATGAAGCGATCAAAATGATAAGTCACAAAAAGCCACTTTTTACTTCATCTATACGTTTTCTGTACAATCTCAGTTCAGATAGACTTTTGTCAAAGAAGCTTTTAGACTTTTAAACAAGACTTAAATTGTATTCTGCCTTATAAGGATGATAAACAGCCATTTATAGCCTCGCACAGAGCGAAATCTGTTGGTGTTATATCGATGGAAGAAGGAATTCCCAGATATCTTGCTAATTGTTAAGGCAAGATAAAGCATTAAATTTATCAAATCTTGTGAAAATAGAATCAGGGAAGACCACGATCTCCCACGACCTTCATTTTTCTGGGGCATATATCTACGCCATTTTCTTTTCGTCTATATCTTTTTCCGTCACTTTAATCACGTGACTTTCAGTAAATTCTTGTATGTCATGTGATATTATTCTGAGCTGCAAGGACACCTGTAATGAAATCGCAGAAATTTTCTATTTCAAAACAAACGAAACCTCGGTATGAATATCTACTATGTGCAAGAAATCGCTTCGTTTCACTGTGATTTTAAGTTATGGCTGAGTGTGTTGCGTCACTGGCTGCTTCAGTTTTCCTTACTATGTTTTCTATTTCATATGATTTTGCATTTTCAGATGTAGATGTGTTAAGATGTATGTAGACATGAAGTAGTAAGCTTTTATCTAGCTATATGAAATATGCAGTCATGTTTTTAGATTGTGCATGAAATATTTAAAAAAAAATACAAACAAATGTCTTTTTTAAAAATGAGTGGCTAGAGGAGACAATGACTGTGTCAGGGACAAAAACAGATATAGCAGAGTTTTGAAAGTATTAGAATTACTGGTGATTAATGTTCCTGCTTATATAAATCAATGATAAAAATTCCTAACTTGATCTTGTATTCTTTGATTTGAATCCTGTAATAATTTAAGTGCAGAATGGAAGGCTATGTAGCTACCCCTTTTATTGAGGTTTATATATCTGCATTTCAATGCATTCCTTCAATCATCAAGCTTGAGCCATTGTTATTTTACTTAGATGGAATTGAAGACTGTTTGTCCAATAAACTGAATCTTTTCACAAGCAAATAGTGCGCAGAGTGGCTGTGTTGATAATCCCAGCTTAGAACAATATGTTCAATGAAAGAAAGTTAATTGTTGTCAAGTCAGATATGGTAACTGGCAATGCATGAAAATACAAGATGACGTATAAGAGAGAGAATAGACCTCAATATTATTGCTGAAAAAGTGTTATCAAAGAGACAAAAATGCAGATTTTGGATGTTTTATTTTTCAGTTATGGGTGAATATATACTTTTGTGTTGAGACAAATTGCCTGCACATTACAGAAAATATATTCTAATGTAATTATTCCAAAAAAAATGCTATTAACCGTCACTTCCTTTAATGAACAAATAAACACATGGTTTCAAACCCTTTTTTGCTGTGCCTAAAAAAATGTGGTTATATTCTCAGAAATGTAGTATGTCTTCTTGTATATCGTACCGTTTAGTATTATTTCATTGTATTTTACATATACATTGTCTATTTCATTTAGTATATATAGTTATCTAATTAATTAATTTATTTTATATAAATATATTTTGAGTATGCTGCATGGAAGAAGATAAAAAAATTCAGAAACTTTTTTATTATTATATTCAATTTTTCCCTTTGAGAACTACACATCATTACTCTCAACCTTTGGTTCCTTTTTGTCTTGTTAGACATGCTAATCTAGGTTCTAAATTCTTAATCCTTCTGTTCTTGGTTATTTTTTCAGCTTTTTAGATTTTCAGGGTTTTTTTGTTTTTTTGTTTTTCCCCATGTTTTTATATTTGCATTCTCTAAGTATTTGAACTCCTACTAACTTAAGGGAAAAAATTTTTTGGAGAAGAAATTTTGGCGGTTTTTGAAGCAATCCACCAAATCGGCCAAAATTTCTCCCTGCCAAAATTTCTTCCCTTAAGGGTAGTTAATTATCAGAGAGGCATTTTAGTTCATTATATATGTGACCGTCCAGGGGATTTTGATAACAAACGATAAAACGTTATATAAATAACGTTTTATGGTTAAAAAGAACAAAAGAAATAACGATATTTATCGTTCTTATGTAACGTTAATACGATACTCAAGTAACGTTATAACGTTATCACTGAAACGATAATATCGTTTTGGTAACGTTATATTCTTCTATCAGTAACGTTATAACGTTTTATCGTTTTATAGTTATAACAACAAATAAATTCGTCTCCTGTTTATTATAAAGCACACGACAGGCAACAACAGCAATTGCACTTTAAAACTATGCCGTTTATGTTTCAAAGAATAAATAATCTAATAAGTAATAAGAGAGAGTTTTTCGTTCTTTGAATAATAATTTTTCTTATTTTAAATCACGACAAAAAATATCGCTTGTAAAAGATGTAACAACTTAGGATGTGGATGCCATAGTAAATGCAGAAGGTTCTTTTTTGTGTATTGATCACAGTATAAACCCCAAAAACGTTCATTCTGTTCAATAAAAACCCATTTTTCTATTTTCAAAATTTTCTCAAGTTGTGTTTTACTTTCATGCTAACATAACATCTATTTCTTTTCGCCTGTTTGTGCATGAACTGATTACCTGGTTCTCATTCATTTACAGTTAAAAGATACAATATGTATTTAAAAAACTACAACTAATAGAAACCGTCCGCTATAATGCTATTTTAAGTTGTTCGACAAAATTGCTATTGCAATCCCTTCGGGAAAACGTTTTATTTTCAAAAAGATTAATTTTCACTTAGAGAAACTTTTCTTCGTGGAACCTTTTGAAGACCTATACTTCAATAGCATTAATAAAGATCTTGGAGGGCCGCATACACACTCTTAATGGGGAATTTGTTAAATGTTTAAATTTGGCTTCATTCTACCCATGAGAAAAACATTAGGAAGATCTTTTATTTGCATTGCATTGCATCTTCATTTTAAAAACATTCGAACACACTCTGTTCATGTATGTAAACATTCGATATGAATTCTCTGATGCTTTGGCTGAAATCACATTTTGGTTTTATATAGTTATCTTGGAGTATTTGTGTTTTGTTTGTAAGCATTGGAAATAAAAGATAATACATCGTTCCCTGAAATTCAAAACACACCTTCACAGCTACCACAGAGAGAGTTAGAACTGTAAGGCAATTCCTGAAAAACAACCCATGGTATATTAAATTTACCGGAGTACGAATTCATTGTTTATTTCGGAAATGGAGAGGCAGTGTCCTCATTTTTATTAAGTTTATATCGTAGTGCCTGTAAGCTGAAACATCTGAAAAAAATTTCATGATAATTACTTTTGTGAGAACTACAAGAAAAGGTTTTCATAACCGTATAACATTTTATCGTTATGTTGTAACGTTGTATCGTTATCGTTATCGTTACAGTAACGTTACTTTATAACAACGATATAACGTTATATCGTTATGCATAACGATATAACGTTATAAAGTAACGTTATTACTTAAAATAATAACGTTATTATAACTATATAACGTTTTATCGTTTGTTATCAAAATCCCCTGGACGGTCACATATATCAGCATACATTTCTCTTCTCTGAAAGTGCTGGACAGTCAGGAGCAATTTTACTTTATTTTAAAACCACTTCAGTTAGCTGATGAATCCGTGAAGGAAGAAACTTAAAGTTCAACGAAAAATAGTTTTCTTCTTTCATCCTTTTATAAGTACGTTTATATTTGTATATAAGACAAAAAGAACACACAAGAAATTTTCACAATATTTCGATTTATTAAAAATCTTTGTCAAGTGTTATGTTTATATTTATATATACATGCAAGGTCCACATCGGTATTGTACTGCATTTTTCAACGACCCTTTACCAAATAAATTATTTCCCTCAAAATAAAACATGTTTTTTTTTCAAAGCAGGCGTTCTAAATATATATAAGCTAACGTTTGGGTAATTTTTAAGATGCTGAGCATATTACCCAGTTCACTTTTACACTTTTTCCTCTTGATCAAAATCCCAAATCAAAATCTTGTAGCTTCGAACACTATTCCGCGTATAGCTAGGATAAAATACAAGTCAAACAGAAGTTTGCACGATTTATTTCACGTCTTTTCATTGGTTGAAAATACACTTTCAAGCAATTTAATTGGCGAAAAAAAAACAATCACATACATTCCTGAAATTCCTGACAACACACATAGAACATAGCAAAATCTATCGCTCTGCATCCAGCTACGCTTTAACATATCCCTGATATAATTTGATATGGGTGAATTTCATCCAATCCATCAAAGTGCAAGAGTGATTCTTATATACGAAAGTAAAGATTTGGCAAATAGTTATTGTCAACCTGAGCCCTAGTGCTGAAACAACGAATTCAACTGATTAAAAGTATTACAATGAACGCAGTTTTTTCGGTCTATTAATTAGCCGGACATCATTGGTGAAAGAAAAAGTGTACAATAAGTAGAGGTGTCTTTTGAAAGTTTTGTAATGCCAGTCTCAAATTCCTGAATAAAGTTTTTTTTATACAAAGGTGTAACTGGGGGTAATAAGTAGAAAGTGGTGTCACACGGTGTCTTTTCTTTGCTGCCGTGCGTGTATCGAAAAGGCAAGAGACTCTAGGTTCGAAGTACAGTTATTGTAACATTATATTCATCTCATTAATTCTTAATAAATCATTTTTTTCTTGATTTGAAAACCATTTTATATTTAGTACACCTCAAATCATGTCAAAGGTCAATAATTTATAATTCACATAAACCTCAATATGAAGCAGGGTTGGTTTCCTTGCAAGTAGGAAGAATTGAATTCAAAGTTGCGTTTCTTACTTTTGATAAGTAATATGTATTATTTATCATTTTTAATGACTCAGCAATTAAAATTACAATGAATTTAACTGAATCAATCTGTATTTTCAATTACAAATATAGCCTTTTCGATTCTTCATGTTCATGATTAAGGACTACAGTCTATATTTTATTCCCCCCTTTGCCACTATCTAAGAGATCTTCTCCTATTACTTGTTTTACTGTTTCAAGCTAAAGTGAAAATGGTTTTTCATGGAGAACTGGATTTAGCAGAAACTGAATAGGTTGTAAGCAATTCAAAGGAGAACTTTCAGATAAAGGATTTGCATCTGTTCGCCATAACTTTTACCCTAATCAACATCTCGATCGAGATTAGCGATTAGGAATTTCATAACTACAATCACTAATTGCTTATCAGCTATTTGCAGTTAAGCAAAATACAACATCAAATAATTTCCGTAAAACAATAAACTCATCATAAAGGTGTTGAGAATATTTTGCTAAAATAGTGTGGCCTGAATTGAATTTCGGAAAAAGCATGCTGAAATAACGGCATTTTTCACAATCTGAAAAAATAAATACTGACATAAAATAAATACTGACATAAAATAAATACTGACATAAAATAAATACTGATATAAAAATATGATATTCTAGTTAGTAAAAGTTGTTCTTGTGACTCACTAAAAAGAAAGGGAGTGGTGGTGGAAAGAAAATCCCCCACAACAACAAGGGCGTGAGCCCCCACACCCACACCACCACAAGCAAATGAAGTAACGATCAACATTCTAGCAGAGTGGTCAATCCAAGAGGCTATACTCGTTGCAAATCTGAATGGATTGGGATTTGGCATTTCAACATTCGTAGCTCCACTATAGCCTCACACGCATGGTTGCTAAAAAGCTGACGAAGTTAGCTTCGTTTCACAAAATGTGCATGGTATCAAATCAAATACAAGACTCGAAACACTTATCAATGTTTTATCGAATCGCAAATACGTTTTGAGAGTTTGTTTACAAGAAACCTGGCGCGTTAGTTATAAGGACTTCAAACTTGTTACAGTTGGTCTTGACTCTGTCACCAACAATTGTGATTCTCAAGGTGCTGGGATAATTCTAAACAAAGACAGTGTTGCAGCCTGGAAAGCTGCAGGTTATGAAAAACATATTAACTTTAGCGCAAGAGTTATGGCTTTGAGACTTCTTTTTAAAGACAATCATCATAGAGACGTTGCAGTATTTCTCACCTCTGCCTATGCGCCTGTAGGCGATGCTTCTAATCAGGAATTGGATGAATATTTTGATAATTTGGCCTCGTGTATGAACAAAAGACATAAGGATGATATTTTAATTGTGACTGGAATTCTTCCATCGGTTGCAACTCTGAAAAAGTTAACTGTCCCTTGAGCAAGTACGGTCTGAATCACATGACTAGGACTACGCTTTTTCTCCTTCCTTGCAATGCAACAACTGAAAGCCGCAAACAACCTGGTTCAAGAAGAAAAACCTATGTAACTTGGACTCACCCTAGGAGCAAAAATGCACATCAAATAGACCACTTTTTGGTGAATAACAAAATGTTTCCTGGAATTCTGAACACAGGATCGACAAAAACAACTTATCGACAGTGATCATTCCGCAATTTCAATAACCACTAGAATGATGAAATGGTTAAAACGAAATACGGACACTTGGAAAAAATTTTTGAACCTTGATTATTCTTTGTTTAAACAGACGGACGTCAACGAACAGTTTCATAACGAAGTGATACGCCTCTCACAACGTGATAATATTTCTTACTCGAACTTCGCTAATGTCTTAAAATCTGCTACAGAATCATCTTTACCGAGGAAGACTAAATTACAAACAGATTGGTTCTCCGAGAAACAGGATATTTTATTTCCATTGATAAACTCTCGTAATGTTTGCATGCAAAAGGTTTTACAAAGAAGAACACATTCAAATTGCAAAATGTTTTCTACGTTCATTTCCAATCATTGTAGGACAGAGAAGGTTCGTATGATCCAAGTGTTATTGACGAACTACCACAACATCCGATCCATGAAGGGTAAGACCATATCCCAACTGATACAGAAATACGTGACGCAGCCACTAAAGTAAAAGATAAAGCTCCTGGCGAATCAGGTATGTCAAGAGACGCTTACGATTTTCAGAAAAAGTTTACTGGATATATGGAAAACTGAAAATATTTCAGATGAGTGGAATCTAGGTCGTTTAATCGTCTAACCGAAAACAGGTGACTTGTCTTTACCAAAAAACTACCGGGGCATCATGTAACTAGAGATTGCTTATAAAGTCGTAGTGATAATCATCCAAGACAAGGTGTCACCTATTGTTGAACAACTTGATCATGAACAGCAATGTGGGTTCCGTACAAACCGTGGATGTGTGGATGCAATTTTCACCGTCAAATCTGCTTTGAGAAAGACACGAGAACATGGTTTAGGATCCTGGGCGCTTTTTCTACACCTGATTAAAGCCTTTCACCGGGTTCCGAGGAAGTGGTTCTGGGAAATTCTAGTCAAATTTGGCGTTCCAATCAAGCTTGTTAGTCTTCTCAAAGCTCTGCGTAAAAACTTTACTGTTAAATTTTCAATAGATGAAGTCAATAAGTCAATAAAGAACACTATTGCTGTAAAGCAAGGCGAAACACTCGGTCCTATATTGTTCCTCTTCTTCATTTGCACAGTGGTGTTGACTTGTAGATCCAAATTTCATGTAGCCCCTTGTGTTTTTCATACCAAAAATGACAGTAAAATGACCGTACGAGCGTTCACAGCCAGAGCGCAGAAGAGGTCCCACTACTTGATTCAGAATACGCAGACGGAACAGCCGTCCTCTTTGACAACCTGATAATTTAGTTGTTCTGACTTTCAAGATGTGGAAGCAAAAATTAAAAAGTCCAGTAATGCATTCGGTGCCCGAAGAAATTTGTTAAGTAACTGTTTTTGTTTTCACAAATTGATCTTATTGTTTAACATAATTGATTAATTGATTGTTAAGAATTTATGAGTTTTTTCAAACTTATTTTTTCGACTTTCTCCTCTTCTACTTTTCCATTTCCTACAAAAAATACAGAAATTTGAGAAAGACCAAACGATCTGGATTCCACCGATATAAAATTTATAGAAATTAATTGGATATGTTCTTCAAAAACTGCGATAATATTTTCGTATTCCAATTTTTTGAAACACAATATATTAGATATTAAATTGATCAATTTGAAGCATCTATAACAAAGCCCTTGACATTACAAAATCCCTTCGCACAAAACTTTTAATGATCATGTTTTAAGTAAGGATTCCTTTTAAAGTGAAATGCTTTGCGATGTAATTGACTTTAGCAAATATTACAAGCAAATTAAACATTAGCTGTGTAAATGGAGCTATGTTCTAGTAACTGTATTTCAACTGAAAGTTCGAGGACATGATGTGCCAATATACTGGCACCAGATTGCATTTTTGTTTTGTGGCAAAAAGGGGCATAATGAAGGCCTACAAACACGTATTCTACGCAAATATGTTCGTTTTCTAATGTTGACAGACGACGATTGTGAACACTGTTCACGCTTTTTTTTTATAAGAATGGTGTTTGTTCGTTTCATAATGAATATTCTTAACTTTTAGTCAAAATCATCCTAATATATTTGTAAGGCATTCTTAAGGCCGTGCTTAACTTTTTGTGCTCAGAAACGAAAGATAAAACTCAAAAATCAAAAAAAACAGCAATGGAGAGCCGCGCGAGAGAATGTTTACATTGATAGTTACAAATAAAATAGCACCTACATTTAAAACAACATAAATTTTGAGCTCACAAAATCTTAAGATTGCAATATTCTTAAGACATTCTTGACTTTTTGGCGAATTTCATCTTGAACATTCTCATAAAGCGTATTCTTTTATAAAAAAAGTGCAATAACTGTAGTTGCTATCACGAAATAGTCAGAAAACCAATAAAGGTTTTAGAAAGTTGCTTATTATCGCTAAACTAAAGAAAGAATAAACTAATACCTTATCGGCCCTTTTTACGCCGGCCCTAATGTGGCGTTAATTTTGGTGCGCGGCGTTAAAAGGGCCGGCGTAAAAAGGGCAGGCGTAAAAAGGGCCAAAAAAATGGAAATTTTTCAAAACATCGGCGTTATTTTTTAAAGTTGAAATTTAGATTTGAAAAAATGAAACAAACTTTAGATGTGAAAGAGCTCTTTGGAGACAATGAAGAATCAGATGAAGAAGAAGTTGAGCAGAAATAGAGGTAGAATCAGATGGCGATGAGGGAATTAGAGAAAATAATGAAAGCATTAATGAAAAAGAGGACGAAATAACTGTAATAGATTAATTCTTACGATGTATTAGATGATATATATTAGAAGACATTTGTAATATAAGATAAATTTGAACAGAAAAAGCAAAAAATAGTGCTTAAAATTTTTTTTTCTTTTTTACTTTTGAGGCGTAAATAACGGCCCTAAGTGGCGTTAAGGCAAAATCTTGGGGTGGCGGAATAAGGGCCGGCGTAAAAAGGGCCGGCGTTAAATTAGGGCCGGCGTAAAAAAGGCCGATAAGGTACGCGAAAAACAGAAATTTTGTTTAATTTCGTGAAATTAATTGGAATATGCTTGTTCCCTCAACTTTAGTGCAAAGTATTTTTAGTGAACTAAAAATGGAAATTGAGTAGTATGAATATTTCTATAGAAATATTCAACTTAACCTTTCAAAATATTCTACACTTATCATCGCTTAATGAATCACAGGAAATCCTTTAAAATAAAGATAACACGCATCCAATCAACAGCAATAGACATCGTACTAGTACTTGGGCACTCGTTAAGCATGTCCATCAGTTGATGAGTTCCAATATCTCATGGAATTATGCTGCCGAAAACTTGGTAGAAAAACCTTATTTTGGATATATCACCAGATTTTTGTTGGTTTCCGTTTCAAGCGGAACACTTCAATCATGTCTGAAATAAAAAACTGTCCGACACTTCAAATCAATTGTTTTCTTTTTGTGAAACGCTTTTCACGATATGACGAGATTAACTAGAAATTTAGGAAGACATGCTACATGGTACATGCTGACCACGATGACGATGTCACAGACCCATTTGTTTTTTCGTCACCCCATCGTCAATATCGCGATCCCCTAAATCCCTACAAAAAGAAGATTAATAAAACTATGGAATTCTTGAGATTTTCTTTTCGCAATACTTAGGATATTTGTTCACTTGAAATACCTGATTAATGTCACGATATAAAGCATTATACGTACTGCAACACAGCAGGCTAAATTTGAAATTCCAGTTAAATTATTCAACCGATTATCCTGTCTAATGACTAATTTCGACCCTGGCTTCTTTTGCACGTAGGAAAAGGGAAATTTGGATGTCGTTTGAAAAACTTTCATAATTTGCGCAAAATTTTTCCGACTAATTATTATGTCCGACAAAATATTTGGTCCAAATCGGGTTTTTTTTCAGAATTCTTCTTCGTATTGGTTTAAGTACAAAATTTAAAAATTTATTATTATTTTTCTAGTTTTTTATAAAAAACGAATACACCAACAAATACAACATTTTTGCATGACTTAGTCAAAAGTAAACACTTTCTAAAGTTATAAAGTTTTGATAAATAATATAAACGCTCGTTTTTTTGATGTTTATTGTTGTCTCTTTACGCTCTTCTCGACCCTTTCGCAAACAAATTGGGCGTTTTTAATAGCCTCATTTCTTCCAGTTTCATTAAAACCTTTTTCAATAAGTTCAGTTTCTTCCTGCATGCGGATTGATAATCCAACCGGCATGCAGTGGTTTTAAGTCCGACAATTTCAAGGACATCTTCATATATGTTAGTTCAATATCGTTCTTTAGCTGTCGCGGGACTTGATACAAAAACCAATCGTTATACTGGTTTTGAATGAAAGCATTTGCCGCTTTATTAACGCTCAAAACTAATGGTTGAAACTTATTGGTCAAGTTGTGAGGCACTATCACAAGTTCACATCTACTTTTAGAGCAAAATTCTTTCATAACGTCGTTATTTTTCCCTTTGAATGTGTCCATAATGACAAGCCAATGCTGCTCTTTAGGCAATCCATTTTCCTCTTTGGTTTTCTGAAAAAAAGGAAAAATAATTTCGTCAAAAAACTCCAAAGACTTATCCATGTTTGACCAATGGTTTGCGACAGAAAGGCATGCTGAGAATTCATATCTGGGTAAAGGGCGTTTGGTTTTACCACCGTAGATCAATTGCATTGGTAAAAATTCCCTTGTTGAGCTAACAGCAAACGTTGCTGTTATTTGACGTTTATCATCAACACCCTTTATAGGGACATGCTTTGAACTTTTGATGCTAAAACTGAACTTGCCTGGAGAAACGTAAGAGAGCGCCGTTTGATCGATGTTAACTTGGAATATCATGTTTGAAATAAAAGAATACGTGATACATATAGCGAATTAAACTAGCCGCCAAAACGCCGTCACTCGCCGCCCATGTCCAGCTGCTCTGTGTTACTGTATCAATAAACGTCAAATTTCCTTATAAACGGCTCCTACAACTTGTGTTCAGCCAGAAGCAGATTCGAAGTCACAACCTCTGGTGTGCAGTCAGTGTTACATCAGTGTTACATCAACTATTTTTCAGGTTTTTCATGATGAGTTACTTATTTATTTTTTAAAACGAATCGTTGATCAGTAACAACAATACAGTCAAAACATAGGGAAAAAAAAAACTTCCAAGTTTTTATTAGCTTTTGTTTTAAAAAAGTTACGCGCTCTAACATGGGTGCTATCAAACAGGGGGAAATAGTTTCTCTTCTTAAAATGTTCACACAGGAGGAGAGAAAAAAGGCACGTGCTAAATGAATAAAATGAATAAAAAACACGTTCGATCTGAAGCATAACAATTAAAATAAAGACATTAAATTATTAAAAGAAAAGCAAAAAACATTTTGTTTCATGACACACAATTTTCACCTGTCAGGCAAGGAAAGCTTCGGTTTTTAAACGTTTTGATTGCTTGAAAAAAAGGTTCACCCGTCTCAGACAGTCGGGCAAGCGCAAGGATACAACACTGGAAAACCGATCATGCTGCCATGCTATGCCACTGCTGCTTTTTATCCAAAATGTTTAATCAGTTAGTTTCTTTGTATTTAGTTGATGTATTGTTTTCAAAGCCAAGTCAACGCAGAATATAGAACTAACAATTATGATAAAAACAAAACGTTATTCCTATTAGTTCATCAGCCAAAAAAAGTCACGCTCGATTGGGGTTGCAATGTATTTGCTTCCAACTCATGTCACACACAATAAAAGAAATGATTTCGCTCGCAACTCAATCTACCATTTTGCGTGACTTAAAAACAAACAAACAAACAAACAGACGGACAGACAGACAGAGAATCGGCTATTAATATATAGACTAGCCGCCAAGGCGGCGTCGCTCGCCGCCCATGTGCA
The DNA here is from genome assembly GCA_027922465.2 of Turritopsis dohrnii. Classification (NCBI taxonomy): domain Eukaryota; kingdom Metazoa; phylum Cnidaria; class Hydrozoa; order Anthoathecata; family Oceaniidae; genus Turritopsis; species Turritopsis dohrnii. The sequence goes on along the minus strand of BQMF02000235.1, from coordinate 159,120 downwards.
CCCCAATAAACTTCATATTTCCTTAAAAACGAACAACTTGTGTTCAGCCAGAGGCAGATTCGAAATCAAATATCAAATATCAGTTTAAACAAATGGTTCCAAAAAACCGAAATTTCATGATGTGATATTTATTACCAATATATTATTATATATTATTTTTACTTAAGAATACGACATTTTTAACTAGTTTTAATTAGTTAAAAATGTCGTATTCTTAAGTAAAAATATTCGTTTTATACGTCTACATAAGGTATCTAAGTAATAATATTATTATATATTATATATTATTACCAATCGTTTTTCACTTTTACAATTACACTCAAAATATAGAGAGAAAAAACTTCAACTTATTATTAGCTTTTGTTATAAAAAAGTTACGCGCTCTAACATGGGGGCTATCAAACAGGGCGAAAATGGTTTCTCTTCTTAAAAAGTTTACACGGGAGGGAGAGAAAAAGGCACGTGCTTAATGAATAAACTGAATAAAAGAAACGTTCGATCAGAAGCGCTGAACAATTAAAAGAAATTAAATTATTAAAAGAAAAGAAAAAAATATTTTCTTTCATGATACTCTTTTTTTACCTATTGCTTTTTAAACACTTTGATTGCTCGAAAAAACGTTCACCCGTCTCAGACAGTCAGGCAAGGATACGTAAGGATACACTGGCAAACCGAACATGCTACCACGTTCTGCCATTGCTGCTTTTTGTCCGAAAGGTTTAATCAGTTAGTTTCTTTGTATTTAGTTGATGTATTGTTTTCAAAGCCAAGTGAACGTGGAATATAAAACTAACACAATAATAATAAAAACAAAACGTTTTTCCTATTAGTTCATCAGCCAAAAAAAGTCACGTTCGATTGGGGGTTGCAATGTATTTGCTTCGAACTCACGTCGCACACAAAAAAAGAAATAACTTTGCTCACAACTCAATCTACCATTTTCCGTGACTTACAAGCAAACAGACAGACGGAGAATCGGCTATTAATATATGGAATATACTAGCTGCCATGTTCAGCCTGCGTTGACTTCACGAAAGATAAAATTAAGAAATTGGCAACCGAAAGTGTTCCCATGTTTTAGAGCTCAAAAAACTGATCAAAATGTATGGGACCGTTCCGCTACGATCAACCGTTACAGAGATATCATCGTTCAAAGATTTTGATGACGTCACAGACCCGTCCCCCAAAAGAGTTAGACCCAAATTTTTCGTCAATCCATTGCCTGTATCGTGGACCCAAAAAAGCGTCAGTTATCCCTATTGGTTATCGAGATAATTTTCCTTAAACGTCGTATTCGATTAGGGTCTCAATACAATGGTTTCACATTGACGTCGCGCAGAAGAAGAGAAATAATTTATGTATGATTGCTGACTCCCCGATTTCTTTAGCAGTTCGCATCTACCATTTTGCGTGACAGACAAACAAACAGACAAACAGAGAATCGGCTATTAATATATAGATATAGTGGGCAAAACCGTCATCTGTCAGTTCCACGGTCCCGCCAAGTTCAACTAAAATGTCAGGATTATTTGATTTTACGACACCTTTGGCTGTGTTTGAATTCTGTCTTCTATTGATAACACCACCTGCTGACGTGTTCCGATTGCGATATCTTTCACTTTTTTGACGAAAGTTCGTTCCAGAAGATTTGGTCTGCCAGGTCTCTTAAAAATCACGTCATCGCCAGTCCTGCACTTTTCCTTCCAACTATTTACTGAAGTTCTAATAAATTCGTACTTTGAATACCTTATTGCATATTTTTTAGCGGCAGATGCAGTTCCATAGGTAGATGCGTGGCCTGAAAAGACAAACGTGCAATTACTAAACAATAGCTGAGATTGAAAAGAAAATTCGTGACAGCGTACTCCTCCACAAAGTTTGATTATGTCTTTATCCGCCTCTGAACACCTGGGAGGAGAGCATCCAATCATAATAATGAAGCCTACAACATTCTAAACTCCCATGAGATATTTTCTATTACGAAGTCAGTCTTTTGTTAGTTCTTTACATAGGACCGTTCTAGGACAATCCCGTGAATTCTTCGTGAAATCACCGTTAGGTGCAGAAATGCTATTAATATTACCAAAGAAGTTTATTTGACAAGACTTGGCAATACTCTAAACGACGAGACATTAAATCGTCTCTTTCATAAGCATAAAGTGACAAAGATTCCTCCAATTCAAAATAGCAACGACATAGTTGTCACAGAAGTGTCTGAAAAAGCCATTGTCTTCAACACATTTTTGCAAGTCAATGTTCTCTCTTTAAGAATGCTAGTGTTTTACCCATGATAAATCAAACTTTTAATATTCGTTTGGACACCATTCATTTTGATGAAGCGAAACTTCTGGCTTTTATTCAGGCTTTAGATGAAAGTAAAGCCCATGGATGGGATGGTATTTTAATACGAATGGTCAAAATTTGTGAGGAATCCTTGTTAAAACCATTTATGAACATTTTTAATTACTCGTTAGCTACTGGTAACTTCTCTAACGATTGGAAGAAAGCTAATATTGTCCCAATCTAAAAAAAAGGAGATAAAAGTACTATAAAAAATTACAGACCAGTGTCTCTTTTGCCAATATTGAGTAAACTTTTTGAAAAGTGTATTTACGACACTTTTTACAGCTATTTCGAAAATCATGAAATTTTTTCTGCAAATCAATCTGGCTTTCGAAAGGGTAATTCTTGCATTTCTCAGCTGTTGTCCATAACGCATGACATTTTGAAAGGTTTTGATGTGAATCCGTCATTAGATACCAGCAGTGTTTTTTAGACATATCTAAAGCTTTTGATAGGGCCTGGCATGATGGTTTACTTTTCAAACTTTTATCTTATGGAGTGCATATTTCACTACTCTCTCTCCTGAGGTCTTATCCATAAACTTCGCAAATTTTTACCAAGAGACTCGTTAGTCACATTTTTCAAAGTCTATATTAGACCTCATTTAGACTACGATGACATCATATATGACTACTCTGTCTCGAAATCTCGAATCTATTCAGTACAATGCTTGCTTGGCAATTACCGGCAGTATCCGTGGTACATCTCAAGAGAAACTTTATGTTGAGCTTGATCTTGAAAGCCTAGCTGACAGGCGTTTCCGCAGAAGACTTTTCTTTTTCTTCAAAATTGTCAAAAGCATGCCATCTCAATACTTGCTTGACCTTTTGCCACCCCAGCGTGCTGTACTCGCTAATCTCAGGTCAAGACTTCCAATTTACCCCATGGTGGCACGGACTAAACGTTATCGTAATTCCTTTCTTCCGTATTGCATTAACGAGTGGAACAAGCTGGATAGTCATAAAAGGGATCTCCCTTCAATCTCACGGTTTAAGCGTGCTTTGTTTGATTTTGTTCGTCCAAAAGCTTCACCAACATTCCGAATCCAACATAAAGGTCTGTTTCTATTGAATCGGTTGAGGGTTGGGTTCAGCTACCTTCGGGAACATCAATTCCGACATGGTTTTCTTGATACCATTGATCCGTTTTGTTTATGTAGAACTAACTCGATAGAAAATACTGAACATTTTTTATTGCAATGCTTTTATTTTTCCAACACTCACTCTTTGACAATCTCAAAAACCTCAACGTGACATTTGTGCCACGAAGCCCTGAATCTCTTTGCAAACTTTTTCTTTTTAGTGACTCAAATCTTTCAGATCATACTAATCATGATATTCTTAGTCATGTCGTTACATTCTATTGTGGTACGAACAGATTTAGTGGTCAACTTTTTGATTGATTATATAACTCCAACCTAGTTTTTATTTTTTTATTTTCATTTTATTTCTATTTTTTCATCTAATTTATTTTCGGATCCTACTTCTGGCGATAATCACCTTGAGCGCCTTGCGGAAGTAGGGTCCTTTAGTGTTTGTATTTGTATTTGTTTTTGTGTACGTGATGGTCAATTCAGTAAAGAAAAATAAAATTTTGAGCGAGTGCTCAACAGTTTTGAGGCTATTTGAGTTGAATTTTCAACAAAATTGCCCCTCACCTATGGTGCTAGCATATTAAGTGTTTTCGATTTTTATTTCTTTTTTGCGAGCAAACAAAGTCATCGTGAACCTATGAAAGTGAAAATATTAGGAGAGCTACAAGCAAATCCCAAGATTTTTGCATAAACGATAAAACAAGTTTCGCAATAATGCGACTATATACCCTATGAGTAAAAAAAAGTACCGATGTTTCACAAAAAATATCTTTTGATTGAATAATTATGAAAGATAGTTATTTTTATTTCTGAATATAGGAATCCTTTACTTATATTTTGGTGTATCACTGTTCTTATTTGATTGAGCCGAAAAAAAAGTTACAGACAAAAAACTGGAAGCGGTGCTTGTGAAAATCTTTGAAAAATGGACAAAATGGTCACATCTTTGGCAATCAAAGTCCAATCTTTATTAATAAACATTATGTGTAGAATTTTGAATTAGGAACGAAAAGAGTTATTTTCAGAAAACAGAAGGATGATAGTTTATAAAATTAAATTTATGCATTCAGTATAAACATCTCTTATTCTCGGTAGCTATGCTATCCGTGTTTAAAATACCTAGCGATTACTCCTCCGAGATTTGTCGATTTGAATTCTTTTGCCGTCAATTTCTGATTGGAAAACGTGTAGAAAACAATATGGCGCTGTGGAAGGTCGTGCTTGTGTTTTGTGATTGACTCTTTTGCTTAGAAATGTCGAAAGTTGCTTACGTATAAGCGTTTCATAAGCAAAAAACTGCATAGGATTATTTAGTCGATTGTGACGCACTAAAACACATTATTGTGATGATAGGAAAGACGGAATATGCACTGACATATGAAGTAAATAAATTGGGAAGACTTTAAAGATATTGGAAATATTTATGGATTGAAATATTTTTTAAAACTTCTCAAAGTCGTCTCATATCATGCTGTTGACATTAATATGTATGTTAAAAGCCTTCAATAATGACTTTAATGACGTTCTTCACAATGAAACAATTCATCGAACTGAAAATTGAACTTAAAACAGTTTATACTCAACTTAGGGATATCTTTTAACAACTTAGTTGTTTCTTTTTCTTTTAATTTTGTTTCTTACTTGTTGTTTCGTTAGCACTTCTTATTTTCAATGAAGAAAATGTATGTCACATCCATGTCGTTCAAGATGGCAGCATGCAGACGCGTTTGTGCTCTTTGGTTTTTGGATTTCTGCGAAAGCAAGAAATACCTTAAAACCGGCTTTGGTTTTTCTCCGTTTTTTTCATACTGTCCAAACCTAGCGGTTTTTTGAAAATCCATGCGTGCGTTTACATGAAACCGAATCACCGTGCCATGCATGTCAGCGGGAAGAAACCCTTTTAGACTTACACAAGTGTATAAGTTGAAAAACGAAAATATATAGAAGAAACTTATAGATATCTTGAACTGTGATCGTTCTTTTCTAACTGAAAAGAAATTCTCAACATTTTGTAAACAGAAGAGTAAAAAAGGTATATATTTGTTTGTTTTTAGTGGAAACATGTCTTGAGATTCTTTAAGCATAAAAACAAAACATCCTTATTTGTTTCGTATATAGGCTGTTATGCTTTTTAAGATGTGGATACTTAAGCTCAGCTCAGTTTCCTCTTCAGCTCCAACATCAAAAATGTGTGTCTACTCTCTGCACCACTTACTTTTAATGTTTGATGTTCAATGTTTTAATGTTTTTAATATTTTATTGTTTGATCAGTTTTTACGTTATACACTGTCAATAATGTCCCTTATTGTGAATGGCTTTCCTAATCACAATAAATAAAAACATCTTCCAGCTGTCTGTAAATTCAAAACACTGCACATAATGTAACACAATACAAAACTTTCCTTTCAGTTATATAATTATGTGTGTGCTTTAGAGCATACATATACGTATATATACTTTTAGTGATCAAAAACTTTGTTAACTTTTTGTGTTTGCGATATTGATAATTCTGTTTGCAATTAAGAAGATTGACAGTACATATCAAATGTTTAAAGAATATGATTTACATACGTAATCATTATGATAATCTGAAAAGATCAATATAAGCAATATTTCGTACCAATAATATTTCGTACCCCCCGAAATAGATGTTTTATGTCATCAGTGGTGTATACCTACAATAAAGTTTTACATAGTGTGAATTACACTTTCGCAATGCATATGAAATCAGAAATGCAATGTTATGTCGCAAAAATCATTCAACCTTTTTTTTGAATTTCTTAAAGAATTTTTAAAAACAGGTCATGAATGTCAACTTAGATCAAGAATGTTTGTGAGTGCATGTCATATCGTTAATCAAACTAAAACAGAAATTTCTGATTTCAGTTATATGTTGATTTTGGTATGTGCTCTGTATTTTACGTGACCAAAATCTGTGTGCTTTTTTGTGTTTGTGATTTAGGAAGATTGACACTAAGTATCAAATTCAGAAATTCAGAACTTTTAGAGTATATGAGTTACGTGCATATTCATTGTGATATCTGAAAGGATCAATATATCCTTAATATTGTTTCAAATAAGGAATATTTAATGTCATTCAGATGTAATCCAGTTTATTGGCAGTATATACATTATAAATCTCACATAGTGTCAATTATCCTTCTTGACAATGTCCTGGGGAGTAAATGATTAGAAATGTGATATTTTATTTCACAAATCATATAATCCTTTCCACATTTCAAATATGTCATATATGGTCTTTTATTTTTCATACTTCAGCAGATTTTGCAGAAATCCTTTTGCCTGTTAAGGCATCTTGTTTGTTTTATTTCTGGTTTCTGGAAATGTGGTGTGTAATGCAGTCTCGCCAAACAGAAATAGATTTAGTATTGGACACTTAAATATTTGTGAATTGTATGGAAAACTAGATTTGTTAGCTTTGTTTATGAAAAGCACAATTTTGATGTTTTTGCGATCACTGAAACTCTGTTGAATGAAAATGTTACATCAGGTTTGCTGGATGTTCCAGGATATAGTTTTGAGAGGAAAGATCGTGAACAGAAAGGAGGGGGTGTTGGAGTCTATGTGAAAGCAAACATTGATTATGTGAGAAGGACAGACCTAGAGGTGCCGGAACTAGAACTTGTTTGTTTGGAAATTCTACCAAAATTTACAAAGTCATATTTTGTGTGCGCTCTCTATCGCCCTCCGGATACATCAAAACACTATTGTAAAAACTTTATTGACATCTTTGATAACTTTCTATCAGAAATCAGAAAATCGTCTGAGGACAAAGAGCTTAAGGAACTTATGTCGTTAAATGGTTTTGTACAAACTATAAAACGTCCAACTCGTATTACTGCTCAATCAGAGTCACTAATTGATGTGATTTTTTCAAATAGACCTGAAACATTAATGACAAGCAATGTTCTGATGTGCTCATTGAGTGACCACGACGCAGTTTATTGTACACGAAAATTTAACAACAATAAAAAGCCACCCAAAACAATATCATGTAGAGACTACACAAATTATACAGTAAAAAACCTTCACCAAGATCTACAAAAAGCTGACTTTTCTTCGGTCTACATGGAAACAAATCCAAATAACTCATGGAATTGTTTGAAGTCCATTCTATTGAGAATTTTTAACGACCATGCTCCACACATTACAAAGCGTGTAAAGGGTAAAACATCTCCATGGCTAAACCGAGACATTAAAAGTGAAATGAATTATCGAGACTTACTAAATCGCAAATTCCGTAAATCCAGATCTCAGACAGACTTTGATGCATACAAAGCCCAGCGTAATAAAGTGATTGTGATCGTAAGAAAAGCCAAAAATAATCATTACAAAACTTTGTTGTCTGAATCTACCAAAGATCCGAAAAAGTTTTGGAAAACTCTAAAACAAATTTTTCCAACTAAGGAAGTGGTAGCCAACGCAAAGTCATTCTTTATTGATGGCGTGCTGGAATCAAAGCCGGTTAAGATTGCTTCGAGCTTTTGTAAATTTTTCTCCAATATGGCAGAAAATGTGAAGAAGAAATCTATCCAACTTAAAGACTTCATTTGGTCAAAACCGGTTGAAACTCACCAAAAGACTTACTCAACTTTCCACTTCAAAGAGGTTTTAGTAAATGACGTCTTCAAACAACTCAAAAAATTGTCAAGGAAAAAATCAACAGGCCATGACAATCTTCCACCTGGATTATTGAAAGATTCTGCACGTTTCATTGCTGGACCACTTGCACATGTAATAAACTCTACCTTGAAATCTTTAATCGTACCCGAAGACTTCAAAGTCGGTATCATCACCCCTATTTTTAAATGCGGAAAAAGGACTGATCTTGATAATTATCGTCCGATAACGGTACTACCTGTATGCTCAAAAATACTAGAAAGATGCATACATCGCCAAGTCTTGCAGTACATTGAAGAGAAAAACGCTTTATCCCAGACGCAGTTTGGATTTCGTAAACAACGTAACACAGAAGTTGCTGCAACTTTATTTTTAGACGAGATACGCCAAAATATGAACAAAGGTCAACTGACAGGGGCTATTTTTGTCGATTCAAGCAAGGCCTTTGATACGTTAGGCCATGCCCAAATAATCGTAAATCTGTCTAACTATGGTATACGTGACCGTGAGAAAGATCTCTTTACAAACTACTTATTCAATCGTAAACAAGCTGTACGTTTTGGTAAGGAGATTTCTGAGTTTCAGGACGTTACTTGTGGTGTACCACAAGGGTCCATTCTTGGACCATTGCTTTTTCTTCTCACATTTAATGACATTGAAACAGTACTTAGCCATTCAAAAATAATAGACCTTTCCCGAGTTTATTTTTTATCACACTCCGCCTCGTTTTCAATTGCGTTACTATGACAACCGAATCTCTTGTGCTCAATCATTAACACTATCACAATTATTACATTTATTGCACATTACTGAAATGAGTCCCGTGACATTTCGTTACCATATTAACCATTGCGAAAACGAGGCGGAGCTTGATAAAAAATAAACTCGGGAAATGTCTATTACGTATGCGGATGACACGGTGATCTACGTCTCCGGAAATTCAAAACCCGATATCGAGAAAAAGCTCAACGAAGATTTTTGTGCCCTTGCAGACTGGCTAGAGTCCATGCACCTTGTTTGTAATCTGAAAAAGGGGAAAACCGAGGCAATGTTATTAGGAACCTCTCAACGAATAAAAAACCAATCTTTAGACATTCAACACCGATTCAAGAGTTTGTCTTCTACCTCAACGTACAAATATCTTGGAGTAATAATAATAATAATAATAATGGTGTATTTCGGGCATATCCATATTTTACAATGGCTCTTCATCCCTAATTAAAAACAGCTATTAACAATAAAAATTAAAGAAAAATTTAAAAAGCATAAAATATATTAGTATAAACAATTAGTATTAGTATAAACAATAAACAATAGAACAAGTAGAACAAGCAGTGAGAATAAAAAAAAAAAAATAGCCTGGGCGGATTGGTGACTTGATTGACTGGAGCAATGCGCAAAGGGGACATACTGTGTAGAATCGAGGCTGTTGATGGAAAATATAAGAACAAGACAAATTAAACATGCAATTGTAGAGTCGTAAATTAAAGTGAACAGTGTGTGTATATATTGAACAAATTAATGTTTATTTATATATTTTGCAAGAGCTCTATCTAATAAATAACATTTAGCTCCGTAAACAAATTTTTTATAAACTACTTCTTTTCGTAGACTGGTGGGAAGATCGTTCAGTTGTCGACTACTTCTTCCAATAAAAGTTTTATCCGATGCGTTAACTTTGAATTCGGACATACATCTCTCAGAACTTCTTGTCGTTCTTTCTGTTTTCTTCATTTCCAGCCCTTTCAGGTATGTGGGCTGGAAATGAAGAAAACAGAAAGAACGACAAGAAGTTCTGAGAAAGCTTGTAAAGCTTGATCAGACCTTAGCACTACGTGAACACATCGATTCAGCTTACAAGAAGGCATCTGGCAGACTATACATTCTAAAACGAATTCGTCCTCAGATAACAGTTGATGCAGCTATGAAAGTGTACAAGTCGATGATCATACCTATCTTTACTTACTGCTCGATTTTAACCAGTACGTATACAAAAACGTTTGAGGCAAAAATTTGTAGATTCGAGAGAAGGTCGTACCACACCATCTATAATCGTTCCAAGATCCACGACATTGGCAAAGTATCAATCAGAACTTTACAAAAACGTAAACTTTGCATTCAAGTTTTCAACTGCATAAATAAAAATGTTTGCAGCAATTTTATAAATTATTTTGAGGTAATGTCGAACAACACCAGAAATGCCAGCAAGTTGATCAGGTTACCTCGTGTAAAGCTGGAAGCCGCCAAAAAAAGTTTCCGTTTTGCTGGTGCCTACGAATACAACAAACTTCCAATAGTTATCAGAAACGCTAACACTGCAAATGAATTTTTATCGCTATATAACAAAGTTTTTAAAATCTAATTTTAATTCTAATTTTATTTTAAATATTTATGAAGAGAGAGAGAGAGAGAGATTTTATCGTTTGCTCATTTCATTCACACTGAACCTTTCTTTACCGCTTTTCTAAGCCTATAGCACTTTTTAGACGTAAATATATTTTATTTATTTTATTATTAAATTTATTTTTCTTTTACACAGGACCCAATTGATAACAGAAGTTTGTAGATATGTACATAGTGTATATATTTCTTATTTTTGATATGGCCATCCTGTATAAAAATTCGTCTATAATAATAATAATAAAAATAAAATGTATGAATGGTACATTGTTACCCATATATACACTCATGAGACTTTTAAACATTGGCAGTTATTTTTAGTCTACAGTTCATTCTTTTTAAAGAGTTTAAAGAGTTGGAACTTCTTTTGACCTAAATGCAAACTTTTGTTTATTTGAAATCTGATTTTCATTCAATTTAAATCAAGGATAATCATATTTTGTGTCATTGAAAAAGATGTTCTTAGATAGTATACATAATTGTAAAGATAAAACTGTACAAGAAAGTATATGAAATTAACTTATGTGTAGCCAGGTTAAAGTGAAGCATTGATTAGTGAATGCTTTGTATCTTTTATTTTGTTATAAGACGTTTATGGAATTAAGTTTTGTTTCAATGATTTCTTCCAACATTCACCTGCTTAATACCTTAAGGAAGAAAATTTGCTGTCCGCAAAACTAAATTCACGAAATTACAAAATTAAATCACAGTATTTGTTTGTACTACTATTCTTGAAACGAAATCGTTGTTTTCATGTACTGTGTACATTGTGTTTCAAAAAAAAGGCTACACAAAAAATTATTCAGTGTAGCGTTTGACATGATTCTTAATATAAGAAAGGTTTTATACCAAAACAAAGAGAAAGAGAAGGGCTATCCAATGACATTAAAATGATATGAGGTTCGGAATTCCCGAGTTACAAAACCGAGTTACCAATTTTGACGTCAAAAACCGAGTTACTAACTCGGAAATTTTATTCACGTAAAACTTTCCCGAGTTACTAACTCGGAAATTTTTTTGGTTTTATTTTTTCCGAGTTAGAGAACATTTTTCAAATATTGTAAGGGATATTTTCGAAAGTTCACGGGGAATAGTGTGAGTTTTTAAAAAAGGCAAAGTAGGCCAAATTTGTGGCAAATTTTGAAAATCGTTCAATATTTTATTCACACATATCTCTACTGTAGTTGTATTTGTAACTTTGAGGAAAAAAACATTACTTCTCATAATTTTTTTATTATCTTTGGCTTGCTAAACTTTCAACTTTGGCATTTTACTTACAGTTGTTGATGTTGTCTCGATTACTTTAAAAACTTGTTATGTATTTTAAACATGGTGCAATGGTCGTGATCAAAAACTACAGAGTTTTCTAACTTACGTTAACTAATTTTTTGTGATTTTTAAATATTATTACATATATACAATTATCTTGAGATATTTTGGTGATGATGACTGTTTGTATGGCCATATGTTTTGCTAGCTTTATTTGGAAATGATTCATCAGTGAGTTTGTTAGGATTTTACAGTGATCACCCTCTGTTCCTAAAATCGTTTGCTAAGGATCAAGCATAAATATTTAAAGGAAAAATTTCCTTGATAAAATTCTGTGCATCCTCTGATGTTCCAGATGTAACCGATAGGTTTATTTAAGTTAACGTGAAAGCAAACTGAAATTGTAAGAAAAAAAATTTCTTTCTTATGTTTGCTGGGACTCTCATCAATCATTAGTCTTCCTATCAATTCACATTTTTCATCAAGTAGATCAGTGCAAAACAAACTGTTGTTTGACCAGTTAATGTAGCCTTGTAACCTGAAGGAGTTACCCTCCAATCTCACAATCCATGTTTTGTTTTGAGGAGACTTCAAACATTTTCCCCATAACCGCTATGTTCCATTGGTTTTTGGTTTTCCTTGTAAAAGTCTGGTATCTTTATAGAAATCCTGTGTTTTTCCTAAAACATATGAACAGTCATTTCTATTGAAAAGGCTAGGTTCTTATTCTTTGTCGTGTTATTTCCCAGGTACAGATAGTGCTTATATTCTGTTTTTACAGCTCACGCTGTATCTTCAGGTTCAAAAATATTCAGATTGAAATCTTACTTATTTTCAGCTCGATAATTGCTTGTATTTACATTAAAAGACATAAAACAATTAAGATGAAAAGAAATAAAAATTGGCAACAAATACCCAGGAGATCAAAGTGATAAGAACATAAGAAAAGAGAAACTGCATAACTGCAATAAACTGTTTGTTTTGTGTGCTTTTTGGTAGGAAAGTTAATAAGTTTTGATCAACATCATGAGAAATAAACACTGAACATGTCGCATGGCTTCGGCTGCCCTGTTTATAATCATCTTCATTATAGCTTGAAATAGGATGTATTTTGTTGTATTTACAGTTCTGCTTTAGTATGTGTGGACTGTATATGTACAACAATAGATGGAAACACTTCTGATTGCTAGTTTGAATATTGACTAGACTTTGTCATACGAATTTGTTTTGTCATGATTGTTATCCATTTCCAAAAATGATATGATTGATTTGCATTTACTTGCATTTGCATTTCTCCTTTTAGGATTCAAAATCCAACATCTTACCTTCACATGGTGTACCCAGTTAAATGAAATCTCTGGAATTTAAGTAAGATTTCATGAACTGTATTTTATATAGAGATTGAAAAATCAGTTGATGGAATGATAAGCAATGACTTACTATATATCATGTTAGTTTACCATAATGTAACATATATTAATTTTGAATTGATTATTTTCTGTCTTTTTAAAAACATCAGCATTAACAGCATGAGCACCTACTGCTGCAGCAGAAAACAGCACATTTATTTAAGTAAGTCTGGAACTGGAACTTTCTTGAAAGAGAGCATGTTAGGAAGTTTTTCGTACAACAGAAGGAACATGTAATCGTACATTTTATTGGATGTAGAAGACTATTTGAAATACTTATTGGAATCCGAAAATTGAGCTGTACCTACAAAATATTTCTGCGTCCGCCCCTGGCTTTTGTTATGTACTCTTTGCATTAACATAACTGGTTGTTTTCCACATATAAAAACGGAATCCTTCGGCTGTACTACACCAAGTGTTTTCGGTTGGGCTGTATTTCATCAGGATGTAAAATAAAAGAAAATTTTCAGCCTGGCTTTTTATGCTGAACTTTCAACTTTGAACTGAAACTTTGCACGTTTTCAATGCTCTAATGTTCTGAGCATTTAATTACCATTCATCATCAACATTATATCAACAAAAACAAAACGGCTGTGACATATTGGTATCGCTTTTTTTCTGTTTTTCACGAGTTCATTCAAAGTGTTTTCATTCAAACTAAAACGATTTATTTCCATCATTAAACGTTTTGTTTTTTGAATCATCTTAAAAGCTAGCTAGCAGACAAAGAAAAAATCTTCCACTGCCCAACTACACTGACTAAAAAAAAGGCGCACTACTTCACTAGCCTGTATTCTTCACTATTCTTCACTAGCCTGTATTCTTATCTACCTTGACTAGAGCAAAGTTTACTGAACTGCGGCTATAAAAGTGAACGGAGAAGGAAGAGAATTATAGAATTATAGGGGCTTCTAATTAAAAAAATTTAGTGTATTGTTTTTATGAAGATAGAAAAGCAACAGGAGAAAATGCTTTCATCAGCAATCACGTGACTTTATGTAAGCTGGCAGATTTGTACCATGTTTCATGTTTTCATAAATAATTAGATTAGATGAAATAACAACCCTCAGTATGTGTATACATATTTTTCAGTTCTATTTTCACGAATGGGAATCTCTTCCATCCGATCCAGAGAAATATGAGTGGAAATATAAGTGGAATTATAAGTGAAAATTGACACTGGAAACCAATGTGATGGAGTGCATTTCTACAGAAACGTGCACACTATTTCAATAAAAATGCTCTTCATCACAGTGACTTTTGAAGATATTGTCGATTGTGCGTACCTACAAACCCATTTGAACAAGAGAAGTCTCAACCTGTTGCGAATCTGTTGTCATAGCAATGTTATGCAACATAGCAGTTTGCAATGACAGGTAACAAGGTTTTTGTGATGTCTGTTTTTATGAACATGTCATCTGTTTTGTTTTCTTTTTGTCTGCATATGAGTCAAGTATAAAGTTCATATTGATGAGAAGGACACCCTTAATGTAATACGAGTCCTGCATTTTACTAGCACGAAAGAGTCAAAACATTTGTCGTGTCAATTAGTTTCAATGGCTGAAATGACAAAACAAATATGGTTTTAACCAAGTTAACATTTGAATATTTTCATTGTTGATTGAAATTGCGAAATATCATTCTGACGATCCCATCTTAAATTTTGTCGGATTGTTGCTTTTGAAAACTTTGTTTTCTCTAGTAAACTCGGCTTGTTTTGTTCATCAATATACTGTTACACCAATCAGGTTTGAATTCGATTTTGTTGTCGTAGCTTTTGATCACAACAGGTTATCAATTAAAAGCAATTCGAGTTTCTCCAATACGTGTAAAGGGATGTAATAGAAAATAGTGGTGCAATAGAAAACAATGGCGCACCGTGGTTTCAATATATATCTTTTTCATTCTCCATTCTTCGGCTTAATTACTATTATTAATTTCTAAATCAATGTTCCTTTTACATGTATTGCAACATTGTGATTATCGGCACGATGAGATCAATCAGTAAAACATAGGCAAACAAGAACGATAAATCGATTACAAGTGTTTAATCCATGCTGTTACTTTACCATAACATCATTATTGAATTGGCCTTGTCACCACAAAATGTTCAGTTCAATTGTACTACTTGGATTGTGTTGCAATCTTATGTTATTGATAACTATTTCAAAGGTTACAAGGTTACTAAAGGATATGCGATGTTGTGGGTAATACCTGAGGCCTTTAAAATCATTAGATCTCAGAAAGAGTACCTTATATAGTAAGACAAGACGATGTTACAAACTGTTGCAACTTAAATTAACTTTCATTCCCAATACTATGATAATCAACGGATTATTTGATTATTTCTGTCTCTATTTTTAGCTCCTCTGTGGTCTCTACAGGTTGCATTAAGTAAAATCTTTTGTAATCTATTGAGTAACAACAAGCTTCGGCCTTTATCTAAAATGAAAATATTTGCATTTTCTTAAAAGCAAAACACAACATGCATTATACAGATATGCATTTGCAAATAAACATTGATAAAGTGTTAATTACATCACAAGGTATTAAATCTGCTATTCTATAGTAGATATGGTCGTATCCATTTAATTGAATATTATATAATAGCCATTACCTTCTTTTCGACATCTGTAGTTGCTTGAATGTAAACCTTGAAGCCTTAAATGATTTTGAACAAAAAGCGTTTGACTTTCAGAGTGACATGTTGTTTATAAAGGCTACATGTATTATGTCGATGATAAATGAAAAGATATCAATACAAAGAGCTAGTTGTCAAAATAAACTTCTGAAAATTGAGCACGAAATTGTTTAGATTATGCATATACTAAGAATTTTGTATATATGCTAAATGAATAAGTTTGCCTTAAAATGTTATATGAATTCTATCAATAGATTTTCTACATTGAAATTTGTGAGCATGACACTTTGGACAGACATTTTTGCAAGCATGCATTCGGACAGCAGCTTTTTATCAACAGGATTGGATTATAATATATAAACTTTCTTTGTAAAATATATGAAACTACTTTCGTTTTTGAAGGATTTTTAGGAATAGCAGAACATAGAAACAATGTAGAGGTGGAATTTCACAGCATTGGAAATTATCAGTTGTTCATTTTAACTTTGATCGCGTCTGTGGCAAATGTGGAAGGTTATTGGTTATCAAAAAAATTAAGATTTGAATGCTGTTAAGCAAACATATTTTACAATTTCCACGCGCCTCAAACGTACGAGATCGCCTTTTTCAGTCACCACATTTGCTGACGTGTTAAAAATCAACGATGTGTAATGTGAGATGTCAAATGGAATCGGATTTCAAGTCGAACATTGAAATTGTACTTTAAATGGCTGTCAATTTCTACTGTATTTTCATTATGTGTCCAGGAACCCTTTTCTATTGCGAATTCATAGTGTAGTTAAAGTAGGTATGTTATATTTTATGGTTGCGATAAGTTTGATCAGATTCTTATAGTAGTTCAGCTGGTGTTTAACAGTTTCGGAAACATTTGATCAAAACATAGGTTATCTTGCATGCGTTATTATTAGTAGATGAGTGATCATTTTGGATTGCGACTTTTGTTGAAGATACAAATTCAAATTTCCAGTGTACCTTGACGACGGTAAAAAAACATGTGAAAGCAATTATTTCAGAGGTTTCATGTGTTTCCTTGAGAATATCTCAACCACAAACATAAAACACCATAAACTATCATAAGTTATCTGTTTTTCTTGTGAAGACGGGTGAAGATGTTTTGATAGTGACTACTTTCCTACTTAAGCGT
The DNA here is from genome assembly GCA_027922465.2 of Turritopsis dohrnii. NCBI lineage: Eukaryota > Metazoa > Cnidaria > Hydrozoa > Anthoathecata > Oceaniidae > Turritopsis > Turritopsis dohrnii. Next base: position 142,180 of record BQMF02000235.1, on the reverse strand, counting down.
TCACTTGGAATTGTTTAAGCACATTCAAGTGTAAGAAATTGGCATTTCAATAAGCCTTTTTTAAAACAACAGAATTTTGAAACAAGATATACAAACGTCACGAATAGTGGGACAGTTTAAGTTACTCCAGCATGTAGAACTATAACTTTATGTTAGTAGTCATTCTGTACAAACATGTGAAAACATGTTAGTCAAATTCTACAAGCAGCAATAAAATAAAGATATTTTAGTAAACAAATATTTTATAACCAAATAGAACTTTCCGGAACTTCTGTTTAAACACTCCATTGCGGCCAAGTTTTACCGACATTAAATTCTATTCATTACTGATTTCATTACAGTCAACTATTGAAAATTTGAACACTTAATTTCTTTAACTCCTCGATAACTTGAACTTTTTGTCGGTCCCATGATGTAACAATTAGTGCTGAAATTTTAACTCTTTGAAATTCGAACTCCCGGTAATTCGAACCATTTTTTCGACCCTCTGAGAGTTCGAGATTTTGAAAGTCGTTTGGACTTATTATACCAAAATGATCTCTGTAAGATACCAAAATGATCGCACATTTTCAATAAACCTTTTTTGTACTTACACTTGTGTACGAGTTGCATTATTGTATTTGTATTAGTCTCATTGCTAAATTCCGGACAAAAATGAATATGAATACAATATGAATAGAACTGAAATATCTAAACCCCATCATCTTGGTGGCCTGAGCATCATCTTGGTGGCCTGAGTATATGTCATGATGCCGAGCACAATAGAATTTCCCCAATTTCTGCTTGAATATTGCCAACTAGTATGGCCTATTTTGAACGATCTTCATTGCTTCCAATTATTTCAATTATTCCAGTCAGCTACTTCTCCCTTTTTAACCAAGTTTTTAATTGTTATTTGTATAATAATATATTTATAATAATGTTTTAATAATGTATATATATTTTAAAATTTTGGACGAATAGCCATGTAATGTGGAAATGCCAAATATATTTCATTGATAATAATAATAACAATAATATTCAAACAGATTACTAAGTAACAAATATATACAAAGATATGAAAATTCAGTAAATATGTATAATCGAGGCCAAATTGGAAACGAAAATTTTAAAAAGGTTATTCTTCGTTTCGGTAATCTGGCGTCGTTTTAAAATGTACCGAGGGAACAAAATTACTGCACTATCCAACCAACACCCGTTCTATTGCACCCGCGAAGGTATTTAGTATGGTCCGCCACTTAATGTACAATGTCATTAAACAAGTTCAAAAATCACCGCAACTAAGAGCATTTTTATTGAAATAGTATGTGTATTTCTTTAGAAATGCACTTCTTCACAGAGACTTTTCTACAAATGTGCTCACTTGACAGATTACATGTCCACTTATGTTTTACATTTCATGATGATGAATCACACCTCCGGCAAAAAGTTGTTTGTTTGTAATACTTAACGTAGGTAGACACATAGTGTCAGCAGAAAAAAACCCACGCTTATATGGCAGGTCTATAACTGAGACTTTATCAGATGCAAATCAAAACAGTTTAACCCAGCCGGTGCATTTGTTAAAAGTCTCTGCGAAGGAGTGCATTTCTATAGAAATATACACACAATTTCAATAAAAATTCTCTCCATGGCAGTGACTTTTTGACGATTTTTGCCCATCGGTAAAAGACTTTCTTGTAGTAAGAACACTGGTGACTGTCTCCTTAGAGGTAGTTTATACGTTGAACTTTTGCCTTGTTTAATGTAAATCAATTGACCTGCGATTAGGCATTGTCAATACTTTTACTTACGAATGCAAGAGTTTTCATAAGTGCAGGTCATTAGATTTACATTAGACAAGCCAAAAGTTCGACCGTATAAACTACACTTTACATGCTTTCACATTTTTTCGATGTAATTTAATTTACTGAAATGCTTTTGCAGTTTATTGAGATGGGAACAAACCTACCATTAACTCTCGATAACTGGAACTCTCAGGGGATCGGTAAAAGAGTTTAAGTTATCGAAGAATTCAGAAAATCAAGTGTTGGAGATATTCGAGAGTCGACTGTATATACAAAATGTTCTAGACAAGAAAAATCACAAATGACAGTATTAGTTTAATGCATTCATCAAATACATACACATGGAAAAGTTGAATTTACTTTAATCCTTCAGAGTGGAGATGTGCAGATAATGAGAACATATCAAGCGATGCGACAAATCTTTGTCCTATTTCTTTCGCCATTTACCTTAGCCGTCAACCAATTACAGAAAAATTAAAATATTTTTTCTGCACTTTCATAATGTGAGACGGAAATATAGAAAAACCTCATACGTTTAAAAATGTTTTGGTCGGCTTGTAAGCATTTGGTTAAGGATTTAGCATCATCAAATGTGCTTTTTTAATCAAAATCCAACTTGAACATCCATTTTAGATGAGAGAACTGAAAATGAAAGTTTTTAACTTAGATATTCTTACATATATTTTAGTTCATATGTAAAAACTTTACCCAAATAAACTTCATTGAGGGCATTTTATGCATCCAATCCCTGGTCGTTATGTCAAAGTTAATGAGTTATTGCATATTGTCAAGATTTTTAAAACGGCTAAAAACCTATCGCTTATCATGTGATAGCAGATGGGGTATGATCTGCACTTAAACAAAACAAGAACGAAGTCACTCTGCAAACATCTTGTTTGTTCAGATAAATATAAATTGGTGAACTTTACATTCTTTCCATATATGGAATGCTTTACAAATTTGCTTTAGAAATTTTGACTGGAACAGCGGCAGGTTATAACGCATTTTTTCCGAAGTGTTAGTGAATGTCATCGTATGTTGAAACTTGCAAACAACAGGAAACTTTTTTCCGTGTAATATCGTCATTGTCTCGTTTATTAACGCAAATAAGGAAAACATAAAGAAGTTTTGACTTGCAAAAGAACTTCACAAAAGGTATTAAGACAGTCTAGAAGATGTATGCCAGACTTTCTATACAAAATCATTACTGAAAGCGAAATTCCATCGTACACGATTCATTTTACTGATTGTCAGATACCAAGTATCGGTTACGCACATAGATTTCCTTTACAATAATATAATAACACTACACACCTTCCCCGAATTTCTGTTTAAATGCCGAGTTAATGCTTAGTTATCGCGTTTAGCCTCGTTTCTATGTTTTTCATTGTTTTTCTAATTTCATAATGTTTTCAGTAAGTAATAGTTACTCGTTCTTTCAGTTTCCCAGTCGAATAATTAGAAGTAATTAAGAGTTTGAAGAAGAGGCGAAACTTTTTAGCTAGGCTATAACACGGTGTTTAAAGAGAAATTCTATTGTTTCTACCAAAAATACTTTGCAGTTGTAGTGCCATTGCAAACTCCTCACGAATCTGGCAATATAACCAAGTAATAATAATAAAAACGCACCCTCGAGCAAGAATCAAATCAAAGTTCATAAAAGTAGCTCCTCATTCATCATGATAGTCACGAGATATTACGTAAAAGTACTTTAACACACAGTATTCCTGAATTTCACCAGAATGGTATTTCCCATTACGAAGCCTAGTGTCAGGTCAGAGTTCATTTTATATATGCGACATTTTGATAAATACATATCGCGGTAAATCTTCTGTACCGAGAGTGGTTATGTAAACAACTCACTTCTTGAAGCACGACGATTAAATATATATGGCTATTTCGAAAAATAGCAGTAACTATTTTCCAACGAGATAATCTGATTGTTTTTGAACTTGACCACAATCTTAATGTGATGGCTTGGCTACCTTTATGTTTTTGTAAACAAGTTGCCTAATTTATTAGATTACTGATGAGAAAACTGATGTAAATTCTGTAATGAGAATGATACCTTTTTGACTTTTAGAATCAAATTAAAACTGAGCAAACATCCTTTACAATTCTTTGACTATCAGTTAGTTATAGTTCTTAGAAGACGACAATACTGATATCTATTACTGACGTTTACTACCTCTTTGAAATTTGTTTGTGCTTTCAATTTTATGCCAATTTTCTTTTTCGGACGTTTTTACTGGCAAATGTGTCGGAAACCACTTCCAAATTGCAAATGGGTTGTAAACACAGAAAGTAATTTTACTTAAACAAAAATTTTGACCCGGTATTAAAAATTGAATTGGAATTTGGTGCCCACTAGAAATTTGGTGCCCACTAGGAACTCACGCTGTGAAAAGTATACAAATGAATTGTCACATACGCCGGCGAAATCGGAACTTAATATTTGTGTAACATATTGCGTAGTAAGTACCATACAAGTGGACTGATTTCTAAAGAATAAGGAGATTAAAGATGGAAGACGAAACGTATTATATCACATGTCACGACTTGTTAAGAAAAGAAGAAAAAATATTGACAGATACTCGCATGAAATAGACACGACCACCGCCAGTGATCTCAAATTTCAATGGAGCCTTTAAAAAGGAAATTTATTCACGAAATACTGATCACAATTTTTGCAGTTACTAACAACAAACAACAAATCGTTTAGGATTGTAAGTATATGCTTTATAAATTTTTTTCACAAAAACTATGACAAATGTTGGACTGAGTATTATGTGCTCCGAAAGAAAATAGAATTTTGTTTAAGTTACAGGGACATGGTTAGCGTTCAGTTTAAATTTGTGGAGGAGAGTTGATTTGTTTAAAGTAGAACAGAAAAACGTAACTTTATCGACACTTAAGATGGATAAGAATAGCTACCTTATTACTTGAAATGTTTAAAGCAAGTAATCAACGCTTTACACATTCCATGTAACAAGGTATATCGCTATTATTGCCATTATGTTTCATGGTAACACTTTTTTACTGATTCTCAATATGCTTACGAGTGGGATAAGCTCTTTAAAGATCTTTCCTTAGTTAACTTAATAAAATGTTTATTTTATCTTTAGATCTCGGAATTTCATAACAATCCCGACAAAATGCCACAATCCGGCCTAACAGGAATGAGTCAAAGTTTGGACAGAATAGACGAAGTCGGAAATAGATATGAAGGTACAGTATTTATAATAACAAATATCGAACCTTTACCTTTACGCAAAACAAATTTGTGTTAACTATTATCGAATTCGTATCTTTGTTTGTAGGTATTGCATTAAATATTCACAACCTTGACGAAGAAATTGACGAAAATAGACTACATGAAGAATTTTCAAGGTTCGGTACTGTTATACAAACGCGAGTGATACCACAAGCAAAAACACTACGAAGTGGTGTAGTTCACTTTCTATCGCCGGCTGCTGCTGCAAATGCTATTACTGAGTTTAACGGAGAAGTTCTAGTATCGAATACGCTTTACGTTACCCCAGTGGCGAATACGTCGGCCAGATCAAGGGATCGGAGAATATGCCGTGCTCCTTCTTTACCGATTGTAAGTTACAGTATTACTCACATCCTTAAAAAATTTTGAGACACATAATTTGTTTGTGACATTTGTAACTCAAAAGTTACTTTTATATAATTTCCAAAATGATAAAAAACTGCCAATAAATCTTTATGCTTTTGATTTTTCTCTTAGAATGTTCAAGCACGAAAAAGAAGTTCGTCCGGTGATTGTTACCTTCCACAAAGATCGCCATGGGGCTCTTCATCGTCGTCTTTATCATCAACTGGCGTGATGGGATCATCGCCTGGATCTTCTCTTATAGATTTTAAAAGAGCCCTCTGTAGAACTTCTTCTTTAGGATAAATTAGCTTCTGAGCGCGTTCTTTTATACTTGTTTGAACTCTTACATGTTGAATCAACTAACTGTTAGATAATCCATAACTGCATTATACAACACAGACGATTGAAAAGCAATTCAGATAGGAATTTTCATGTCATTAGGAATTAAAAAATGCTCATTTCCAAAGAAATTTATAACCTAGAAAATTGCAGACGCCAAAGACAAACTGTATTTATAATTGTGTAATAAATTATATATATTATTGCATTGTGAGTAAAAATTTCTGTAAAATATGATAACATATACCAAACATAGCTTTGAGACTTCTTTATACCGTGTAAATATATACTTGTATATAGATAGAAAATTTATAGCAAACGATGCCTGTAAAATAAGTTTTTCCCATATCTATTTGCTTCAAGAAGAAAAATTAGCCAAGTCGTTGACGGGCAGATATTTATTCAATTGAGCATTGAAACATATCGAAAACGATTTGCAAATGGAACTTGGAAACATATTTGAACAATTTTTCATTTAATTTGTGTGTATGTGTATGGTATGTATGTTATCACTTTCCCATTGAGCGACCGACGTGCCTTACCCTTCTAACAAAGATTTACAGAAGGATTATCTTCCTTTCATGCACGTGAATACAACCTAGGTCAGACATGATAGTTAATATTTGCTTCGGACAAGTAATAAATCGACTATGTTGACTTTTTCAGACCATACAGATCCTTTTGTAGTTAATCCGAATAGAATTCAACATTTGTCTACTACAACCCATGTATATAAAAATTTTGTAAGAGGAATTCTTATTTATCGTACGACTAAATTTTCTGCTGTAGGATTGTATATATATATATATATATATAGAAATACGTTTTTTTGTTTGGAGAATAAATCTGTAACTAAAAAAAAACATATGTTTATTTTTCTTGATTTATTTTGTCTGTTGATTTTATGAGTGATTTCGTTCAAAACTGCTAACATCGACAAGAACATGTGTCACCACTGTTTTATACAACAAAATTCATTTGTAAACGTTTACATGCAAAATGAGATTACTTACTTTAAAAAAGTCAATCCATTTTTAAACTGATATTTTATTAATTCAACTCAGTTTAAATTCAATACAAATTCGGGGAAAAATTTAGTCAGGGAAAATTTTAGTCGGGGAAAATTTTAGTCACCTAAGGAAATTTTAGTCACTTTTTCCCGACCAATTTTTGAAATTAGTCACTTTTCCCCGACAGTTGCAGAAAAGTCGGGAGAAAATTTGGTCCAGGAAAATTTTATTCACCCCCTTCCCCTCGTCAAAAAAGAAAAAAAATTGGTCAGTTTTTCCCAACTTTTTCTCCCCGATAAGGTAAGTCGCAATTTGTGTAGGAGAGTGTTAGCAATTTAACCATAAAAGAAATTATCATAAGGATAGAAACTATTTTGAATTCAGAAATTATGTTTTTGTTATGTTGCGACTACCCTCTAGATCGATCCGCTGCAGATTTTGCTTATAAAGGATTAAATAAACTAATGAATTAACTTTTGACTTTGTTCAAATCAAATTCATTTAGATTTAGGGTGTGATCAGCGACCCCAACAACAGCATCCTTTCAAAACGGAATGACAATTTTCCTTTCTTAAAACTGACATTCAAAGAATCTTTTCTTTTCCTTTTCTAATGGACGAACAGAAACAAAGTTGACTGTCATACTAAAGTTCCGTTCTACTTTTGACATGTTCTCTCCATTCAGGTATCTCCCGAAACTATTACAATAACCACAATGCAATTCTATAATTACTTTCTTTGGGATTAATTTAATTACTGTTCTAAATAGTTGTGAGAAACTTTTGTCTTCAGAAACAACTTGTTTTTGCTAAGGTCGTTTTACTACATCATCGAGGCATTTTTAATGATTGTATTAATCTAATAGAATTATGGTAGCTGCCTCACCTGCAGCAAGAATTTATGTTATTGTATGATGAAAACCAGTCATGGCAGCGGAAAATAACAAACCATTTCATTAGTTTTATTAGTGAGTTTAGCAGATACTTAAGGATACTAACATTCTTTCGGATACTCCATAATATATAATTTAATCATTGTAGCAATCGTTGCCATGTAAGCCTTATTGGCGTTCCAACAACAAACATTGATGATACCTGAGGAAAAACGTATTTTGTTGTCTTTTACTATCATGAACTAAGTGTAGCTATCAAGGCAAGACGGCAACGGCAGATAATTTATGTATTTATGGATAGCTGTATAGATATCATAACAATTTAATGCATCAAATGTGTGTATTAAACAGAAATGTGGGAAGGTGCATTAAACGAGCTTGCGGAGACAGAACGTTGTTTTCATTACGCTCTAAAAAGATGGCCTAATTATTTTATTAATAAGTTTTTATCTCTCGACCAAACATCGGTTGTCAAGATGCAAATGTTAGTGTTTGTTTGTTTTACTCTTAACTATTGACCATGTGAAACCGAAACCTATGCACCCTGAAATTTTTCTATTCGTGTTTGATCAGATTTTAAAGTCACGAGATTTTGATACGGCTGTCTCATACAAGGATCCTATAAAGATCCTATTATTCTTTCAAAAGCCAAACTTCAAAAAGTGAGTCGTGTAAGGAATAACAAAGGAAACCGCAAAGTGAGAATTTTTGGTTTATGTTCACAAATGTTTAATTGATCTCCTCTTTTTTCAGAAAGTAAAATTGCATTCGAATTGACTTGTTTCTTGTGTATTTTATATTATGATACGGATCATTTTTAGAAAGGAGAAATAAATGCAAGGTTTACTTTAAAAAAAATTCCAGACTGATTACACAACCTCAATGTTAAGAACACAGTTGCACTGGGAGGAGGAAGCACAACCAATAATATCTACACGTGCCCTAAAGACCGGTCTTGCGCTGAGTCAAGGCGTGATCTTGTTTCTTGTATCATAGTGTAGATGGATCTTCAGTTCCATCTTAAAAAGTACTAGACTTGGTATCAACTATGGAATATATAGCTATGTAAGTTGCTTAAAGAAGTATTGTTGTATAAAGACAGGGTTTAGTCCCATCTTGCCGATGTGAGAGAAATGACGGTTTCAAACACGATCATCACTACGTTGCAACCTTAAAACACGATGCTTTATCAGCTTGTGGTGCTTTAAAACATGCACGTCGTTTCATAAAACATTACATCATCCCTATTGTGATTCTCATTACTTAGCGATTAACATGTAAATGTCATCTAGACAATTTCAAACCCGGGTGATCTAAAATGTCACATCTCAAACTTTTGACCGTATTCTCCCCCAATTAGTCCACACTTAACACATACGAAACAACATTGAAAGGATAGAAATAAACCGTAGTGGTTTTCTATTGGTTGCGTTTTGGGGGGAATTCACAGAAGATAACGTCGGTGAGGCATTTATTTACCTTAATGTCTAGTATAATCGAAACGTCGCCATGACATTTTAGCTGGATGGACTAAACACATTTATGTTAAATAAAATGATTGCTCACATCTTTATTAAATCATACATCTCTACAACGAAGTGAAAAGCTTACACACAATTACAAAAGTAATTAGGTCGAGACACACGCTCAAGTTGACATTGATGTTTAGGAGGGCTGCGCAGTTCGGTAGATGAGGCAGTTCTGTTTTGTCTGTAACTTAAACCGTTAGAAACGCGGGTAAACTTTGATACCTTGAATAAATATTTACACGATATTGAATAAATGATAAAGATAACTAGAATAACGAATGATTGGTTGATCGAAACGTTTGGATATTCAACATTGCTTGTCTGTGCATGAAGGTTGTCCAACTAGCAGTCAATTCACATTGAAACAAAAAAAACATTCAAGAATTTAAGTAAATTTAAGTAAATTCTTGAAACCAAATGCCCTTTCAAACCTTTGCCTGAAACGCTTTCCCACGATAGATCTTTATTTTTCATTTGTCGTGCAAACACGACACAAATTTGATTGAAGTCACACGACAATTTAAATGTTTTTGTTGATTTTGACATGAATCATTTCATTCATATCAAGTTGTTTGTTTCTGCAAGTCAAATTTGTTTTTATTGCATCAATTCAAAGAAAAATATAGTGACCATTGTTTTGGCAAAGATTTGGTGATTTGTCATGCGTGAGGGATGTATTAGACTTATTATTATATTCTTGATTTAAGAAATGGAAGTAACAACATAACAACCATCACTACTCGCCTACCACTTTGTTCCGATATTAATATCGGTTTCCTATCTTACCCCATATTACCCTATGCCGTATACTGTACGCTATGATCAAATCACATTAGGCAGTTCGGTAAACTCGACGAGCCTGTTACACGAAAGAGTTTAATTACTTATGAGACCTTTTGAAATCTGTCCAACTCCAACACAGTTACATTCGAGATTTAAAATCTTTTCTTGTACCAAAAGAAACATCACTACTTTGCACGCTTATTTCAAGTGTTTATGTTGATGAAATTTTTTTAATGACTTTGTAGGGGAAAATTCATAAAAAGCTCTAGCTAGTTGTATACAAATCTCTATAAATGTATAGAAAAAATAGTTTTGTGTAAGCAAAAACATGATTTTTCCGAATCTTCCTGCCAGAGGTTGTAATTGCGCTTCATTTGCTACAACAAATGTTCACTCTTTTCATAGATGGAACTGCGGTAAATATAGAGCCGGTCGGAAGCAGATAAATCTACGGTACGATTTTGATGTAAGCATCGGAAGAATATGTATCAAGCAATCATAATGAATCTTAGAACAATCAACCGGAACACCATATAAATTATCAAAACAAATAAATCAAACAAATGTTTTGGATTGGGTGAATTTTTGTTGCGTTGTCAATCAAACATTTCTTGTCAACTTAAACTTGACGTTTTTCACATTTCTAAAATGATGACGAAAGGGATTTTTGTCAGATTTTGTCAGATTTTTGCCACCCGGGTTGACTTCATTTATTTCGCCGCTTTATAGCACTAATAGAGATCACGTGTTGTCGTGATCATTAATATTTGTAACCTAATAAAATCCGAAGTTCAATCAATGGTAATTGATAAATATAGGAATTGCAAGGTTAGAATCTAATATACATAGAGTTATACAACGTTAGTGAATTTATACACTGCTAAGCAGTTTTTGCAAGAAAGTAAATCCATGTCAGTGTTCTATTGATATTGGCGACAGTTCTCAAAAGATCGAATAACGGTGTCACGGAAGTTTCGGGTGATGGTCGTTGGATTCCTTGTAGTTTTGAATCATCAATCACAGCGATCAAAATGATTTTGGCAGCTTGAACATTCCTTTTATACAATATTGTGACTTTTTTCCGCATCATAAATCAGACAACCATGCTTCACAACATCAATGGAAATCACTTTTCAAAGGTGATTTCCGAGTTTTCAAAGCTCGTCCTGAATTTAAAATTTACAAACATTTACATGCAAAGTAAACTCGCGTCAGTGATATTAAGAAAGGGCGAAAAGGTGCTCAGTATATAATTTCATAATATTAACATCAAATTTGAGATTCAATTTTCATAAATTTCATGGAAAAAGTATATCTTGAGCATTTCAAATTTTTGGCCCAATGCAGTTTTTAATGCAGGTTTTTAGCGACTTTGGCAGATGGTGATGCATTACAACAGTTTATGACCAATTATGGAGAATTTTAAAATTTAATGAGAGAATAAAGATTTTGGAATGTTTTTCTTGTGATAAAGAATATTTCTGCGTATGAGTTTTTAATTTAAGGGATTTACAATCCGAAAATATTTCTTTCCTCACGATAAAATGCTTGAAGATAAAAAACTAGATTCCTATTTACTGATTACGTAATATGTGATAAATAACGGTTACGTAACACCTTATACGAGTTCTTAAACAAACGAACTTCGAGTAAATCAAACAGCGTTCTGTTGATCTTTTATGTTAATGAATGTCATTTCAATAAATACTACGGAACATCAAATCACTTAGCTAGGCTGAAATCTAAGTAATTTTAGCCTGTCATAAAAACTTTTTCAAATGGTCTATACAGAAAGTGAAATTGAAATTGTTATCTCCTGATCGACAAACTGTCGAATTTTAGACAAATTTGCATATACTGTAAAGTTCGCTTTAATTGTGGTAAAAATACTTGTGGCAAGGTATTTTAATCTGTTTCCTTCATTTTAAAACGAGTTGCGTCGTTTTACATCAAATTTCAATCAAAACAAACCGATTCATTTCCACTAACATATTTCAACATACCTTTCCCATACTCCAGTTCTTTTCCTAATACATGATACAAATATCCACAATGCAATTCTAGTTTATTTTAACCACTGTTTAGACAGTTATGAGAAAAGCAATCGTTCATTTGGTATGCGTGTGGCAAATGATGCGTTGAATACATAAGTGGTCAAAATCGTCAAAAAACACTCCCATGAAGAGCATTTTTATTAAAATGGTGTGTATATTTCTATGGAAATGCACTCCTACTCATTGATTTTTCAGCAAATTTTACCACCGGGGATAACTTAATTATCAGAAATTAGTCCTTCTCAGCTCAAATTCAGTAGCCGTGTTTTTAATAACAATTGATGATATTTTCTTTTGTTTCTCCTTGAAATCTTTAAAAATATTCGCCGGTAAAAAGCCAGAATGCCAATTTCATGTACTGTGAATCCTTTTTTTTTTTTTTTTTGAGTAAACTAGAGCACAAACTCAACAATCAAAGGATATCAACGATATTCAAATAGGAATGCTAAGAGAAAAGACCTCTCATCGATATGTTTTATCGGTGGCTCATATATGACGGTCATTTTAAAACTAAGTTTTAACTGTATGTTTCACTAATACTGTTGCAGAAAAATATTCTTGTTACCGTTTTGCTTGTTGTTTTTCTTAAATGTATTGCCATGGCAATCCATGGTAAATGGAAGAGGCGGGAAAAAAAACAAACGAAAAAGATATTTGTATGAGTGTCAAACTTTTGAGTGCCAGTTTTCCGCTATAACCATAAAAAAGTACTACCCGCGGAAAAAAATATTCCTAGAGTAATTTTTTCCTAGGAAATAAGTACTGCCAAGTAATTTTCACCCAGGAAATAAGTAATCACTCTGGGAAAACGTATTCCCATGAAATTGTGATCAATTTCGTGTACGGATTACATATTTCCTGGCAACACGTACTCCTGATTGGGTTTAATTTAATACCTCGACTTCAGAGTTTTGCAAGCTGGTAAACTTGTGAAAAGTGTCGATACTTTCAAGAAGTTTTAAATACAAATGCAAATTTTGTATTCTATTTGCGTTCTGCTTATTCCAAAAAGAAAGTATTCACTTAAATATTTTTCTACGTTTTATTTTGACGAACAGTTTTTCACCCGAACCTCATTCGACTAAATTCCATTCCGTTATTTAACTTCACCAGGGGGTAATATTGCATGGAAATTGAATAACTTGGTATGGATCTAACATATTCATATAAACTTATTCACTGCTAAGCATTTTTCGAAAAAAGCAAAATTGAACCACCAGCATTTCCTTTCTCTAACTTACAAGTTCGTTTGTTTCTTGAGCTTTGATTCAAGTAGGACTTTGCATACTAAACGATAGAACTTTTTGCAAAGAAATTCAATATCAACCCAAAAAGATTCTTTATAGTTTTAAATTTCACTCTATTAAGCTACCTTAGTAATTTGTTCCCGCATTACAAGGATACTAGTGAAAAAAAAAGCAAATAAAAACTTCTGTAATAAAGAAATCCGACATATCTTCGCCTCGCACAAGAGTAATTATTTCAAGAAGGGGTACTTATTGCTTAGGTAAAAAATAAACTCTTGTGTGAACCCAAGGAAATAATGACTGGGAGTATTTATTGCCATGGAATTAAGTGCTGTGGAGTGTTTTTTTAGGAGAAGTATTTTACGGTGACACTAGTACATTCAGGTCATATCTGAGGGACCTCAGGACCTTTTTCCTATGCTAAGGTCAGTTAAGAAAAAAACCTTATGTTGTATTGATAGTCAAATATAATTCACTGCTCTTGAAGGCCTTTATAACAAGGCCACTAATGCGCAAATATCTTTTGATTGCCCGTTTTTTAGTTTCATATCCATTAAAAATACTCAGGGGTTGTACCTTGCTCAGAATTTAGTGATCATAATGGTCCATACATATGTCTTAATGCTGATATGGATAAATGCCAACAAATTCACCCATGATGTAAAATCGTTCAGCATGGAGGCGCATATCTCTGATTTTGAGAGTATTCCTTTCTCTTTCTTGTATTCTGTGGATGACCCTGACGATCAGTTGGATATTTTTGTAAACGCAATACTCGAAACAATTAACATTCCTGCTCCACTAAGGAGAAAAGACTGATGGAGACATGATAATGAAGTTCAAAACCTGAGGAAGGAAAAAAATCAATGGCGGGAGGTAGTGTTCGAGTTCAGTCATGACGCATCTCGATATTCCACTCAGATGCGCTTTAAAAACAGCGCTTCAACCAATTAAGAGCCATCGACTGACTACACACTGGGCTTCAGGCAAGTTACAGCAATGCTATACGTATCTGTGGCGGTAACTCAACTACAACTTGCAAGACAGCGGGTAGGCTAGCCAACCATTACAGATGGAAGCCAGAGGACTAAAAACTTCCAGTTATTAACATAGCCAAAATCAAAAGAGAGTGCAATTTAAAGAAAGTGAATTTAAGAGACTTTCGTACTAGCATTCTAGCAATGGAAATAATGCTGGTATATTCAAGCTATTATGTTGTTTTCAAGGAAAACCTTCATCTCAATTCGAAGTTGTCATTCTTTATCAGGATTAGTAAAATGTGAAGAGAGATAAATTTGGTTTTGATTGTCCTGACACCACAGGACACATGCTTGTCCTAATTGTAACAGAGTAGTTGGCGTTTTTCGGAGAATGTAATTGTGTTAAGGTCATAAAACGCATAAAGAGCTGGTGTTACACCGTCAAGTGTAGCAACTCCGTTAAATGTAGTAAAGATCTCCGTCAAATGTAGTAACGCTAAATGTAGTAAAAATCTACGACAAATGTAGTAAACACCTTTAAGTTTGGAATGAGCCATAATTAGGCCAAACACGTGAAGGTCTTCACCAGGTAACTTTTCAAGGGCTATCAGGTGGCTGCATAATTAAAACCAAAATCGCGCATGCGCTGTAAAAAAGACGCTAATATGAGCTGAATGAGCCGTAATTAGGAAAAGCACAATAAGACCTTCGCCTACGTAATAAGCCTGGAATTTGCGCATGCGTATTTAAAGCATATTAGTACACGTAAAATCAGTCATAATTAGGCAAAACACATTAACGTCTTCACCAGGTAACTTTTCAAAGGCTATGAGGTGACCATATAATAAAACCAAAAATCGACCATGCGCAGTAGAAATATGATAGTATGAGGTAGATGAGCCATCATTAGGCAAAATTCATCGAGGTGTTTTCATCATATAATATTCCAGGTGTTCTGAAATGGCCACATAATAGATCTCAATTTCACGCATGCGCAGTGAAAACATTTGGTTAGAATTATGACAAGAAAAGTAAAGTTCACGTAAATATACATGTATTTTCAGTACTGGTAACAAAACATAAGAAGTGTTTGTTTGTAGGTATCATGAACTCAGATGACGTCACACATACAAGGGTTTACCTCCTTTTCACAAACTAAGAGTCGGTTAGAAATGAAATATTTAATTAAAAAGTGACAATATGCTAACTGCGTGCTTCACTAAAGTTTATGTCCCGAGTTCAGAATACCTTTAACAATAACAGAGCAAGTACTTATTCAAAGGATTTTATAAAGAGAACCAATGCAAGAAACAATTCAATGATTTTCAACGATGATAACAAAAGAAGTAAACAAATATTTGAGATTTAAAATATCCTCCATTGCAGGATAACGGAGCATGTAAATGATCTTATGCAAAATTATCTGGTAGTATAAATTAACGGCCAAGCTATACTTTTAATGTTATACCACACATGCCCAACAGACAGTAGAGTTATAAGTGCACTATTCCACTTCACACGCCTACCATTTTTTATTAGTCTTTGCACACTTTTCAATAACGTCTCTAAGTGCAAAACTGCACCACTTACTCTGCCACATACATCGATGATTTTATTGACAGAGACAACTTGTTCATCCTTCTTAATGATTACTTCTGCCAAATGACTTGACAAATATAAGTTTATGTCAGGATTATCTGGAACTTGTTTTTTGAAAGTAAATGTTCAGGAGAACTGACATATAGTTTTAATGAAGATTTCTCTTCCCAAGAAAAATATTACGCAACATAATGATGGAACATTTAACTTAGTATGGCTCATTAACATCATACAAGTATATATTTCTACTGCGCATGAGCGATTTTTGGTTTTATTATATGGCCATCTGATAGCCCTTGAAAAGTTACCTGGTGAAGACCTTCACGTGCTTGGCCTAATTATGGCTCACTCTAAACTTAAACGTGTTTACTACATTTGTCTTAGGTTTACTACATTTGACGGAGTTACTACATTTGACGGTGTAACAGCTGGGTTCGTTAATAATGTGTTAATAATGTTAATATTGTGTTAAGAAAATAACATTTTTACAGTATCAGAGGGTATGCACCATTCCGACAGGAATGGTACTCCATAACAGTACGTTTAGCGCTTACATTGAAGATCAGAAACGGAGTGACAGTGGACCAAGTAGCTATCCAATAAATTTGAAAACATAGTAGAAGTCCAACATCTTATGAGCAGGGGATAAAGTATGTAATTTCAGGTAATTCTAGTTAGTTTCGAAATGAATTTGACCGGATACTCGGCTATTGCTATGCATTACAACAAAGTAACCTAATTTACTGGAATAACTGGACGGAACGAAAAACCATGTAACTTTTTAACTGTTCAAGAAATTGTCATCATTTTTCATAGTTAACACTTTACAAATCCTTCCACAGAGAACATTCACTAAAGATCGAACTTTCTTGTTTGGATTTCCCGTACGATTAAATGAGATATCAGAGAAAACCTTTCAGAATACAAGAAAAAAAAATAATTTGCAGCTTCATTAGCTGGATTCGCAAAAATCATGTTTCGTTTACCCGAAACTATTTTTCTATAGATTTGTAGGGAATTTTGCAAGGAATAGCAGACAACCATAAAGATATATTTTGAATTACCAAGTATAGTAATTTTTCTTACATATGTGTAAACTTTTATGATAATAAATATAACACCTTCTACAAAAAGCCAATAACTAGATTAAAGTCACCAGTTCTGTCAAGAGAGAAGAACGAATAACCATTGACTGTCATTTGGCTTTATACACCGGTACATTGAGAGACTTTCATGCGGAATCGAACCACAAAACAGGTTCTTCCTTGACATAATATTTTTTCAAATGTTCGCGTGCCATCAGGATTGCACCATGAAGGAAAACTGAATGCTCGATTTGGGTTCTTTGGCAGGTCATTCAACAGAACTTCTTTAATAAAACTTTTGAGTTTCCCAAAAGTTCTCTTACTAAAGAACGATGGGACGTTGGCCTTCGCTAAATCTTTCTTTATGATTCCAAGTTCGACAGATATCTTCTTCAAATCTGCTGGCTTCTCGTATGCATTGCCTGGTTGGCTCTTACCAGAATTGACATCCATTTCATTAACTTTATGAACTACATCGTTTTTGATCGGAATGCCTTGTGAGAAGCTGAGTGTAAGAGCGAATGATAAAGCGAGAGTAACTATAGTCTTCATGGCGAATCTATAAAAAATTCAATTGAAGCACTGCAACACTTGAAAACCGAAAACTAAAGCCTTAAATCACTCCAACTCTTAGTGTCATCAGTTGTTCTAGCATTGTACTAACGCTCTCCCTTTATACATAATTTTCAGGCTTATTGCTTATGGCTCCTCAGGGAAGTTTTATTGAGATGGTATTGAGAGTTTGTTGTAAGTCAGAGTCTCTTTTGAGTCAATACTTCACAAAATCTTTCATGCAACAATTTTGGATTGCTTGATTCCAATAAATTTTTGTGTTAAATCTCTGAAGGTCCTCAAGGGAAAGATTAAAAACTAAATTATCACTCGTCGATTCTCAAAAGGAGTTAAGGTCTTTCAAAGAAGGTCAGATTTGTTACTTAATTTTTTGGATGACTTATTTTTCCATGCTTAAAGATAAACTATACCCTGACGTGAATGTTTCTTCCTCGACATATTAAGAATACCACATCACGGATTTAAACAAGGAAAAATCGTCTCACTTCGATTTTTTTTATGGTTAAATTTACTTGAATGTTTTTAGAATGAAAAAGTAGTGCTAGCAGCACTCCATAAAACATTGAGCTCAAATGGTAAGTAAATGTAAGAGAGCCTTGGTTGGTTGAACAGTTGTACAGTGTTGTAGAAGTTCAATATTTCTTACCTTATCGTAGTCAACCAATCGTACTCAACCTTTTCTTCCTTTACTATCATTTGTTTCTTCTGAAATCAGCTCTATGTTGCCTTGTATTTGTACCTATTTCAGAGATTAAATCCATACCTATTTATGGTCAATGAATCTAGAACAGAATCAAAAAACAATGTAAAATTTGCACTAATGTTCAAAGCATGGAAGTGGGCAGAAACAAATAAATTCTGGTGGATCTTTTAACATAATAGACGTGGGCAGAGTTACCGATCGTTGTGTAATAAACACGGATTTCAAAAAATAATTGATAACACATGAATGGAATTGACACGTTTATGTGAACATATTTATTTGAGTAATATTAACTGGTCTTTTATGTCTCATTTATCATTTTCATTCAAGTGACAATGGATACTTGTGTTATTCATAAGGCATATCAGATTTAAAGACATCGTCATCATTGATTTAAAACAGATATTTTTCAAGTTAAAATTGTTCAAATATTTTCGAGGAAGTAAAAATCTGATTAAACCTTTTATAAGACCTTCTATATGTTTCAAATGTTTATATTCTTTAACTGAAGCCTTAATCTCTTTCCTAATCCTTTTATTCCCTCTATTAGAAATACTATGTAGCTTTCTTTATCGGTAAGAGGGCTTTTTTGTCATTGACCTGAGGATTCACTTTTAAGTAAAGTTGTGAAAAATGATGTGATATTTATTCAGCAATGGAATTTGTATGGTTTGAAGGAAAATTTGAACTAAAATTTGGGACAGACACTCGAAGAAAATACACTACAGGAAGCTTCTGTTCCTACGATATGATTTGAAGTCAGCCTGTTAAATCATAATGACTGATGGATAACCGTAGCTATAAGTGTGTTGCTTTAATGTTTAATAACAAATACGAGTTAGGTGCGTGACGATTTCTCTCTTGTCGATGAAAACATTTGTCACAATTGGAACCTAAAGAGACCTTAACGAGACCTTAACAACAGAAACTATAACAACAACATAAACAAATAAATAACTAAATAAATAAACAAATAAACATTATCAATATAAATAAGAGACAGAATTTGTTGGAAAATCCATTTGTTTGTTTTAAATATGTTATATTTGCCATCTTTAATCCTAACGTAACCATCAAATTCTTAATCCTTAGAATTCATTTGTTAACATATATTTTACCTGAGTAACACTTTCTCATCATGAATTACAATATGGTAGTGTCATTTTGTCATTATTTGCGCATGTCATGCATGAACATGGTAGCTGATTTTCTTTCAATTATTTACTTGACCTGATTTTCGACCCACTAACTTAATCTATCATACAACTTAAACGAGAGCGTAACCACATGTGTAAACCAATTCAGATTTATGGCGATACCCTCAGATTTAGTTAACGTTTCTCTCTCTTGCAATGACACCAGATCTTCTCATAATTCAATTTCATATTTTGTTTTAGTAACAAACGAAAGAAATTTAATTATGATCATTTGAGTGATATGTGCAGATTGAAAAGTTATCACTTCAAACGCACCATGTGATTTAACGGTCAATTGGAAATTATATTGAAAATATAGTTTTATTTTCACGAGTACAGAGGCCTTGCATTTTCGGACAGTTTGCTAAAGAATTGGTATTTTTGTATATGGGACAATTAACTGTTATCATTTACGAACTTGAATGACTGAATCCCTCACTGAGAGGTTCAACCCAAGATGGGTGAATTTCAAAGGTTTCAATAAAAGCCAAAACAATATCTTGCTATGGGAAACACAGCGCCCAAAAATCATTCATTAGGTTTAAAAGATCACGGTTGTTCCTAATCTCCTCAGCCAAGACCAAGAAATGATGAATAAATGAATTCGCAGGTTTACATGTAGATATGCAAATTGCACCGCTTTCATTTCTGTCCATTCAAATCTTTTTTTAATCCTTGCTGGAAATTTTGAAGTCATTAGTTAAACCTATTGTTCATTTTTCAAAATTATGTAGTTTTGGTCATATGTAGATGCATACTAATTTGTATTTTAGGATTTTTATTCATAACTTTTAGCTAGCTTGCATCAACTTGCCAATCACATCAACAACATTTTGAAGTAGTAACGTGTGCAAAGTCAACCGAATTTCTGTCACATGTGCGGGATTACCCGTTATTAAATATTGTTTATTTTATGTTTATTTGTTATCTGAAGGAAACAATAAACGTCATTAATGACTTAGAATTTCTTCAGACGATGCTTTAAAATAAACCTACAAAAATTACGTCAGTTCACATGTGTTTTCCTAAATAGGAAGTAGCAACAAAAAAGTGTAACAGTCAATACGCCTCTATAAAAAAGCTCAAACACAATGTAAATGAACACCAAAAAACAAGTATCATCTTATTGAAACGGGAATAGGTAATTTTAATGATATATATTGAAAAGAATTTAATGTTGACACTGGGGCAAAAAGCAATATCTTTATTGTGAGTTCAATGATATTTGTAAAAATGGATGTGGGGTTGTTACAAACTTTTCGTTAAAGTTGACTTCTCCTTTTATATGATTTAGAAAACTGAATTTTAGACGATGATGGAAAAGCAAAAACTGGCAGCAATAATGTTAATCCTTTTGGTTTTGTTAGAGTTTATCAATACTTCAAAGGTACCCAGAAACCTCAACAATGACAGCAAGAATAAACAACTAAAAGCCTCCATCAAGAGGGGACTAATCAAAAAATTAAATATCACTCATATTGAGTTCAAACAAAGAGATGTTGGAAAGAAAGAACCGTGTTTCATAATTCAAAGTATAAACCATATTCCCATAAACTTCCAGAGAAAAATATTACGAGCCATACTAAGGCTTTTGAAAGTACAGAAATCAATATTGCCATTAAACTTTGGTTATCACAAAATGTCATTACCTGCCTATTGTAATGCTGATGGCACACGAACATATGCTACTACAGTCTGTAATGTTTCCAAGTGCGTTGACGTGTTATTTCGTGTAAAGGTTAAAGAATGTGTTTCAGTTTGAAAAGTAAGACAATATCATTGACTGAACACAAATTATTGTATATTTTGTTAGAAAAGGCATAATATGGAAGGTTGCTAGAGACTTTTAATGGGGAAGCGAGATACGGTCAAATCTCTATAATTCTAGCCACAATAATTCAAACTCTCGTTAATTTGAACAAATTTCATGGTCCCTTCACCTATTTACTACATATTTCTTTGTAAATGAAGCTGCGTAATTCTAATTTTCCATCTATAAAACGTTTTTTTACGTTCCATTTTCTGCTCTTTTTCTGCTTTCTGTTCCTAATTTTGAAGAAATCATTTCAAGTATTCTTCAATTTCCTATTTTTCATAATTACAATTGTGTAATTTGCCTGATACTCAAACAATAATGTTGTTCATACTAATCAAGGAGCAATAAAACCACAAAAGAACTTATTTTGAACTTATTATAAAAGGAACATGTTCAAATGGTCAAATGATAAGTTTAAAACTTAACTGTGACCAATTTTCCCCCAATTTCTATGGCAATTTCATCATAATAAACGTATGTGCAAATGCCAGTCTTTATGATTATACCCACATGTATTTTTCACTTCCACGCGAGATTTGAGTTTTAAGGAACTGTTTAAAACATTTTTCCGGTCACTATACTATAGGATTGAAAGATAATGATATGAATGATCAAGCCCAAAAGTGTTCAAGGTATAGCTTTAAGACAAAATTGACGATCTGTACGGTGGCGGGGAAGCCAAAGTAGTTGCTTTTTTTGAGTTAAGTAGACATTTTTCCACGGGAATTCTCCGAATGCTTTCAGGTTTGTTGAACTTCCAACTGGGAAACTGGAAATATACCTCCCATCCCTTGCGATAACACTGTAAGTTGAACATTTATAGATGAGAATATTGCTTGTCGATACTTTTAAATTCAGATCAAAGCTTCTGAAAGTTGTATCTGTGAGGAATAAAAAAAGAAGAAACTGTAGTATTTCTTCTCTATTCCTTTACTACTATCTTTAAGCCATGTTTATTCAACTTGGTGTTGTATTTTGATCCACTCTTAACTGTTTTTATTTCCACACACAACACAAAACAAGACATAAAACAAGTCCAATGATGATAAAATCATCAATGTTTATGTTTGTGTGGTGCGCCAATGACACCACCACTTTTGTTGTCCCACAAAATTTTATTCATAATAGGTCCTTTTAGAGATTTACCCATTTTGAATTCTTATTGCTCAAGGGAAAGGATTTTCAGGTTTCGTTATATATAAACTTTATGCTGACATAGAATGTTGTGTGCAGAAAAAATTGGCTTTGATAATTTCTAATGTCTAAATCACTAAGATATCACACAGTATACATCATCATGGAATTTGTCTATTTAAAAGAGTCACTTTTTGTGAAAAATGAAAAAGTGGTTTTTGAAAAAATGGGGAAAATGTCTTGGAAAAATGTAATTAAATTTTTAGTGGTCGATTAAGATGTGATTGTGAACTCTTCATTACGTAGCTTTAGAAGGAATGTCAAGTGTCCATATTGTAAAAACCAAAATTGAGCATGCGCAATAAAAAATGCTAGTATTAGCTAAATAGATTGCATCCATAAAATGCAATGTGTTCACACTGTGGACGCACTAACGAAAAAGGTACCAGTTATGCAAACCTGTAGAAGTAAAAGTAAGGTCACATTTATTTTGCAAAAGATCAACCGTCAGGCTCCAACATCTTTCCATACAGGATATCCTAAAAATCTCTCAAACTTCCTTACTTCGTAGTGTTACTTCATGTTATTTCGTAGAAATTAGAAACTACGTTTGATGCGACATAAAGTTCCTTATTTTAAGTGCTAAATGATTACAAATTACAAGTAGATACAAAAATTTCTTCAAATTCAAATTCAATTCCATTTCCATTACATTTTGTTCGTCTACTAGTCTTTACTTAACAAGAAGACATTCAATCTCTCCATCGACCTCTGAAATAATAATACAAAAGAATTAGTCGAAAGTGATTGTTTTCCTTTCTATACCCATTGTCTGGTGGAAAAAATTCTTATTAACAAAGCAAAATAAGATTATCCCCATTACCTAACGAGATACAAATCCAATGTACACAGTGCAGAGTTATAACAAGGCTTACTTAAAATGGTGCAGCATAAAGCCTGGTTCAAAACTGGCGTTTACGACAATTACGACGATTGAAAAAAAATTAATTTCCGCAGCTGGCAATCGCCAGGTGGGAACACTCTCAAGTACTTCAGTAGTACTTAGTAATCAATCAGTCATTTTTTATATTTTATCGTCGTTATCGCCAGACGACTACAAAGGTGTTCACATTAGATGATTGCGCATCTTGCACTTGTGTTCACATTGAAAGAAAGACGCAATGACGCAAGACAAAAAAGGGTTTTCATATTCTTGCATCGTTGTGTCTCTCTTGCATCACTTATTTCATCCTTGTTGACACAGTGCGAAAGAATGACGCAACGCAACGCAGCGGAGCACAGACGTAAGCAAGTGTGAACCTGACTTAAATCACCATGCGAATTTAATAAATGTTTGTCAATGAGAATGTGTTGAATCATTTTTGGGATATTTTAACTATACCAAGGTAATACTTAAATTGGAATAAATATGCTATGAAAACCAAATAATCTTTTTTCATTAACGACTAGAGCATTAGAAATCCTTAGCTTAGGTGATGCTTATTAATACTGTAAGAGATAATCTTACTGTTGTTTAAAATTAGGGAACGATTATCCAGAGAGGAATCCAAATCTTCAAAACAACTGGCGAGGCAAAACACGTGAAGACAAAAAGAAAATAACGAATGTGATTGAAGTGAACATAGACATGGATGCTGTTGATGATTAAAAAAACTTACTCTGGGTCATTTTTGTAATTGAGAATTTCTGCGAGTACTTCTCTGGCAGCATCTATTAAGAAATATGAACCGTTTGTTAATACAGATCTATCATTATTAACATTATTCATAGACAGCTGTACAAGACCTAAAAGATACCTTACCATAAGTTCTTTCGTCTCTCACCATTTCTTTGAAGGACGATGAGGTTTTGTCATCTCCAACAGCATGGCATCTCTGTGGAAAAACATTACAACCTCGAAATTGAAGATGGTAAAGTTTAGCTAATAGACGTAGTAATATGTACCTTCCTTATAAATGTATTTTACCTCTTGACATTGGTAATGATACAAGCATGAATAAGAGCAAAACTGTGAATGAAGTCTTCATGATTTCTTTTTATCAGATGTGAACACAATCCAATTTCAAGCAGAACTGAAGTCTTCTGTTAAATTGATGTTTATTTATCAATCCTCGTGTTTTTGTCCTTATTTATCATCATTCGCCAATGTCTAATTGCAGTGATTATCACCAGTTTAACACATTTTAGGAAAATTCTTGATCTTTACGCCAAAAAAGTAAGTAAAATTCTGCTATTGGCGTGTCGAACGACTTCAGGAAAAAATGAATTTCATTATAACTTACCATGATTAGTTGCTGAATTATCTGAAAATGTTTTTAAGGATGAAAAATATAATCATTTGGATGAATGAGAAATGAAAAAAGTTCATAAGAAGATCGATGAAAAACAAGAACGGTTTAACCAGAAGATGCAGGAAAACGGCAAGTGTCCTCCTCAATGTGCTGTTATCATTAGTTTAAAATAAAAATTAAAGTTGAATTGTAAGTACTATTTTTACAAGAAGTTAATTAAGCGGTTTTCCACTTCAAGAAAATTTTCCGCGGAAAGGAACGGACAGGAAAATTTTCCGCCGACAGAACGAGACAATTTCCGCATCTTTCATGAGAATAGAAAATTTTCTTTTCTATCATTTTAAATTTTGGCTCTGCAACACATGGTTTATCTACAACAACAACAAAAGTTTTGTTACTGAGATTCGCACTGTACCAGGAATGGAAATCAGGAAATTCTGAGCTGTCGGACATCTTTAATGAAATGCCTAAATACCCTATCGCCCACAAAAAAAAAGCATTCACGATTTATTTTATAAAAACAATTTTATAAGAACACGAGCCTCAGATTTGGCCAAAAAATAAGAACAAAATTGGAGCAACCTGAGGCTCATATCAATGTTTCAAAATTAAGAACAGCCTGAGCCTGAATTTTCTTGTAAAATAAGAACAATTCATCATGGGAATTCTCTCATTGGCAAATAGTTCAGAAGTTTATTGTTTTTAACATTCAATAAATGTGCAAAATATACTAATGATAGTGCCACTTTTGACTTCTTAAAAACTTGCATACTTATTGGGTCATTATTGCCGAGCAGCAACCAAGCTTTTAATCAGTTGTTTTTAAAAGAGCCACATTTCTCTAAATGTTAACATACAAAGTTTAAACTTGTTAAAAATTAATTAAAGAAAGTAAGTGCTGTAAAATATGCAAGAGTGTAAACATTATCTATCTTATTATACTAATCCGCGTAGTGTGTAACACATTTAACTTAGAGAGTGTTGTGTTTTTGTTTTTTTAATGGTCAAAATCTTCTTAATCGTGGTCATATAGCGGCAGTTCGACCACGCAAGACACATTCACGATTAGTATAATAGCACGTGGCATTTGACGTCAGATGTTTTTATGATCACGGGGAACCATTGCATTGCATCCCCAATCGAACGCGACGTTTTTGGGGAAATATCTCGAGAACCAATAACGATAACTGACGTTTTTTAGGGTCGGCAACACGGGTGATGGGGTAACGCAACATTTGGGCCTAAATTTTATTTGGTACTGCGGCTATGACGTCATCAAAATCTTTGATTGATGATATCTCTCCAACGGTTGGTCGTAGCGAAACGATCCCATACATTTTTTTGATCAGTTTTTCGAGCTCTACAACATGGGTACGGTCTCTTTGCGAGATTTGGTACTTTAATTTTTCTTCACCTATTTTCGTAACAACATTTTCGAAATTAAAGTCGTAAAAAACTTTTACGCGAGATACTATCTATATATACTAATTCGCAATGTGTGTAACACATTTAACTTAGAGAGTGTTTGTTTTTTTGTTTTTTAATGGTCAAAATCTTCTTAATCGTGGTCATATAGCGGCGGTTCGACCACGCAAGACACATTCACGATTAGTATAATAGCACGTGGCATCATTTGACGTCAGATGTTTTTATTATCACGGGGAACCATTGCATTGCATCCCCAATCGAACGCGACGTTTTTGGGGAAATATCTCTAGAACCAATAGGGATAACTGACGTTTTTTAGGGTTGGTGGCACGGGTGACGGGGTGACGCAACATTTGGGCCTAAATTTTATTTGGCACTGCGGATATGACGTCATTAAAATCTTTGATCGACGATATCTCTGCAACGGTTGATCGTAGCGAAACAATCCCATACACTTTTTTGATCAGCTTTTCGAGCTCTACAACATGGATACACTTTCCACTTACAATTCCATGATTTAATTTTTCGTCATGGGGTTTGCACACGGGGGGAACGCGGGATTCTTGCACATCCATTTCGAAAAAGAAAGCCGTAAAAAACTTTTACGCGAGATACTAGTCTACTTATACTAATTCGCAATGTGTGTAACACATTTAATTTAGAGAGTGTTTGTTTTTTTGTTTTTTAATGGTCAAAATCTTCTTAATCGTGGTCATATAGCGGCAGTTCGACCACGCAAGACACATTCACGATTAGTATGATAGCACGGGGCATTTGACGTCAGATCTTTTTATGATCACGGGGAACCATTGCATTGCATCCCCAATCGAACGCGACGTTTTTGGGGAAATATCTCGAGAACCAATAGGGATAACTGACGTTTTTTAGGGTCGGTGACACGGGTGATGGAGTGACGCAACATTTGGACCTAAATTTTATTTGGTACTGCGGATATGACGTCATTAAAATCTTTAATTCACGATATCTCTGCAACGGTTGATCGTAGCGAAACGATCCCATACATTTTTTTGCTAAGTTTTTCAAGCTCTACAACATGGGTACATTTTCCAGCCCCGATTCCGTAATTGAAATTTTCGTCACGAGGTACGCACACGGGAACGCGTCGTATTTCTGCAGATTCTTTTCGAAATTAAAGTCGTAAAAAACTTTTACGCGAGATACTATCTACTTATACTAATCCGCGTGCGTGTGTAACACATTTAACTTAGAGAGTGTTGGTTTTTTCTCAAATTTACGGTCACAATCTTCTTAATCGTGGTCATTTTTTCGTTAGACCATTGATAATCGAGGATTGGTATAATAGCACGCGGCGTGACGTCAGTTATTTTTTATCTTATCACGGGGGAACCATTGCATTGCATCCCCAATCGAACGCGACGTTTTTGGGAAAATATCTTGAGAACCAATAGCGATAACTGACGTTTTTGAGGGTCGGCGACACGGGTGATGGGGTGACGCAACATTTGGGCCTAAATTTTAGTTGGTACTGCGGCTATGACGTCACAAAACCTTTGATTGATGATATCTCTCCAACGGTTGGTCATAGCGAAATGATTCCATACATTTTTTTGATCAGTTTTTCAAGCTCTACAACATGGGTACATTTTCCAGTCCCGATTCCGTAATTGAAATTTTCATCACGGGGTTCGCACACGGGAACGTGTGATTTCGGCAGATCCTTTTCGAAATTAAAGCCGTAAAAATTTTTTACGCGAGATACTAGTCTACTTATACTAATCCGCGTGTGTGCATACCACTTTTATTTTAGAGAGTGTTGTGTTTTTGTTTTTTTAATGGTCAAAATCTTCTTAATCGTGGTCATATAGCGGCAGTTCGACCACGCAAGACACATTCACGATTAGTATAATAGCACGTGGCATCATTTGACGTCAGTTTTTTTATGATCACGGGGAATCATTGCATTGCATCCCCAATCGAACGCGACGTTTTTGGGGAAATATCTCGATAACCAATAGGGATAACTGACGTTTTTTGGGGTCAGCGATACGGGTAATGGGGTGACGCAACATTTGGGTCAAAATATTATTTGGTACTGCGGATATGACGTCATTAAAATCTTTAATCGACGATATCTCTGCAACGGTTGATCGTAGCTTAACGATCCCATACATTTTTTTGCTCAGTTTTTCAAGGTCTACAACATCAGTACACTTTCCAGCCCAGATTCCGTAATTGAAATTTTCGTCACGGGGTTCTCACACGGGAACGGGGGATTCTTGCACATCCGTTTCGAAATTAAAGCCGTAAAAAACTTTTACGCGAGATACTAGTATATACTAA
The DNA here is from genome assembly GCA_027922465.2 of Turritopsis dohrnii. Classification (NCBI taxonomy): domain Eukaryota; kingdom Metazoa; phylum Cnidaria; class Hydrozoa; order Anthoathecata; family Oceaniidae; genus Turritopsis; species Turritopsis dohrnii. The sequence continues at coordinate 113,772 of BQMF02000235.1, read as the reverse complement.
TTCGCGTTGTGCATACCACTTTTATTTTAGAGAGTGATATATTTGTTTAATTTTTACGGTCATCGTCCTCTTATGTGCGCGTAAAACCACGTAGATGCGAGAGACACTTTTTTCACGATCATTCCAAAAGCACGTGGCATCATTTGACGTCAGTTTTTTATGATCACCGGGAATCATTGCATTGCATCCCCAATCGAACGCGACGTTTTTGGGGAAATATCTCGAGAACCAATAGGGATAACTGACGTTTTTTGGGGTCAGCGATACGGGTGATGGGGTGACGCATCATTTGGGCCTAAATTTTATTTGGTACTGCGGATATGACGTCATCGAAATTTTTGATCAGCGATATCTCCGCAACGGTTGGTCGTAGCGAAACGATCCCATACATTTTTTTGATCAGTTTTTCGAGCTCTACAACATGGTTACATTTTCGGTTTCCAATTCCTAAATTGAAATTTTCATCACGGGGATTGTTCACAGGAAAGGCGATTTTGACCCCTTTTCGAAGTTAAGTTCGGTAAAAAGTTTTTACCCGGGATACTAGTCTACTTATACTAATTCGCGTGCGTGTGTAACACATTTAACTTAGAGAGTGTTGGTTTTTTCTCAAATTTACGGTCAAAATCTTCTTAATCGTGGTCATTTTTTCGTTAGACCATTGATAATATTGACGATTAGTATAATAGCACGCGGCGTGACGTCAGTTATTTTTATCGCATCACGGGGGAATCATTGCATTGCAACCCCAATCGAACGCGACGTTTTTGGGGAATTATCTCGGGAACCAATTGGGATAACTGACGTTTTTTAGGGTTGGTGGCACGGGCGATGGGGTGACGCAACATTTGGGCCTAAATTTTATTTGGTACTGCGGATATGACGTCATCAAAACCTTTGATCGACGATATCTCCGCAACGGTTGGTCGTAGCAAAACGATCCCATACATTTTTTTGCTCAGTTTTTCAAGCTCTACAGCATGGGTACACTTTCCATTTCCAATTCGGTAATTAAAATTTTCGTCACGGGGTACACACACACGGGAACGCGTCGTATTTCTGCAGATTCTTTTCGTAATTAAAGTCGTAAAAGACTTTTACGCGAGATACTAGTCTTATTATACTAATTCGCTTTGTGCATCCCACTTTTATTTTAGAGAGTGACATATTTGTTTTTTTTTTCACGGTCAAATCCTTCTTATTTTTTCCCTTTTTGTCGTAAAACCACGTAGATTCGAGAACACTTTTTTTGATTTTCCGCGATTAGTATATGCTCCTCTGTTTTGTTATTTTTGGTTTGCGCAGTGGAAATCAGCCGAAAAACGTCTTTGGAGGAGTGCGAGCAATGCAATCTTCTTCGTTCGAAATTTGTCAACGATCATTTCGTGAGCAAGAAACTTCGCGAAGAAGACGTGTTTCTTTTTGTATACGAATATTTTAATTTAAATTTGATTGTTTTAGGCAGCAAATCGACGAAAGAACTGACGAAGAAACACAGGTTTGTATGCACGAAGGTATTGTTATTATTATAAAACGTTTTATTATCGGGTAGCACGTGTAAGTGAGTTAGTTGTTTGTTTACAATATTTGTTTAGATATACAGAAGAAGTGCAGTGAAGTTTTTAAAAATTAGCTGCAGAAAGATCGAACGAACAAAAGGTATTATTATAAAACTTTTATTTTTGATTAATAAAAGAACAAGTTAGGTACATATATTTGTATTTAAATGTATTTAAATGTTTGTTTACGTTTTAGTTATCAAATATCGCTATACAGAAGAAAGTGTAGTGAAGAAATGCAGAACAAAATGATGTTTTTTTACACAGTAAGGAATGGTTTTAATTTAGTTTTGAAAGATTAAATACTATAGCTTTGAATAGATATCTTATTATATGAGTTCTTTCGTTTAGTTTATACGCTACTGGATGAAAAACGAAGACGAGAGTAATTTATTTTGGTAACGCGCGCTATTATTATTTTTATAGTTAGCAAAGAAGATTTGATTTGATTTATTTATTTACAGATCAATTAAAAATGGTCCCACAGCTATGACTGTTTTCCTTTCTCATGGCTGTGGAAGTAGGGAACGTGTTATGCTGTCAAATTGTATCTATTGACGATGTTTGATGCTTTGTCTGCATGCCTTTCTGCCAGCCATTTATGCCTTTTGTTTTGGTTTGCTTAAATATGGTTGCAGTAGTAAGTATTGTAGCTGTTCTTTACTGAAATCTTTTTCTTTTAGGTCAGAAAAGAAAAAGTGTAGCTATTTATAAACGAAATTTATAAATGTATAAATGAAACACATGGTATGTTGAGAAGGTTATTTAAGAGAAGAATGGATTATGTATTTCATTGCGATTGTACTACAAAAAAGAAGCATTGCTGGGGTATATTTTTCTTCAGTTTATATTTGTTTACGGCATTCATTATTTTGTGTTATGTTAATTGCTACATACATACTTGCTAGGTATATAAGTTTAGCATTATGTTTTTATTTGTTGCTTTTAATATCTTCTGGGTATTCAATTATGGTTTTGGTCAAAGTAGGGCATTTTGTTGTTTCAATTATTTTTATTAATTTGATGTTTGGTTGTGTATGCCAGGTAAAAGTCTTTATTCTGTTCAGCTCCAGTGTTGAGTGAACCCGTATTGACTCACAGTATCGGTTGACTTTATAGACCAAATTTTGTTTTTAATTGTTATCTTTAGGATAAATGCGTACTTGAATTTTCTTTTTGTTTTTTCTTTCTTTTTGTTTTATTTTTTATTTCAATATTGTTATAGCATGATTAGGTTTTCGGTATTACAATTCAAGTATTAATTTTTTAGGTAATAATAAAAAAAGCATAAAGAAATGAAACTCATGGTTTTAATCATGACGTTGATGGTTTTGGGAAGAACAGACTACATATCATTTCAAAAATTCATTAATGGTTGCAGTCGAGTAGTAACTTTGGAACAAAAGAAAAAGTTGGAAGGTATCAATTTGTTTTGAATTAACATTTTGTAATGTTTGGTTTCGTATGTCTGGGTAAACAGTTTTGTGTTATATATTGCCATTTTTTTTTACATTAAAGTTACTTCTCTTCTGCGTATAAATATATTATTCTGAGCCATGTTGCTATTTGTTTATGTTTTTAATCTTCTGAATGTAATAACAAATTAATGCCTGAAAAGAAACTTTTACACGAGTTAAATTCTGTGACACAACGCATACTGAACATGGGTGGCGAGCGACGCGTACGTACCACGGGAATGCTGGATTTGACCTTAATGTTTTCAAAGTTAAGTTCGGTAAAAAGTTTTTACCCGGGATACTAGTCTATCTTATTATACTAATTCGCATTTGTGCATACCACTTTTATTTTAGAGAGTGACATATTTGTTTTTTTTTTACGGTCAAATCCTTCTTATTTTTTCCCTTTTCGTCGTAAAACCACGCAGAGGTGAGAGCGTTTTTTTTGATTTTCCGCGATTAGTATATGCTCCTCCGTTTTGTTATTTTTGGTTTGCGCAGTGGAAATCAGCCGAAAAACGTCTTTGGAGGAGTGCGAGCAATGCAATCTTCTTCGTTCGAAATTTTGTCAACGATCATTTCGTGAGCAAGAAACTTCTGTTGTGAGCTTGACGAAGAAACACAGGTTTGTATACATGCTGATTATTAAACTGTTTATTGTTGAACTTTTATTGTATTTTAGATTATTAAAAGAACAGGAATTGCATGCGTAAGTGATTAGTTGTTTGTTTGAGAATACAGAGGAAGTGCAGTGAAGTTTTTAAAAATTAGCTGTGCAGAATGAACGAACAGGTCTGTACGTAAGTATTATTATAAAACTTTTAATAAGATTAATTAAGATTAACTAATAAGATTAACTTTTAATAGATTAATAAAAGAACAGGTGACACATTCGTAAGTAAGTTATGTATGTATTTTAATGTTTGTTTATGTTTTAGCTATCCAATATCGCTATACAGAAGAAAGTGCAGTGAAGAAGTTTAGAACAAAAAGATGTTTATTTACACGACGGTAACGAATGGTTTTAATTTCAATTTTAAGTTTGTTTTGAATTATTAATGTGAAAGAGTGTAAGAGTCAAACGTAATTCAATCGTTTGGATGGAAGCTGGATGACAGCGAACGTTATGGAGCAACGAAGGGGGAGCGCAGTAAAAATTTGTTTTGGTAACGCGCGCCATTAGTTAGCAAAGAAGATTTTATTTACAGATCAATTAAAAATGGTTCTCATGACTGTGGAAATGGGGAACGTGTCATGCTGTCTTATCTCATCTCAACCATGTCTGCTTTTTATTAAATTTCACTGTATATTTTATTGACGATGTTTGGTGCTTTGTCTCTCTGGTCTCTTTGGTGCCTGTCTGTCATTTATATCTTTTGCTTTTGTTTGCTTCAATATGGTTGTTGCAGTAGTGTGGATTGTAGCTAGCTGTTCTTCACTGAAATCTTTTTCTTTTAGGTCAGAAAAGAAAAGGTATATAACCATTAAAGAAATGAAGCAGATGGTTAAATTATGATGTTGTGAGGGATAGTTAAGAGAAGAATGGATTATGTATTTCAAAAATTCATTAATTATTGCTGTGATGTGATATGACTACTAACTCTAACTGTGCTACTACAAATAAGAAGCATTGCATTGCATTGCTGGATGGATTCTTATATTTTGTGATGATTACACATTATTTTGTGTTATGGTAATTGTTTACGTACTATGCCTGGGTACTATATAAGTTTTGCATTATGTTTTACTGTTGTTACTTTTTATCTTTTCGGTATTAAATTATGACTTTGGTAGGGCATTTCATTGTTTCAATTATTTTTATTATTTTGATGTTTGGCTGTGTATCCCACGTTAAAAGTCTTAATGTAGTTCAGCTCCAGTGTTGAGTGTTGAACCCGTATTAACTTATAGCATTGGTTGATTTTATAGACTTTCCAATCAAAAGCTTTACAAATTCTGTCATTGAATTTGTGTTTTTAATTAATTATTTTTAGGATAAATGCGTACATGAATTTACTTTTTGTTTTTTGTTTTGTTTTTTATTTCAACTATTTCATAGTATGATTATCTTTTTCTGCATTTTTATACAATTGAAATATTTTTTAGGTAAGATTAATAATAATAAAACAGCACGTAAACCGTTAAAGAAATGAAACTCATGGTTCTTATCATGATGTTGATGGTTTTGGGAAGAACAGATTGTATATATATCATTTCAAAAATTCATTAATAGTTGCTGTCCAATGTAACTTCCGCACAAAAGAAACACAGTTAGAAGGTATCGATTTGTTTTCAAATCACATTTTGTAATTTATTATGTCTGGGTAAATGGTTCTGTGTTATATATTGCATATTTTTACATTAAAGTTACTTCTCTTCTGCGTGTGAATATATATTCTGAGCCATGTTGCTATTTGTTTTTCTGAATGTAAGACATGAATTAAGAAATTAATGCCTGAAAAGAAACTTTTGCAAGAGTTAAATTCTGCGACACAACGCATACTGAACATGGCTGGCGAGCGACGCCACCTGAGATGAGTTGCGATTCTAAGATTTATTTTTTCTTCACGGGGTACGTACACGGGAATGGTGGATTTGACCTAATGTTTTCGAAGTTAAGTTCGGTAAAAAATTTTTACCCGGGATCAGGGGCGGATCCAGGGTTAGGCAACTTAGGCAAATGCCTAACCCAAAATCAGTTAGATAATGTTTTTCATAAAATTGTATGAAAAAGTTATTGTATACAATAATCAGAAAAGAATCGAAAATATCAGAGATTCCCGCATATATCATATCCGCCCGATCCTCTCTCTCGCAATAGGATTCTCCGGCGAGGCGCGGCGCGCGCCATGATGTTAAAAATTAATGTTTTTGATAGCTTGAGTTTATAGGTATTCATCTCTGCCGGGAAAATGACTTCTCACAGTCACATTGACAACACAAACTAGTGCCTAATGCTTATCTTAGGCGAAGAAAATTTGCCTAAGGAGCCCCGGGTTTACACACTTTAATGAATGAACTGGAAGAAAATTTGCCTAAGGAGCCATGGGTTTACACACTTTAAATGAATGAACCAGAAGAAAATTTGCCTAAGGTACAACCATGGGTTTACACACTTTATTGAATGAATGATCACCAAAATCTGAACGACCGTGGGACCTTCGAATTAGACCCAGTTCAACATGGATTCGCTAGAAAACATTGTTGCAGCTTTTGATAGCAATAATGAAGTATTAATTAGGAAAGTATTAGCTATGGAATTTTGAATTCACTTAATACATCTGTTGAAAACTGACTTCAAAATCTAGGAAAAGCATTTTTTTTTGAGTTATGTCTCTTCTTTTGCTTCTGCAAAATGAAAACATTGTGGCTGCAAGTGTTTTATTTTATGTAATATAAATGATTAGCATGGATTATTAGCACTATAATTCGTTGAACATAAGTATGACGACAGTTAATTATTAGCTCAGCTATGTATAAAGTTTGTTTGTGTCAACTGAACCGAAGCCTATTTTCTATAATATTTTTGGTATCTGTTTCTGTTAACCAAAAATGCATCTGTAAATGTTATGAAATTACGTTTGAATGACTGAGTTTATAATACACAAAGTCATTGTTATTTTTCTGAGTTGTTTTGCGTAGGCAGCTGCATGGTTTTTTTTAGCACCAGTATTGGTAACTATTTGTACAATTCAGCATGATTTTTCTTGTTTCGAGATGACTCTCTGGTTTTGAATTAAAGAACTTTAAAAGGATCCTGTGTCCAAAATGATATGAACCAATATGATATAGAGTTCAAAAAGCCTCTTGTTAGTATAACTTACTTCCAGTTTCTGAGATATGTATATATTTAATTTTTGAAATCTTACATTCACTTTATGCAATGCTTATGATGTAATAGGATAGTATATAGCTTAGACTTTTCATCGCAAGTTATGATTAATACTATATCTTTTTAATTTACTATAGAGAGAAAGGGCTTTCACTCTGAGTGAGTGATAAGAAAATGAAGTTATAATATATTGAGAGTTTATACACATAAAGAATAAAAATCTTATTACATCATAATTATGATTGTATGATTTGATGATTTTTAAATCAAAATATCTGCCCAAGCAAAAAGAATTTCCAAAAACTATAAGACTTCTGAAACAACTTTGTGCATTCTATCATCCCTTGAAATATCATTTTGAATGCAGGAACATTTTAACATCTTTCGAGTTTTTGTTTCATTTTACAAAAAACACCTACATTATGTCTTCTTTTGAAAAAGGTAATTTTATATATAATGTTTTAGTTTGACTTCTTGTTTCCTATGCTACATTAAATTCTGGAAAAAATGCTGTAGCTCTTAAAGAGGAAGCAGTACGTAACTTATCTTTTGTTGTGTAGTTTTATATATGTTCTTGGACTTGTCTCAGGGATTTCTGGAAAGACCATCTTCTACTAATAGTGGTTCCCCTAATTTGATATTAATTATTAAACTATGGATCATTTTTAGGGTATGGTATACTATTTGATTTGATAAACGCCTAGTGCAGAAATCTGTTTTTATTTGCTGCCTGATAATGATCAAGGAGCTTTGAGTCTCTAACTTTGATTTTTGTCATTTTACTCTATTTCTAAAGGAGGGTGTACTTAACATAAATTCTTTTCTTTTCTTTCTATCTGACCATCTTGACCAGTACATATATAAAATATCATGTATCTATCTGAGTGCTCCAATCTATCATGGTATAGGTGATTGAAAATTTATTTATTTGATCCATTGCTAGTATGTTTTCATATGGTGGATTCTTCCTGTTCATGTACAAGCAATCAAGAAAATGAAGAAGATAACAGATGAAGTAATTTATTGGTTATTTACTTAACCTCCAATCTGGCAGAAAATATTATTTTGGCCTATTATAACGTAGTTCAATACATTCCATTCACACTCAATTGGTTTTGTTTTGTTTATTTCCCTTATTCCATTAGTGGAACAATACAGGCTTGCATTATAACACTCCTTACGTACGTCAGAACGAATGAATTCGAGTTAATATTTTTGACATTTCGAAAAGTATGTATTACATTGGGCGTAAACTGGCGTAAATTTTATCGTTTGCGCCCTTGCGTGTGTTTGGCAAAAAAATTTGCCTAACCCTTAAAAAATCCTAGATCCGCCCCTGGGGATACTAGTATATACTAATTCGCTTTGTGCATACCACTTTTATTTTAGAGAGTGATATATTTAGTTTAAATTTACGGTCATCGTCCTCTTATGTGCGCGTAAAACCACGTAAATGCGAGAGACACTTTTTTCACGATCATTCCAAAAGCACGTGGCATCATTTGACGTCAGTTTTTTTATGATCACACGGGGAATCATTGCATTGCAGCCCCAATCGAACGCGACGTTTTTGGGGAAATATCTCGAGAACCAATAGGGATAACTGACGTTTTTTGGGGTCCGCGATACGGGCGATGGGGTGACGCAACATTTGGGTCTAAATTTTATTTGGTACTGCGGATATGACGTCATCAAAATCTTTGATCGAGGATATCTCTGCAATGGTTGGTCGTAGCGAAACGATCCCATACACTTTTTTGATCAGTTTTTCGAGCTCTACAACATTGGTACACTTTTGAGTTGCGATTCCATGATTTATTTTTTCGTCACGGGGTACGTACACGGGAATGGTGGATTTGACCTAATGTTTTCGAAGTTAAGTTCGGTAAAAAGGTTTTACCCGGGATACTAGTCTATATATACTAATTCGCGTTGTGTGCAACACATTTAACTTCGAGAGTGTTTGTTTTTTTGTTTTTTAATGGTCAAAATCTTCTTAATCGTGGTCATATAGCGGCAGTTCGCCCACGCAAGACACATTCACGATTAGTATAATAGCACGTGACATTTGACGTCAGATGTTTTTATGATCACGGGGGAACCATTGCATTGCATCCCCAATCGAACGCAACGTTTTTGGGGAAATATCTCAAGAACCAATAGGGATAACTGACGTTTTTAGGGGTCAGCGATACGGGTGATGGGGTGACGCATTATTTGGGACTAAATTTTATTTGGTACTGCGGATATGACGTCATCGAAATCTTTGGTCAGCGATATCTCCGCAACGGTTGGTCGTAGCGAAACGATCCCATACACTTTTTTGATCAGCTTTTCGAGCTCTACAACATGGGTACACTTTTGAGTTGCGATTCTATGATTTATTTTTTCGTCACGGGGTACGTACACGGGAATGGTGGATTTGACCTAATGTTTTCGAAGCTAAGTTCGGTAAAAAGTTTTTACCCGGGATACTATCTACTAATTCGCAATGTGTGTAACACATTTAACTTAGAGAGTGTTTTGTTTTTGTTTTTTTAATGGTCAAAATCTTCTTAATCGTGGTCATATAGCGGCAGTTGGACCACGCAAGACACATTCACGATTAGTATAATAGCACGTGGCATTTGACGTCAGATGTTTTATGATCACGGGGAACTATTGCATTGCATCCTCAATCGAACGCGACGTTTTTGGGGAAATATCTCGAGAACCAATAGGGATAACTGACGTTTCTTGGGTTCCGCGATACGGGTGATGAGGTGAAATTAATTTTGGACCAAAATTTTATTTGGTACTGCGGCTATGACGTCATCAAAATCTTTGATCAACGATATCTCTGCAACGGTTGGTCGTAGCCAAACGATCCCATACATTTTTTTGCTCAGTTTTTCAAGCTCTACAACATGGGTACATTTTCCAGTCCCGATTCCGTAATTGAAATATTCGTCACGGGGTACGCACACGGGAACGTGTCGTATTTCTGCAGATTCTTTTCGAAATTAAAGTCGTAAAAAACTTTTACGCGAGATACTAGTCTTATTATACTAATTCGCGATTGTGTGTCACACTTTTATTTTAGAGAGTGACTTTTTTGAATGTTACGTAATCTAAGAGTGACGTCTAAATTTTTAAACCAATCAAAACGAAAGAAATTCTTTTTTCGCCATTTTGATTGGTTGACGATTTCCAAAAAATTAGTTCGTTAATAACCGATTTTCATTATCGCAGTTGTGAGTTTGACGAAGAAACACAGGTTTGTATACATGCTGTTTATTAGACTGTTTATTGTTAAACTTTTATTGTTATTGTATTTTAGATTAATAAAAGCACATGTGTAAGTGATTAGTTGTTTGTTTACAATGTGAAAGCATAGTTAGAATACAGAAGAAGTGCAGTGAAGTTTTTAAAAATTTGCTAACAGGTCTGTACGAAAGTATTATTACAAAACTTTTATTGCTTTTTTATAACAGGTGACACAGTTATGTATGTATTTAAATGTTTGTTTACGTTTTAGTTATCAAATATCGCTATACAGAAGAAAGAGCAGTGAAGAAAAAGATGTTTATTTACACGGTAACGAATGGCTTTAAGTTTGTTTTGAACTATCAATGTGTGAGTGTAAGAGTCAACGTAATTCAATCGTTTGGATGAAAGCTGCATGAAAGTTTGCATGATAGCTGGATGAAGGCGAAAAGATGAAGCAACGAAGGGGTAGCGCAGTAAAAATTTGTTTTGGTAACGCGCGCCATTAGTTAGCAATGAAGATTTATTTATTCACAGATCAATTAAAAATGGTTCTCATGACTGTGGAAATGGGAACGTGTTATGCTGTCTTATCTCATCTCAACCATGTCTGCTTTTTTTAAATTTTGCTGCATATTTTATTGACGATGTTTGGTGCTTTGTTTCTCTTACCTGTCTGTCATTTATGTCTTTTGCTTTTGTTTGCTTCAATATGGTTGTTGCAGTAGTGTTGATTGTAGCTGTTCTTCACTGAAATCTTTTTCTTTTAAGTCAAAAAGTGTATATAAACCATTAAATAAATGAAGCACATGGTTAAATTATGATGTTGTGAGGGTTAGTTAAGGGTTAGTTAGTTAGTTATGTATTTCAGAAATTCATTAATTCAGTGGCGGATCTAGAGGTATGTCGAAATTTGTGTAGGAGAGCATTAACATAATTTGTGAATTCAATTTATATTACCAATGGGATTATTTGAACGCTTTTCTTTTATGGTTAGATTGCTAACACTCTCCTACACAAATTTCGACATACCTCTAGATCCGCCACTGTAATTACTGATGTACAATGTGATTGCTGTACAATGTGATAAGACTGTGTGCTGCTGTGCTATTACGAATAAGAAGCATTGCATTGCTGGATGGATTCTGAAATTTTGTCATGATTTTGACAAATTATTTTGTGTTTGGTAGTTGTTTACTTACAATACCTGGGTATATAAGTTTGGCATTATGTTTTTATCTGTTACTTCTTATCTTTTTGGTATTAAATTATGGCTAGGGCATTTCATTGTTTCAATTATTTTTATTATTTTGATGTTTGGTTGTGTATCCCACGTTAAAAGTCTTTATTTAATTTAGCTCCAGTGTTGAGTATTGAACCCGTATAAACATATAGTATTGGTTGATTTTATAGACTTTCCAATCAAAAGCTTCATAAATTCTGTCATTGAATTTGTGTTTTTAATTATAATTATTTTTAGGATAAATGCGTACATGAATTTACTTTTTGTTTTTTGTTTTGTTTTCTATTTCAACCATGTCATAGCATGATTATCTTTTACTGCATTTTTATACAATTGAAATATTTTTTAGGTAAGATTAATAATAAAAACTAGCCGCCAAGGTGGCGTCGCTCACCGCCCATGTCCACCTGCTCTGTATCACTGTATCAATAAACGTCTCGTACAACTTGTGTTCAACCAGAAGCACATTCGAAGTCACAACCTCTGGTAAAACCAATCCTTTATCAGTGTAACAATGCACTCAAAACGTAGAGAGAGGAAACTTCAACCTTTTTATTAGCTTTTGTTTTAAAAAAGTTACGAGCTCCAACATGGGTGCTATCAAACGTAAGGGAGAAATGGTTTCTCTTTTTAAAAAGATCACACGGGAGGAGAGAAAAAAAGGCACGTGCTAAATGAATAAAGTGAATAAAAAAAAACGTTCGATCTGAAGCGCATAACAATTTAAAAAAAAAATTAAATCATTAAAAGAAACGCAAAAAAATATTTTGTTTCATGATAATCTTTTTTTACTTATCGGTTTCAAACATTTGGATTCCTCGAAAAAAAGTTTACCCGTCTCAGACAGTCAAGATACATTAGGATACACTGGCAAACATGCTGCCACGTCCTGCCACGGCTGCTTTTTGTCCAAAATGTTTAATCAGTTAGTTTATTTGTATTTAGTTGATGTACTGTTTTCAAAGCCAAGTCAACGTGGAATATAAAACTAACAACAATGATAAAAACAAAACGTTATTCCTATTAGTTCATCAGCCAAAAAAGTCACGTTCGATTGCGGTTACAATGTATTTGCTTCGAACTCACGTCGCACACAAAAAAAAGAAATAATTTCACTCACAACTTAATCTACCATTTTGCGTGACTTACAAACAAACAAACAAACAAACAGACAGACGGAGAATCAGCTATTAATATATAGATGCACGTAAACCGTAAAGAAATCAAACTCATGGTTTTTATCATGATGTTGATGGTTTTGGGAAGAACAGATTGTCATTTCAAAAATTCATTAGCGATTGCTAACCAATGTAACTTTGGCACAAAAGAAACACAGTTGGAAGGTATCGATTTGTTTTCAATTCACATTTCGTAATGTTATTCAATGTTTTGTATGTCTGGGTAAACAGTTTTGTGCTTTTGCTATTTTTGCACAAAAGTTACTTCTCTTCTGCATATAGATATATATTCCAAGCCATATTGCTATTTGTTTCAGTTTTAAATTTTCTGTTTTAAATGTAAGAAATGAATTAAAAAATTAATGCCTGAAAAAAAACTTTTACACGAGTTAAATTCTGCGACACAACGCATACTGAACATGGGTGGCGAGCGACACCGCCTGGGCGGCTAGTCTACTTATACTAATTCGCAATCGTGCATACCACTTCTTTTTTAGAGAGTGTTTTGTTCTTGCCTTTTTAATGGTCAAAAGCTTCTTAATCGTGGTTATTTTTTCGTTAGACCATTGATAATTGAGGATTAGTATAATAGCACGCGGCGTGACGTCAGTTATTTTTATTGCATCACGGAGGAACCATTGCATTGCATCCCCAATCGAACGCGACGTTTTTGGGCAAATATCTCGAGAACCAATAGGGATAACTGACGTTTTATAGAGTCCGTGATAAGGGTGACGGGGTGACGCAACATTTGGGCCTAAAGTTTATTTGGTACTGCCGCTATGACGTCATTAAAATCTTTGATCGACGATTTCTCCGCAACGGTTGATCGTAGCGAAACGATCCCATACACCTTTTTGATCAGATTTTCGAGCTCTACAACATGGGTACGGTCTCTTTTCGAGATTTGGTAATTTAATTTTTCGTCACCTATTTTCGTGACCACGTTTTCGAAATTAAAGCCGTAAAAAACTTGTACGCGAGTTACTAGTCTATATATACTAATCCGCAATCGTGCATCTCACTTTTATTTTAGAGAGTGTTGTGTTTTTTTAAAATTTACGGTCAAAACCTTCTTAATCGTGGTCATTTTTTCGTTAGACCATTGATAATTGACGATTAGTATAATAGCACGGGACGTGACGTCAGTTTCTTATTATCACGGGGAATCATTATTATTATTATTCTTATCAATTTATTTAACGTTGGTCAAAGGGCTAATGCCATAGTTTACAAAAGAAAACTAATGAAAAGCAACACTACAAAAAAAGTTTAAGATATACATAAAAGTAACGAATTTTAAAAATTCTATTACAATAAAAATAGAGAAAGAGAAAAAGAAGAAAAAAACAGCATACAATAAATATATTTATGTTCGACAAATTAAACAACTGCAGTTTTTGCCTTCCCATGTCTTTATGAGACGTTTAAATTGGCAGGTGGAATTTGCAGACTTTAGAGATGGAGGAAGCGAATTCCAGGTTAGGCTGGCACGAAATATTAGCGAATTTAATCCGTATCTATGCGACATGACGTTTGGAAGAATTAGATTACTACCAGATCTCAAAGTATATTGAGATGTTTTTGGTACAAACATATGCCACATAAACTCTGGGTTTTCACTATGTAACGACTTAAAAACCTCAATCATTAAGGTTCTTAAGATTTTTACATAAACTTTGGAACTGTGATCTCTATCTAAAAGTTCCTCAAAAGAAGATTTAAAGTCTCTATAAACCGCCCTTAAAGCCCTTTTATGAAAATTGTTTATTAGACCATTATTTGCTTTACTAGTAAACATCCAAATAAGTGGACAATAATTAAACGTTGATAGGATGAATGTGTTACATAGGCGTCTTGCATATTCAGTGTTTAAAAATGGTCTTATCCGTAGAAGAGCTTTCACTTTTTGGGATGCAGATTTACAAAGGGTTCCCACGTGCAGTTTGAAATCTAATTTACAATCAATAGTTACTCCTAAGAGCTTTACACTAGTCGATGATTCATAAATTACATCATTAATATTAACACGTAAATCATTGCATTGCATCCCCAATCGAACGCGACGTTTTTGGGAAAATATCTTGAGAACCAATGGAGATAACTGACGTTTTTTAACTTTCGTCACGGGGTTCTCACTCGGGAACGGGGGATTCTCGCACATCCGTTTCGAAATTAAAGCCGTAAAAAACTTTTGCGCGAGATGCTAGTCTTATTATAGTAATCCGCGTGCGTGTGCAACACATTTAACTTAGAGAGTGTTGTGTTTTTGTTTTTTTAATGGTGAAAATCTTCTTAATCGTGGTCATTTTTTCGTTGGACCATTGATAATTGACGATTAGTATAATAGCACGCGGCGTAACGTCAGTTATTTTTATTGCATCACGGGGAACCATTGCATTGCATCCTCAATCGAACGCGACGTTTTTGGGCAAATATCTCGAGAACCAATAGGGATAACTGACGTTTTTTAGGGTCTGCGATACGGGAGAAGGGGTGACGCAAGATTCGGGCCTAATTTTATTTGGTACTGCGGCTATGACGTCATCAAAATTTTTGATCGCGATATCTCCTTAACGGTTGATCGTAGCGATCTTTTGATCAGTTTTTCGAGCTCTACAACACGGGCATACTTTTGAGTTGCGATTCTATGATTCTATAATTT
Source organism: Turritopsis dohrnii (assembly GCA_027922465.2). Taxonomy (NCBI): domain Eukaryota; kingdom Metazoa; phylum Cnidaria; class Hydrozoa; order Anthoathecata; family Oceaniidae; genus Turritopsis; species Turritopsis dohrnii. The sequence continues at coordinate 98,592 of BQMF02000235.1, read as the reverse complement.
TCGTCACGGGGTACGTACACGGGAATGGCGGATTTGACCTAACGTTTTCGAAGTTAAATTCGATAAAAAGTTTTTACCCGGGATACTAGTCTAAATACTAATTACGAGTGTGCATCCGCTTTTTTCCTGAATTCACTCTCTAAAATTTCGGGTCGTTTTTGCGACCATTTATTCATAAAAGTGTGCCAGACCACGGTTAATATTTTTCTACGATTAGTATAAGGAAAGATACCTTTACATTGCATTTTCATCGTTTCAAATGTTTTGATTGTTCGCGAGATCAAGAAACAATAGACAACGACGAAAGTTGTTTTTAGGGTAAGTACGCTTAATAATTTTTTGGTTGTTTGTTTTGTTTTTTTGATAGTATTATTTCTGCGTCATTACTTTTCAAATAATACGCAATTGAAGAAATGAATATCTTGGTTTTTAATCATGACCTTCTGGGTTCGTAAAGAAAATCGCAATTGTTTACAATTCACATTTTGACACTTTTACGACTTTCGCGTTTGGCTTTTATTTACATTGGGGTTTGGAATTCATGAACAGTTACAGCGATTTTAATCTTTTTGTTGTTTACCTGTACGCACAATTTATTTTTACTTCTGCATATATTGCATCGTGAAAGATTTATTATGAATATTTTGATTTGTTTCAGATCTTCTGAATAAAAAGTTTTTCTGTTCATAACTCCAGTGTTGAACTAAAAATTCTTTAGCCGGAATACCTTGAGATTTTTAATTAAAAGTGTGAAGAGTGTTTCTTTCTGTATTGCATTTTCTGCACAGCGCGTATTTTTATTTTTGATGGGTTTCGACTTTTCTGTTCTGCGCTTCAGTGTTGATTGCATACCTGGAAAAATGCTTGATCTAGATGGCGTCTGTTTAAGTGAATCATTAAATCAGGGAAACCATTGCATTGCCTCTTCAATTAGATGCGAAGTACATTTTTTATGGTCAATGACATTGACGAAAGGGTGACAAGCAGAGCTTTTACGTCACTAAAATGCTTGATCGACGATATCTCGATAACGGTTGGTTGTGGCTTAACGATCTTGTACATGTTTCGGTATATTTTTTAGAGTTCAGCAATACAGTTTTAACTTCTTAATTCGATCTCTCTAAATTTACAGATCGAATTTTATGGTAACTGCACCTTCTGTTTCTTTTTCTTAAGGTGAGGGTTTAGTGCATTAGATAGAGTTTACAGTACTTACAACACTGATGCACTTTCTGTTCGTTATTCTGTGATTTAATTTTTCGTCACCATTTTTTGAGCTGTCATTTTCAGAATTAAATCCTGTAAAATTGTTTTACACGGGATACTAGTAATTACATTAACAACAAGACACAAGGGCTCATAAGATGCCAAAGACGGAGAAAAGAAAAAACGAAATAAAACACGTGAGCACATAGATCAAAAAAAGAACATAAACAATTTCGTTTCTCATGTATTCGTCAACATGTAATCCAAAGTGCATAAAACCTCCACCGACTACTTGTTTATTCTGAATCATGCACATCTTAATGATTTGAGAACACGCCTCGTAACTTTAATCATTGTCTAAGACGCTTAGAAACAATTTCAAGCGAGTGTTGCACAGCTTTAGGCTTCCTGAAGGACTGCATATTTAAAGCATGCTACTTATCAGGCCCCAAATGAGCCAAAAACATAATTTCCGAAAATCCTTAAACTACAAAACCTTTGGACAAGCCAAAATCTCCTGCCGAAAGTTTCCGTTGTTAATGTACATCAACATGCGCCAGATGCCGTGAACCTAAAAAGAAACCACAATTAACGATTACCATTGGTCAACATCATCGTACCTTGTTTGGATTTGGCCTCAAATTCGAAATCAACAATGCTCAAATGTTCCACTAGAATTTTCATTAATATTTGAACAATTTTCAGAATTTGGTCCAACTTTGGCCCAAATTTGCCCTCACTTGACCTTATCCACAAATTGACCTTCAAATTCGAAATCAGCAGTACAAAATTATTCTTCTATTAAATCTTCATTAGAATTGAACAATTTTCGAAAGTTAGTCCAAATTTGGCCTACTTTGCCTTTTTTAAAAACTCACACCATTCCCGGAGAACTTTCGAAAATATTCCTTATATATTCGAGCACACACGATAAATCGTAAAAAATTTTTGAAAACTTTAATAACTCGATTCCTTTAAAGCACTATAATACTATCGAGTTAATAACTCGATTTGATTTATTTGAAAAAGTAATTTCGAGTTATTAACTTGAAGTCAAAATTTGACTTTTTTAATTTCCAGTTAGTAACTCTAGTTCTAAAAGCGACAAATATTTTCGAGTTATTAACCCAATAAGAATATAGAAAATTAAAACTTTCGAGTAAATAACTAGAATTATGACGTCATAATCCATAACTCGACTTTATAACTCGATTTTAAAACTCGGGTTTTCCGGGCCTCCAGTAATTACGCCTTAAAATTTTATCATTCCACTTAAATTGCAAAAGGCGCCACTTTAATGAAGCGACAAAATAGATTTTCCGGAGACCGCAGTGCAACATTCAACAGGGATAATTAAACTATAATTTAATTGCGCTCCTCTTCATAGCGTAATGCAATAAATCGGTCACGGTTTACTTGAGTCATCAAGCACAGTTACTCTCGTTATCTCAAACATGCACTATTCCGAACTTCTGTCTCGCTGTCTGCAACTTAGCTATCAGGAACTAATGTTTAATCCCTGGCAACGTATTGCAGTCCTTATCTGGAACATTTCAGGAAATGCTACTCAAGGAACCAGCTGATCATGAAGATTGAATTTCCCAAAGCTTCTAGAATGTCTTTTATTTATTTTTTGTTTATTACTGAAGATAGGGTTTTGATCTTTTGAATGTAAGTACTCTTTAGCATCAAAATGTCAAAAAGTAGAATATAAAAGGACTAGATAAAAATTGTTAGGAATTTAAAGAAATTCAGTAAAGGATGTTTCTCACCCCCAATAGAATTTCTACCTGGGACAAAAGTAAAGAGATGTATCTCAAAACTCTATAGGAGACCTGTTCCAGCACGAAGCAAAAATGAAGGGAGAGTAACTTTGTGAAACGTCATCTCCTCCTTTAAACATGTCTAACGTGAATCACAGTTTTTTATTGCAAAAACAGCCATAGTAATCACAATAGGTCGATTTTATTATTTGGTGTCATGGAACACGAATGTAATCATAATTAAGAGAACGTGAATTTTAGCATCCTGTCGAACAATTTAGAAAAAAATGGGCAAATTTGTTGAAAAATCACTGCGAAGGAGTGCATTTCAATAGAAATATACACACTATTTCAATAAAAATGCTCTTCGTGCGGTCTAACGAAAGGCAGTCAAAAAAGAATCCTTTGAATGAACTAATTTATATATGATGCGATTACAAGTGAGATTCGTTAACCTTCAAGGATTTAAGACATAAGGGAAGGTAAAAAATTATCGATCTGAATGACCGCGTTATAAATTGGACTGCATCACTGAAAAGTACTTTTGTTTTAGCCGCTGTAATAGATACTTTCAAGAAAGTAAAAGGTTCGTTTTGTAATTATGGACCAGCTGAAATATGTACCAGACTTGATGGACGGTGGAGGCCGAAAGATACGGGAATCTTTCCCAGAAAAGGCTGCAAGTGATGAAGGAGCGACGCGGGAAATGACATCGACGACGACGACTTACAAGGTGATTAAAATTTTTTATCTATTTATTTAAGTAGTTATTGTATGATGTGGAAAAGTATTAATTAAGCACTAGCCCCCAAGGCGGCGACGCTCGTCGCCCATGTCCAACCTGCGTAGAGTTCATGAAAAATTAAATCAAGGAATTGGCACTGACAAGTGTGCCCATATTGTAGAGTTCGACAAACAGATCAAAAAAATGTATGAGATCGTTTCGCTACGACCAATCGTTACGGAGATATCCTTGATCAAATATTTTGATGACGTCACAGACCCGTCTCCCCAAAAAATTAGACCCAAATTTTTCATCCCTATTGGTTACCAAGATAATTTTCCCTAAACGTCGCGTTATATGTAGGTCTCAATGGAATGGCTTAACACTGACGTCGTGTAAAAATTAAGAGATGACTTCATTCGCCGCTCACCTAGCATTTTGCGTAACAGAAAAACAAACAGACAGACAGACAGACAGACAAACAGAGAATCGCCAATTAATATATAGATAGCCGCCAAGGCGTCGTCGCTCACCGCCCTTGTTTATCCTGCGTTGTTTCACCTTCCAAAGAGTTCACGAAAAATGGAATTAAGAAATTGACAATGGAAAGTGTTACCATCTTGTAGAGCTTGAAATTCTGAGGAAGACGCACCGTTTCGGAGATAACGTCGACCAACAGTTTTGATGACGTCATAAAGCCCCGTCCCAAATTTGTTTGTCACCCCATGCCTAATATTGCGGGCCCGAAAAAACGTAGTTTCACACTGACATCGCACAAAATAACACAAAATAATCACTCTCACAACTCAATCTACCGTTTTGCGTGACAGACAAACAAACGGAGAATCGGCTATTAATATATAGACTAGCCGCCAAGTCGCTCGCCGCCCATGTCCAACCTGCGTAGAGTTCACGTAAAATGGAATTAAGGAATTGACAATGGAAAGTGCTACCATCTTGTAGAGCTCGAAATTCTGAGCAAGAAAATGTATGGGATCGTTTTGTGACGATCAACCGTTACAGAGATATAGTCAATCAAAGATTTTGATGACGTCACAGACCCGTCACACCCCAAAAAATTAGACCCAAATTTTTCGTCTCCCCATCGTCTACATCGCAGACCCCCAATAACGTCAGTTATCCTTATTGGTTACAGAGATAATTTTCCCTAAACGTCGCGTTCTATTTGGGTCTTAATGTATTGACTTCACACAGACGTCGCACAAAATACAATAAAATGATTGGTCTCTTAACTCAATCTACCATTTTGCGTGACAGACAAACAGACGAACAGACAGAGAATCGGCTATTAATATATAGACAAGCCGCCAAGGCGGCGTCGCTCGCCGCCCATGTCCACCTGCTCTGTATCACTGTATCAATAAACGTCAAATTTCCTTATAAACGGCTCGTACAACTTGTGTTCAACCAGAAGCAGATTCGAAGTCACAACCTCTGATAAAACCAATCCTTTATCAGTGTAACAATACACTCAAAACGTATAGCGAGAAAACTTCAACTTTTTATTAGCTTTTGTTTTAAAAAAGTTACGCACTCTAACATGGGTGCTATCAAACGTAAGGGGGAAATGGTTTCTCTTCTTAAAAAGATCATACGGGAGGAGAGAAAAAAAGGCACGTGCTAAATGAATAAAGTGAATAAAAAAAAAAACGTTCGATCTGAAGCGCATAACAATTAAAAAAAGAAATTAAATTATTAAAAGAAAAGCAAAAAAATATTTTGTTTCATGATACTCTTTTTTTTTTACCTATCGGTTTTTAATCATTTTGATTGCTCGAAAAAAGTTTACCTGTCTTAGACCTGTCTTAGACAGTCAGGCAAGGATACGTTAGGATTCACTGGCAAACATGCTGCCACGTTCTGCCACTGCTGCTTTTTGTCCAAAATGTTTAATCAGTTAGTTTCTTTGTATTTAGTTGATGTACTGTTTTCAAAGACAAGTCAACGTGGAATATAAAACTAACAATAATGATAAAAACAAAACGTTATTCCTAATAGTTCATCAGCCAAAAAAAGTCACGTTCGATTGGGGTTGCAATGTATTTGCTTCGAACTCACGTCGCACACAAAAAAAGAAATAATTTCGCTCACAACTCAATCTACCATTTTGCGTGACTTACAAACAAACAAACAAACAAACAAACAAACAGACAGACAGAGAATCGGCTATTAATATATAGACAAGCCACCAAGGCGGCGTCGCTCGCCGCTCATGTCCACCTGCTCTGTATCACTGTATCAGTAAACGTCAAATTTCCTTATAAACGACTCGTACAACCAGAAGCGGATTCGAAGTCACAACCTCTGGTAAAACCAATCTTTTATCAGTGTAACAATACACTCAAAACATATAGAGAGAAAACTTCAACTTTTTATTAACTTTTGTTTTAAAAAAGTTACGCGCTCTAACATGGGTGCTATCAAACGTAAGGGGGAAATGGTTTCTCTTCTTAAAAATATCACACGGGAGGAGAGAAGAAAAGGCACGTGCTAAATGAATCAAGTGAATAAAAAAAACGTTCGATCTGATATAAAATAAAATAGATTAAAAGAAATCGATTAAAGACAACTATTATGACAAAAGCAAAAAAAATATTTTGTTTTATGATACTCTTTTTTTACCTATAGGTTTTTAAACATTTTGATTACTCGAAAAAAAAGTTCACCCGTCTCAGACAGTCAGGCAAGGATACGTTAGGATACACTGGCAAACCGAGATGCTACCACGTTCTGTCACGGCTGCTTTTTGTCGAAAATGTTTTATCAGTTAGTTTCTTTGTATTTAGTTGATGTATTGTTTTCAAAGCCAAGTCAACGTGGAATATAAAACTAACAAAATAATAAAAACGAAACGTTATTGCTATTAGTTCATCAGCCAAAAAAAGTCATGTTCGATTGGGGTTGCAATGTATTTGCTTCGAACTCACGTCGCACACAAAAAAAGAAATAATTTCGCTCACAACTCAATCTACCATTTTGCGTGACTTACAAACAAACAAACGCACAAACAAACAAACAAACAGAGAATCGGCTATTAATATATAGATTATTGTGAATATGTCCTTATAATAAGACAAAAGAATTTCAGCGTGACAATAAGATTGTTTTTTGTGTGTCGGTTAGTTCCTTGGGTTAGTCGCTATCCACTTTGTTAAACAGGAAAATCTGTGTCAATAACAACATTAAATTACGAATCATCTACTGGGATACCAGTTCAGACAATAAAATGAAACGAAGCTTAGCAAACTTCCTTTTTACGGTATCACAGGAACTGAGCTGCAGTGGATTGCAGACTACCTTTTCAACAGAAAGCAATATGTCAACCTCGAACAGATCTCATCGGAACCAAGTTCAATAAACTTAGGTGTGCCACAGGGATCAATCTTAGGCCCACTGCTTTTCCTCATCCTAATCAATGATGCATACCAATGTCTCGAAAAATGCACCATGCTTATGTATGCTGACGATACTGTGCTCTTATACTCAAGTTCAAGCACCGGAAACGTAACGGAAACACTATCAAGAGAAGGAGATTTACTTTTTAAATGGTTTCAGGAAAATGACTTGATTTTGAATTTAAAACCAGGGAAGACAGAAACGGTGATATATGGAACTGCACAGAAACTAAAGAACCAAACCTCACCTGAAGTCATCGTCAATGGAGAAATTATCAACAAAGTGAACAAATACGAATACCTTGGGATCACCTTTGATCAACATATGAGTTTCTCAGAACAATTTAACAAGATTTCCAAACGCGTATCACAACGATTACACATGTTAAGGAGAATTAGGGAGAATATAACACCTGCAACTGCGAACATAATCTACCAATCAATGATCGCACCTATAATGCTTTACTGTTCCCCAGTCTACCTCGGTCTTCCTACGTTTAACCAAAAGCTTGCGAAGCTAGAGAACAGAGCATACAAAGTAATCAGAGCACCCCTGGATAATCGTATCATCGACAAAGCTAAACAAAGATCAGCAGTCGAAGTGTTTAAATACATACATGAACTAAAGAAAAATGACCTAATCAACTTTAACTTCTTCCAGCATTCCATCTCGACACGTAGTAATGGAAACAGACTCATTATCCCGAAATCGAAAAATGAAGCAGGTCGACGTTCCTTCAACATACAAGGATCATTAGTGTTCAATTTGTTACCGGCATATATGAGAAACGAGAATTCGATTCTCAGGTTTAAACGCTCAATAAAAAGTCTTACATTTTAATAGTATCTACAGGGTATCTACGCTATTTTAGTCAGTCTAATCTCTATCGTTTTTAACAAACCCTTGATCTCTTTATTCGATTTAGTTTCTTTTTTCTTTAATTCCTACTGTCTAATTCTATTCCAAATTTTCCTTTTACCTGACGGAAATTTGCAGTGGTTTAATAGATTTTACTTTATATATTTTCCTTTTATATATTTTAGGTTTTATAACAGGTCCTTTATTGATAGCAGATTTTATCTGAAAAAGTCAACCTGTATAAATATGCCAAATAATAATAATAATAATTTTGCATTATCAACGTTCCTATAACGTTGTAATCTGACGTGGTTTCAACATTGAAGATCTGACGTCGGATTTTGTTTCATTTTCAATTGTGAATCAACGTTTGTTCAACGTTGCACATCAACTTCAACACAACGTTGATACAACGTTGAAATGTCTGCTGGAAATGTATGAAAATCTCATTTGATAATTGAGTCATTGTCACAGTAACTTGGAAAACAAACGAGATATTGAGCTTATCGTTCCTGCAAAATAATTGGTAAAAAATCAAATGCTTTTTTGAATGACATAAGAAATGAAGTTTTGCTGGTTTACTGAATGAAACAGTCGCCAGGGGGTGCTAATTAAAGAAAATGCAGTGATATATTTAGCTACATGTTTACGCCCTCCCCCATCGCCAACCCGAATATGCGCGTAGGGTTTCATTAGCATTAGAAGTTGCAGGGCAATGCCATTGTCACTACACTATCGCTAAAAAATCCTAGCGCGAAAACTACGGTTCAAGTGTTCTTTTATGACTCATAACAAAGATTAACAGAATTATAATTGCATAAAATAAACAATTTAAACCATTAAAAAAGTAATTACAATGCGCTTTTTGTGGGAGCCGCAGCAATTTGACTGCATTAACAATGATTAATTAAGCGTGTCGAAGTTAAAAAGGCATCACAACATCAATGGTACATAGATCATTCATTTTTTATGAGTTTAATGAATTTACATTATTCTTGCTATGAAGATTCTTGTGATATTCTTGTTTCTGTCTTTCTTGGTGTTGGCAAAGGGAGGTGCTGTTGGGAAAAGTATGGATTTTGGGATTAAATCAATGATTGCTGATTTGATACTAGAATGACAATGTTGGATAAGTGACTCCAGGACAAGCTTTTGTCACTATGCATCTAAGATTTACCAAATTGGTCTCATATATTATATGTTATGCAAAAAAATGTATAATCTCCGTATTTTTAAAACAAGACTTCCATTTGTAAAGATCAGGCTGAAAATCGTAAAAATTTAAGCTTATCCCAAGAATTACGTCCAGCCGCGAAATATTTTATTATTAACTTTGGTGGTAATTTAATTTTTGGAACGTGCAGGATAGTTGCAAACCTTTTCAGAAATATATGCATTATTTGTGTCTCAGATTTTTCACTCTAGTCAAGACTCAAGTCAGAGTCAGCATAGTAAAGCATAGTCAATAATCTCTTTTTAGTTTCGTTCCTGGCGCGTAATGGCGACGAGCACAATAATCATGGTAAAAACTTAATTTGTTACCAGTTTGAACTCTATCAATGTTTATAATGGAGACAATTGTAATTTGCATTCTATTTTGTCGTTAAGTGCATTCATGGTAGCACCAGGTAATAGATTCTTTTTTATTCTGCTTGAAAATATGTTTAGAATATTTAACCGACTGGCATCGAGTCATGTCTGATGCTAAACGACGCGATCAAAGGCCATATGAAGGTAAGAACATTTTTAAAGGGATTGCCATGTACAAACAAGTCTTTTGCAGTGTGAACGACTAAGTACGTCTAAGCTAAATTACAAAATATTGGGATTTGAAGGATAGTAAAGCATCAACAATGATTATAGTGGATCATAGAATGATGTTTACATGCCTTTTATTATTCAGATAGGCAAATTGTGACTTTGTCTTATGTACCTGGTTTTATCTTTCAAAGCATTTTCGATTTATTTTGTTCCGGAAGGTGCATAAAAATGTCAGCATTTTATTTAATTTCAGTTTTAAAATATTTATCCTGAATACTAAAAGCGAATGCACACTTCTAAATTAATTAGCATGCAGGTTCTTATTAATTTTCAAATTGTCTCAGTTTTCTAGTTTAGTTTTTGGCCAAATTGTTTTTTCCATAAATTACATTCCACCAGTGTCCTCCCAGCGGGCACAAAGATGTCCCAAAGACGTCGCTCAATGGCCGCGAAGTGGGAATCTAAAAAACGCGCCAACGTCACAACGTCACCACTGCTTGTTGTCAAAAAATTTAAAAACACCTTCAATAAATGATTCTATACAGACGATGTCGCAAAAACGTCGTAAAATCATCCCTCACACGACCAATAAACAGAATTCGATGCGAATGTAAATTCTATATAAGCATGTTTGATTTGCTCGATTTATACTGCTTATTTTTATCAGGTCGCAAATTGATCGTAAAAGGCTCCAATTGCGACGTCCCATTTTTAGACCTCCCTACGACATCGCAAAATGATCTCAAAACCAAACGATCGTTTTACGATTAAAATGAGAAGTCTCAAAGAAGTCGTGTGCCCGCTGCGCTCTTTTCAAACTAAATATCAACAAGAAATGCTTTGCATATTTACAAATCGCGTTATTATTTACAAGTCTACTTGACTTGAAGATCAACATAAAAAAATAATATTAAAGGATGATGCGTATGCACGTAACTTATTCTAATGTTACTCTGAACATTCTGAATTTCTGAATTCGATATTTTGATGCCAATCTTCCTGGAAAACTTCCAAAATCACAACCGCGAAAAGGAAAACATAGATTTGATGATGCAAAATGCACCCATACCGAAATCAACATAACTGAAATCAGATATTTGTGCTTTAGTTTGATTATAAGTTATAAGTTATAAGGTATAAGTTACCAGTTATTTGACAATATGGCATGTACCATGTTTTGTATTTACAAACATTCTTGACCTGAATTGATATATTCAAGACCAGTATTATATCAAAACTCTTTATACAAAATTCGAAAAAAGATTGAATTATTTATGACATTAATCTAATATCATATACACTCCACGGCATTGTGAAACTTTGTATACATATGAACTAATGGTGTAATGTATATAATGACGTAAAATTCATCTGAAAGACCTAAAACATCATTTCTTTGGGGACGAATAATATTAATATTAAAATAATATTAATTCTGATCTTTCAGATATAAGAGTGATTATGAATTACGTAAATCATATGCTTTAAACATTTGATATATGTATGTATAGATCTCCCTAATTCCTACATTGTAAACATAAAAAGTTAACGATCACGAACAATACATGATCGAAACTTACACAAATCTGCACCATGAATATATAACTGAAAGCAGAAATATGTGTTAAATGCAGATTGTGCAATGTTTTGAATTTGTAGTTGCCATGGTGCATGGTGAGAAGGAAGGCTGTTCGTAGTAATTAGTAAAAGTTAAAAACTAATATCATCGATAAAAGGTTAATTAAAACAAAAAGTATAAATTATACTGCGGGCTAACCAAATCAAATGATGGCATACAAATTCATTTAAATAGCTAGAGAAACATCAAATATAAGTGATGCAGTAGACAGACAATCTCGATGTTGGAGCTGAGAAGGACATTGAGCTGAGCTGTGTTAATCCAGGAGGGCTTAAAAAGCAATACAACCCACACGTGTACAAAACAAACACTCAGACATTTATAAAAGAAAACAAAAGCAAGAATAAAAATATAACAAAAGCTTATCTCTTTCACTCTGTTCACAAAATATTGAGAACTTCTTTACGATCTTTTTCATCTTTAATTTCTTTTACCTCTATTTACCCTAGGTGACTGTGCGCCCACTAGCATTGCGCTATTAGCACTTGTCTCCTATTCACTGATGCTCCAACTACCTTTAAGTATCACTACCTCCGGTATAAAATTTAATCACCCTCCGAAGTAACCTCTACTAATACATATAACTGTTAGGTCTAATGCCTATGATATCATATTTAAAAAAGATGTAAGTTAGCTTTATCCAAGTTATTATTTATCGTGCCATTTTTTAACATGTAAATATCTCCATAGATTTATATCTAGACCATCAAAGAATGTATCTAGAGCATTTTTTGTGAAGAAATATATTCTATTCTATTCTTCTATTCTATTCTATTCTATTCTTAAATCCAAGAAACTTTGAAATCTAAAGTGGGTTACTGCGCTGGCACCTCGAAGACGTGCACGGTACGAATTTTTCGCTTCATGTGTTGATTTCATGTAAACGTATGCACGAAGTATACATTTTTTGGCTTCACGACGACGATGATCGGTTTGCATTCCAAACACCTCGCGTATCCGCGATTTGAATGATGCATGCAAAGAGAGGCGACACTTCCAGAAAAAAAATTGATCCTTCAAATCTTTTATTGAGAGTTGAGCAAGTAAATATTTAACATGAAAACAAGGCGATAGATGTAATGATTTGCAATGCGAAAAGGTCTTTTTGAAGTTCGTATATTTGTAAAAATGTTTTTTATAAAACAAAACCTTGTAACTGAAATTCTATATTTCTAAAAGCCACATTAATTTGGAAGTAACAAATTGGCACTCCCCATATTCCACTATTTTTATAAGTATATGGTACACATACACTATAAAGGATTGGCATAATCGATTTGCTATGGGATATGCAAAAAAAATGTTCCTGTCTGCTTTATCTTTTTGTTAATCCATGCCATTTTTAGTAAGTATAATCTCGTTTCAGAACTATTTAGATAATAACACCTATTAATTAATTTGTTGACAGATCCTGTTGAAGATGTCTTCTCAAAGATTTTGTCTAAATTTTCCAACGTCAAAGAAGATGAAGGTAGGAGAATTTGCTTTTTGAAACTTTCCATTCCCAATGTAAACAAAAGATTTAAAGTCTGTTCAAAAAATATGTGGACTAATTTCAGTTACCATGTGGAAACCAGATTTAGCAAATTACATCAATTCCCTTGAGCCTGGTTTTTATATAAAAGCTGAAATCAGTCCACATATTTTTTGAACAGACTTTAATATCTTTTTGAATCGTTTGTTATCTCATCAAAGCTTGTCTATCATGATGTGATCATTTAGTAGCTTTCTGTGAAAACTTTGTTATTTTGTCTCAGCTTCACACGAAAACAGTTTATGTAAATACAATTTTCCTTCATACGAAACAAGTAACCATAAACGCAGAACGATCGCGACTTGCTTTTGCACCTATCGACTAACTCACTTTCATTATGGAAACTGCGGTTGATTAGCGGAATTCGGAAAATCATGTTTCGTTTACACAAGCCTATTTTTCTATAGATTTGTAGAGAATTGTATGCAACTTAGTAAAGTTGTTCTTGAATTTTTCCCTACTAAGTCATTAGAAACTTCACATCAACACTTCAAATAAACGTGCAAAGTAATGATGTTTCTTTTAATACAACAAAATGTTTTAAATCTCCGAAGTACCGTTTTAGTAGAACAGTTTCAAAATAATTCTCACAAGTAATTGATTTTTTTTCGTGTAACAGGTTCGTCGAGTTTACGAATCTCCGTAATGGGCAGTCAAAAAAAATTGTTTCGATCCGATTACACATGGATTATTTGATTAAGTAATCTGTTAACGAATAGCAATAATGAAAGCATGTTCATCCGGTTGTAAAAAAACTAGGTCTGCATTTAGTTTAATGGCAGGGCTTAAGGATCTGTCGAATAAGAAGATGTTACAAAGATGTTGTTGGTCAAGCGAGTCAACATGGCAAAAATTCTACAACAGAGATATTAAATCATTAGAACAGACTTATCAGAAAAAGAATTTATCTTGAGACATGCTTTGAACAGAGGTAAAATTTGCTCCTCTGGGCGATTCGGAGCACAATGGTTGGGAGAAAGCATTGTTATATTATACGGAGATTTTATTATATAAAATTGAACAATTACGTCAGGCCGCGAAGCGGCCGCATTGTAATTGCGATTTTATAAATAAAATCCCACCCTTCCGACCCTAAACCGCTATGTAGTAATCTTGCCTGTTTCTTGACCTTTTAGGCCGTTCGAACTTTCGATTGACACGTTGAAAAATGAATATTGACGCGTTTCTTTACAGAAAGATACTATTCTTCTGGCAAATTATGTTTTTATTTTCTATTCCCCAAACCTCTGATAACCATAGTAGTGTAGTTCAGCTGTGCTTATCAAAGGTTTATCCCGTTCTGAACTTTGTTCTGAGCAAACCGGCTTGTCTATCTCATCCCATTATTATTCAGACTTGTTACACCGTCAAATGTAGTAACTCCGTCAAATTTAGTAAATTTTCTACGGCAAATGTAGTAAGTCCGTTAAATGTAGCAAAAATCTCAGTCAAATGTAATAACGCTAAATGTAGTAAACTTACGACAAATGTAGTAAACACCTTTAAGTTTGGAATGAGCCATATTTAGGAAAAACACATTAAGGTCTTCGCAAAGTAATATTTCCAGTGCTATCAGGTGGCTGTGTAATAAGCCTGGAATTTACGCATGCGCATTTACAGCCTGTTAGTACACGTATAATCAGTCATAATTAGGCAAAACACATGAAAGTCTTCACCAGGTAACTTTTCAAGGGTTATCAGATGGCCATATAATAAAACCAAAAATCGCGCATGCGCATTAGAAATATGCTAGTATGAGGTAAATGAGCCATAATTTTATTTTACTTCTGCAGGTACGCATAATTGGCATCTTTTATGTTATTATCCTATAAGCGTGTATAACTTATTTTTTTTAACGAAACAACGTAACTATTACCGACATGACGCTGAATAAAATCAGTCCCATTTCTTATGCTCTAGTGAAACACACCGTTCAAGATGTGAAAAAAGAAAATAATCAGTTCCAGTATATGTGAAAACTTGTTTATTTGAAAGTAAATGTTAAGGAGAACTGACATATGCTTTTAGTGAAGATTTCTATTCCGCATATCAGCGCCCCCTGTTTAAAAGCCCATGAGTTTATACCCTTGTATAGGCCCACTGGGCCTTTATACGGGAGACTTTTTCGGGGGAATAGGGTATGCAACGCAATGATGGAAAATAATAGCCTGAATTTAAAAAGTTTTAACTTAGTATGGCTCATTAACCTCATTAACCTTATTACATGGCCACCTGATAGCCCTTGAAAAGTTACCTGGTGAAGATGTTCACGTGTTTGGCCTAATTATGGCTCATTCCAAACTTAAAGGTGTTTACTATATTTGTCGTAGATTTACTACATTTGACGGAGTTACTACATTTGACGGAGTTACTACATTTGACGGTGTAACAAGACTTATTGAACATATAGAAATGAGCTTCATAAATACTTCTTGTCTTTGAAACAAATAAGCTTTTGGGTGTTCAGGACAAGACGTGCGATCGAAAATTGGCTCTTCTTTGAGATCCGGAGCACAACGGTTAGGAGAACGCATTGTGATATCGTACTTCGATTTTATTCAAAAAATCGCAATTACATTGCGGCCGATTCTTAAAGTACTTCTTTAAGTACTTCTTTACTTCTTTCTTCTTCAGTACAGTATTTAGCACATGATATTTTGGACAAAATTTTCGAAATAAATAATCTGTTCTTCACCAGCCATCAACATCATGATTTTAAGTCATTTCTTCATTGTTATAATGTTTTATTTTTTTGTCTAAAAGATTTCAAATGTGTAGCGATTCAATAAAACTAACAAATACTACATTGCGACATCGAAACCAAAACCAAACTAAATAAAATACATTTTAAACAGAACGATCAATCAAAATTAACAGCATGTTAAAAGTCACCCGTTTTCAAGACGAGTAAGATACAAAACGTACAAAGGTATATATACAATATTTTTGTTCTGTTTTACAATTAATTAATGCAAAACTGTTCTTTAATTAAATAAATACAAAAGTGCTGGTCATATGTTATTGTTTAGATGAGGGTTATCGCGCATAATATGTTGTAAGCTCTCTTTTAACTCCAACAAAAAGCAATTGGTACCCTGAGCCAAAATATTGAAGTCATCAAGAGATGGAGTGTAATAGCACTGTTTAAGATGTTCTCTAATGGCAGACAATTTACGTGACTTCGAAATCTTACCTGTTAATAGAGACACACCAAAGTGCTCACTTACCCGAACTTTGAGGTGTCATGACGTTTCCCCTGTATGGTAGCGTTGCAGCTACCACACTTACGATTACAAGCAACGCCAGACAACAACTTTTATGACTCTTTAAATGGAAAAAAGTCGGAATAGAGTGTGTGTCCTGAAGATGACATACATTTTACAACAGTTTAGAGTGTTCTGAAACAGTTATGCAAGTCTTGTTCTAGTTATTAAGGATGTAATGCCCAGATAAGGAAGAACAAGCGATAGTTTTTTCTGTTCAACAGTGGGAACAATTTCCTTTTCACATTGAGATCTCATCATGAATAGTTTAGCTATTTTTTCAACAAATGTCGATGAATAACCATTACAATAGAAAATCTCTTTGAGTTTTTTAACTTTTAGATGAAAAGCAGACCGAATAGAACATCAGTTAAAGCAACGATGTAGTAAAGTATAAATTAACCCAGATTTGTAAGCTTCAGGTACGAGGCTGTCAAAATGCTTGTAAACACCACTAAAGGTGGGTTTTTTGTACACAGAAGTAACGAACTGACAATTTTGGTTTCGTGAAATACAGGTATCAAGAAAGGAGAATGTATCATGCTCTTTAATTTCAAGGCTTTCAAGATTTAATATATATATATATATATATACTAGCCGCCAAGGCGGCGTCGCTCGCCGCCCATGTCCACCTGCTCTGTATCACTGTATCAATAAACGTCAAATTTCCTTATAAACGGCTCGTATAACTTGTGTTCAACCAGAAGCAGATTCGAAGTCACAACCTCTGGTAAAACCAATCTTTTATCAGTGTAACAATACACTCAAAACGTAGAGAGAGAAAACTTCAACTTTTTATTAGCTTTTGTTTTAAAAAAGTTACGCGCTCTAACATGGGTGCTATCAAACAGGGGGGAAATGGTTTCTCTTCTTAAAAAGTTCACACGGAAGAGAGAAAAAAGGCACGCGCTAAATGAATAAATAGAATAAAAAAACGTTCGATCAGAACTATTAACAAGTAAAAGAAGAAATTAATTTATTAAAAGAATAGCAAAAAAAAAGAATTTTGTTTTGATATGATACTCTTTTTTTACCTTTCAGTTTTTAAACATTTTGATTGCTCAAAAAAAAAGTTCACCCGTCTCAGACAGTCAGGCAAGGATACGTTAGGATACACTGGCAAACCGAACATGCTGCCACGTTCTGCCACTGCTGCTTTTTGTCCGAAATGTTTAATCAGTTAGTTTCTTTGTATTTAGTTGATGTACTGTTTTCAAAGCCAAGTCAACGTGGAATATAAAACTAACAATAATGATAAAAACAAAACGTTATTCCTATTACTTCATCAGCCAAAAAAAGTCACAATCGATTGGGGTTGCAGCGTATTTGCTTCGAACGCACGTCGCACACAAAAAAAGAAATAATTTCGCTCACAACTCAATCTACCATTTTGCGTGACAGACAAACAAACAAACAGACGGAGAATCGGCTATTAATATATAGACTAGCCGCCAAGGCGGCGTCGCTCGCCGCCCATGTCCACCTGCTCTGTATCACTGTATCAATAAACGTCAAATTTCCTTATAAACGGCTCGTAAGACTTGTGTTCAACCAGAAGTAGATTCGAAGTCACAACCTCTGGTAAAACCAATCTTTTATCAGTGTAACAATACACTCAAAATGTAGAGAGAGAAAATTTCAACTTTCTATTAGCTTTTGTTTTAAAAAAGTTACGCGCTCTAACATGGGTGTTATGAAACGTAAGGGGGAAATCGTTTCTCTTCTTAAAAAGATCACACAGGAGGAGAGAAAAAAGGCATGTGCTAAATGAATAAAGAGAATAAAAAAACGTTCGATCAGAACGCTTAACAATTAAAAGAAGAAATTAATTTATTAAAAGAAAAGCAAAAAAAAACATTTTGTTTTGATATGATACTCTTTTTTAACCTATCGGTTTCTGAACGTTTTGATTGCTCAAAAAAAAAGTTCACCCGTCTCAGACAGTCAGGCAAGAGTTAGTGGCAAACCGAACATGTGCTGTCACGTTCTGCCACTGCTGCTTTATGTCCAAAACGTTTAATCAGTTAGTTTCTTTGTATTTAGCTGATGTATTGTTTTCAAACCCAAGTCAACGTGGAATATAAAACTAACAATAATAATAATCGGCTATTAATATATAGATCTACTTGTAAAAGGATGAAAAGAAGAAAACTTTTTTTGTTAGAACTTTAAGTTTTTTCCTTTACGGATTCATCAGCTGATGAATAACATTGTTCCTGACTGTCGAGCACTTTCAGAGAAGAGATAATAATCTGTATGCTATATATATATATATACATAAAAAAAGTTCCTCAATTCATCATTTCTGAGTTATTGCACCATATTTAAAATTATTTGTTTTCCTTTTAAATGGGAGGGCAAACCTTTGTCATTTCACTGAATTTTGCCATATGACTTACTGTTTGTGAGAGCTTTGCCTTTTTGCATTTTTATTCAGTACAGAGTAAAGAAACTGTTAGGTGTTTAAAAGCATTTTCTAGCCAAAATAGAAGAACTTCAGCAACAAAAAAAAAATTTTTTTTCGCTTATGAGAAACAAAATGTAAACATCAAATTAAGTAAAAGAACTAAACCTGGCACAATAACTCCTAAATGGTCTATGTAGGTTGAGCACATCAATTTAAGTTGACTATTTTTCCTTACTTTCATAAGATATGTGGAAAAGTTCCTGTGCATAAATATCTCTTATATTTCCCATTGAAAACTAAAACTTCCCTGACAGATTCTTCATGTCCTCTTCATGTCCTCTTAGTACTTGTCGATTCATATCAAAACAGTATTTGTCAAAGCAAATTCATTGCATATATAAAATTCAAACACAGTGTGTGTCTTGCATCGATAAAGGAGCTGACTCTAAAACAAAAATATATATATATATATATGTTATTATTTTGAATGAAGAACTTTTCTTTCTTATTTGAAACAAGCAAATACAATTTCACAGACATTATTTACACGCATAAGTATGAATTAACAAGGTTCATTTCTCATATCCCCCCAAATAAGCCACCATCACGTTTACCACTGTTTCCAGCCACGTGCCTTCCTTCGGGTCGTCTTTTATAAGGCCGTTGACATATGAGAACGTCATTCGGGAATATGCGATGGTCCGCATATCTTTTATACGCATGCGATGTATCCGAAGTCCGCATACCATGTTCATTTAGAATATGCTACGTATCCGATGTCCGCATATCCTTTACGTAAATATCCGAAGTTATCCAGAACATGCATTCCATCCTGTTAGGATACCCTTCGCATAACTCCGCATATTTTAAGTATGCGGAATTCCGCATTCACTGCTATATTGGAGCCGTTTACGCAGTGAAAAGTTTAAAAGATTAGGAGGAGATGGTCACAAACAACTCATTTCTGGAATTTCTTTTACATTCCTTTTGATTTCTAAAGCTGCACTGCATGAATTTGAAGCTGGTTCACAGACTTGTTGAAATATTCTTCTTGTTGAAATTCTTGTTGTGTCACTTTAACTGTTACCTTTCGTTCTAGCATTTCTGAACACCAAATGACTTTTGCTTTTTTACAGGTGGATCATGAAAACATAGTTTTTCTTTAAACATTGATTTTATCTTCGGTTTGACTCTCCATCCACTATAGTCCCGACACTTAAACCCTTATTCTCTCTAACTATTCTGACAAACTCATCATACAGTTCTTTCACAAGACAGTCAATCAGTTTGATTACTCCTTCATCAATGTAATTGAATTATAACTCAAATGACTGGAGGTACAACGTAGTGTTTTAACTTTTGTGAACTCAAATACACATGTATGTTATAAAATATCCATGATGAACTTCTTTTTTATGTAATTAAACATCATGGTCTCTTTTAAATCTTGCTACATCTCTTTGCTCTCCCAGCATCTGATGTCATAGGCTTTAGTAAGTGGTATATTTTCCTTTTCTCCGATCTCAAAGATGTACATCCAATTCAATTGTACACACACATGAAAACTCAATTTATCGGAAAGTATATTCTTTAAAACCTTTGCAGAAAATTTGGTAATAACTGATATCTAATAATTTGAAAGCAATCTGACTTAACATAGGACTTCCCTTTTTGCAAATGATGCAAACCTCTTCCAAAATGCCAGATCTTGTGATCACTGATGACCGTATTAATATACCAGGAAATTTAGGTAAAAAAATTGCTTTAGAGCAGCTAGGTTTGACTACTGTACTACTGATAACTTTTAAATTGCAACCTTCCTTGCTCTTCACATTTTAGACACACCTGTGAATTTTCTGTTGCAACTGTCATGATAGTGTAAACTGCAATGTAACTGACTATTCTGGCTAATGACTGACAAGGTAAAAAAATAACAATAATGCAACATAGGATACAGAGATAAGTAGATTATAAAGCAGCTAATAATGAAGACTAATTCATAGACTGATTATAATATTTTATGGGATTTCAATACAGAAAACATAGAATTTAGTCTTAGCCTTTAAGAAAGTTACAAGATTGTTTAACTATTTATTTTTCATAACCTTTTCTCTAATTATAATATTATATATAACAGCTATATTAGTAGTTACTCTCTGGATTGCTTTGCCATTCTTTGCTTTCTTTCAATTAAAAATTTTTTGTGCGCCTAAACCCTCGTTAAGCAGTGCCATGGTTTAGGCTTTCGTATTTTTCGATAGTTATATTTAAACAATATTCAAACAGCTGCCATCCTACAGAGAGAGAGGAAAGAATAGATAAACAACAAACCTGACGACACGCTGAACCAGTTCCTCTAATTTAATTTCTTTTAATTGTTATGCGCTTCTGATCGAACATGTTTCTTATTCACTTCATTCATTTTGCACGTGTCTTTTTTTCTCCTCCCGTGTGATCTTTTTAAGAAGAGAAATCATTTTCCCCCTACTTTTGATAGCACCCATGTTAGAGCGCGTAACATTTTTAAAACAAAAACTAATAATTAGTTAAAGTTTTTTCTCTCCACATTTTGAGTGTATTGTTAAACTGATTGGTTTTATAGCACATCATGAAATGTAGTCTTTTTGAAATCATTGTTTAAATTGATATTTAATTGGTTTAAAATCTTAAATAAAAACCACGTAATGCCTTGTGTAAAGCAAGAAAGTTTGCTGACATTTTAAATGCGACTGCGACAGTGAACGAGTTTCGAATACGCAAGATTTGAAACACAAGGGACGTATTTGTGTTCATGTGCAAACAAGCTTTATTAAGCAATAAAGCCAGCAAGAAAGGAAGTTGGAACAGTCCAGAAGCAATTAGAATTGAACCTCAGAAATATGACGTTTATTGGGGTCTGCGGGGTGATACAGAGCAGATGGACATGGGCGGCGAGCGACGACCCTTTGGCGGCTAGTCATATTAATAATGTGTTAAGAAAGTAACGTTTTTGCCGTCTCAGAGGGTATGCACCATTCCAACGTAGGAATGCTACTAAACCGTAACAGATCGGAATCTATGTTGGCTCTCCACAACAGTATGACTAGCGTTTACATTGAAAATCGGAGTGGAGAGACAGCGAACCAATAAATTGTCCATCATCTTACGAGCACAGGTAGGAATAAAGTGTGAAATTTTGGGTAATTCCAGTTACTTTCGAAATGAATTGGACCGGATACTCAGTTATTGCTATGTATTCTAACACAGTTGCCTTACTCACAAGAATAACAGGACGATACGAAAAGCCATATAATTTTTTAACTGCGCAAGAAATTGTCATGGTTTTTTATAGTTTAGCTAAATGCCATTAGAAATATTTCTGCAGAGAACATTTACTAAGGATAGAACTTTCTTGTTTGGATTTCTCGTACGCTCAAATGAGATGTCAGTATCACTAATCAGAGAAAATCTGTCAGAATCAATGAAAAATACCATAAGGTATTTTCAGGTTTAATCGTTAGCTTCATAAGATACTGTTTTCAGCTGTGAAATCACATATTATACAAGCAATAACAGGCAACCTTAAAGATATATAGTAATTTTTCTTACATATATGTAAACTTTTATGATAATAAATATAACACCTTCTACAAAAGGCCAATAACTAGATTAAAGTCAC
Source organism: Turritopsis dohrnii (assembly GCA_027922465.2). Classification (NCBI taxonomy): domain Eukaryota; kingdom Metazoa; phylum Cnidaria; class Hydrozoa; order Anthoathecata; family Oceaniidae; genus Turritopsis; species Turritopsis dohrnii. The sequence goes on along the minus strand of BQMF02000235.1, from coordinate 76,362 downwards.
CAGTTCTGCCAAGAGAGAAGAACGAATAACCATCGACTGTCATTTCGCTTTATACACCAGTACATTGAGAGACTTTCATGCGGAATTGAACCACAAAACAAGTTCTACCTTGACATAATATTTTTTCAAATGTTTGCGTGCCATCAGGATTACACTATGAAGGAAGACTGAATGCTCGATTTGTGTTCTTTGGCAGGTCATTCAGCAGAACTCCTTTAATAAAACTTTTAAGTTTCCCAAACGTTCTCTTACTAAAGAACGATGGGACATTGGCCTTCGCTAAATCTTTCTTTATGATTCCAGGTTCGACAGATATCTTCTTCAAATCTGCTGGCATCTCGTATGCATTGCCTGGTTGGCTCTTACCAGAATTGACATCCATTTCATTAACTTTTTGAACTACATCGTTTTTGATCGGAATGCCTTGTGAGAAGTTGAGTGTAAGAGCGAATGACAAAGTGAGAGTAACTATAGTCTTCATGGCGGATCTATAAAAAATTCAATTGAAGCACTGCAACACTTGAAAACCGAAAACTAAAGCCTTAAATCACAACAACTCTTAGTGTCATCAGTTGTTCTGGTATTGCACTAACGCTCTCCATTTATACATAATTCTCTGGTTTATGGCTTATGGCTCCTAATGGAGGTTTTATTGAGATGGTATTGAATGTTTGTTGTAAGTCAGATATTCCTTTGAGTCAATAATCACAAAATCTTTGATGCAAAAACTTTGGATTGCTCAATTCCAATAAATTTGGTGTTAAATCTCTCAACGTCCTCAACAGAAAAATTAAAATCTAAATTATCACTCCAAGTTGTAACATGATTTTTGAAAGGTCTTTCAAAGAAGGTAAGATTTTTTACTAAATATTTTGAATGACAAATTTTTCCGTGCTTAAAAATAAACTATACCCTGCCGTGAACTTTTCTTCCTCAATATATTGAGAATACCAAATAAATGAGTTAAACGAGGGGAAATTCCCTTAATAATCAAATGACAGGTGATTGTCTCACTTCCATTTTGCTGATGGTGAAAGTTATTTGAATGTTTTTAGAATGAGAAAAAATTAGTGCTGGTAGCATTCCATAAAACATTGAGATCAGGGGAAAAGGTGTTTTCTCTTAAATGGTAAGGAAACGGAAGAGAGCATTCGCTGGTTGAACAGTTGTACACCGTTGTAGAAGTTCAATATATCTTACCTTATCGTAGTCAACCAATCGTATTCAAACTTTTCTTTCTTTCCCAGCAGTCACCCAACGTTTATTCAACGTTAGTCTAACGTTGATTCTTGGTTTAACGTTACCAACGTAAAACCAACGTTACTCCAACGTTAACTACTTACGTTAGTTCAACGTTAGAAAGTTACATCAGGACAACGTTAAATTTCGTTAATTTACGTCATACTAACGTTAGTGTTACGTTATTTTTTACGTTGTGGTAACGTTAGTGGTTGGTTAGAATGGAAGTCTTTTTTTAATTAGTATAGCGTTAAATACTTACGTTAGTAAGGGCTATCATAGGTAAGTCCTTGAGGATGATATGAATTTTGATTCGCACTTGATACACATTTTCGTCTTTTCAATTAAGAAGTGTATCTCTTGAAAAAAACTCGCTTTTACCGTGCTAACCTAGTATTTCCTCAGTTTGATTATTTAATTTTGGTTTTGCTGGCAAGATCTGTACTACATGACTTATAGATGATAGCTAGAGTATTAGGGCATGCTACTTGATTATTTTGAATAGAGATCTTTTACTCAAAGTTTCTGATTAATTTTGTTGCATCCCCAGAGTGTTTTGCTTTGTTAACATATGAAAGCACAAAATGTCTGTTCTATGGACATAAGTCAGCTGGAAAATAGATATCTGTTCTAGCATGAATTTCCATTGATTTTCATTTATTGCAATTTGCCGTAACCACAAGCATTCGTTTAACAACTTCACTTATATTTGTTTCTTTTTCTTCTATTAGGCATGCATAAATATTGACATAAAAATATACTTTTCTTGTCAATAAAGGTAAATATCAACTTCTATGACTAATCGCTGTTTTTGTCATTTGTTTTACTTTGTTGGGATGGACACCGGGATTTGTTTATAATGACTTCAGAAGTCATTACAATGTTATAACATTTTGATGTTATTAACGAAATTTAACGTTGTCCTGATGTAACTTTTTAACGTTATGCTAACGTAAGTATTTTACGTTATACTAACGTAAGTATTTAACGTTATACTAATCAAAAAAAGACTTCCATTCTAACCAACCACTAACGTTACCACAACGTAAAAAATAACGTAGCACTAACGTTAGTATAACGTTTGGTGCCTGCTAGGTTACTGCCACTTGTTTCTTCTGAAATCAGCTCTATGTTAGCTTGTATTTGTATCTATTTGAGAGATTAAAGCCATACCTATTTATGGTCAATGAATCTAGAACAGAAACAAAAAACAATGTAAAATGTGCACTAATGTTCAAAGCATTAAAGTGGGCAGAAACAAATACATTTTGGTGGATCTTTTAACATTTGACGTGGGCAGAGTTTCCGATCGTTGAGTAATAAACACAGACGTCAACAAATAATGGATAATACATGAATGGAATTGACACTTTTATGTGAACATATTTTTGAGTAATCTTAGCTGGTCTTTTATTTCCCACTTATCATTTTCATTCAATTGACAATGGATACCTGTGTTATTCAAAGGGCATATCAGATTTAAAGATGTTGCCATCATTGATAAAAACAGACATGATAAAATTGTTCAAATTTTTTCGAGAGAAGTACAGACAAAACAATCTCATAAAACCTTCTAGACCTTCTATATGTTTCAACTGTTTATGTTCTTTAACTAAAACCTTAATCTCTAATCTTTTTATTCTCTCTATAAGGAACACGTGTAGCTCTCTAGATCGGTAAAAGGGCCTTTTTGTCATAGACCTTTGCTTTCTGTTGCAATGGCACCAGGCCTTCTCATAATTAGCTGGTCTTTTATTTCCCACTTATCATTTTCATTCAATTGACAATGGATACCTGTGTTATTCAAAGGGCATATCAGATTTAAAGATGTTGCCATCATTGATAAAAACAGACATGATAAAATTGTTCAAATTTTTTCGAGAGAAGTACAGACAAAACAATCTCATAAAACCTTCTAGACCTTCTATATGTTTCAACTGTTTATGTTCTTTAACTAAAACCTTAATCTCTAATCTTTTTATTCTCTCTATAAGGAACACGTGTAGCTCTCTAGATCGGTAAAAGGGCCTTTTTGTCATAGACCTTTGCTTTCTGTTGCAATGGCACCAGGCCTTCTCATAATTCAATTTCATATTCGGTTTTAGTAACAAACAAAAGGTATTTAATTTTTCATTAATAATTGATCATTTGAGTTATACAGTGTGTTTCGTAATGTTGGAAATGAAAATTTTAAAGTTATTTTTTTAAGTGAATATACCGAATTTCAAAATAATTTTTACATCAATGGAAAGCCATTTTCAAACCCTTTCACCTAGTACATTTTTGTGAAAAATGAAAAAGTGGTTTTTGTATAAATAAGGAAAATGTCTTGGAAAAATGTAATTAAATTTTTAATGGTCGATTAACACGTAGTTTAATTGCATCATGCTTATTGTTTCAAAACACTGCATCCATTCAAATTTTTTATTAATTTTATGTTTGCGCTGAGACCCCCAAATGGATATTTTAAAACATAAAAGTTAAACGTTTTTCGTGAACACACAGATTAAATTTGTTTATTGTTTTCCAAATTGCTGTCATTGTTTCAAAAAATCTTTTCTTTTCACTCACTTCTTAATCGACCATTAAAAATTTAATTACATTTTTCCAATACATTTTCCTTATTTTTTCAAAAACCACTTTTTCATTTTTCACAAAAATATGCTAGCCAAAAGAGCTTGAAAATGGCTTTCCATTAATGTAAAAATTATTTTGAAATTTAGTATATTCATTTAAAAAAACAACTTTAAAATTTTCATTTCCAACATTACGAAACACACTGTACGTGCCAGTTATCACTTCAAACGCACCATGTGATTTAAATTACAATACAGGGTGGCCCAAAAAAAAGCCTACCCTGGTTTAAATAGCTAATTCAGCCAAAAATATTTACATTGAAATTTTGATTCTTATACCATTCGAAAGAAAATTTTATAAGCTTTCTAAAAATATATGATACGTATCTTCAGCATTATTACTTTGCGAGAAAATCAAATTTTTATCTTTCACTCAAAGTAATTAAGATTTAAAGATCAATTAAAACACTTTGAAAATAGAAATTAATGATACGTTAAATTACAAAGTAATAAACACAACAATGAAAACTAATAAAAAAGTAAAACTAAGGGTGATGTCCTTCTACGTGGTGTCCATTTCTTTGAATACACAACACAGATCTCCTTCTCATTTCTCTTATTGAGTTTTGGATAAATGGAGTTTGTGTGAGTTGTGTACATGCATCTTGAATTCTTCTTCTTAAATCAGCAAGGGTTGCTGCAGGTGTCTGGTAAACTTTGCCTTTCAGATATCCCCAGAGGAAAAAATCAAGCGGGGTCAAGTCAGGGGAGCGTGTAGGCCATTTTGTATTCTGCCCAATAGCAATTACATTTCTGCCAAAAATTTGACGCAGTCGATTGGTAACATTTCTTGTACGGTGAGCTGGAGCTCCATCTTGGGCCCACCAAACAGAATTGAAAAGAACAGGATAGAATCTCTGCAAATTTGGCAACGCAAACGTATCAACCATCTGTAAGTAGGATCTTCCATTAACGTTCCCATCAAAAAAGTAAGGCCCGACAAGTGTTCCGTTCCCACAAATTCCTGCCCATACTGTCAGCTTACGACGATCACTTGACACATCAAATTGAAATGCAGGGGGGGGGGGGGGGGGGGGTACCTTTTTCTGCATACATTCGGACGTTATGGTTATTTACCTGTCCATTTAAAGCAAATGATGCTTCGTCACCAATCACTAGGTTGTACAAAAACCTTGGGTTATGGCATTGATTTTCAAACGATTGGCAAAATCTGACTCTTCTCACAGAATCTCCTTGTTTTAGCTCATGACGGACATGCATTTTGAAGGGATGCCACCTTAAATCATTTTGAACAATCCTCTGAAAAGTTGAACGGCTTACTGGAATTCCATTCCTCCGTGTACTTACTCTAGGATTGGCAACGAGGGCATTTCTTACAATATTCACATTCTGAGGCGTGCGAGAAGATCTACGTCGACCTGAATGTCCCTTATTCATGTTAAGACTTGTACCATTTTGCTGATATTTTTGAATGTTCTTGTGTATCGTTTTCTTGCATGGGGCGGCACGCCCGGGAAACCGTTGGCGGAATGCTTCCCTAACAGCAATGTAGCTTTTTGTTTCATGATATTTTGTTACCACAAAGACTCGTTGCTCCACTGTCAACTGCATTTTCAACCTCTTTAACATGCAAAAACATTTGTTTGATTTTTTAAGTCAAAACATTTGACGGACACGTCATATTTCATTGTCCTTTTCATTACTTTGTAATTTGTGTTTATTACTTTGTAATTTAACGTATCATTAATTTCTATTTTCAAAGTGTTTTAATTGATCTTTAAATCTTAATTACTTTGAGTGAAAGATAAAAATTTGATTTTCTCGCAAAGTAATAATGCTGAAGATACGTATCATATATTTTTAGGAAGCTTATAAAATTTTCTTTCGAATGGTATAAGAATCAAAATTTCAATGTAAATATTTTTGGCTGAATTAGCTATTTAAACCAGGGTAGGCTTTTTTTTTGGCCACCCTGTATAAAAGTTAAATCTAATTAGAGTTAAAGAAAAGTGTTAACTGTCAATTGGAAATTATATTGTAGATATAGTTTTATTTTCACGAGTACAACAAGTATCATCTTATTGAAAATGGAATAGGTAATTTTAATGATATATATTGAAAAGAATTTAATGTTGAAACTAGGGCATAAAGCAATATGTTCATTGCAAGTTCAATGATATTTTTAAAGATAGATGTGGGGATGCTACAAACTTTTCGTTAAAGTTGACTTTTCTCAGTTTACGTGATTTAGAAAACTGAATTTTAGACGATGATGAAAAAGAAGAAGCTGTCATCAATAATGTTAACCCTTTTGGTTTTGTGGGAGTTCATTAATACCACAAAGGTATCCAGAAATCTCAACACAAATAAACAACCAAAAACCTCTATCAAAAGGAGACAAATTAGGAAATTAAGTATCACTCAAATCGAGTTCAAACGAAGAGACGTTCTGAGGAAAAAATCGTTTATCATGATTCAAAGTATAAATAACATTCCCATGAACTTCCAGAGAAAATATTACAAGACATACGAAGGCTTTTCAAAGCACAGAAATCAGTATTGCCATTAAACTTTGGTTATCACAAAATGTCATTCCCTGCCTACTGTAATGCTGATGGCACACGAACATATGCTACTACAGTCTGCAATGTTCCATTGTAAACTAATTTGCAGTTGGTGCCCGCTATATCAAATCCCTTAAACTCGAACTTTCACTACTTAGAGCAAATCCATCGATCCCTTCAACATTTCCTATAAAAACTTTATTCCTGTAGAATTCACTGGAATTCATTTAACCTTCTAAATCTAGTACCATGAAACGACTGTAATTCTTTTTCTCAAAAACAACACTTTTACAGTACAGGCTTGTAATTAAGGAGATAATTTTTTGCGAATGGGGCTGAAGATCTCACATTTCCACAGTACCTTTTTTGTACTAGCCGCCAAGCAGAACTGCCAGTAGAAGTTCTCCAATACAAATGATACTTTTACTAGCCACCAAGGCGGCGTCGCTCGCCGCCCATGTCCACCTGCTCTGTATCACTGTATCAATAAACGTCAAATTTCCTTATAAACGGCTCGTACAACTTGTGTTCAACCAGAAGCAGACTAGAAGTCCCAACCTCTAGTAAAACCAATCTTTTATCAGTGTAACAATACACTCAAAAAGTATAGAGAGAAAACTTCAACTTTTTATTAACTTTTATTTTAAAAAAAGTTAGGCGCTCTAACATGGGTGCTATCAATCGTAAGGGGGAAATGGTTTCTCTTCTTAAAGAGATCACATGGGAGGAAAGAAAAAAAGGCACGTGGTAAATGAATAAAGTGAATAAAAAAACGTTCCATCTGATTAAAATAGATTAAAAGAAATCGATTAAAAGAAATTAAGACAACTATTAAGACAAAAGCAAAAAAGATATTTTGTATCATGATACTCTTTTTTTACCTATCGGTTTTTAAACACTTTGATTGCTCGAAAAAAAGTTCACCTGTCTCAGACAGTCAGGCAAGGATACGTTAGGATACACTGGTAAACCGCACATGCTGTCACGTTCTGCCACTGCTGCTTTATGTCCAAAACGTTTAATCAGTTAATTTCTTTGTATTTAGTTGATGTATTGTTTTCAAAGCCAAGTCAACGGTGGTCTTTCGAATATAAAACTAAGAACAATAATAAAAACAATACGTTATCTCTATTGGTTCATCAGCCAAAAAAGTCACGTTCGATTGGGGGTTGCAATGCATTTGCTTCGAACTCACGTCGCACACACACAAAAAAAAAATTCGCTCACAACTCAATCTACCATTTTGCGTGACTTACAGACAAGCAAACAAACAAACAGACAGACAGACGGAGAATCGGCTATTAACATATAGGCTAGCCGCCCATATCCACCTGCTCTGTATCACTGTATCAATAAACGTCAAATTTCCTTATAAACGGCTCGTACAACTTGTGCTCAACCAGAAGCAGATTCGAAGTCACAACCTCTGGTAAAACCAATGTTTTATCTGTGTAACAATACACTCAAAACGTAGAGAGAGAAAACTTCAACTTTTTATTAACTTTTGTTTTAAAAAAGTTACGCGCTCTAACATGGGTGCTATCAAACAGGGGGAAAATGGTTTCTCTTCTTAAAAAGTTCCCACGGATGAGAGAAAAAAGGCACGTGCTAAATGAATAAATGGAATAAAAAAACGTTCGATCAGAACGCTTAACAATTAAAAGAAAAAATTAAATTATTAAAAGAAAAGCAAAAAAAAAAAAAAACATTTTGTTTTGATATGATACTCTTTTTTTACATATCGGTTTTTAAACATTTTGATTGCTCAAAAAAAAAGTTCACCCGTCTCAGACATATGCTGCCACGTTCTGCCACTGCTGCTTTTTGTCCAAAATGTTAAATCAGTTAGTATCTTTGTATTTAGTTGATGTACTGTTTTCAAAGCCAAGTCAACGTGGAATATAAAACTAACAATAATGATAAAAACAAAACGTTATTTCTATTAGTTCATCAGCCAAAAAAAGTCACGTTCGATTGGGGTTGCTATGTATTTGCTTCGAACACAAAAAAAGAAATAATTTCGCCCACAACTCAATCTACCATTTTACGTGGCTTGCAAACAAACAAGGAAACAAACAAACAGACAGACAGAGAATCGGCTATTAATATATAAATTTGGAAAGAGTTACCATACAATAAGAGTCAATGAAAGACTGTAACAACGTTGATAATTTATGTAATTTTTTTGTCAATCCCAAAAGCATGAGTTAATTTCAAAATGCCATGAATGGAAAAGCGGAAAATAGTTGTCGCAGGAAAACCAAAAAATGTTGAAATGGAATGTAAGCAGCAATTTCATTTCTATTAATGATGAGATTATAATTACATTCAATTTTCAATAACGCTATTATAATAGCAGTTTTAATGTAACAGCTAATCAAAGTTGTTAGGAATTCAGAAAATTGAAAGTTTCAAAGGAAAACTGAATGACCGAAAAACCTGGGTAGTCAATGCAGTCCCAAAATGTTGTCGTCACTGTATTATTTCTAAATGCCATAAAGTTTTGATATTGCAAAGTAGAACATGGATGACGCCAGGTCTACTTAAATCATCGAAAAGAAAACAAAAACTATACGAAAAATTTCTAAAGAGCAAAACATACAGAAATGAAAGTAAATATAAAACTTACAAAAATCTATTTGATAAAATTAAACAAAATTCTAAAAAAGAATATTACTCGAAATTATTGATCCAAAATAGTGCAAATACCAAAAAAACGTGGGGCGTTATCAAGGAAATTCTAGGGAAAACAAAAACTTCGAAAAGTAGCTTACCAAAATTTATTGAAACTAATAAAAAACTTGTATATGGTAAAAGGGAAATTGCAAGTGCTTTTAATGATTTTTATGCAAGAGTAGGATGTGATTTAGCTGAAAAAATCCCTGCCTCAAATAAGCCACCGATGTTCTTTCTTGAAGAGTTCGATAACATCATGCAAGAGTCAAACTTGACAGAAACTGAACTATATGACGCTTTTAAAAGTCTTAAATCCAATAAAAGTCCAGGAATTGATGACATCAGCGTAAATGTTATTCAACACACCTTTGATATCATCAAAATTCCCCTATTGCATATTTTTCGACTTTCTCTCAATACAGGGAAATTCCCAAATAGTATGAAGATTGCAAAAGTAATTCCTAGCTTCAAAGCAGGAGAAGAGTCTAATATCTCGAATTATAGACCGATATCGATACTTCCTTGCTTTTCAAAAATCCTGGAGCGCATAATGTACAATAGACTCTATAAATATCTTATTGACAACAGCATGTTGTACCAGAAACAATTTGGGTTTCAGAAAGGGCATTCTACTGACCATGCAATATTAAACCTAGTGAACGATCTCAGTGATGCTTTTGATAATAATCTATACACACTAGGAGTCTTTATCGATCTCTTGAAGGCATTTGATACAGTTGATCATAAAATTCTTCTATCGAAACTAAAACACTATGGTGTACGCAATAATAACTTCTTGTGGTTTAAAGACTACCTCACTAATCGAAAACAATGTGTTTCGTATGGATCAAAAAGAACATCTCTTAAACTTATAACATGTGGTGTACCCCAAGGATCCATTCTTGGCCCTTTGCTCTTTTTATTATATGTAAATGATCTCTACAGAGCATCTAATACTTTAAACTTCATTCTTTTCGCTGATGACACTAACCTATTTTATTCACATAAAAATATAAAATCACTCTTTGATATCGCGAACAAAGAGCTTAGAAATATTGAAGAATGGTTCAGAAGTAATAAACTTTCTCTAAATATAAATAAAACTAAATATATTTGTTTTGTAAGCCTTCAAGTGTGGATGATTTGCCATTGAAATTACCGAAACTGTTAATTAACCATAATGAGATAAAAAGGGAAAAATTCATCAAATTCCTAGGAGTTCTTCTTGATGAAAATTTGACATGGAAGAATCATATAAATGTTATCCAAGATAAGATTTCTAAAAACCTCGGAATACTTCGCATAGCAAAACCATATGTCAACTTAAAATCCTTAAAATTACTATATTTCTCATTTATACATAGTTACCTAACCTATTGCAACATAGTATGGGCAAGTACTAACCAAACAAAGCTTAAAAAACTTTACTGCAAACAAAAACACGCTTGCAGGATTATTTTCGGTGTAGATCGATTTACACACTCCGAACCTTTATTAAAGAAACTTGGGATTCTTAGTATCTACAAATTAAACATATACCAAGTATTAACCTTCATGTTTAAAAATAAGCTCGAGCTTACCCCAATAACTTTCCGTAACCAATTTTCCAGAGTCCAAAATAAATATAATACTAGATATTCAAGGAATAACTACAAAATTCCTCAAAAACGCCTTAAAGTAACAACCTTTTCCATTGCCCATCGTGGCCCAGCCCTATGGAACAATATCTTGCAAAATGCAGAAAAGAACACTAGGTCTGTTTACCATTTCAAAAGATCTGTAAAAATGAAGTTGCTTAACAGTGACATTGATTTTTCTCAGTTTTTTTAGGCTGTTATATTTCAACAACGCCTAGCATGCCATTTTTCCTCTCTAGTTATGTTGGTATCTTTCGTTAATTTTTCATTTTCATTTTTATATTTGTTTGTTTGTTTTTTCCTTCATTTCACACTGTACATACGTTTTCCTTTTGCTTGTAAATATTTCTGCCCAGATAGGTACTTTGTTTTCATGTTTTTGTATATATTATATTATTAGTAGTAGTATATTGAAAAAGTAAACTAGTTGTTATTACACGGGGCTTGATGATAAGGCACTCGAGCGACTTATGGCGCGACTCCGCAAAGTTCGGGTAATAGCCGACATTTTCCCGCGTTTTATGCGCGATCAATTTTTTGCACGTTTTTTTCCCGACGAATGCGCCATTATTGAAAGCATGTCTTCAGCGAACGTGCTCCTTTTTATGTCTGGTTTTTATTTTCCAGTTTTAAAACTAGTTCACATGGCTTACTCTTACCTGTGTTTGTTAAATGATCAGGTTATAATTTCAGGTACGTAATGTTTATGTATGCACACACGAAAATACTCTCTTGTTTACACATTCAACATGCCTCCCCGCACCCCTCTCTCTCTCTCAGTCTTCTACCTTTTTATTCACAGAGATAAATATAAATCATATAAAAGTTAACAAGAATAGCATTTTATGCTCTGATTTGTCTTAGTTTTTAATGAGTACAGATTGAGATTCTAATGGCTGTTTGAAATAATATCAGTATATAAGTTTTCTGGTCTTCTCAACTAGCTACTGCTTTGTTTTGACATAAAAGAGATAGAATAAAATATTTAATTCAAACAAAAAATTCAAATTGTAAACAGACATGATTGTTATTCCCTAAGTAGTATTAGATAAACTAAATTGAAGGAAAAACAGAAAGGATCATATCTAGTTTATAAAGTTTATCTTTTTCCATAAGCTAAGTACCTATAAAACAAGTAAATGCAATGTATTTCAAAATTTATCTTCATGTTTTCATTGTCCTACATCAACTTATGAAACAAAGCAGGATAAAGTTAAATAGTGTAGCAACCTGACACAAATTTCACCATTACATGAACGAACTTCGTACTTATATTTATTATCGAATGAAAATATTATCACATAAAATGCACAAAAAAATAATTATATATATATAAATTTTTAAGAGGTGTGGATAAGCAACTATGTGTCTTCTCCGCTACAGCATCAAGTCATTTTCAAAGTTGTGAGACTAAAAATGTTTTATTAGATTTTTTGTAAATAAACTTCATTTGTAAATAACACTGACAATGAAAAGATTTCCGAAAAGCTTTAGATAAATTATTAAGCTTTATTGTTTTCTCTTTTTAACATTACCACATTTTCAATGAGGTGAGAGATTAAAAGAAAATAAGAAATTCTCTACTTCACTATCAACCCCATTTCTGAGGTGGGAGATTAAAAAAATAAAAGAAATTCTCCACAAAAATTCATGCCATTTGTGGAAGATGGGTGACAATTGAGTGGAAATAAATTCTGAAAAACTTTTGATTTGACAACACCGTTTGTTTTGATAATGTGTTGATGCATAATAGTGCGTGTTTGAATGTCACGTTATGAATACGTAGTATAACTCAAGGACTTCTCTTTTGAATGTTTTGGTAGCAGTAGTGACTTATTTCTATCAAGGTTCTGAAGATTTCTTTTATATCTTCAGGTTCTTATAGACGTCTGCTAAGAGTATCTGTAGTCAGCTCCTAAATAGATGATGAATTTTTATTCTGACAGATTTTTCTACATTTTTCCAAAAATAAATGAATAAAACCTTTTATTTTATCTTTTGTTTTAAAACAAGTGTCTAATGTGCTCTCAAATATTTTCTTTGATCTTCCATCTAGTACTGAAGGTAAAACTTGGTAGATGTTAGAAATGTGACCTAAAAGTAAAACAAAATCTCATATTAAGCATTATTGATTTTAAGAATGAATCGTTATAATATTGATCTAATACCTTTTAAGTCATTAAGTCCTTCGAACATAGAAACTTCATATTGGCAAAGATTTAGTTCACTCATTGTTTTTTCTTCATTGCCATAACAAAGAGCAGGAGTGCGTATTAAGCCCTTCATGTGTATTTTGAGTAAACTTTCAAAACCTTTTTTGTGTTTTAAGTCTGTGTAGAGGAATGTCTCTATCCAATCCTCGTAGATTGACTTCCAAAGCAAAATCCTGAGCACTTAGGTCTTTGTATGGCCTCACTTTAGACTTCTTGCCAAACTTTCCTTGTAACACTACCTTAAATGTTAAAAGTACTTAAAACATTTCTACCTATTATTTCATAGAAGATCAATAAAGTTTTACTTACTTTTACTTACTTTTTCTCTTCTCTCTTCCAGTGACATAATTTCCATTCAAAAAGAAAGTGGCAGATTAGTGAATGAAGTAACAGGAGTGCCACATGGACAAGGGTATGTGCTACTCTGACTGTTACCAGATTCACTTTGCAATTCAGGATGGTCTCCTATGAAATGAAATAACAAGTTCCATGAAAAGTGTTATTTTGGGGTTGATGTTGCTATCCAAGGTAAAGATTATTACCAAGAAATATTTTCATTGTGTCATGAATTTTAATTCCATCAAGTTGAATAGGAATGTCAAGTTGTTTTATGTCTTCTATTCTAGTTGCTGTCTGGCGATGATTTCTAACAGGAGTGGATGTTTGCTAAAGCAAAAGATTTGATAAAGTAAGCTCTATTTTATTAATGGTTGTTTTAAGTGGATGAAAGTTTGACTCAAAACTTCCATAAAAATGGAAAGAGAAAGTACCTCGCTTCTCAGCTTTCTTTTTGTCTTCAAAAAATAAACCAGCTGACTTTTTTATGGCAGGAACCAGATATTTGCGTACCGTACAAAGTTATTAGATCGTTGTTGTTATTTTGGAAGTTTTTTCGAAACTTTCCTTTATGAGTCGGTGTTGTTTTCTTAACTCCTTCTTTTTTTCTACTTTGTTTTTGGGTGGTGTCGAATTCAGGCCAGGTAGTTTTGGAATGATATTAGTGAACTTCTTGTTGTATAATTCAGTGAATGTTTTATCCAGACTTTTTACAGCAGACGATCCAGCAATTTTGGCAAACGGTGATTTTCTACATTTACTTTTAGGTATGAAAAAGTGACATGCTCCGAATTGACAGACTTATTTGGCGTATTGATATTGAAATCAATCATTTCCCCAGTAGACGAATCAAGAAAAGAACTGCTTGACAAATCGGATAACTCTAGCGACGATATATGTAGCTCTTGTGATGTAGCTAATGCATTCATTGTCACTGATGATGTTTTTTTTCCCGGTTTTTTTTCGCTTATGACCCACAACTTCGGGGAAAAACTTCTGCATGTCTTCGTACAGCCCTGCGCATCTCAAACATTGCTTAGAGTGTACATTTTTTCTTTTACACCGGAAGTTTTTTCCATTTTTCCTGTATTTATGAGAAGAAAAAAAATTCTGGAAGGGTTAGCCTATGGTTGTCACAATGTATGGTATTTAAAGGCAATCTTAATATATAACACCAAGGCCTTATCAAGTGATATGTCACTTGTAGTTCCACTGGAAATGCTATCAACAAGTATTTGAGTGTTAACTTGCGGGTGAATTCGTTGAAAATCACCACGAAGGAGCGCAGTTTCATAGAAATATACACAATCAGCAGATTTGCACGTTTTTGTGCATAACTTGAAAAATCCTGAAGTCATGTTTTTTATCAGATACACTATGATAGATTAAGATCTTTTTTTCTCTTACGTAGATCTACATTCGTCGGGCAAAATTTTCGTCACTTCCCCGACGAAATTATCTCATTTAAGGTATCAAAAAGAGCAAAAGCTGTCCTAGGCATGAAATTGGTTTGTAGCAATGTTTCGAAATTCTTAATGAGCTAAGTTAGGGGGTAAACACGATTACACGAATCACGAATTTAATGTGTTTTGGTAAATGTTAAGAGCCAAATTCGTATGAGAACGATTAGGAAAAGGCTGATGGTAAGTGTTCAGTGAGGGAAACAAAGAACATGCAGTTTTCTTTATAATTAAGATTTCATTTAAGAACTATCGTTGATGAGTATAGCCCCCTGATCTTTTTTGATAGAACATTCCAGATCAAACGCATTAAGAAGTCAATGCTTCGAAAGTTTTGAACTCAATGCTTCAAAATTTTTGGAAAACTTTACACATAAAGAGAGGTTTTTAATGTATAATATACAAAACGCAAGATCGTGATTGTAAAATTTAACGACGGAAATCCAATGAACTAGATTCATGTGACATACCCGACACAGTTTGAACGTTTGTGCTGAATATTTCGACGGTTTCTCGAAAATTCAGGAAATGGTAATCACTGAAGGTTCTGCTGAATGACTGAAAAAGAGATGTTTTCAAGTACAATTGGCAAAATTATCGCGGAATTGTTATTGTATTATTGGTGTAGAAAACTATGGGAATCAAATGTTCCATGTGGCATACGCCGCATTTTCTACATGTGACATTTTCCGATGGCATTCCTTAGAATATTTCTTGATCGCAGCATCAACTGAATCAGTGGGTTACGTGTTGTACTTAAAAACTATTTGGAATAACAGTAACATATTTTTTTATATTCAACTCAGCTCATTATCTGTATTTTTTTGCATTTGGTTAAAGTTTGTGTGAAGTATTTTTATTGGGATGAAAAAGAAAAGTCAAATGTTTTCGTCAAAGTCTGGCTTTCGTTCATTGTGTTTCTAAAAATGTTATGTAGGTTGTATACATATAAATATAAATTCTTCATCACCGGCATTGGTGAATTCTACGGAATTGTAATAATTTATTATTTTGTTGAACTAAGAAATCTACACCGAAGGTTTTTATTATTAAGCTTGGTTTCCAATAAAATTATTTTTGTTGCGCAACCGTTTTGCAGCACTTTGTTGTGCAACAAGTGTAGGAAATTGTTGCAGAGATAGATTTTTTTCTATCTCTGCAACAGGTGTTGTACAACATATCTTTTGTTCTGAAAAACGGTTGCACAACCGTTGTGCAACAAAAATAATTTTATTGGAAACCAAGCTTTATTTTCCTTGGAAGCAATTGCAGTGCAATGCTGTTAATTTGATGCGAAGAAACCATTAAATTGTCGGCGTAACTAAGCATATGCCGTATTTGTCGTTTAAAATGTCGGAAAAGTCAGTTCTCACTATCAGAACTATTGGTTATTAAAAATTAGTTGCTGCCATACGATCTTTGTATTACAAACTAACATTTAAAAGATGTTAAAAATATACATTCGGAACAAGTAAGATTTTATTGAATATTTTCCCGTTGCTAAGAAAACCATAATCGAAGAAAATAACGACATGACGGATTGTTAAAATAATATAACATCTTTATATTTTATGAAAAAATAACTACAAATGACTTATTGGCGGTCTGAGACCATGAATTAGTGTCCTTATAGTGAGACTTGAGAAATTACTACATTGGGTCTTGCCATAAGTTGCTTGAGCACTTCTGCCTTCTGCTTGCTCCAGCCATTATATACGATTATATTTGAGATTTGTATATGATATTGGCGAAATAAAAAAAAATAAAAAAAAAAAAAATAATAATAAAACTTCTCTGGATTAATGTAGCTACAAGTATATTTATGAAGAGTTTTACCGAATTTGTCCAACTTACAAGGAAACTATTATTCTTGCTTTTTCTTGCTTTACTCATTCCAACATGTTAGAAGCTCGAAAGCATATGTTGAAATACAAGTCTAACAACTGCTTCATATTGGTTCTTGATGTTATAGTATCACAAGCGATTTTATTGAATTCCGAAATAATTGGACAATCTCTTATCCAATATGTCATTGTTTTCTATTTTTTTCAATTTTATTTTTTTATTATTATTATTTTACCGAGGCCAGAGGGAAATTGCAGTGTAACTCACTGATGTGAGCCTCCACCAGGAATGTATACCTTAGATTTTAAAGCAGAGAACTTGCACTTATTAGTCTGATAGGTGATTGTGGTCTTACTACGAATTGCTAGAATTTTCTAAAAAATATAGCTACCATAAAGTCTTATGAAGTTTAGTAGAGTTATTTTTATATGTAGCTACATAAAAAAGGTTTGGTAATTCATACTAGGACGAAGAATCATGTAATATGGATGTTCCGAATTAAAATGTTTATATTTATTGTTATTGTTGTTTTTATAATTAGCTTTGACTGCAAAGAGGCAACAGCGTTGTCAGAATTCAAATCAAAAGTCCAAAATTGGATTTCCAATAATTGACCAAGCAGAATATGCAAAACATTCGCACCAAAACTTGGTTTTATCAGCTGTCAGATGTTGTCAAAGTAACACCTATTCTCTTCATGTTATTAGTTGACTTAAATTAACCATTAACTACTTTCTTCTATGATTATTAACGTGCATTTAACTTAACATCAAGAGCCTGATGGAACAAACACCATTGAAACAACATGTTGCATTGTTATT
The DNA here is from genome assembly GCA_027922465.2 of Turritopsis dohrnii. NCBI lineage: Eukaryota > Metazoa > Cnidaria > Hydrozoa > Anthoathecata > Oceaniidae > Turritopsis > Turritopsis dohrnii. The sequence goes on along the minus strand of BQMF02000235.1, from coordinate 58,974 downwards.
GCGTTGATAATGATGTTTAAATACCTGCTTACAAATAGTTATTCATACGACCTCTCCTAAAAAGAGAAAACCCCTAATTTTTTAAACAATTCCTAAAAGCTGAGTGCACCATGATTTTGCCAGTTCCTTATTAGTGTGAAACGCAAGCTGGTTTGAATCTCAGGCATGAAATGCAACTATGACACATATTGTGTTATTGGAAGTGAAATCATTTTTATCCATCGGCATGGTGAATAAAACAATACTATAGACAAGGAAAACAAGATGCCCTTACGGGCAAAAAGATTTCTGCAAAATCTGTTGAAGCATGAAAAATGACAAATGTTATGACATTTATGAAATTCGACAAAAAATGCTACACGATCTAAGTGGGCTCGAACCACCGACAATTCGGTTACCAGCCGAGTAACTAGCCAACTGCACCACAGAACTACATATGTAACTGTAATGTAAAAACCGCTATCTTTAGACAGTAAGAAAAAAACGGAAGAGAAAAACCAATAAAGCTGGTTGTAATGTATTTCTTGCTTTCGCAAAAATCCAAAATCGAAATATTTTATGACATATTTAAAAATTCGAAAAAAAAACAGAAGATCTACATGGGGTCGAACCACCGACCCTTCGGTTAATACTTGACTGAACCAACCAACTGTGCCACGGAAGCCTGTACGTCAGTGTTGATATAAATATATATAGCTCTTTTGACTCTTCTGTTTACAAAACGTTGAGAACTTCTTTTTAGTTAGAAAAGAATGATCACAGTCCAAGATAATTATAAGTTTCTTCTATATATTTTCTGTTTTCACCTTAGAATATGTATATATTCTTTAAAATCCATTTAATATTGAGCAAAGAAACTTTAGTAAATCTTTCGCTGACATGCCATGCACGGTGCTTTGGTTTCATGTAAATGCACGCACGAAATTTCAAAAAACCGCTAGGTTTGGACAGTAAGAAAAAAAGGAAGAAGAAACAAGATGCCCTTATGGGCAGAAGGATTTCTGCAAAATCAGCTGAAGTATGAAAATGACTAACAATAACATTTTTGAAACTTGAAAGATTTTGAATGATTGAACAATACAATACAACATTGACTGCTGCTCAGTGTAGACTGCACACAGCAGGTGGGGATTGTGACACACAAATTAAAATGAGCTTTGTTATTGAAATTTTGAAGTTAAATATGTTCAAACAGCTGGCCAAAGGTGTGCTACCAGTGAAAATTTTCATGAATAAATTATTTGAAATTATATGTTGACTCTTTTGAATGTTTGAATGAGAGTGAGAAATGTAAAAAGTACTCTTATATATAATTACATAAACAATACACAAATTATATATAAAAGAAACACATGACATAACAATCAACCCAAAATGACCTAATTTAATCTAACAAAATAGAAGAAAAGTTTATAAAAATTCTTTTAGAAATTCGAAAAGGTTGAATGATCTTTACAAGGCATGCCAAAAGTGTAATTGATACTATGTAAAACTTTATTGCATATATATATACATCTGAATGACATGAAACATTGTTTATTTTGGGTATACAACATACGATTAAGTTTATATTGATCTTTTCTGATATCACAGTGATTACGTATGAAAATCATGTAATATGCTTTAAAACATTTGATATGTACTTCCAATCTTCTTAATTATATACAAACAGAATTCCCAATGTTGCAAATACAAAAAGTAATCAAAGATCTTGATCATTAAAAGTATATGCTCTATAAATTTATACCAAAATTTATCAACAAACAAATCAACAAACATAAAATAATAATAAATACATAATAGTTTATATGACGCTCGACCCACACACAAGCCACATACAAGCAGGAATAAATTCACAACAGATAACACAAGCAAACACAGGTCCACACAGCACGTAAAAATTGAACACAACGTAATTGTTCATTAACAATCGTGATTAGGAAGAACACTCATAAATAGGGGCATTGTCAGTATAACTTAGCTAGAAAACCATCAATCAAAAGTGGTGCAGAGCAGACAACCACTACTTAATGTTAGAGCTGAGGAGGAAACGGTATTAAAGTATTACAACCCAAACAAGAAATAAAAAAATCTTTTGTATCTAGAAAGGCTTAAACATTGAAACATTTTCCCCTAATACGAACACATAGCTCTTTGACTCAAAACTTCTTACTTTACAACTTCTTAGTTAGAAAAGAATTATCACACTAAAGTAGAATATTATACGTACTCCTCAGAGCTTCATAAAAGCATAATTGACACTACAAAAACTTTATTGACACTACGAACACTTTAAACTATATATACCATCAGACTATATATTTATTTACATCTGAATGAAAAATACTTACTTTATTTTGGAATAAAGTATACAGAATAATCAGTGTACATTGATCATTTCTGACTTCAAAGTAATTACGTAAGTATATCATATATATGCTTCAAACATTAAAGATTGCTATCAATCTTCCTAATTACCAATGGACTAATTGCAAACAAAAAAGTAAACAAAAATTTTGATCATGAAAAATACAAAACTGAAAGTTGAATGTTTTTTACAGGATGTGATGTGTTTCGAATTGTATATCAAAATTAGGAAGGTTGTCCATAATTAGAGACATTGATAACCTAAAAACTACTGATCACCGACAAAAAAAACAATACTGCATTTCAAAGCATTATTATACAAGCACATAAGCTTAACATAGCTAGAGTGAAACATTAAAGATATAAAAAGTGATGCTGAGTAGGCAGACAGTTGGAGCTGATAAGGAACTTAAGCTGAGCTGTACGCATCCAGAGCTTAAAAAGCATTACAGCCCACATTTGAAACAAACAATGATCTTTTTTAGAAAAAATCTCAGACATTAATCTCAAAAAAACAAAACATACCTTTTCATTCTGTTTATAAAATGAAACGAAAAATCACCATTGAATCATAATAATATAATATAAGATAATAATAAATTACTGCTACAAATTTTATTCTTCATCTTCAGTTTTGGAAATGTGCATCTTCTTTAATTATACTGACTAAAGCTGCTTTGGTATCCTTTTGGTGTTTCTTCGATGAAATGCGTGACTTAGGCTTCGTGTAAACATTCGCACGAGATTTTCAAAAACCGCTAGGTTTGGACAGTAAGAAGAAGAAAAAGAACAGAGCCGGTTTTAAGGTATTTCTTGCTTACGCAGAAATCCAAAAAAAAACGAAAGCCGGTTGTAATAGCTTTCTTGCTTTCGCAGAAATCTAACAAGATTTTTGTTTCAGAAAGATTTATTACTTAGCAATACGATTCAAGAAAGTACAACCAATAAGCAACATTAATCTGTCTATTATTGTTTTGACTGAACCCTCATGCCCTAAAACAAGATTAAGATTATGTAACATTTCATTGAACAAGGTTGAAGGTATATGACTATCGTTGTGAATTTTAAGGCTTTTTCTGAGATTTCGAATCAAATGAAGGCCAAACAGCTATCAAAAGTAAAGTTTAGTCTAATGGTCTAATACACAGTTAGGTATGCGGCGATAGTATGCATTGTGTTTCTTAGATGAATATTGAAAAACTAGTATCCCGTGTAAAAACTTTTTACTGTTGCATTTCTCAAAACGACGCATCGCTCACACCCGTGTCGAACATTTATAGAAATAAAAAGTTATCATAATCGGCGCTGTGCATACCACTTCTAATTTAGGGAGTGAAATATTTAACTTTTTTTAAACGGTTTTTCCTACATATATTTGACGTAAGGCTACGCAGAGGCGGCACTATTTTTTAATCTAACGTCATTATTAAAATGTCGTAAGATTTCAGTTCATCGTGAAAAGAGAAAGAGGTGATTACGAAACATAAAATGTAGATTTTGACACAGACACAAAAAAACCTCATGTCACGATGGATGAAGTGGCTGCTGTATTTGTTGGTTAAGATGTCGCATAGCAAAGGGCAATAGGTGGGAATTTTGTTCTTTCAGTCTTTAATGATAATGGGTGGTAAACAAAGCTGCCTTGGCGTGTAGTGAAAAATAAAAACGCCAAAGGAAATATGAATGATAAACAGAATTATACCTGCTAACGTTGCTTCTTTACTCCAATAAGATTCGATAGCATTCGTTATTTCATTAGTCAGTTCTTTACCAAACACCCTTCATATTACAATGTCGAATTTATTTATTCTTTCATAATTAATTTTACCTAAAAAAGAAGATTTCTATTAATCATAAAAACATATATAGCTACATATACGCACAAACAAAAGCAAACTAAAAGAACGAACGCAAACTTGAAGCAAACATATGGGTAAAAGATCATGAGTTTAGCTTCAGCCTACCAAACAGTCAAAAAAGAAATAAAAGATATGTTATGAAGAAGAATAAAAACGCCATGTAAATGATATGCGGAATTATACCTGATAATGTTGCTTTTTTTATCCACTAAGATTCGATACCATTCGTTATTTTAATAGTCTGTTCTTTACCAAAACACTCAAGCATTTAGACTTGTTAAATTCTTTCGTAATTATTTTAAACTAAAAAAAGAAGATTTCCATGAGCAATGAAAACCATATCATAATAAACAAAATGCTACACATACACACAAACAAAAAAGGAAAGCAAAATAAAACCAAACACAAACTTGATTTCTTATCCAAATCGGAAAGCAAACATAGAAAAAGTTATTAAATTATCATGAGTATAGTTCCAGCCTACCAAACAGTCAAAAATGAATTAAATGGAAAAAGACGAAAAAAGTCTCAAAACTTACACTTGTTAATTCAATCTTTACGATACGATCTTTCTCCGAAAACGACTAAAACAATAAAATTAAAGATCTTCGTTTTAAAAAAAACTATCTTCGTGTTCGTGAAGTTTTTGTTTTTGTTTTTACTGCTACAAAATGATCGTTAACCAATTTCGAACGAAAAACATTGCATTGCTCGCGCTTCTCCATTGACGTTTTTCGGCAGCTTTTCAGTGCGAAACCAAAAAAGAACCAAACGGAGGAGCATATACTAATCGTGGATGTGCACACAGTACACTCAGTTACTCACTTTCTAAAGATGCCGTATTGAATTTTCCATAGAAACATTTCGTCCCCAGTCTTTTTTCACACTTACCAAGTTAAAAACTGGATGCACAGCGCGTATTAGGATATAGATATCAAGGTATATCTTTTGTACAAACCTTACTTTTTGTTTCCATTATCATTTTGTCCTCCATTCTTCAATATCTCACTTTTTCTGGACATCAGCATATCAAACACATCTCGAGATGTTGCTATGAATTAATAAGTGGACTTATAGACATTTTTAAACAATTCGAATGAAGGAATTTATCTGAAGAATTAATCACCTGTTTCACCCGTAGAAGTTATGGTACTGAGTACTCGTTTCCATACACCTGGCAGAAGACAATAGAAGTGTTTTTTACAATGCAAATCGTATGACTCTTACCATTCCTTTTGTAAGCCCCACAAGTTCTCTTTAAAAACTCACTCAGCTTACTTCTTTATCTTATTTCCTAACCTTCACATCATTATTATATGTTACCTTTGTATTGTTTTGAATCATGCAATTCAAAGCAACCAGCCTTCTGTGTTTTACAATCATTTTCTCCAATCTTACAAGTTGTCATTGCGGCAAGACACATACGACGCCCACTCGCATCTGAAAAGTAACACGTTATTCTAGTCACGAGCAAATCTATTATATACCTAAGTGTGTAAACTGAGCTTTATGCATGAGAATGTACCCAACAAAACCTGCCCAATAAAAATTCTGACTGCGTGTCAGATCATAAGTACCTCCTACAACATACGTTGCATGGACAATGTTACCATTAAAGATAGCAAGAGCAGCACTACCAAATTACTCATAATTGTCTTCACTCAATCCAAGCAAAACGTGAAATGCATCAACTGCTTGCACAATATTTATAGCGACAATTTGATAGGAATTTAATAAATTGTACAATTAATCAATTTTGATTGGTTAACCGGGAGTGCTGTAATTGATTCATTGTTTCTGTATAATAAGTACTACAATGAAATGCTAAACTCATGTTGGACAAGTCTTCGTGATTTTCTAAGGAATTGTTCTTGTTCACTGCCATACGCATGTCCTGTATAAGAGATATTTTTTAATGAATAGTACGGTGGCTCACATCTGCCACCCATGTTGAGCTGTTGAATAAGGATTTCTACTGCGCAGTAGAGACACTACCCTTTATATAAAGCGTCTCGATACCTGAAGCATATGAGATGTTGTGTGCTTATGACGAGGGTAATTAATGTCTAGTTTGTTTTAAAACCTATGATCGGTTAAAAGTATTAAGCCAGCCTAACATCAAAACATGTTGGTGAATGTGGAACAAGTAAGAACTTTTTTTAGATGTTTTCGTGCACATAAACAATAACAACAACAAGTTGATATTTTCGCCAGCGTTCAATCTTTCATTTGATATATAGCGAGTTTCCTTTCTTCTTGTTACTTGTTACAAAAACATCAGCCAGTCTCAATTGATGAAGTTGTTTTCGTGACAGTTAGCAATAGCTCTAAACCACTATTTATGCCATTCAATAGAAATTGTTCTTTTGCGCAGTATCAACAAACTTACTGCGCAGTAGTAGAATGTCTACTGCGCAGGAGAAAATTTGCTACAGTGCAGTACACATTCTACTACTGCGCAGTAAGTTTGTTGCTACTGTGCAGTAAAGTAAGAAATCTGGGATTTGTATATGTATGATTTACTGCGCAGTAGAAAACCTTATTCAACAGCTCAACATGGGTGGGAGATATGATCCACCGTAGAATAGAGTCCTATAATTCTTTAAGCAGAATTAATTATTTGAAATCAATAGTAAAAGATAAAGAACTACTCTTGCGAATTAAAGAAAACTTATTTTTTTTAGTTCCTGCGATTAGAAACAAAAACGCGTTTACAAAACAAACTTGAGAAACATTCTTTTTAATAAAGATGAAGAAAAGAACATCGGGTTGCATCATTAGCGTAACAATTTAAATAAATTCTTTTCAGGGACATTCAGATGCTTAAAACTTGAATCTTACTAGGCTCATGTTCTTCATGTGGTTTTAAAGTGTCCTATGACGTAAAATATTGTTAAGCAGGCATCTTAAAAATAGAAAGCTATTAGAGGTTCTTCTCTAACATTGCGGAAAAATATTTCCGTTTCAAGTAATTTAAATCAAAATAAAACTGCTACGATATCGCCACGCGGTAATAAACCGCTCTGTTGCATCGCAGTAGGCAAAATCATCAAAAACCATCGCTACGATGAAGAGCTTTTACATTGAAATTGTGTTTATAATTTTAAGGAAATGCATTCACTCCTAGTGATTCTTTATCAAATGTGCCGGCTGGGATACCATTTAGCTAATATTTAATGGTTGATTTGTTGTGTAAATGTTACAGAAAGACCATCCCTCTTTGAGATTTATGTACTTTGGAGTTCACGTCGATTAGATTTACAAGTGAAACCCTAGCTGACGTTCTTGAAAAATTAGGCAGTACAGGGGCGGATGCAGGACTTTTTTTGACCAGGTCCATTTTATTTTTGTGTATTGCCATGGTTGGGGGCCAAAGAAAAACGCCATTTCATGGCATTTTTGGTCGTTAATATTGCAATTAATTTTTCGAAGCGAAGATCGGAAAAACAGGACTACAAAAATCGGAAGAGGACTATAAAATCGGAAAAAATTGGAAAAACAGTACTCTAAAAAATGGAAAAATGATAAAATACGGATATTGAAAAATGATTATCTCGATAACCCAATTTATATCATAGGTTACAGTTCCACACTGTTTCTAACTTGTTTCGCCCAACCAATTGTTTTGGTCCATTAGGTGGATTTTAAGTTATTCGCTCGTTCGGAGGAAAGGAAAAAAACATAATAAAGCATACTGAATGAGAAAGCAGGGAGCGAAGTTTGATATATATCTTATCGGCCATTTTTACGCCGACCCTAATTTAACGACAGACCTTTTAACGCCGGCCCTTATTCCGCCGCCCCAAGATTTTGCCTCAACGCCACTTAGGGCCGTTATTTACGCCTCAAAAGTAAAAAAGAAAAACAAATTTTTTAAGCACTATTTTTCGCTTTTTCTGTGCAAATTTTAACTCATACTACAAATGTCTTCTACTACATATTATCTAATACATCGTAAGACTTAATCTATTACAGTTATTTCGTCCTCTTTTTCATAAATGCTTTCATTATTTTCTCTAATTCCTTCATCGTCATCTGATTCTACCTCTATTTCTGCTTCAACTTCCCCTTCATCGGACTCTTCATTGTCTCCAAAGAGTTCTTTCACATATAAAGTTTGTTTCATTTTTTCAAATCTAAATTTCAACTTTAAAAAATAACGCCGAGTTTTTGAAAAATTTCCATTTTTTTGGCCCTTTTTACGCCGGCTCCTTTTACGCCGGCCCTTTTAACGCCGCGTACCAAAATTTACGCCACATTAGGGCCGGCGTAAAAAGGGCCGATAAGGTAGTTAAATCGATTGAAGTAAGAAATCATATACAGCATAACGTAATGCATAATCTTGTTAACCATGTCAAGTTAGCTATCAAATCGCCGCCAATTCGTGCAAATCAACGACAAAGAATCGAACAGACTGACTGTACTGAACGGAGTCCCTCAAGGAAGTATCCTCGGCCATGTTCTGTTCAACACCTACGTTCACGACATGTCAACAAATACTAATGCCGAGTGTATGCAATATGCGGATGACACCAGTTTATATCGCCACACAAAACCACCTCAGCTCGCCGATTGCGTTGAGAAGATCAATAAGGATATCAAAGATCTCCAGCGATGGTCGAGAAGCCAAAATCAATACTAATACTATTAAACTCCAAAAAGACAAAAACTATGCTCTTTACAACCCAACAAATGGCCAGGCGACATCAGTTCGACTACGAGATAAAATCGCTCGACGAGAAAACCTTTCGAACGTGTCCAAGAATTCAAGCTCCTCGGTGTAACCTTCAGTGAAGAAATGAAGTGGAACGCCCATGTAAAGAAAGCAACGTCAAAGGCATACGGGACCCTCAAGACTCTGTCCCGTATCAAACGATTCATACCATACCATCTACGCAAGCAGCTAGCCGAATCACTGGTGCTGAGCCAACTCGATTACGGTAACGCACTTTTCCTAAACGCACCATCATACCTTCATCAACAGCTTCAGAGAGTCCAGAATGCAAGTGCCAGTTTCGTAAGAGGCCGCTACTCAAACATATCAGACGTGGTTTCATTGAAATGGCTACCGATATATGAGCGATCAGAATTTAGTGTGGCCAAGCTTGCTTGGAAATCCGAGTTTTCTTCCAATGAAAAGAATGGCGCCCCGTGAAGGTTTGAGAAATCCTGTACATCCTGGTACGATGTTGGCTTGTCCAAACATTGTTGTGAATAGTTTTGAATGCGATTTTTCGCGGGTATTCAACAGACTCCTGCAAAAGTGTCGGGATGAATTAAATTATAAAATATGTTGTAGTGAAAAGAAAAAACATGTTTTAGACCAAGGCCTTGCAAAGAGCCTTGCTAAGTTTTAGACTAGTTTACCAGTATATTTTAATAGGTCCTCCTATCCTTGGCATTATTCCTAGCCCTATTCCGCACTTCCAACAAGACCAATGCTACCAATATTCCTTAATCATATCTCTTTACCTTCATCTAGTCCTATTTTAGGTTTTAGATTACTTTTTGAGTTTGGTCTAAGTTCTATCTTTACTGCCATGGAGGAATTAATCTATAAGTTTATATATAATAAAACAGTTTTTTTTTCTAGTATTCGATTCTAACCTCAATTTGGTCCTACACATCGGTTTACATTACGTTAGTCATTAGGTTTAGTCGTCCCATTTCCTAGTTTTATTAACTTCAATCGACATTCTTTTTGGTTTACGACTATCTGGGCTTTCTACTCTACCTTCACCTTATCCACACCTAGCCACGTCCTATACTACGACTGTCTCTCTAATTTCTGCCAGTATTTTTTTTTAATATACAATATTTTTTAGACGCTGCATATACATAATTTTCTCAATTTCCAGGTGAAGAGCCAATTGTAAAATTTTGGAGATACTGTGAAATATATCATTATCATCATCATCATTATCAACTTTCAAAAACATCGGCATTTCGAGTACAGAACCAGGATTCCTTACTTAAGTTATTCCAACTACCCTCAAGTGGTGTTACTTAAAAAAAACAATAAAAAAAGTAATTTGAACAATGCTGTTTTTGCCAATATCGGCTTCATCAGCACAACTAGGTCTAACGCTGAGAGCGTTACAAAACAGTTGTGGACAGCACAACGAAAACATGAACACATTCGAAAAACAAAACAACGCAAAACAAAACACACACACACAAATGAACTTAACATGAGTAATGCAATGTGTTCGGTTAGCACACCAGAGGTTCCCGGTTCGAGTCCTCATCTGGACAAAAACAAATTCTACCAGCCACATTCCTGGATGTACTGCTACCTGCCTGTTCCTCCCGTGAAGTCTTCTGAGGTTTTGGGCCAATAAGGCTGGGTAAGAGGTAATAAATTAACTTAAGAAATTGTGCCAAATTGAGATGAATGTCAGCTGAAGTGGGAAATAAGAATGTTCTTTCTCAAGTCGGACCATGACCTTATACGACGTCATGAAAAGGTCATCATAACGTCATATTGGCAAAAAGTGACGTCAGATCCATGACGTCGCAAGGACGTCATCAAGTGACCTCCTTATAACCTAGCTGTTTCACTGCAAGTCTTTTGCAACGTCACTGCGACGTCACTGAGACGTCATATGACCACGTCCTGACATTATTATTACGATTGAAAATATGCTTAATCACGATGGAACGCACAGATTTTGACCTTATCGAAGTTTGGGAATAAAGAGAGATTCTTCTACGACGTCACTATAACGTCACTGAGACGTCATACATCCCAGTCCTAACATTTTTATTACGATTGAAAACGTGCTCAACCATGATGGGACGCAAAGATTTTGACCTTACTGAAGTGATGGGAATAAATAAATACATACTTTGAGCTTAAACGTCTTCTAAACAAATGTAACTCTTAAATATATACACTTAAAAAATACAATACTAGAAAACTGTTTCTTTCATTTTATTTCTTCTTCAACCGTGCAGGGGCATGTTTTAAAACGTCAATTATATTTTCGTTCACAGAAGCTTTTTTAACCACTGGCAGAAATCTCACAGCTTACACACGCATCATACAATGTACTTCTGTTAGAATCAAAAATCATCTTATATAATGTAACGAGAGCGAAGTGTCAATTGCACTAATAGTGATCCATAGGACTAAAAACAAAGAAGCGATAGGCAACGTCAGAGATCATAAAAAACTCTCGCACGGACCGAATAAATGGACCTTAGCAAAGCTGAAAAAACAAACAAAGTGAATATAAAGGACATAAAGTGCAACCAACGTTTCGCACGTGAAAACAAACTTTTACTTGTTTGATGAAATACAGTGTGTCCCAGAGAACTTCGGACTGAAATTTTAACAGCTCATAACTTTTCACACACATATCAGATTTCATCAATTTTTACACCATTCGATAGAATTTTATTCATAGATTTTAAAAATATACATTTTGTTCTCCAAAACCTTTTAGTTTGGAAACAATTAAGGATTTTACCATGAAAAAATCCAATTATCTTCTTAATGGTTAATTAACACATCTTTCAATAACAGCTATGAAAGGACATTATCAAAAACAATAACAAGTCAATTGGCTGTAAAACACCAGAGTCATTAAAAACAAAACTTTAAGCTGTCTCAACATGTCCCCCGTTTCTCTGAACACAGCGATTTGGTCTTGCTGTCATTTCATAAAGAGTGGCGAATAAAATTTGATTTTGTCTAAGATTATTTGCTGCGTCAACAATTTTACTTCTCAACTCTGATAGACTCTGGATCTCAGTGGAGAAAACTTTTTGTATCAACTAAAGATAGCTCATATAATGTCAAAAAGATTTTGTAGAAGCCCCCGTCTCAAAATTTTTAACTTTGTGATGAGATTATAATTTTAGTGTGTTCAATAACACCACGACATGTTCTTAATAAACAAAAGAATAATCGCACGTGAAAACTTACTTATATTAACCATTAAGGAGTTAATGACCGTGACAGTTTAAAGAAATCCTTTTTACTACAAAGGTGTTGGACTAAATTATTTAAAATATAGGTTTTCAAAATCCTTGAAAGAAATGCTATCGAATGATGTAAAAATCTCTAAAATCTGATGTATGTGTGAAAAGTTATAACTTGTTAAAATCTCAGACCGAAATTCTCTGGGACACACTGTACATTACATTGTTATTATTTTGTAATCCATATTTTTTGTGTATAAACATATACTTATTGCTTTGTACAGAAAAAGTAAAACAACTGTTGTCAGAAAATTTACATTTTTACTTTTATAAAAAACATGGTACTAACTACTTAACTATTTAAGGCACTTTTTCAAGACATTTTATTTCGTTACGCGCTTGTCAATATTATTTCTGCCTCGTCGATATCATTTCGCGCATTTCACGCTTGGTAACAGGACATCCACAAGTCAAACTTCACCCTACCTCGTCCAAAACCTTGGTCCCATATTAGGATTTAAATCCTGCTATAAATTTCGTTTTCTAAACGTCGTTCTATCTGGAACTTTTATCCGGCTCTGACAGTTCCATGGGATTCGCGGACTGTATTAGCAAACCGATTTTACGTTTTTCTGTCGCAAGTACGACCATTAGGTCATGTTTTGGTCGTCTTTTCGTCACCTTGGTGACTTCATATTAAATGACTTTAAATGACGTCATGAAAAAGTCATAAAGAGGTCATATGACTTCCTGGTGACATCATAATGACGTCATGTGTTTGGTGGGGATCCGTTAATCAAAATATAAAATCGGGCTTGGCTGGGGTGAAAAAGTATAAAATAACACCTCATAGATTTATACCAAGAACTGTTGTAGGATGAAGCATGTGTAACGTTAATTTTTTTTTTTTTTTCAAGTGTTTTATTCTATTAAGGCTGGGGAAATTATGTATGAAAGCTCAAAATTATTTACTTAGTTACTATATCTATGTAAGTCTTGTTATTACAGTAATTAGAAGAATTAAACATGTGTGATGAGTCAAAAACAAGAAAGATAATATTAATATTAAGAATCAAATTTAAAAACAGACCAATATCAAAACGACCAATCAAAAGAGCTTTTATGGCGGCTCAAACTCGCCAGATCAATACATGGATCATAAAATATTTGTGGCATTTCTTGAGAGCATGCTTGACCTAAAGCACAACCCCACCACATAAAAATTAGTTTTAACAATACTGTTTCTGTGTTTTTCACTATCAAACTATGGCTTCGTTATTTATAACCCCACCACATCTTACCATGCATTTGGATGAAAAAGCAAAACGATATCAATCAATGAAAACGATGTTATTATATTAGGTGTTTTATTTCTCTATTCTTTAGTTATTAAAATGGTTCTTGGTGAGTAAAATTAAATGACCTCTAAACGTATTTTGTCTTTAGAAAAAAGATTTATAACCTCATTGACATCAAAGATTATGTCTTGGTGAACATAAACTAATGCTAAGCCATTTAGTCGTTCATTTGCCATTGTATTGCGAGTATAGTCTTTTAGGAATCTCAGAGGAGAGAATGATCACTCACACTCACAAAAGGTGACTGGAATAGTAGCTAAAATTCGCAAAACAACATCTATATTAGGAAACATTTTTAAATTAACTGCTTTCAATGTTTCTGCAATAGTTTCAGGAAGAGTACCAGAAAATTCTGTCAAATAATTTTCCCATAATAATAATTCTGCATCTAAAGATAAAGGTTTTTTTCCAATCTTTGGTACCCATCATTTTTGATGGAATAATACAAAAGCCTGTGTATACAATAACTGAAGAAAAATCAAAACGAGTATTCAATTCAGTCAAAAGATGATCCAGTATGGGGATAGTAAGTGCCTTTTTATAATAATCAGAAAGACTTTCTGATGGGTGATTTTCTCTTAAGGTTTCCCTTCTTAAAATATGCTTGCCCTTTTCTTCAACACAAACTTTTTCAGCTAACACAAGAGCTTTCTGGTACCATTGACAGTGGAACAGATCAACATTATTCCTACAATTCATGACAGTGTTTTTTAAATTGATGATGTGAGAAATTTTGTCCGTAATATCAATACTTCTGTCTTGCAAAAGTTTTGTTGTACCTTTGTTCAAGGACAATATGTTTCTTGTAATAATAAGAGAAACAATGAATTCAAAATTTGATAATTCATTGAAAAAAGATAAAACTTGCGTAGATGTATCACGATTACAAATTTCATTTATATTCATTGACATGTCCTCTAGAGTTATCAACAGAGGCACAAAAAACTCCTCATAAACCTCCATTCCATCAACACGTTCCACCCATCTTATCTTACAGACATCTTTCATCTTTGATTTAGGATAATCCGGACAGCTTTCATTAACATTACTACTAAGTAATATCTGGCGATTTTGCGACTTATTAAAAGAATAACTTCTCTGCATTATCTTATTCATTACATTTCTCACTAATGTAACCGTGCAGGATTTTGCAACACAAGGTTTAATCGATGGCTACTACAATAAACATAAATGGCTTTATTATTGATAGCAAGAAAACGGGCAGACAAACCATTCGAATGACCGGCAACATTGCCTGCACCATCATAAGCTTGACCCCGACAATCTTGAACACACAATCCTAAATTATTTAATGCTTCAAGAACAGCTCTGAAGAGATCTAAACCAGTCAAACCAATTTCAATATGAATATATCTTAGAAAATCCTCTTTAATATCGTAATTACTGTCTACATAGCGAATGACCAGTGAAAGTTGTTCCTTGTTGGAATTATCCAAAAGTTCATCTGCTATGACAGAAAAAAATTTGTTACCTTTGATTTCAGTGACAATCTTATTACGGTAGCAGCGAAAGCGAATACCGTATTAAAAAATCCGTGGACTCCTACTCCTACTCCTCTTCCTCCGGCCGAAATGGCAATTAGTCTGCGATTTAGAGTCTGCGAGACTCTACCAATAACGCAATGTAAATTCTAATGAAGGAACGCAGCCTTCGAATTTCGGAAGCTTTTACATATCAAACATTTAAAAGTAGATTACGTTTTATTTTGAACCTGATATTTTGTAACTTAATCCATGAAAGAATGAATACTAAGCAAATAGGCCTACATAAAAATGGGACATAGAGTTCATTACGCTAACTGTGAAAATACT
Organism: Turritopsis dohrnii; assembly: GCA_027922465.2. Classification (NCBI taxonomy): domain Eukaryota; kingdom Metazoa; phylum Cnidaria; class Hydrozoa; order Anthoathecata; family Oceaniidae; genus Turritopsis; species Turritopsis dohrnii. The sequence continues at coordinate 43,632 of BQMF02000235.1, read as the reverse complement.
TGATATGTTGCTTTTTTGTTGGTAAAGCTTATCAGTTCAAAATTTCGTATTACCTCGTTCGTTAGCTACTACACTATGTTTGTGTATTTAAGGCTTTCAAAGATTTAGTTCAAAAAGGCAGTTATTTGTTGGAATTCAATTTTTGTTTCATGAAATTAATATTATAAACCAAAATTTTTTTTTCTACATAAGCTCTTATGAAAAAAAATTATTATAAAAAAAAAAACATACGTTACACAGCTCGCGCATGTATAATTCTTTTGTCTTTTGATAAATTAATTTGCTATTTACACTAATTACTTTCATCAAATTTATCTTTTATAGCTGTTTTCCACCAGTGACTGAGATATCTCAGAAAACACTGGTAAAGAACTTTTAGAACTTAAAGTAACATTTCGAAAGTGTTTGTTTGACAAGTAAATTTGCTGCTACCGTTTTGCACCAACTGGCTCTTATTAGTTATTAAATTACCACAACACGCAATGATGTCATTTTGAGAAGTTTTAGATATATGTTGCATTTTTAGGGCATTTGGAAAGATGTTCTTGCAAAAGAACCCACCCCGTACTCTGAAATTTAGCAGTTCAACCAAATTTCCAGTGCGCTGGGTAGAGTATTCCCCAACAGCAGGCTAGTAATGGGAATCATATCTATGGCCCCGTAACGCCCATCCTTGCCTTACACAAAGAATTACGCCATCTACAATTGCCACAAGTTTTTGACGATCCTCTTTAATTACCTTATTTCTATGGGAATCAATCATAACATCAACAGATAGAGCGTTTTCTAAAATGATGTTGAAGAGTGACATACACTTTACGTGAATTCCAGCTGTACTACTTTCATGCCGTCTGAAAGATCCCAAACCATCTGTCCAATGAGTAAATGGCTCAGAAACTAGCTTACGTATTTTTGTGATTTGATTTGGAATTTTAACTCCAAACAAAACACGAGGGAGACAAAATGCTCCATCCAAAGAGGGTCAGTAAGTCAGCCAAGGAAATAATTCAAGCCATTTATATTGAAAACTTCTACCACGTCGCTTTGGAAAATTATATTTTTCATCTGGCTTAAAAACCTTATTAATTAATTCCTTTATGGCAACATTGCTCTTCAAATTAAATGATTTATTTCTTAAGTACACACATCATGTGATTTTACATTTAAATTATAAGATTTACAATTAAATGTTGACATGTGTCAATAAAGATAATTCAGGTAAGTCATGTAAATCATTTGTTACTAAAGGCTTTAAAATAGGAGTATCTGCAGAACCATTAGTAGTAACTTTAACTAGTAATATTAGTTTATTAGTATAATCAGCTACAGGTTTAAAATATGTCAGAAGTAAAGCAGATCCTTTTGGTTTAACAGAAGAATTCTTAGAAAGACTTAGAGACTTAGAAACATTAAAATTAGTATGTGATAATGCATTACGATCAGAGTCTGATGTTGACTCGTGAATAACAATTAATGGTTTACTATCAGATGAACTTTCAGTTGTCTGCAGAATAGCAGTGGCGTAACTGAGGGGGTGCGTTGGGTGCGATCGCACCGCCCTCTGATTAAGCTTGCCCTTTTTTCTGACCAAGTAATATTTCATACGATATTCTTTTCACTAAAGTTATATAAATCATTACTTTAAGAGCGGAAACTTTCGCGATTTTTGCCTTTTTTCGCGAAATTCAAAAAAAATTTCTTTATTCATTGTCATTCACGAAAGTTTTTTTCTCCCGAAAGTAAAGTTTTTGGAGGATTCGCGACAGTTTTATCAGTAAAATTTATTTTAAAGCTGTCATTAGCGAAAGTTAAATTCGCGAAATTTCGCGATTTTCCATCCTTGCGAAACTTTCTGCCCTTAAATTAATTATTTGTCAACAAAGTTGCAAAAAATAGCTTTGTGCATTTGTTACTATATGGCATGAAGTGTGCTATTGCTTTTATTGCCCAAATTTGTGAAAAACGCACCTACCCTAAGTTTAACTCAGTTACGCCACTGAATAGCCGATTTATTCTCTGATATAGGATAGCTTGGAGCTGAAATTGTGGACTGACGAGGAATTTTGGCTTTTATCCTACTGCTTACACCAAAACTCATTGAATTCTTTTTTTGATACAAAGACATATGGAACAAAGTGGTTTGGCTGTTATGTTTCCTCAGCCTTAAGTGTTACACCATGCAAAGTATACAAAAATTTGATTATCTTTATTGAATTAGGGAGAGTTCTAGAAGTAACAAGGCTTCCCCAAAGAACTTCACAGGAAAGTGTGGAGCAATTAGGCACCACAACCCTAATATTCTGGTTGACTACTGTGAAAAGTTCCAAAACTAACATTAACCCAACCCAAACACGATTACAACAAGCTTTAACAGCTTCACACTGGACAACTTTTGACGTAGATTCATTAAAAGGATAGTCATGGTCTTTAAGAAACAATGAACTGTAAAAAACACTCCGAAGATCTCTAAAAACAACCTTACCTTGACGTTGACTTTCAGAAAGAATTATACTGAAAATAGGATGAGCAGCATAATAAGATGAATTGAGAAACAATTCCAAGCACGATAAAATTCTCAAATCATCCGATAAAGAATTATCACCAACAAGAAGGAGCGACATTGAACTGAATAGACAGTTTCCAGCAGTGTCAGAACTAAAACAAACATTAAAACAACCACTAAATTCCATTATGCTATCATTTTGAAAATATATTAATTTTGAAAATAATTATATATAAAGTATATTTACCATTTTGAGAAGACATAACTTTGCACATAATTATACGAGTAATGTAAACAAACGTAAATCGATTCTTATTAATTGATTAATGAGATTACAAAGAAAATTCATTATAATTCACGGAAATTTTTCAAAGTTCTTAGAACTCCAAAGTTTATTTCATTAATTTTTACCTTACCTTATAGCTAATGCCCTCTCGTTCAATGACGAAGAGGATTGTAAACATTGTTCATCAAAGGAAGAAAGTCTAAAAGACAAATTTTCCCAGATTTCCACAACTCAACATGATTAACAACGGAAACTTTAACTTGCTCCGATAACTTCACTGTTAACTCTTCATATGTTTCAGATAATGTTAAGTAATTATCGTCAATGAACGCAGCTTTAACTTTTTCAAACATACTTCGCGAAGAAGCCATTTTTAAAAGAAATCCCTCGTGCTGGTTTGTGAATCTTAAAAATACTGCTCAATTTTGACTGAATTACTTTTTCCAATTGGTCAAAAAAAATTGCAGTCACGAGACACTAAAAATAAAATTGGGAGGGAATTTTTTCCAGCCTAAATCGGTCAATTGTATTTAAATCTATTGTTCTCTAGAGTTTTAACCAATCAAAGGCCCTCAAATACTTGATTTTTTTTTATTGCAAAACGGTCAGCATGGTCCTTGCCTACTTGCTATATGCTCAAAATTAAGAGTCAAGTTTCGCCGAAATACGGATCTCCATTACACAGACTGTGTACAATTCGCAATGAGTAGATGATTAGACTATACTATTCTTAACTTGTCAGTACAAACTATTATCCTGGTTGCCGATACAACCCGCTCAGTGCAAGAACTCTGAGAGGGCGGCGGGGGAGGCGCTGAAGGGCGTATTCTTATTTTATTTTTTACCCGATCCATGGACCTATCTGACCCCATCTGCATCCTCCCCTGCAGTAGTATACACGGTACCGTGTGTTACAGTTTCAGTTTGAGCGTTAATGTGGATTCCAGTAATTCTACAATTAACATTTACCATAGTGTTACCATGTGAATGTACCTTGTGAATGTAATCTATTAATTTATTTATTTGTTTATTTGTTTATTTAATTAGAAATTCCCTTTGTTCAATAATCTACATAATACAGGGACAGGGGCGGACACAGCATTATTTTATAGGTACGGCTCAACCTTGTGGATTCCAATAAGAATTCCGATTCCCTGATTTTTCTCGGAACAACTCGATTTACGGACAGATGCATCCCGAAAATGGGGGGCGGTTAGGAGATCAACGTTCATTTCCAGTTAGCTACTTTGAACCGCCAACACCAAAATTAGCCTACATTAAACATTTTAAACAACGGTGGATAAAAGAATAGAAGCTGAATACAATAGTTTTTTTGAGATTAACACAGCATATACATAACAAAATAATTACAGTATTATATTAACTGCATCATTATATTAAACGTCTAAAATACCAAACACACTGTACGATAATATATAATAATAATAATTACACATTCCTTTCGTTGCATGAAGATTTTACTAGCATTCTCATTTTCAAAAGCAAATTTATTTCACACAGAGCAAAACCGAGCACAAAATTGAACTAAGAGGCTAAAAAACAGTACAATTTAAAAAAATAACGAAAATTGGCACCATATATTTTGTCATAACTAATGTCACTAAGAATGGAGTTTTCCTATAATTTCGTGATGCATTATAATTTTCCGTCCTGTATGTTGATTTTCGTCCTGCAATCCTCCTTGACTTCTTACTCTTCTCGACATCCTTTGAATCCTTTCCACATACACCTCAAGTCAAGACATACCAAAGCAGAACTGTCACATAAAATAATTCTTCCTATTCTACTTGTATGTTTTCAGTAGACAATCGACCACACTCCACAAAGCAAAATCCTCTGTTAAGACAAAGGCTTCTTAGTAGAATCATAACAGGCTTTATCATCAAGTATAGGAATAAAATTTGTTTCTCTTTATTTCTTCTAAAATCTGGTTAGATATCAAATTCCCACAATACTGATTCAGATTACTTGGAAATGTAAGTATATAGTATTCTTTTTCTAGATAATTCCAAATCACATCTATACAATTTGATGCAAACTTATATCCATTGAATTCTACCATTTGTTTCATTCAATTACCAATCATGACATGCATGGAATAAAACTACCAGAACATAACGACCTTGTCAACACACGAAAACATTTCTTTGACTAAAGCTGATTTCCCACCAAAGAGTAGTTGGGGAATTTCAAAAGCAACAGAATAAGCATCTAGCCATTTCAACTGAAATGGCCATTCATCTGTTTTGTCTTTTCGAGCTCAAAAACATTGTCAATAAATGATTTTATATCCTTGGGAGAACCTGCAGAGGACGTGTCAATGTGGGTTGTAACATCATCATACAATAATGCTAATTCTTCATGGCTTTCTTTAGCTTTGTCTGTAGAAGAAAATAAACTCAATTGGCATATGTTGAAAAAATTTGTTCCATCTTGGGCAACTATTCCTTCTAAGCTGAAGGTTTTCTTTGAATCTTAGGTGTTCCTGCGGTCCCTTTTCTTTTATTAAGAAACCCAGGAACCAACAGAACATAGTGATTATGCAAAAAGTGCTTGAGATTGATGTCTCCTCAAAACAAAACAAAATATGGATTGTGAGATAAGATTCATCCAGCTTACACTAACAGGCCACACTAACAGCACTTGGTTTCAATTTTATCCACAAAGTGGGTGCATAATGGGTGCATGACTTATGTATGACTGGTGTGGAAGTCCCAACAAACACAAGACAGAACACCAATTTTGTTCCTAGCAAATTTGCATTGCTTGTTCCTAATTAACCCTCATAAACTCACTGCTGATTTTTTTCCAAATAAAGCTAACAACACATAGCTATACGAATGCTCGTCATCAGTGAAAAATCTCAAAACAATTGCATATATATATCTAATCACAAAATGAAGTTAATGTATGCATGCAAACTCTGCAGTTTTTGATCACCGCCTAAAGGTACCATGTTTAAAAAACATAATAAGTTTGTGTAGTAAGCAAGTCCAACGACTTTGAGTAAAATCCCAACCAGGAGTTTAGCAAGGCAAAAAATAATAAATAAAAAGAAGCTCCACATAGAAATTATTCAAAATTTATAAAATTTTGTTTTTCGTCAAAGTTACAAATATAAAAAGCCTTGCATGTGAATGAAATTAAAAAAGAAATATTGAATCCGCATTCACATATACTTTCAAAACCCTTTTTTGTTGTTGTTGTTGTTTCGGTCATTAAATGAATTGGAATTTAATGTATAATAATTAAAAAAACAAACTAACACTTACATTTACAAAGTAAAATATACAGAAAAACATAAACTTACTTTAAAGCAATGACTGTGCATCCAACATGATGTCTCCTACCACACTATGTTCTGTATTTCTCAGCTGTAAATTACTTTTTCAAGGCTTTACCTACCAGATTCATGCGCTCATTGAAACACAAAAACCACAAAAAATGATATACTAGGAATATCAAAAGGTGTGAAGTGATATACTTAGTATATCAAGTGATATACCAAGTATATCATTTGATATTCTTAGTATATCAAAAATATGTGACAATCGGCTTCCATAACGATGTACGTGTGTGAGTTTTGAGCCGTATTTGCTTACTCTACCGACAACCGAATGACTTAAAGCCTAAGGATTTGTTCTGATACGTATTATCGGTTTGCGTACTTTTGGCACGACAGCTGCACTTTCAAAACAAACGGAAAACCGAAAGAAGTACTATGAAGCTGGGATTAGGGGTATAGGTGTCCAACTACCATAAAATCGGGACTTGAGCAGTAACTTTGAGCCGTTTCGAAGAGCTGCAATACGGCTCAAAACTGTTAGTTATAAACCCTATCTTCATTGATCAAAAGGAGCCGATTTTTGAGCCGTACAGAAGAACAATACAGCAGTGGGGTTTGCAGTTATAGCTAACCTAAAATTTGCGAGTCAAATGGGGCGCCAACAAATAATGCGCTAATTCATAAAAAACCTATTTGATTGATTTTTTAAACGACGCCGTTATCGCGTGATTACGAAACGGCGTCAAGAATAGACAATCAGACAAAGAAGCACGGTAGTAGATCATTTTTAGTAATCATTCTTGACTAAATTTTGCTACGGCTTGAGCCGTATGAGCCGTACCCTGCGTCCGCCCCTGAGGGAGTTTTTCCAAACTTATATATTTTCCATTTTGTCTTCGTTTACGTTTCACTTTTCTAATAAACACACACCTTTCGAAAGCTTAAAAAATGGGCTCTATACTGATCTAAAATTTAATGTCATTAAATTCATTGAAATAAGTATATGTAATCGCACGTTGTCGAGTGCAATTAAGGATAAACTAGTATCCCGTGTAAAAACATTTTACGGGTTTTTTTGAAAGTGACGTCTCAAAAATGGTGTCGAAAAATTAAATCACAGCATGACGAACAGAAAGGGTGTCAGTGCTGTAAGTACTTTGAACTTTAAATATAAGAACGCAGAACAGTCGTTTTACTTGGAAGATCTTAAACCCATGAAAAATAAAAATACGCGCTTTGCATCCGCTTTTTTCACTGAAGTAAAAAGTAAATAAGTGTGAAGTAAATTGATTGAAGATGCAATGCAATGGTTCCCCGTGATGAAAATACTTAACGTCAATACATAATACGGAAAAAAACACTTCTCACTCTATTAATCAAAAATCCCTAGGTATTCCAGCCAAAGCATTTTTAGTTCAACACTGGAGTTATGAACAGAAAAACGTTTAAATCAGATCTGAAACACATCAAAATATTCATAATAAATCTTTCACGATACGATATATGCAGTAGTAAAAATAAATTGTGCGTACAGGTAAACAACAAAAAGATTAAAATTGCTGTAACTGTTCATGGAATCCATACCCCAATGTAAATAAAAGCCAAACGCGAAAGTCGTAAAAGTGTCAAAATGTGAATTGTAAATAATTGCGATTTTCTTTACGAACCCAGAACGTCATGATTAAAAACCATGATATTCATTTCTTCAATCGCGTATTATTGGAAAAGTAATGACACAGAAACCCTATTCATACTATAAGAAAAACAAAACAAACAAACAATAAAGTTCTAAAGCGTACTTACCCTAAAAACATTAATAAATCTTCGCGCAATACTTTCGTTGTTGTCTATTGTTTCTTGATCTCGCGAATAATCAAAACATTTGAAACGATTAAATGCAATGCAATGTTTTCCCCTATACTAATCGTAGAAAAATATTAACCGTGGTCTTAAACACCTTTATGAAAAAGTGACCGCAAAAACGACCCGAAATTTTAGAGAGTGAAAGCGTGAAAAAAGTGGTATGCACAGCGCGTATTAGTATATAGATTTGTCCAGAAATAACGAATACAAATTTATCCTTAATTGCACGAGCATATACAACGTGCGATTACATGCTAATCACACTTAAGCTTAAAACCTCGCAGACATTTTGTTGTTTGTTACACGAAGAGCATTTGTTTCCTGAAGCTTATTTTATCGAATGTTATGGTAATTCGAAATGAAATAATCAAAAGATTCGAATGTTTTGAAACAAAAGATTCGAATGTTTTGAAACAAAATATTCGAATGTTTTGAAACAAAAGATTGGATTGTTTGAAAAGTCTCATGATCGCTTGTAATTTCACAAATGAGATTACGGATTAATTGCACTCTTATATGAGGCGCCGTTTTTGTTAAAACACCAAACCGTGTGATTAACGCAGTTATAAGTATTGGTTCCATTTAGTATTTGAAACATCCTGTATATCGTATGTTTACCATCATGCAATGCTATCATCACTCTACTGGCAATTTGTATAAGTGTTCTATATTGTGGCGTTAGAATTCAACTTTTGTTCGTCTAAAAATATTGTTCCAATGAGATAATTTCTAATGTTCATATCTCGTTGCACAATGGTAGTTGCATGACATTATTATGGAGGTATGTGATTAAGGGGAACTGTCTAGTAATGTGAAAACGCTATAGTTACTATCGTAACATCGGTTATCTTTTGGTGCTCATGACGGTCCGGCATAAACACGTGTATCTGTAGGTGAAGTTGATGAATGAATGAATGAATGAATGAATGAATGAGTGAATGAGTGAATGAATGAATGAATGAATGAATGAATGAATGAATGAATGAGATGTTTAGTCCCTTTTTATCATAATAATAGTAATAACAACAATTGTATAAGACGTTGAAAATACGCAATGTGATATATCTTAGCATCAAATTAAAATTGTTAATAGGCTTTAATTTTTTCTCCATATTACACAAGCTGTAAGCTGAAATATTTAATTACGATAGCAAAAATAGCATGTTTTAAATACTATTACATTTAGAAGAAGATAGACCTTTTCATAAATTACGTCATTGTACACATCGCCTCGTTTCTAAGTTTCTAAGTTTCGAAGCAATTATGAATGTAGTCGTAACTAAAAAAAAACTGCAAGCAATTTTTCAAGATAAAATTAAAAGTACAACAAATATGGCAGCTTGGAGCAACGATTATTTCTTTACTCCTTGTAATACTTACAATGACTCCAATCAACGCAGTTACTTTTTTCGATTATCTCCGTGTATCATTGTGTTATAGTACTTGTGTAACATATTATGGAGATAACTGAATAAGGGTAACTACTGCCACGTGACCAGATTTACGGGTTAGACCTGTCGTATTTGTTTATATGTGGTAATTGTGGTAAATTAGTGAACATTGATTATGAAACATGTGTAAAATAAATTCACCAATTTATTTTGCTTCGATACTATTTTTCTCATTTCTTTTTTTTAATCTAATATGATTGATCGGAAAATCTAAAATAAGTGCTTTTTTCTTAACTTATCTAATCCATCTAATCCTTTTCTAATCCCAATTCAATTAAAAAATATTATTTCTGTTATATTATAAAAATTTAACAAGATAAATTTAAGAAGTCATCAACGCTTCCTATTGTGGATTTCACTTTGATGAAAGCTTGTACAATTTGATGCTGTCATTTTTCCGATTTCTCAATTGTCTTGCAATTTATAACAAAATAAACCAACTTTATAACGCATGTTCTTGAACTTCCATGAGTGTTTCCTTTTTTTCAGCAAAAACATCTTATTTAGTAACTTGAAAAAAAACTTATTTTTTAAAGTTTTTTTAACAAGTTCATGAAGTATTTACAGACTGTTATAGTCAGTGGCATAACTCGAACGGGGATTTCACCAAAGATATTCCGAACAGAAAACGAGCACACTACTTTTAGGCTATCTGTCGTTAATACCGCAATTTACCTTTTATATTGTCAAATTAATTTGATCGATCGGTATAAACGAAATAAAGGCAAAGGCCTGTTGTATTGAATAAACATAGAAGACATACAATTAAAATTCTTTAAATATTTTGGGAATGAAAAACAAATGTATCCCTAAGGCTAATCAGTTTTTAAATCAATCGTCATTTAATCCTAAGATAATCTCTTCGCAACTATCGACGTCATGGAAACTGTCTAACATTTTTTAGATTCTGCATGGAATCAAATCTAAAAAAAATGACGTCAATTGAAATATATATTGATGACCATAATTGGTAACAACATTCTTCTTCATCGGTTCTATAAATTCGTGGATTCTCACCACCTCAACGATATGCATTTTGTGCAACAAGAATCTTGAATATATCAAAAGTAGGACAAGTCAGAAGAAGTTGAAAATTTCTCACATACTTATACGTAATCTTCTTAAAAAACTACGGGTCGACTCTAGTTTAGTTACCTATCAGCCTTCTTTGTGCTAATCAAAGATAAATTGAAGCTGATATTAACAATGCATAGATACATACTAGCAGTCGTTTTTCTTTGGGAACTGTTTGATCTGCATTGTGTCAACGGCTTCGTAATTCAGCATACAGAAATAGCGGAAAGAAAGATACCTACGACAAAGGCAGACGATAACAATGCTGGCATTTCTATCAAGGACAAATTAGCATGTAAGTCAAATATCACTCATATGGAGTTGAAACATAGAGATGTTGGGAAGAAAGAACCATTTATCATAATTCGAAGTATAAATCACATTCCCATAAACTTCCAGAGAAAAATATTACGAGCCATACTAAGGTTTTTGAAGGCACAGAAATCAGTATTGCCATTAAACTTTGGTTATCACAAAATGTCATTACCTGCCTATTGTAATGCTGATGGCACACGAACATATGCTACTACAGTCTGTAATGTTTCCAAGTGTGTTGATGTGTTATTTCGTGTAAAGGTTAAAGAATGTATATCAATATGAATTCGAAAGAAGAAAATATGATTCTGACTTTTCGGACAGTTATGTAACGTTTGCTATTACAAAATGTAAATATGGCAATATTTATTTATTTATCAATTTATTTATTTATTTATTTATATGTTTATTTATTTGTTAATTTATTTATTTGCTTGTAGTTGCTCACAGATAGAGTCTTTTTTCATCCATATTACGAATTTATGTCTACTATAAACATATTTCTGTAATAAACATATAAAAGAGTTTTTAATGTTAACTCCTAACCCATCATCAAATGAAAATCTTAGAAGATTCGCAAAAATGCGGCTATATACCGGGTGAGTAAAGAAAATAGTGCCGGTGTTTCACAAGAAATATTTCTGATTAGAGGAATCTGTAAAGTATATTTTGGCGTATGATTCTTCTAGTTTGGTTGAGGAAAAAAAAAAGTTATGAACAAGAAACTGGTCCTTGTAAAAATCTTCAAAAGATGGACAGAAAAGCCGAACAAAATATTCCTGCGTGATTCTTTGATTAAATTCGATAATGTTCATGAAAAGGCTATGGGGATTGAAAGAAAAGACACCGTTTGTCTAATCACCTCTTTAGCATTACTTACCCTAGCAAATTGGATGCAAAACTCTTTGTTGTACGTGAGTTGCGGAATTTCTTAATATTGTATACAAAACAGTATTAGGGGGTCATCATATGGAGCTTTTCATCCCGGTAGGGCGAGACAGAACGTTTTGACGAGATCCTACCTTTTATACAAATCTTACTATATTTTTTTTTTTTTGATTATATGGAAAGGATCTGGTTTTATTTCTATTTTTTAAGCCAGGTGTTTTTTCCATATGATCATACCGTATCCCCTCTTGCCGAGACGAGATAATATTTCACGCGTGCGCAGTAATCAGTTATAAACAATAACATAAAAACTATCCCGGGATGATTTTGATCCTGGCAAGACGTAACAAGAAAATTCATATGATCGCAATGCAAAACTGCCCCGGGACGATTTTCATCCCGCCCTGCCCGGATAAAAAAACTCCATATGATCAGCCCCTTAAAAACTTTCAGCGAATAAAGTTTTAAGACTAGCATGTAGCCTTAGCTAAAAAATGCCCCCGCGCTCAAGCATTCCAATGTGTACACACAGCAAGCTATACATTGCAAGCTATACAACGGAAACAAAAACAAATTTTTGTCCGAAAACTCAAAAAAATCCAGATGAATGTTTTTGCAAGTCTTTACACAGAAACAAATATATACATTTAAACTTTTGTTAACATTGTATAAACTAAACACAATAAAAACAAGAAGAATTGCGAGCATGATCATTTCGAAATGGGAGATCACATTTGAAAACTCCTTGACGGATGGTCTTCACGGTTTTTCACTTACGTTGTAATTGAGTTAAACTTTCTTTAGGATAACTTTTTTTTATTGGTGCTAATATACCTTTCAAAAAGTGTAATAAAGGCTTAACAAGTAATATCAGAAAGTATTTGCTACAAACAAAAGAAATGTGTGAACTGAAACCATGGATACGTATTTTATAATCAAAACAAGATTTGTTAAAAAAATTCTGTAAGAGCCAAAAGAAAAAAAACAAACTTTTTTTTAAAAAAAATCAAAGCAAAAAATCCATTAGAAATCTGCGTTTTAAACATTGATTCAAAACAAAAAGTAGCCAATGTTTATAAAAAACAACAACAAGAAAATGTAAAAAGCTTTTACTGATCATGATCACACACTAGTATGATTAGGTTTGGCGCGAGGTGGACAGTTAAAATAGAAAAACACGAAAAAAGACAATTTGTAACATAGCTTTCTTGCATACACAGAAATCCAATTAAAATCTTTGCCAAAAATTAGTGCGTTGAACAAAGTTTATTGAATGAAATATTTAGAGCTAAAACATATATATACAAAAATAAAATGTATGGTTGGCAAAATTTCAGATTTCAAGCTGTGCTTCAAAATCCTTGTCGTTCACTTCACTAAAACAACACAAAAGTAACACGAAAAATGTCTAAGAAATTTTAGCATACGATCTTCCTAAATAACATAGTATAATAAAATAATAAATTAGGAAAGAGATACGAAAAAACATTCTGCCTCTCCCACTTACAGTACCATGCTTTGAAACGGAAAAAAAAAGCAAAGTCAGCTAATAATTGTATTCCACCGTGTAACGTCAACACGAAAGTTGGAGGATGATGATGATGATGATGATGATGATGATGAACAAAATCGGAAACTGACATTCGCCTATCTCGTGAAACTACTATGCCTCCTCGCTCGCTTACGCTCGCTGCGGGGGCAAAAATGTTAATAAAAGTTTGAACTTTTTATTTAACTTAACTATTGGGAATAAGAAAAATAAGTTTTAGCACATTTAAGGGTGTATGTGTTTTATTCCCTTCTTGTTTGCAATAAAAACACTAATTTTGTTTTGTGACATTTTGCTCGGCTATTTTATCTATTTTTCAAAGATTTTAACAAGGACCGCTTCCAGTTTTTTGTCCATAACTTTTTTCTACTCAACCAAATTGTTAAACTGATACGCTAAAATATTGGTAAAGGATTCCTCTATTCAGGAACATAATTATTCAATGGAAGGATATTTTTTGTGAAACACATGCATCTTTAACAAGGTATAGCTGTAAAAAAATCTTTACTTGATAATGGGCGTTGAACGCTCGAAACGTCGTATTAGCTAATAAACTTGGATGTGTCGCAGAAACTAGTTGTTTTTTGTTCTGTTCCTTTTTAACTCATCCTGGTTGGTTTACATTGTTAGAACTTATTTTGTTTCAATTTTTATACATAATACATGAAATATTAACTCATGAAACATATAAGTGAAAATGAGTTCTTGAAAATACATTGTAGGAAAACAATTTCAAGCATTTAAACAGAGATTAACCGTACTAATTTAATGGAAAATACTTAATTAGGAACTCCTTAATACACCTTGGTAGCAAAATTGATATGAAATGAAGATGTTCATGGTCAAAACATAAGGTTTCACTTGCAATTCCTGCCGATGATTTAAAAAGTGACTGAGACTTACTATGGGCGTAGCTACAAATTACATGCGACTAGTATTTCCCCTTAGACAGCTGTGAATATGAAGGTAATTTTGTCATAATAAAATTCTTATTCTCGCAGATATATGACAAGTTCTCTATAGTTTGTAGCACAACATAACCAAAAATAATATAGTTCAACGGAACACTTACTAAAAGAATCTCACAATATAGACAATCAAGTTTGTAAACAGATTTACAAAATAATCTGAAAGAAAACTGATCAAGCCTATTCTCATACATCAAAAATACTTTCGGGGTAGATATAAATGACACTAAATAAAGGCAAAAACCAATGACATGCCTAGTAACAAATGTGTTAACACACAAATTTCTTCAGATAAAGAATCCCTAAACATACTGTCAATGTGACGAATGACCTTCTTACTCCCAAATGATAAAAATAAACACATTCTGCTCATGATAAAACACATCCATAACCAAAACACCACAATCTGAAAGGAAAGCTTGTGGCTTAGTTATAATTAACTAATTACCAAAAAAAATGCGTCAGGAAATCTTGCACAAACTTTTTTTGTTGAACACTTTATTTACAAGAAAGTAAGTAAGTTAATGAGAGCTTTACGTCTTTGGACATCCAACTATAATGATCGGCTTCTCCATTCGTCAACTTGCAACAAGTGAAACTCGGTAAAAAATTTTACCGGGGTTACTATGTATAGATAAATGAAAAATATTACGAAAAGAAAACATATGGGCGCAAAGATTAGGTGCACATAAAATAATAAATAATAATAAATAATAATAAATAATAATAAATAATAACAAATTATAATAAATAATAATAAATAGTAATAAATAATAAAATAGACTTTAACAGTTCTATACGTAATAAACAGGTGAACGCTTTGCACATGCAAAACCGTAACAATCATTGTTATCATTCAATCTTGCTCATTGATACTCTCATCAATAAACTTCCCATTCAGGTTTGACTATCATGGTTCTCTCTTTAAAATCTTTCAGAGAATGTTCTCATGAACAATGTTTGCGATTTGTATCATATCTGCCCATTCAGTTAACAACAATAATTTCTCTCTTTTTCCTTCATCGTGTTGACTAGGTTGATAAATGAGTACCTGTAATGTAAGTCTTGCTACATGTTGATGGTTCTTTTAAGATTATGTAACTTCCGATTCAGTGCAATTCTATTTAATTCTCTTCATATGCTTGTATGGGAGACATTCCAGATTCTTCAAAAGGCGATAAATGATCTTATGTTATAACTATTATATCTGAGCTGCCTGGACTTGTCATTCCAACCTCGGCATGGTCACTGTGCTTTATTTCCAGATGAACTATTTCCATGTAGTATTTCTTTCCCTTCTTTAGCGCCAAAGCATTCGATTTTTGCGAGGGGTGCCTAAAATGACAAGAACTGAATGCTGCAATAAAATAAACTTTCAATGAAAACGAAATAGTGTACCACCCTTTATACTGAGTTTCATTACTATTATTTCTTCAACTAAGCTACACTAATGCCAATTATGTTTTATAATAACTTGTAAATGTAAGCCAGATTCAATGAAAACAATTCTCAAGAAATTGTATTTCTTAAATTAGAAGGAATGTAGTTCTATAAGCTGCAGCTGTAGATACATATTTTATCTTGGAAAATAAATATTGAGTCAAAAGAGAAACAATTCTTCAGAGCAAGACAATTTTGATCAGTAAAAACGAAAAAATTGAAATATACTATAAATATTTTGTTAAAGTCGTTAAAGTAACAACAGATTGAATTTAATCGTGTCCTTCCTGATTGTAGATGATCTTCGAAGTGTTTGATTTTCCTTTGGGGTAAGGTCCATTTTTTCAAGTAAGTGATAAAATATCAAAAGTCTTATTAAATGTTTTCATCAATTTTTGAAAAGTTCGAACCTATTTACGATTATGTGTTCGTTAATGAATTTTTGCAGAACCTACAGCCAAGACTAAGTTGTACTTTTGGCTAAAGTAAAAAGAAGAAGTAGGAAAAATCTTGGGTGTCCTGGTGCGTTTTTTGCTTTTAGTACCACTGTTTTATCAAAGACTCTAGGGTGTCAAGAACCTTTCAACATACATTTGTTACTCCATTTAGGAAAACAGAAAGTAGCTATTACTAACTCATTATAGTAATACGGGGCATGACGAGTTACATAAGGAATGCTACTTCCAAAAATTTTGAAGTTTCCCTCACCATAAACGTTTCTGAATGCCAAAGTTGTTGTTTTTGTAAATATAACAACCGTCACTACTCGCCTACCATATTGTTCCGATAAAAATATCGGTGTCTAAGGCTCTATCTACACTTCAAGTTATAATGATCCGACTTACGCCGTCGACCCACCTTACCCAATATTACGCTAACAACAGAAAAGAACTTTATATTTCAAGGTGCATTGACAAGTTATTCTCGAGTCAGTATATCAGGGATATTTTATCCAGTGTAGTTTTTTTTGAGCATGATAACAGAAATAACTCATACGAAAAAAACTTGGAGAAAGTTAAAAAATTCAGTGCAGTAGACACGAAATAAATATTAGGGCGAGGGCATATCTTTAGTATCTAAGGAGGCCCTACCATGGTTGGGGGCGACGGACCAGGAAACTTTTTGGATTTTTAACCCTAGATTGGCTAAAGCTGCCTTTCCGAAAATCAATTTTAAACAATAAGAAATCTATTAGTGTATTTTCGAACAATAAAACTATCTTTTCGAGTTCAAATGAAGTACATGAGAAAAGTATACCAAATATTTTGAAAAAAGTAGTAAATGTTTTACGCATTAAAGTGTCCGAAAATTTTTATTCTTGTTTCGCATTTGTCAATGAATTCATATCATATAAAAATACAACATTAGAAATCTTTTAAAATTACTGTTATTGCCTAGCTATATCAAACATAGTTTTATGGGCGTTTTTATTTTAACGACTTTAGCATCCAGGGATCCAAGTGTTTAAACAAGAAAAAACTTGTTCACGTACGTATGCCAATGTGCTCCCATTTACACCTTTTCAATAAAAAAGCCATGGTTGAAAAGTTTTAATTAAAAATAAAAATGGATACTTTGCACATGAACTTCGTATTTGGCCTCTCACGTTCACGTATTGAATACTATCGTGCAATAGCAACACGAAAAGTTGTAGCATGATGATGATGATGAACAAATTGGAAACCTGACTATCGCATTTCTCGCGAAACTACTGTGCCTCCTCGCTTGCTTACACTCGCTTGCGCTTGCTGCGGGGGCAATAACATGTCGGTTGATAACATGACTTGCAAAATCAATAGAATATCCATAAATAGTTATACATACTTATCCCATTTGTATCTGCCAGTATAATGAGTACAAGAGGCAATTTCCTTCCTGCTTTCAAAAGTATCTCCCATCAGAAGCTCGCACACATTATTGCACGATACAAAGAAGTGATAAATTCCACTTTCTAAAGGGACGAAATATCCTTGCATTATCACACTATAATAATCGCCAATTGCACGTCCCAAATCCATTTTTCCGACAAAATATACCTGCGTTGGTGAATGTGGATATCGTTGGTCATTCTTAAAATATGACAGTTTCGTAGAAGGAGCATTGACCTCTGCAAAATGTGACACTTTCACCAAGCCTGTTAATATTGATATTGATAAATAAATAAATAAAATAAATAATGTAATCGTGTTTAATTCAAAACATTTCTCTAGGAAATGGAGCTTTTCGTACATTTGTTTACAATTGGCGAAGGTTTCTTAAATTATCCCACACGGACTATATTTAAAAATAACGTGTACCTTTATCAGGAATAATTTTGTCGGGGAAAAGTTACGTCGGGGAAACTTTTTCATCGGGGAAAATTTTGTCATTTTGTCAAATTTTACTAATACTTTCTCATAAATTTCACTTCGTCAGTTTTCCCCGACAAAATTATTCCCGACAAGGTATTACTGTAAACATCAAGGAGAATCTCTTCTGTGAACAATATCGGAGAAAGCTTTAAAGACAGAGGCTTTTACCCAGGCAAGCGTATCCGTGATTGCCACAGTGATCGTAACACACTTCTGAGGTTTTGCAAGGCATCAATTTTTTGCATTGCGATCCAACCTAAATGATAGCATATCATGTTAAGAACACCGAAATCCAATGTGCGTGGCCTTACCATCAATCTCTTAAGCCATCACAGCAGACATAATTTACTCTAAACATTTACTTGCAATACTGAATAAACAAATCTTTCACCCAGCCTTATCGCTTATTCTTCTTGAACAATAAAATTTCAATTATGTGCGTTATTTGAAAATAATTAGCTATTGAATAATTTTGTCATTTGACTGTATGTTTTAAAAAGACAATATGCCTACGAAAGCAATATATGTTTTTGCCTCGCAACCTGTAATCCAGTTGCTGCAGTACTTGAGGTTATCCTAACTCTTTCATCTGTAAATTTTACAAATGTGGGACTAATTGCAAAATCACTGTCCGAGCATTAGTAAATTATGATATCATTGTTTTCTTAATAGAAACTGATATGTTTGTTATTTACTAAATAAGTTTATTAAATTTCCAGTGCGAATAGCTGCCTCCAAGATTCTCCTTGTCTTGCGTTACTGACATCTTTTCACTTTACAATCAAAAGGATTCGGCCTATTCTAGGACTGTACAAACACTCAAGCTATCTTACCAACATTTTGTTAAACTCTGTTGAGAGAAACTGCCACTTTTCGTCTATCACTTCTTTTGCATCGCCATATGCTAAAAGTTCACATTCAGTGTCGTCAACTTTATGGTTTACATAAGCACAATTATCATCAGATACGCAATGCAAACAACACATTGTTTTATCGACGTTGTTGATCTTTTTTATAACTTTATCATTTTTTCGAATGTTGTTTTTGAAAACACTAAGACTTCCATGTCTTTGGCAAGGAAGCCTTATGATATACATATTAAACATCTGTATAACAAATGATACCGTGAATACATAGAAATAATATTTTCCCATCTTTCCTCGTCTTTGCTCAATTTCTATTTTCTTTCGAAAATAGTTAGTGTTTTAAATGTTGATCAACGTAGGTTTTTGCTATGAAATAATTTCGTAATGGACATCAATTCTGAGGCGGTAGTGTGTGAGTTTTCATAAGTGGTGACGATTCAATTTTGTAATGTATATTGAAGATGTTTACAATAACTGTCTTAGGACCAATCGGTAGCTGCCATTGTCAGAATTCATTATCATCTATTATTTATGACTAATTCAAATTCCTTTTCAATTTTTAAACATTACGGAAACATACCACTTTCTTTTTTATGAAATGATAAAGGAGCCTTGTATTCGAATATGGAAAGTGTGCTGAACTAAAGCGAAGAATAACTGAAAATAGAAATTGAGAATAAGTATAAATTGAGTAAAATATTATAAAGTGTTTAAGCAAATAGACATACTAATAGATCAGTAGATTTCCGTAGATCGAGACGCAATAAATTGAAAAAAGGTGAAACCGTTGAAGTAATGATATATTAAGAAACAAAATCTCTTTAAAAGTTTAAGTCGCGAAGAAGCTTTCTTATGTACTTTCTGTATTTTGTTGTATCTGGCTTGTTTTATCCAGAACAGTTCCAAGGTATTCGTATTCATCAGGGTGATGAAGCTCTGCTCCATTCGGCCGATAAGTGCTTATTTCTTTGAAGATCCATATGTTATACATTATTTTCTCGTTTATCTACTGTGCCGAGAATGAAACGAAGAGGTAGTTCAACCTATAATCTCTAGCTTTGTACGTTGCTGATATCCGTATTGGAAAAAAAGAAAAAAGCTCATACATATGCATACAGACAATATACACAGAAAAAAACATTAGACACCTCTTGTTGGATTTTGAAGAGAGTTTTATCTATAGTCAATTCTGATTTGTTGTAAGGAAATCATCCTTAGACTTTGGTAGATCCATATTTGATGGTACTGGGTTATCGTACAAGATAAAAGCATATACATCCTTCTCTGCTACAAAATATTAACAGTGGCTTTTATTATACTCAGTCATTTCTACAGGAAGTTTTCACTTGAAAGTATCTTCAGGAGAGACCACTTTAAAACTTTTAATGACAGGTTCTGCGGATAACTCGGTGCGCTATCGGGATCTACTTCCTTCGTTATTTTCTCAATTGTTTTTTCAGCAGAGTCTTCGTTCCGACTCTCTGTAGTAAGTTCTGTTCTATTTTCAGTATCCGTGGTAATAGGAATCATAAAGGAGTCAATAGTACGTTCAACTAAATTAGATTAAATTTGATAAACACTGGAAAAGATTGTTTAGATAATTTACGAAAAAAAAACACAAATATTTTCTTTCAGCTTCCATTTTTTTTACAAGGAACGGTGGCAAGAAGATGTCGATCACAGATGTGCTACCGTCTTGCGTCCGAACCAATATTGGAGAATTCCATATTAGATTGCGATAATTTTCGGAAATAATATCAAATTCTGATGTAAAATACGTACCCATGGTTACAATTCATGCATTATGTATATTTCCTTTGTTTGTTAGTTGAAACGAACAGTACACATCCGTTAATTCGAATGACGCTTAATTCGAACATTCTTTATTTCGAACAATTCTTCAGTCCCTTCAGTTTTGTCTAATAAAGTCTTATATTTTGTGTCACTTACTTCGAACTGCGTTAATTCGAACATTTTGTTAATTCGAACGGTTTTTTCGGTACCTAGGCTAAAAAAACACTCGTTAATTCGAACT
The DNA here is from genome assembly GCA_027922465.2 of Turritopsis dohrnii. Classification (NCBI taxonomy): domain Eukaryota; kingdom Metazoa; phylum Cnidaria; class Hydrozoa; order Anthoathecata; family Oceaniidae; genus Turritopsis; species Turritopsis dohrnii. The sequence continues at coordinate 22,736 of BQMF02000235.1, read as the reverse complement.
TTTGCGCACTATTAATTCACAACTATCGTGAAAATGAAGACATTTTTGTTATGGTGGTGAAATTTCTTTCAACTTTTCAATAGATTGTACATTCCCAGTAAAATCAAGTATACTCGGTATTGGTAGTCCTTCGTCATCACCAAGATTACCTATTTTCTCAGTTACTTCTACTTTGCATCTATTGTCATCGCTTGCTTGAAGAAAAGATGAAATTGGCCTTACAAGACGACCTGTCTTTCCTTCTGCCATATGTACAACTACAGCATTGCTCTGTATTACTGCAGCAGCGTATTTGTCAAATTCATTTTCTGGTTTTACTCGACTCTCTAAAACGTCTCAAATTTTTGGCTTCCATATTTCCATATATAAGAATGGCAACCTATGCGAATACATTATGTATATTTTGAGTTCAATAAACTGTTAGCTCCTCTTCTATCCCAAAATCCATGGCTTTTCAGAGTGTTGTAGAACATTCAATTCTGAAATCGTTTGACTCTGGAAACGTTTGATTTTTAAGACATTATGAAAATTTGAATGCTTTTTTCATTCATTTTTTATCTCACTCCTTTTTGTTTGCTGTCGACGTGTAAGAAAGATGTAAGAAATTCTATCCGAATTCTTATTTTTCCCAATTATCCGATAATTCGAACATTCGCTAATTCGAACAAATTTTTCGGTCCCTTGGGTGTTTGAATCAACGGATGTGTACTGTATTAACTTTTTGGAGAAGGTAAAAGCGTCAGTGAAACTTAGGCCTAGGAGATAACAATGGATAATAAAGTGGAATGTGGAATTTCAGATGAATAAGTTTAGATCTATTTGGTTTGTATATTGCCAGCTAGTTTTGATATGCTGCTACGGTTTTGTGCAATATGGCTCTAGTCAGAAATTAAACAAGAAGCCGCTTGGCTTGAAGACTTCAGGACGCAACACAACGATGCATATCTAGTCTCAAAAATACAACATCGCCGAATTGCCAAATTATGTTCAAATCTAACAAAATGACTGGCAAATTCAAAATCAACAAATTCTAATTGTGCGTTGTACAAATTTTTATGAATATTGCAGATCTTTCTAAGTCCAAATTTGGCCCGAATGACCCATTCCTGGTCAAATCTGACAAAATGACTGTCAAATTCGAAATCAACACTTTTCAAATGTGATCTAAATTTGGTCAAAATTTGGCCCAAATTGTCCATTTTTACACTAATCTGATAAAATGACTGTAAAACTTGAAATCAGCACCTATCAAATGTAATACATGCAAAATTTCATGAAAATTGAAGAATTTTGGAAGTATGGTCCAAATTTAGCCTAAATTGCCCAAATTTATTCAAACATGGCAAAATCATTGTCAAATTTGAAATCAGTACCTTACAATTGTGATCTGTGCAAAATTTCACGAAAATTGAATAATTCTCGAAATTTGGTCAAAATTTGGCCTAAATTGCAAAATTTTAGTCGAACCTGGCAATATCATTGCCAAATTCGAAATCAGCACCTTTCAAATGTGATCCGTGCAAATTTTTATGAAAATTGAAGAACTTTCGAAATTTGGTCCAAATTTGGCCTAAATTGCCCAATTTTAGTCAAACCTGACAAAATCATTGTCAAATTTCAAATCAGCACCTTTCAATTGTGATCTGCGCAAAATTTCATGGAAATTGAAGAACTTTCGAAATTTGGTCCAAATTTGGCCTAAATTGCCCAATTTTAGTCAAACGTGGCAATATCATTGTCAAATTTGAAATCAACACCTTTCAATTGTGATCCGTGCAAAATTTCATGGAAATTGAAGAACTTTCGAAATTTGGTCCAAATTTGGCCTAAATTGCCCAATTTTAGTCAAACCTGACAATATCATTGTCAAATTGGAAATCAGCGCCTTTCAATTGCGCTCTGTGCAAATTTTCATGAAAATTGGTCAACTGGATGTCCGAATTTGACCAAATGTTCGAATTCGGCAACGATGTCATGTAAACGCTGCACGAAAACGTTCATAACTTTGAGTAGTAGTAGTAGTAGTAGTAGGAGGAGGAGGAGGAGGAGGAGGAGGAGAAACCACGGGTATTTTAAATACTTGTCAACATAGGCGGATCCAGGGTTAGGCAAAAAAAGTGGAGGAGTACAATGCTATTAATTTCTTTTCAGTGTTTAACTGTAATTAGTTAAAAGGCACGTTTTTCTATTCTTCTCCTAGATGACACAACGCTCCTCCTCAAATTTTGCCTAAGCTCTAGATCCGCCTATGCTTGTCCTAAAGTCAATTATTTGTCACTAAGTCTTTCGGTTAAGATCTTTTCAGTCATTTGAAAGAACGGGCGGCATTCATAAAGATATGTTTCATTTACCAAAAGGAACATAGCCAGTTCTACTGGCAATTTTTCTAAAGTCGTTTTGCCATTCATCTCATACCAGTTTAGAACCCATCGGACTAATTTTGTTGCTTTACTGCCTTCGGCTTGTAAATATATTCAAATAAAGTTCACCTCAGTTTGTTAAAAGTTTGACAAAAGCAGTTGCGAACTTGCTCAAGTAATGTTAAGAAACAAGATTCTATTGGCTTTTATGATTTTGTGACTTTTACGTTTATTTTGTCAATTTTGAAACTCTGATTTTAATAATAGAACTGAAAGCCCTTAGAAGTTCTTTCTCTTTATACGTCCAAACTTTTACTCATATGGAATACTCACATCACTTCATCACACCATTTTTTTAAAAGGAACTACGTCAACAAAACACAGATCGATCATCAATTGAACTTTAGACCACTTAACCGGAAGGAAAACGCGATAAAATGATTATTTTATCCTACAAGGGATAAAGATAATCTTAATTGATCATTAAGAATTAAATGATTTTTCCAAACATATTTTTCGATTTTCTCTTCTTCTACTTTTCATTTCCTGCAAAAATTACATCACGAAAAAGACCAAAGAATAAGGATTCCATCGATATAAAATTTATAAAAATTAAGTGGACATTTCCTTCATAACAGAGACGATATTTTTTGAATCCAATATTTTGAAACACACTATTTTACACGATACCTTAATTAATGGATGGTTAAATTTCACGGGGCACAAATTAACATGGTTTTAATTAACGCCGATTTTTAAAATCCGCATTAATTAATTCCCACGTTAATTTAGTGTCAAGCGTCGACAGCGAGTGCAAACATTTGAAATAAATTCTAATTGGAGCTAAATGTAGCTGAGTACAGAAGTTTCTGACAAAAGTTTGAGTAGTTTGTGGAGCGAATGGACTGTATACATTTTTATAGTGAAATTTATACTGGGCTCTCAGCCTGCTGTTCATTATTCTTTTCCAAAAGGTTCAGCCTCATAATTTCTTATAAGGATGTTCCTTATAAAAAACGTGTAGTAACAAACTTTTTTTTCTTTTTTTCCAAAAGGTTCAACCCCATAGTTCCTTATGAGGATGTTTCTTATAAAAATGTGTAGTAACAAGCTTTTCTTTGCTTTTTTTTTTCCAAAAGGTTTCAGCCTCATATTTTCATATGAAGGTGTTCCTTATAAAGAACGTGTAATAACAAACTTTTTTTTTTCCAAAAGGTTCAGCCTCATAATTTCTTATAAGGATGTTCCTTATAAAAAACGTGTAGTAACAAACTTTTTTTTCTTTTTTTCCAAAAGGTTCAACCCCATAGTTCCTTATGAGGATGTTTCTTATAAAAATGTGTAGTAACAAGCTTTTTTTTGCTTTTTTTTTTCCAAAAGGTTTCAGCCTCATATTTTCATATGAAGGTGTTCCTTATAAAGAACGTGTAATAACAAACTTTTTTTTTTTCCAAAAGGTTTCAGCCTCATAATTTCTTATAAGGATGTTCCTTATAAAAACGTGTAGTAACAAACTTTTTTTTCTTTTTTTCCAAAAGGTTCAGTCCCATAGTTCCTTATGAGGATGTTTCTTATAAAAACATGTAGTAACAAGCTTTTTTTTTTTGCTTTTTTTTCCAAAAGGTTTCAGTCTCATATTTTCTTATGAAGGTGTTCCTTATAAAGAACGTGTAATAACAAACTTTTTTTTCCAAAAGGTTTCAGCCCCATAGCTCCTTTTGAGGGTGTTTCTTATAAAAAACGTGTGGTAACATACTTTTTTTACTTTTTTTCCCAAAAGGTTCAGCCCCATAGTTCCTTATGAGGATGTTTCTTATAAAAAAACGTGTAGTAACAACCTGATGAACTGACATTGTGCAAGTTTGAGTCAGCTTGGTTGGTTTTGTTTCCTTTGATGTAATCTCATAAAACGTATTATGTTCTTTAAAAAAGCTTACACAGGGGAAAGGGCTAGGCCATAGCAACGCGTTTAAACAAAAAATTGAGTCAGAAAAAGGTGTGTCGTAAAGAAACTTTATATAAAGCGCGAACATTAAATACATACGTCATGGGGCTAAGTTTCGATAAAAAGAATTCTCTTCAAAAACTTGCAAAGATACCGTACCTTAATCAATTCCAGACAATGAAACGTTGAAAAATATCGGCAACTGTTTCTTACATAAATTCAATTATCCAAGAAAAGTCTCTTCCCATGTAATGATTATTATAAAGCTTGGTTTCCAATAACAAAACATTATCGTGCGATCGTCGTTCAACAACTTTATTTCACCACAGCCTTGTTTCCATTACACGATGTTGCGTGGTTTGTTTACAAATATTGGCAAAAAATTCAAAATGTTATTTCAAAATGGACAAGCGTTTGCTGTTAACTTTGTGCAACGTAATTACGCTTCCTAAAACGTAGAAGAAATGTGAAGAGAAAGAGAAAGCACTCTTTCTGTGTTCGCAGACTGTTTAAAAGTCGTTTAGTAACAGAAGCATACCACACCTTAGTAGCTGAACTCAGATTTCACTATCGTGAGTTTCTTTATTGATACCCTCAAATGTCACGCAACAGCTTTGAGCACTTGGTATGCCAACTGTAACACGACTGTCGTGGAGATATAATTTTTTAGAATCTCTACGACACTGCTGTGCGACATCAAAAAATGTGGAATGATCTTCCACATGTTGCACGACAAGTGTTTCCATTACGTCGAGGGACTGTAGTACGACTGTAGTGCGATGATCACATGATAAAACTTCTTTATTGGAAATCAAGCTTTAGATGAACTGTATGTAAGGACCTTTCTCGATTCTGAACACTTCCCAGTGGTCATATTTGTTAAAAAATCTCTGCGAAGCAGTGCGTTTCTATAGAAATATACACACAATTTCCATAAAAATTCGCCTGCATCCTCATTTCGAGTGCTACGTAATAGAAAGTAACATTAATTTAGAAATTAATGTTCCAATATTATAATTAAGCTGAAGAATGAAAAAGACACCTATTGAAACCGCGCTGCGGCATTACATTCTAATGCGACATCAGTTTTTATTACACAGCACTCGAAATGAAGATACAGGCGATAATGGTGTTTCTTTTCATATAAAAATAGCTTATAAATCTCTGAAGTAGCTAAATGTTGAAACAGTTGAAACAAGAAAGTCTCAAAAGTAATAAATCTTTTCCGAATTTCGAGTTACCTTCATGGTATACCAAAACGAGTACGAATTCTTCCACGATAGCCCCTTTCCGAAAGTTTTTTAAACGCAGCTTTCTGGTAGCGATTTATCGTCTCAAACGTCACTTTTGATAATAAAACTGCTTCTAAGGGGGTGTTTATATGAGAAAAATCCGCCCAGTTTCAGCCAAGTTAAACGGGGGCCTCAGTTTGTCGAGACAATCTTTTTTTCTGTTTATATGAGGAAAATTCAGCCCAGCAAATCGGGCCAGATGTGATCACGTGGTTTCGTTTTTATTGTCTTCCGGGGTAGAAATTCAAAATGGCACACATAGAAACATATCTTATGTAATTGCCATTAAACTTTGTTTCCCTTTTTTCTATCTGCCATCTTGAAAATTAAGAAAACCAAAAAGTGTAATATGAGCATGCGCATATTTTGTAAATCATGAAACGTGTTTACATGGGAGATATTTATTTATTTATATGGGAGATATTTTCTCATATAAACGCACTTTTATTTCTAAGTGAAAGTCACGAGTCAGCCGAGATCTTTAAACGTCTGTAAATGTGAAACAGGACATCCATTTCATCAAAGTAACTCAAATTTACTTTGACTTTAGAATATTCCTCAAAGAATTGATAGATGTCATCACGATTGCCAAATGGAGCTTACTATATGAACTATTTAACCACGTTTTAACATTCAACCTATTTGCATAGGGGTATAGATAGAGACTGGTATTAAGTTAAAAGGTAATAAAATCAGAAGAACATTTCAACATTTCCGACGTTGACCACACTTCAGTGTTTAAACAAAAATTCAGAAAGGTTTTTTAAAGCTTTTCGAGTAAAGAAATAACCAACTTGAATGCATTAATTTTTCAGTTTAATCAAATATTTAAGTTACGTTGTTTGGAAAGTTGGAAACCAAGTTTATGCTTCCCATCGAGACTATCTAAATGGCAAATATCTAAATGGATAAGATAGAGGAATGGCTTTTCTTTTAACATGTATAACTAACTGTATTTTGAAAATTAAATTCATACATTAAATTAATGCGACAATGAATGCTTAGTGAAGAACCTTATAAATTAGGTTTGGTAGCTACTCATCAGCAGTCATAGGACCTCCTTATTTATTATTTGACGTCCAGCGGACGTGTCTTTTCCCACACAGTGAGATTGTCAGAATTTGCTTCAACAATTACATTAACTGTAGTTTATACGGTCGGAAGTTTGCCTTGTTTAATGTAAATTTAATGATCTTTTCAATATGAAAACTCTTACATTCTTGAGAAAAAATATTGACAATGCCTAATCGCAGGTCAATCGATTTAAATTAGACAAGGCGAAAGTTCGTATTATAAACTACCTCTTAGTCTTGAAAAATTTTATGGTAAGCAAGAATTTATACACTCCATACCTATTACATAATTAGGAAAGCGGAGCTTAACAGAAAGTCGGGAAAAGTCTATTTCGAATATTTCCACACAGGAGTTTCGTGAGATGGGACGAAAAGAATCATAAGCTTTCTTATGGTTATCAATCAAAAGGGATTATCAACATTCTATATTGGGAGGATACGTGGCCACACGCGTGAAAATTAATTGTTAGATATAGTTGTATTAATTCTCTGGGATTTGGTTGTTATTTATAACTTTTGTGATCAACTCGACAATTTCTTCTTCGACTTCACTTTTAAGTCGCCCTTGTTGTTGTTGTTGTTGTTGTTGTTGTTGTTGTTGTTGTTCTTGTTCATGCTCCACTAGTTTCTCGTTCTCCAAAACGACTTCCAGGTCACGAAGGAGAACACGATAACTTGATTCAAGTTTTTCTTTCGCTGTTCTCTCCACCGGATACTTTTGTTTTTTGGGAAATTGATGATTATCACGTTTGTCGTCAGCCGAATCGTGTTTTTGTTCTTCATCAGCAATTGCACTATTTTGCAAGGTACTCACGTCGCTGGTTTTCTTCTCAAGTGCAATATTTCTATTCTTCAATTTTTCTAATAACTTGCTTAAAACTTGTTTGGATAGTATCTTTAAACCTAAAGAATTAAAAATGAAAATTGAAAAATGGAAAATAATTGAAAAATGGAAAGTTATGGACAAGTAAAAAACTCTGGAGAATCCATTTGTAAAAAAGTTAGGGTTTTTTTATATCCTTGAATTTATCCTTTGAATTTGTCTCATTTCTTAAAAAACCCCAGAAATATGTCACTTATTAACTAGGAGCATGGACGTATAAAAAGAGAAGGACTCACAACTAATTCTAAAGCCTTTCATTTCTATTATTAAAATCTATTCTGTCGGCAATTCTTTGATGTAATCCTCGTCTCGCATTTCACTGGATTTCGGTTCACATGGGCGGGCTTATACGACGTTTTAGGTTTAATCAGATGTGGAAAACCAAGGAATTGAGAGAAAATACGATTTGCAGATTCATCAGCAATATTCTTGAGTATCACAGAACTTCTACTCAACCTTTTTCAAAAATGTCGGATTGGAATTAAGATAAATTTGTCGGAGTTAGGAAGTATTTTGTGTATATACTTATATCCAAAGATTCAGTACTTTGAAAGACTCCTGGGTGATGCCTGAGAATATACAGAAAGAAGAATGCTTTTTCATTCAACTCTGGAAATTTCATGTTTGAGACTGTAAGAAGTCATGAGGAATCAGAGTTTAAAACCTGGCTTCAAAATAATCATAAAATCTTTAAATTCATTTCTGGTTGGTTATTACGATCATGGAAGCCAATGGAAACATATATTTTTAACAGCACTTGAGAGAGTTTCAAAGCTGCTTTTGTGAAAATTTCAATAAACCGAGGCGAGGTTTGTTTGAATAGATTTATAAAAGTTGGAAGTCCTTCTCTTTTCATACATCCATGCTTAGGAGCAACTTTCTGTCCATTCTGCAGACGTGTAATTATACTTGTATCAATACTCCTGGCCTTCGTAAGTTTAGGGCTCCACAATTAACTCAGGTAAAAGTAACGCTAAAGTGGCTATTTATCAAATCTGTTTAGAGTTGCATCAATTTCAATGGACGCTCCAATTCAGTCCCACGCCACTGAGCCCTTTTGTCTGACGTGGCGTTAACATATCTTGGCACAAATACACTGTTCTTAAAATGATCTTCAAAATCACCACATCACATGGTCCCAAATTTGTCGGACCGACATTTGAGAACTGTCCGAAATTTGAGCTTTTTAGAATTTGTTTTTAAGATTCGAAAGCTATCGGGTACAATCGTGTGTAACTTGTGATGTCAAATATCTCCCAAATAAATGTATTTTTAGAAAAAGCGTTAGATTAGAAAGTGAAGTTAAGAAATAACTAAAGAAGATATTTTTGACGGCGGCTTTACTCAAAATCGCAATGTAGAAAAGATTTCAAAGTAGACGTTTTCATAAAAGCATGCAGTGAAAACCTTAGTCTATGAATTTTCTTATAGTTCAATCACGAGTGAGAATCGTGATGGCAAAGTATCATAAGATTAAAAAACATTCTGTTTTTACTTGTTGCTATGGGCATTAATGACGTCATGTTTTAAACACATTTTGTGCGCCTTGCTGCGATGTCAAACTCATCCGTTCAAAGCGTTCAAGATGGCTTAAAGAAAGCTGTTGTTTTCCGATAATTATCAATCTTATAAAAAGATTAATTCGGAATGAATGAAATTCGCTTACTTCCTCACTGCAAAACAATGACTGACTTAATTTAAATGTCTTACAACATTTGTCTTACTGATTGCGTATAAAGGATTTTCCTAACTCCAATTGCAAGTTTATTTTGTTTAATGTCCGTAATACAATTCCGATCGGATTTGAAAACATAAGTTTCATATAAAGATAAACAAAAAAACAAAGAAAAAATTTGTCATCATTTTTAAGTGGTGAGTATTTTGACCTATCGAATGGAAATATCAACTAAATATAAGATATATAACATATTCGGTGAAAGGTTCCACTCAGCTGCAATCAGTGTAAAGTGATTCAAAAGTTATTGTTCTTTATAGACCTAATGTAAATCTCAATCTCATACGTTGAAGAACTTACAGCCCTCAGTTAAATTTACATCAACTAAAACAGATAATCAAAGATTAGCTCCAGTATAAATCGACAAAAATTAATAACAAACCTTGCTTATTCGTTGTTGTCCCAGAAAATTGGGCAGAATTGATATTGGAGCAACCATGCCATCTTCTAATATCACAGCTGCATGTTGAACCAACTAACACCAAAAGCAATATCAGAAACAAACATTTTGATGCTTGACAGGTCTTGATCATTTTGGACATAAGGTTGCTTTTTGTGTGTTTCTTTTATATGTTATTATCTAAATAAAATACCAAAACATGTTATTATCAATACATAAATAATGCATCCTTCAAAGATATGAGACTTTTATACTTTACGACTCTCTTTGGTTTCAACACCTTTAATTGACTATAAATTTGTTACGAATTTCATGAAAAGCAATGGAAAGTCATTAAAAATTATTTTTTAATTGATCTACTGATCCGTAAAAACCTACATATTTTTCTTTAACAAACACGATTCCTTAAACATCGAACAAGTGGCATAAACATTTTCATGTTTCTTCGGTCTTAACCAGTATGTAATAACGCTCGTAGAATAGAAGGATCTGTTTATATACCCATTGAATAATAACACAACAGTCAAATAACCTATTGATTTATATATTAATTTTGTTCAGTGCAAAAGAACAATATAATGATCAATGTTGAAATCCCAAATGTTGAGTAAAACATTATGTTTTTTTATAAGTATAGAAAGTAAAGAGTAAAAGATGCTTTAATGTGTTCATAAGTAAGAACCACAACTTGCCATCCATACATGAAATAGAGGAACAGAACTGAGACTGACTTTGAACAATGCAAGAATTTATCTGACGAAATAACTTTTTCGAACAACAATAAATAAATAAATTACGAGAATCCAACTTTGTGGTTGGACCAGATGGAATCCATTTCGCTCATTTTTGCTGTCATTTTACAGAATGAATTGCGAAATTTGCAAAAGGTGGGAGAACAGAAAGTAACAATATTGCGATAAACAAATTCTTTATCTCTGCAATTGCACTAAAATAGAATTTTTTCTTCAAAACAATGATTTGACAGAATAATCGAGGCCAAGAAATTTTTGTGAATTTTATTGGACTAGAATGGCTAAAATTGTTAAAAAAATTTTAAACCGACAAAACCTTTAGGGGGGGGGGGGGGGGGGGGGAGGCTATAGCCCCCTTAGCCACCCTGCTCCGCGGTCCCTGCATATACATTGCAATAGAATTACAAAAATGTTACTTAACGTTTCAGAAAAAAAATTAAAAAACTATATAAAAAAATATCAAGCAACATGAACTTGAAGTTATGATACATAGAGCTTATACATCATAACAATAATATGACCAACAACAACTTTTGTGAAGTTAAAAATATATCTTATTTTATTTCATTTTTTTACTCTGTGCTTGGCAAACTTTAAAGCGAACAAATATCCATGTGGTTATGGAAACAAAAGCATTACAAGCGTCATTAACCGGCTGGTCAGGAAATTGTAATTTGTAAATACACAAAATAAAGTTTGAAAAGACTTTGTTCAATCATATTGTTTGTTATTTCAAAATGAGTACTTGATTTGATGCGAGGCTGTCCAAAATGAAGAATTTTGAAAGCGGTTCCTAAGTAATAACGATACATTGCACGACATTTAGTAAGTGAGTTAGTAAATCAGTTAATAGCTGGCCGAGGAGTTGATTTAACGTCAGAGATACATATAAAATATAGTTCTTTTCTTCAACTGAGGCCAGTGCGCTGCCAATCAATGGTTCCTAATGGCCTGAAACGTTGAAAAAGTGCATTAGATTATTGCGATACTACTAGGCGTGGAGTTTGAAACGGTTCGCAGTGTACCAATTCGGTACTACCCTCACAACAACGCAGCACAGCAACTCAAAACAATAACAACGTTGAATTTTTCTCGAAGTCAAAAACTAATCATTATAGGCCTGAAATTGTCATTTCATTCTGAAAGACAAATTTCACTTATCTGAAGGATAGTCTTGAAGTTTCTCTCGATTTCAGGAGTCTTAACACCAAAACCCTTCATTTTTTTATATACTCTTTGTCTTATTTGCATTAAGTACAATTCTCAGGTTCTACCATAGGAATTCTTAATTGTTTGCTTAAAATGAGGCTTTTTGCCTTTTTTAGTTGCTGACACAAGACAATGACTCCCTTTTGGTATATCGATGGTTAATTACAAATTTATTTATTAGAATATAAAATTAAAACAAAGTTCATTATAACTACATATGAAAATCAAACACTTTTCACTTTTAACTTTACATTTGTTAGAGACTTGAAAGCTTCATTCAAAATCTTATTTTTAACTTGTTGTATTTTAATGTTTTATTATAAAGTTCAATGATTAACGTGACGAAAATGGAAACGGATAAGTTCAAAAAGGAAATGAAAACCAAACTGTTGTAGCTTTTTTCATCCCTTTGCTTAAAAACATAATATTTCGAAAAAGAATCTATAATAGGATCATATTATAGCAAAAGAAATATTCAAAATGAACAGTGCTTTGTCTGAATAATTGATAAGAGCCTTTTCGATTTTTCAATTCGAACACTTTGAAATTAGATGTTTTGGGCGGGCAATCTAGGGAAATACATCACAAGAACTTCTTTAAAAAAATCTCGGACTTACTTAATACGCCTATATCTCTCTCTTTCTCTCTGAACACACATATGTCTTCTGGTGTTTAGGATTGGCTAATATTTCTAAATATAGTCAACTAAATTTCGCGTCCAATTTCTAACATAATTTCTATTTTAAGAACTGATTCTTTTAATAGCATGAAATTATGCAAGTAGGTTCAGAGGGCTAGTCAAAATTTATGAAATTTATTTGATCAATACAGAAACGAATAGACCTGAAATGACCTAATAACCCCACGAATCAAAAGTCACGTTATGATATAACGTCAGCATTATGGTGAACTAATGGAATCAAACTATTTGATTGACTAAGAACACTATGCAAATTTCCGTCCCTTCCAATTTCATCAAAAATAGGGATAACTATCGTGTACAAGTAATTATATATTTATAATCTATATCTATCCGGTACAAAGATTCTATCCGGTACAAAGATTCGTGATGCACATGTTTTTGCACATGCTCTAAACCACATGTTATTTGTTGCGGTAGCAGCGAAAGCGAATACCGTATTAAAACACCCGTGGACTCCTACTACTCCTACTCCTACTCCGGCCGAAATGGCAATTAGTCTGCGATTTAGAGCCTGCGAGACTCTACCAATAACGCAATGTAAGTTCTAATGAAGGAACGCAACCTGCGAATTTTGGAAGCTTTTACATGTACAGACACTATATGTCACAATCGACCCTATATGTCGCAAATCGACCCTATATGTCACAAAGTCGACCCTATATGTCGCAACCAAAAAAAATTGTATTTTTTAAAATAAATGACACTATATGTCGCAAAATTTTCAAAAGTCGACCCTATATGTCGCAAACTTTAAATAGAAAAATTATTGATGATACTTAAATTTTGCTTTATATTTTGGTTCTTTGACATCGCGGATATGTTTGATCATGCCGAATATAATTACTAGCCACGTGTATCATATTTAAATATGCAAAGTAAGCAGTTTTGGAGAAAACCTTCAAAGAAGGTTATTGGCCTTTTGATATAGAATTATGAAAATTAGACTGAAAGAAGGATTATATAACATGCTAAATCGGTCTTGAAACTTTCAAAATTTAAACTGAAATTTATTTCTATTCCTTCAAATTAATGAATAATTTTGTTCATTTAATTGGTTAAACTTTACCATAATTAAAATCAAAAATTTTGTTCTTGACACCTGCACCCACGTGTTTTTAACTTTGAGCAGTAAATTGCACAAAACATATTATTAAACGTTCTTGATATTATAAAGTGAGAGTGCAGCCGTAAATCAGCTACTGGAACTTTGTATTTAAATTTCCCTGCTGCAATAAACTCTGTAAATCAGGAATGAAGCTGTGTTGGGACTGCAGATGAAAAAACGTGTTTAAGTTCTGTTTTATTTTAGGGCTATGCACTTTAATATTTTTATTTAAAAGGTGAATTGATGATTGCGACAAATAGGGTTGATTTTCAATTTTTTTGCGACATATAGTGTTGCGACATATAGGGTCGACTTTGTGACATATAGGGTTGATTTTGCGACATATAGGGTTGATTTTGCGACATATAGGGTCGATTGTGACATATAGTGTCTGTACACATGTATAACTCTTTTGTTTTTTGATAAATTGATTGCTGATTTTTTTATGATTAGACTCTATTTACACTGATCATTTTCATCAAATATATCTTTTATGCTAGTTTTCCACCAGTGACTGAGATAACTCAGAAAACGCCGTTAAAGAACTTTTACAACTTCAAGTAACATTTCGAAAGTGTTTTTGTGACAATTAAATTTGCTGCTACCGTTTTGCGACCAACTGGCTCTTGTTTTATTTCAAAACTGCAAAAATCAAATCATTTACTACAAAAGATTAAGGAATTTATCCTTCGCCCACAATATTATTATCTTACTTCCGCCATGTTTTTTATTCTCTTTGCTGTAAGTTATATCCATGACAACAATCAAAATTTTTAATATGCCTTATGCTGTCACCAACACATTTGCTATTGGATACAAATTCCATTTTAATGAGCTTAGGATTATCAACAGGAAACAGAATTTGCTTACTACGTAAAGTTTTTTATGTTTCTCAATTCAATTGTTGCTGATGTTTTCCTAATAAAAAAAACTACCATATGTACATTTTTCCCAGTCAGCAAAATGTACATTCCAAAGACGCCCACACTTCCCAGTGGGTAAAATCATAGAACTACCACAGAGATGGAAAGCATTTTTATTGAAATGTTGTGTATATTTCTATAGAAATGCACTCCTACGCAGTGATTTGTCAGCAAATTATCCCACTGGGTTTCTTCCAAGGACCATACCTTCTTTCAGCATCATAAACAAACATTATTTACGAGCATTTTTGAAACCAGCGTTTTTTAATAACTGCTTGGTCGTTGTTATGTATTCAGAATGTTTGAAATACAACTCCAGCTCAAGCTGTCTTTGTTTCTGAACTAGATAGAGACGCGTTTGAAAAAGCAACGTGAAAAATAACATTATAGTAAACGACATGGCGTTTGAACAACGGGCGCAATACAAGCCTTAAAAATACGCCATCATAAGCAAGTTTTGCTTTTAGCTTACAGGTTATGAACAATACTAAATAAAAGAGGGGAGTAAGAGTGTCTAACACATGTTTTGTGCTTTTTCGGATGAGATTAACTGCAAATTGTAATATCTATCATCTTAAGATCACAAAATTATCTTAAGACCTTTCAATGAATCACAGAGTTCCTAATCGGCTTCCACGAAGATTACATACGCCCGTTGTATATTTGCTTTGTTGTAAGCAACAGTGATATTTCAACTTTCTCATATGTTTCCAATGAGCTTTGTTTTTTACACCACTAGATTTTTCTTTTCACACCTTTCTGAAACCATATCGGAAACTTTTACCTATGTCAGTAAGGAATCATGCGGTGATCCTCTTATAATTGAAAGGCCTAGTCAGAATTGTAAATTTTTTACAGATTGTATGTAAATATTGCACAACATTATTCATAACTTGGAGTAGTAGAAGGATGAGGAGGAGGAAAACACAGCTAATCTATAGATTTCACTCCGCCATAGAAACCGTGGCAGAAACATTATTCTGTAGGTACGGCTCAACCTTTGGAATTCCAACAAGAATACAGATACCCCGATTTTTACCGATATCACCAGAATTATGAACAAATGTTTTGGGAAAATGGGGAGCGTTTAGGAGACCAGCGTTCTGTCCCCGCTAACTACGGTGAACACCGATTATAAACGTTTTAGGTGCATAAGAATAGAAATCGAAGATCGTGGTTTATTTGCGATTAACATAGCATATACATAACAAAGTAAAACAGTATTATATTAACTGTATTATTATATTAAACGTCTTATGTACAACTTAATAAATATATAGCAAACAAACTGCACGTTTAAACATTCCTTCCGTTGCACGAAGACCTTACTAGCATTCTCATTTTCAACAGAAAATTTATCTCGGGCAAGCAAAATGAAGCACTAATTAAACCAAGAGGCTAAAACGAAACGATATATTTAAAAAAAGAGTACAGTTTTCATGTAAATTCATGGCGTTATTCCAAGTTATAATTTTCCGCCCTCTATGTTGATTTTCGTCCTGCCCTGCGCCTCGTTTCCTTCCTCTTCGATATCCTCTGCCACCTTTCCACATACCGTATTTCCTCTAATAAACGCCGCGGCGTTTATTATAAATTCAAGGTTTTGGACGCGGCGTTTAATAGAGGGAGGCGTTTATTACAAAATGAAAAATTGGACAGAAGCAAACTTAAATATTAATGTTTCCTTATCCTTAAAAAGGTTACAAAAGATCGTGTGATACACAAAAGATATGTTCACGAAAATGTCAAAGGGCAATATCACTGTCACCGTTATCTTATATGAGATGGAAGCCTTTTTATAATTCTTGTTTAACCTGTTTCCTAATAAACACCGCTTTTCAAGATGTGGCGTTTAATAATGGGAGGCGTTTATTAGAGGACGGCGTTTACGACAAACATTCAGCTATAAGTGCGGCGTTTAATAGAGGTCGGCGTTTATCAGAGGGCGGCGTTTATTAGAGGAAGTACGGTATACCTCCTGCGCTTCATTTAAATCCTGGTCGACCTGTTGATATTTGTGTTAAAAGGACAGAACGTGAATAAATTCAAAATTAAAGTATCTTATATTATGGTGAATTAGTATGAAGTCACCCACCATTTCTTTTGCTAACACTCTTAACCCTTAGTGAGCCTGTGTGACTCATCTACGTGAGTAAATTTTCCTGACTCGGACCGGTGAGTCAATAATCGCAGTTATTAAAACGCAAGACTCACGTAAACAAGTCCAAGTAAATGATTCATTTGCAAAATAGCCAGCCTGATCAAATCGAGTCACATCTGCACTCATTAATATCAATATTTTTTAAAACTACTCCTTAAATCATTAGAATGTACTCTCGTCAAGTATGCTCAATAAATGTTACACCATCTTGTTAGCTAAATGCCTGTCTTATACTTCAAAATCTTTTTGTTTTAAGAAAACAACAAGATTCATTCAAGTGTGTTCTTCTGACTCGCATATCTGTGTCATGATGACTCGCCAGGAAGAGTCTGTTAGCTCTCACTCATTATGACGAGTCAAGCCTGACTCACTTAACATATCTACTTTATGATATGTTTTAGTGGCTTTCATAAAACCGGTTTTATTTTTAAAATGTTCATATTATCAATAAAACCGGTGTTATTTCAATAAAAAAAATTAATAAAACAACATCGCGATGTTGTTAGTCAGTGGCTTTAGCACGCTGAGTATTAAAATCGACGGGGTTTTTTTCTCCAAAATTTCGATGCTCACGGGATAGATAAAATAGTATACAGTGTGTCCCAGAGAATTTCGGTCTGATATTTTAACAAGCTATAACTTTTCACACACATATCAGATTTTGGAGATTTTTACATCATTCGATAGCATTTCTTTCAAGGATTTTAAAAACCTATATTTTAAATAATTTAGTCCAACACCTTTGCAGTAAAAAGGATTTCTTTAAACTGTCACGGTCATTAACTCCTTAATGGTTAAAAAAAGTAAGTTTTCACGTGCGATTATTCTTTTGTTTATTAAGAACATGTCGTGGTGTTATTGAACACACTAAAATTATAATGTTATCACAAAGGTAAAAATTTTGAGACGGGGGCTTCTACGAAATTTTTTGACATCATATGAACAATCTTTAGTTGCTATACAAAAACTTTTCTCCACTGAGATCCGGAGTCTATCAGAGTTGAGAAGTAAAATTGTTGACGCAGCAAATAATCTTAGACAAAATCAAAATTTATTCGCCACTCTTTAAGACAGTAAGAGCAAATCGCTGTGTCCAGAGAAACGGGGGACATGTTGAGACAGCTCAAAGTTTTGTTTTTAATGACTCTTGTGTTTTACAGTCACTTGACTTGTTACGGTTTTTGATAATGACCTTTGATAGCTTTTATGGAAAGATGTGTTAATTAACTATTAAGAAGATAATTGGATTTTTTCCTTAATTGTTTTCAAACTAAACGTTTTTGGAGAACAAAATGTATGTTTTTAAAATCTATGAATAAAATCCTATCGAATGGTGTAAAAGTTGATGAAATCTGATATATGTGTGAAAAGTTATGAGCTGTTAAAATCTCAGACCGAAATTCTCTGGGACACACTGTATAGCTGTCATAAGGCACAAAAGATTTTCCATTACTTAAACTTAGACTTGGAATTACGTAATTTGTTTCCGTGTAAGCGTAGCGCACAAATAATAAAAATGGCATGGAAGTTTCGGTGTTTCATGTGTATTTATAACGTGAGTTAAGAAAGAGAGTATATTTTTGTTACTTTGATACTGCTTTGAGTTGTTCAAGATGAAGTATCATAGGTAGTTGAAGGATTTCTACCCTAGTGTTAATGCACAGCAGTTTCTATTCCAGGAAACATGATTGCTTACTTTCTGTTTATTCCAGATTCTTTTGTTCTTTGCATTTATAATTTGAATTAGGTAAACATACTTAGGGGTTGATCACATTGAGGGGGCGGGGATCTCACTACTATGTGGTCATAAAAATTTTTCAGCCCGCCTAACCGAGCCAGACCGCCAGAGAATTTTCTGAAGTTATCTATTTTCCAATTTTTTTAAAACAATTTATAAGTGATAAATTTACATACAAAAAAGCTTTATGATCTTTCCCAAGAAAATTGTTGATTACATTATTAAGTATTAATTGAGTAAAACCTTTTGCTTTTGACTTACTTTCTGATCAACTTACCTTATGATCCTATATATAAAAAGATTTGTTTCAATTTCGTATCTTAAAGATAAATGAACTGTTTTAAATTGGAAGTGAGGATTGTAGTGTGGTGATGTGGAAATCATATGAGTTAAGAAATGAAGATAATTCAAACTATTTGCCATGTTTGAAACTTTTCGGCTTGCGCCATCTTCAGTATAAAAGAAATTTTGCGTAAGCCGAAAAGCTTTTAATTAATAAAATATTTAATGTATTTATCGTTAGAAATGTCTCCCGTCCGAGCTAACAGCAAATTAGAGAAATTCGAAAGAATCAGAGCCCGTCATACGCATGCGCTAGTTGTTGCAGTGAAAACAAACCGATTCACTGCAGTGAATTTTCTAGAAAACCTATCTGGCACTTTTTCTGCTGGCATTTTATATATGACGTGAAAATTATTGGTACATAAAGAGGATAGAAATACACAGATTACCTAGCTACTGCCGTTCGTATTTCATGTCAGTTTGACTTTGACTTTTTGTATCGTGGTTCTATGTTCCTGACTGTATTGTATCTGTACCGTTGTGCACTTGACTGTACTATTGTGCAGTGCATGTTAGTGTTTAATCAATTGGGGTAGGATATGCACAGATGACTATCACTACCCAAGACACGTATATACATGTGACGTACAAAAAATAATTCCTAAATTCTCACTTTCTCTCAGATATGTTCATATGCATGCACTCCAATCATACTATAGGGAGTACAGTTGTATTTTATCATGGAATTATTAACGGGAAATGAAATAATATCTTGACAAAAAAATGGCTTTTCTATTATTGTCTACCTTCAGGGAAGAAATTGTTTGCGGAAGAAATTTCTACCGAACTTTTTTATTTATTCATTTTGGCGGAATTTATTTTGGAGGATTTGACCGAAATCCGCAAAAATAAATTCCGCAAAAATTAATAAATATTGGTCATCCGCAAAAATAAATTGATATTTTTTACTACCCGTACAGAATTGATTTTTCACTTAACTTTGCATATAACCGCAAGTCTCGTCTTTACAAAACGTTTGGAAAATGAATAAGCGGATTGAAAAAGGAAAGAAGTATTGTTTATTAAACTTCTATTGAACTTCTAAGAACTAATTCCTTTTCGTCAATAACAACATAAGCAGCATCTGCACTTGTTACAGGTTTAGGCTTCGTACTGTTGCTTTTACTTTGAGAAACGATCTTATGTCCCCTGCGGAGGAATTACAGTTTCTCTTTATTGTTTTTTGCTCTTTTCCTTTATTGTGATTGATAAGAGATTCAAGCAGACAAGACATAGATGTACACAGGCGGTACAGACAAAATAGTTTACTGAAATTGCACTATTTCAGCAACTTTAAAGAAAAGGATAAGAATGGGATGACCTTGACCTTAGCTAAAGATAGCCAAGAGACAAAAAATGTTTTATGTGCTGCACATTGTAGATCAGGGGAAAGAAAATCACTGCACGATTTTCCGAAATCTTATTGTTCCTGAATCACAGTATCAGCTATTGGAAATAAAGTACACTAGAGAAAAAAAGCTGTGAACTGTAGTAAATTGCCAACAGAAGACAAAAACTAGTTTTTTCCTCTGCACCTCAATAATTGAGCAATCAAGAGTTTGTTGTTGACAAGAGAAGCAGCCATTAAAAGTGAGAAATGCATTATCCTCACGAAATGGGGAACGTGTTCAAGAAGACAAAAACTATGATATATACCCAGAAAAAAACAGGATTCCTGGTTTTTCTCGAGGAAGAGCACCAATTAATGGTAAACAAGAGATTCACTACTATGCAACATCTGTGTGTTATAAAAGGTATTCACTTAGACTGATCTAAACAAAAGGACACTGAAAATGAAATTCAGTGCAGCTTCATAAAGAATTCGCATTGAACGATTTAATGTTAGATTGGGACTGGACTATTATAATTAAACAAAGTTTAGCCACTGAACCAAATGGACTAATTGAGTTTATGACAAATGCTTTGTCATATTGTTAACTTACGTTACTACCAATTGGAAAAAAAAATTAAAAGACAATGTAATGGTAACAATTTTATTATGAATGGATGTATTCTAAGTTTCTGCTTGATATTTTTTTATGATACATAAATGAAAAATCTCAAACTTGTGTATGTTGATAAAAGGTGTCTAAAAGTCCAATTCTTTGCCTCACAGCACGTTCAGTTACGAATATTTTCTGTAAACTTTAGCCTTCCCACTTTTTTTGCACATTATACTGATGTGAACAAGCAGAAGTCAGAGATTTTTGAAATTTGTTGGTTATATTAACAATTGTACAGTAGTAAAACAACTTTATCATTTGTCAATATATATCTTTATCTGAAATAATATTGTGTATTTGTTACGGTAGCAGCGAAAGCGAATACCGTATTAAAACACCCTTGGACTCCTACTACTACTACTACTCCTCCTCCTACTACTACTACTCCTCCGGCCGAAACGGCAGTTTTTAGCCTACGATTTAGAGTATGCGAGTCCCCACTAAAAACTCAATATACATTCTAATGAACGAACGCAGCCTTTTGAATTTTCGAAGGTTTTCAATCACATACATTTAAAATACGTTTTCTTTGATATTTTATCACTTAATTGATGAAGGAATGGATATTAATCAAATAGGTCTACATAAAACTGGGACTTTTAGTTACTTTTATGGTACTGAATCAATGAACTTTGGCACTTGAAAATAGATATGTTTTTCGTGTCAGTAAAGCACAGATCAGACTTTCTTATTACTTTCTACGTTTGTTAGCTATCGGTTCTGTCTTTGAACATCAAGGTTTTCAAAAATCGAGTTAAAAAAAGGCTGTTATCTGTTTGAATTCATTTTCGGTTTCAAAAAATTATAATTCAAAACATACATTTTTTTTTTCGAAGAAACGCGTTTTTTTTCTACATAAGTTCTTATAAAAAAAACGTACGTTATAAACAGCTCATGCATGTATAATTCTTTTGTCTTCTAATAAATTAATTGCTGGTGTGTTGCGATTAGACCCTATTTACACGAGTTAGTAATTTTAAACATTATAATATCGTTTATGCCTGTTTTCCACCAGTAAGATATCTCAAGAAATAACGTTTACAGAACGTTTAAGAACTTTAAGTAAAATTTCAAATTTAAAAGTATTCTTGTGGCAAGTACTTTTGCTGCTACCGTTTTGCGCCATCTGGCTCTTGTTATCTTTAGCTTACCCATGCAGGCTTGTTTTCCATCATGTTGTAGTTTGTGCATCCATATGCAGCAGAACTTAAAGGCATTTTAAATTCTTCAACGCAATAAACACGCATTCATCAGTGAGCTATCAGCCATGAAATGAGATTTGTTTTCACTGCAGCGCGAGTTGCTATGACAACAACAGAGAATCCGATTTTTAGCTCGGACGCGAGAATAGCTTTAGTTCTTCTCCTAAATTTGATATAGATGGTTTTTTTTCAGTTTGCGCAGAGTATAAGCACTTAATAAATTTTATTAATATTTTTATTTATAACAGCACACAGACAAAAAAAACACTAGTTATAACAGCATTGATAACAGCAAACAAACAAAATTATAAAAATGATTGGCATTGACATTTCCCCATAGAGAACAGCTGATTCATCTTCTCACAACCTTCACAGCAATTCCTTATCTTTATTTCAAGTAAATCTATTTTCACTTTAGTCAAAGCTATCACAAAAATCTTTTTTAACATCAAACTAATAAATCTGACTTAGTGCTTACGATTACACATAAAATGTCAAAAACCATTACCACGACATTAATTTTGCTGCCGAGGTGAGAGTCCACCTTTTACGAATCAAGATTTTTTCCCTTTTATACATATTTGAAAAAAATGTCATCAAGTTCATTTGTATTACACTACCTGTATTTTTCAAATGCATAATTTCTGAAAATACACTGACACCTTTTGACGAGTGTATATACAGATTTTTTGAATGGGGTTTTGAGTAATATCAGAAGTGGGTGCATTTCTTATCTGTTATATGTAATTTTCGAGTCTTTACGGTAGATTCATTGACTTTAGGACATCCGTGGTGGAGTAAAGTATTTAAAATACCCGTGGATTCTCCTCCTCCTCATCCTCCTCCTACTACTACTACTCCAAGTTATGAACGTTTTTGTGCAGCGTTACATGACTTCGTTGCCGAACTC